>OY992877.1:69377453-69672453 GCA_963921405.1 Cepaea hortensis
ACTAAGATGCAACACACATTGTCTTCATCACGGACTTGAGGCGTATGCTCAGTAAAGTAGAGAAAGGAATGTTTCGTGTAGAATGGCTCACCACGCTTCAGGGGTCACAGATTGTGAAAATTGTATGGTTTTTTTGCCCTGGCCATGAGGGAGTGTGGGGGAATGAACAGGCTGATAGGCGGGCAGGGAATTCACCTCTTGGTGATCAATTACCTATGGACAAGGGAGGTGATCGTGCGCCTGTAGGAGGTGGAGAAGGTTGAGGAACAGATTGAGAACCCGTATGTGGAAAGGATAAGTAAGATTGCAGGAGATTGGCAGGGGTTTTTGGTAGAATCTCAAAACTGAGAGGGAAGACCAGGAGAGCTTTCAATCAGATAGCGGTGGGAACGATTAGTAGTGTGACTCTTCGTTGGCTGTTGAACGAGGGGATGGGAATGCCCTGAGTGCAGTTATGTTGGTTCTTAACTCAACTCAACTCAGAAAGACTAAGATGAACACACATTGAGAAAACTTAGAAAGTTGTACCTCTGAAATGCACAAGACAAAAGAAACATAGTGAGACCAATAAAAACATGTAAAAGAGAGATAAAGATAGGTACTATGGGACAGACAAGGAAGGAACTACAAGGATAGGTTAGGAGGGCATAACATGAAATGGCTGCGGGCCTTGGCTTCTTTGGGGGATAAGAGACACAGGAAGCAGAATCTTGCTGAGGAATTTGTTACTTCTTGATTCTGCTCTTCATGTTGCTGTATGGATTTACACATGTATTTGATTTCAGTTAGAGAAACTGGTGAAATTCTTCAAGAAAGCCACAGTAGCTGTTGCAGAAAAAGAAATAAACATAGAAATGGTTTACAAATTAACTGTTCAAAGATTCTGTGCTAACGTATTAAGCAGTGCCATGAAAGAGGTTAGCTTGGAATTGGATGATCCTCCAATGGCGTTAGCCTGCAAAACGACTAGAGCAATGATTTGTACACTACTAGATAAAATGCTTCCAAAGTCCGCAAGCTTTAAAGACATGACTGCTGATGAGCTAAGGTAATTAACATTTGTATTGTGTACTTTCATACATTTTTTACCAAGACTAAGTTGATGGTCAGTGACAAACTAGGATTTCTAGTGAAGTCATCATCATGTGCCCTGCCAACTGGCATATGTGTTCTTGAGTCTGCACAGATCTCAGTCCTTGGTGCCCCAGGTCAATTATTTTCTAGATAGTCCTCCATGTCACCTTTCAGTTCATCCAGTAAAGTTTCTCTGTCTGCCCCTGCCTCTTATATCGCTAGTCTTTCCAGTCATCACAGAACTTTCCTATGTTCTCTTCCCATTCATCATCATTTAGCATTTAAGAGGTCAGCATGGCCGAATGGATAAGAACATGTGTTCTTAAACATCCGGTCTCTATGGCATGGGGTTCAACCCCTACACCAGACTGAACTAAAATATTGACCTATCCTGCTTGACTTGGGGACGTTAATTACAAGTACCTCTAAAATCATAGTGTGTATGAACTACGCTTGAGTTCAAAGCGAGCGAGTGCCATTTAAAAAAATTAGCATTTTCTGTACAGAATATTGCTTTAATGATGGCCCACTGGAAAGCTTATCAATCCCTGGCCATACACTACTCAAGTGTCAGTTGCCTGCAATGTCCCGTCTCCTTCATGTCGGTTAACTACCTGTTCTCCCAGGAACCTTGCCCTCCATCACGTTTTTCCAAGCCACTTTGGCATTTAATAGGGGTCAAAGTATTTCAGTTGTTGAGACCTGATGATATTTCTGAGCCATTTTTCTTCCATGTTAGATTTTGCAGAATATCACTATCTATCTTCTTCTTGGTCCTTAATATTAGAACTCGTCTGCATTATTTATTCACAAGCCCAGATTTTCTTCTTTAGGGATTGTGAAATGATCCTTGACTGACATCCATATATCGCTATGCTAAAGGAGTATGTTCTGAAAATGTTTAGTTTTTTTGCTGGCATCACATAATGCTGCTGGACCTACGTATTGTTATCACCAGTCTCCTTCTGACTTTTTGTTAACAGTCCCAGTTGATGTTAATTATGAGGCCAAGTTATTCAAAGCTTGTGACATGTTCAATTTCTTCATTGCTGATTGTAATCAGACACAGATTTTGATCTTCACTGTGTTTTTTGACAGACTGGCATTACTGTTCTAGTCATTTAGTACTGTTAAAGAGGCGGATCATATCATCTGCATCTCACAGTTCTAGAATTGGATTTATACCAGTTAACAATGTTTTAAATATGCAAACATGAAACAAACAATCAAACATTTAAAAAACACACAGGATGTCCCAAAATAAATGTAGGCACTTATTTATTAGATGTTTATTAAGATTTATAACATTTTGTTTTCGAAGTTAAAGAAGAGAAATGTAGAATATTTTCAAGTATTGCAGTTGTTTGATCTGATGAATGTCTCTTCCAGTAACTGTTGATAATGAGGACAAATGGAATTTGGAAACATCAGAGTCATCATAGGCCTTACTTGTAAACTCTGCACTTCAACTATGTTCTTGCACTTCAAGCACCACTTTCAGATACATTTCCTTTCCTCAAAGCTTAATCTTGCTTTTGCCATTACTTCAGTTAAGTTACACCTGTAAAAACAGTTGAGTGAGTTACGGTAATTCAAAGTATGTATACATTTGATATAATTAATAATGTATTAACATTTCGGGTGACACCTCCTCCCCCCCACCCTATGTGTTTTTCACTTCTCTCTCTCTCTCTTTCTCTCTCTTAGTATATATATATATATATATATATATATATATATATATATATATATATATATAGAGAGAGAGAGAGAGAGAGATTTTGTGTATGTATAATTTTGTCAAAGAACTTTACTTATTCATCCATCTAAATTATTACTATGAGTGGGTGGGGGTGGAGCAGAGTGGCTTAAAGGTACAGTGTCTGCCTCTAACCCAAAAAGTGCTGTGTCTGAACATCTCTTAGTTATTTTAATAAAAAAGAAAACTATGAAAATGTGACACTATCCCCCTGATCCTGAGGTAGTCAATATTTGGACACGGGCAAAAAGTAGAAAGTCTCCTGTGCATGTTCCGGGACACTTGTAATAACTGAAAAAGGCAGATGTGTAGGCAGCTTCCCTAGCAAAAATATCAAAATTGCAAAATAATACTGTAGGATATTTATAGTATATGTGTTTTCTGGAATACACAAACTGGGATACTCAATGGTTATGTGAAGTCCATACACGGTGCTGTATGATGTATGGGAGGCTGAAGCACTTGTGTGTGTATATGTGGGGGAATCCAATTGCAGTGAAACCTTTACAAACCTCCATTATTGAACTTTTTAAAATGTTGAGTGTGACATCTTTCTCCATTATTTATTATTTGGCTGTTGTTTATTACAATTCTTGTTAACACTTTTAGTTGTATGTTATGCTGGCACATTTTTATTTTACTCCTCTTTACATTTGTTCTATATCTAAGAATCTAGAAAAGCTATTCAACATAACTTGTTGGTATATACATAAAATGTAACACTATTTCAGCGTTCTGTTTAAAAGTATTAAAGACACTTTCACTTTTTATTGAAGACGCGTGGGAACAAGAAGAGAGAGGATTCAGGCTCGTCATGATCCTACAGTTGGAGGAAATAAAATTGAAACTGACGCAGAGAAAAGAAAGAGATATATAATTTCTGTGAGTAATTTCTTATTGTAAAAATACACTTTTGATTTCATGTATCTTTGACTCTGTCAGGTCCAGTAATGTGTGACCTGACCCCACTCTCATTGTTATTTTAACTGTTGATCTAATCCAGACAGTTTAAAACTTAACTGATTCACTGCCATGGGATGATTCATCGTCCTAAGCGACTTTTTGTATCTGCCGTGGGCTTATGTCACAAAATGTTGCCACTATGTTATAATACATGTCTGCTACCATATTAACTTTTAAGTCATTACTGTGACTCACCCCTACTTCCCATTTTCCACCATCCATTTTTGTTTGGTCCAAACCTACTTTTTGTTCGGCACCGAATCTGTTAAGCTAATTAATTGATGGATATTAAAAAAGCTCACTGTGGCAGAATTGAATTGTTTTCATTTTTTAAACTGCCTATAATTTCAACTGATGTTCTGAAATATTTAACCTATTAAAAATTTTAAAAAAATCATTTTGAGATAAATCCAAATGCTGCTTTGTTGTTGAAGATATTGAAATATTTGTTTGGTTTTATTTATATTATTATTAATACTGTCTACAAGGTGATAGGGTATTGAAAGTGTTTTAAAATATCATATACAATGTGTTCTTATGGCCCTGTTTGGATTTTCCATGATATTTGATGAAGTTTTTGTCATACTTTTGAGGTTATCAATTATGAATTGAAATATTCCAACAATTACAAATAAGTTTGAATTTACACTTACATATTATGGCTGCTTTCATTATCAAAAATATCCTTTCAGAATACATTTAAACTACTAAGTTTTGTTTTTCTTGTCTTCATGTTTAACCCTTCAAACCATATCCATCCAATCAGTTAAAGACTCAATTTCCCTAGATTCAGAGACAAAAACACACTTAATCAATATTTGAGACAAATGAGTTAATGTAACACATCTGCGACAGTAAAAGCCAGTAAAGAACCCTTTCACACACCTTGAGGTGTATTGGGTAAATGGTGCTAGATCCTTATTTATTTGTGTGAACCAATCAGCACTCAATGGGTGATGGGGTCAGTATCACACTGGCTGCTTTTATTGTCCACAACATTTCCTGGTACCCATTTTGAGCTGAGTTGATCTGGGAGCCCATCTTCATTGTATCACTTTTGGGGTTTAGATTGGTCTAAGCCACTTCCAAACCCGCTCTGTGACTGACAGATGACAGTTTGGTCTTCATTGATAATTATGGAAAACAACAGCAGCCTTAGTGAATGAGCCAGAATTCATGTGAGATTGAATGAGTAATCTGTCTAGTATCCATGAAAGGATTGTACTTATCTGGCACTACTACTGCTATGGAGCAAGTTGCTACAATCAAGTGAAGTGAGTGTCTAAACTTGAGAGCCATGTCCAGCTATTGTGACTTAGCTTTGGAAGTCTGGTGGACATCAGGAGTGAATGTTGTTGTGTCAGCTGAAGCCAGTGGGTAGTTCCATGTATCTGAAATATTCATCTTGTGTACTTTTTTAATACATCTACTGCACATTGAATTCAGACAGTGCTATCTGCTTTGCAATGTGCTGAAAGCAGTCATTATGTTTATGACGGCTCCCAACACGACAAAATTGAGCCCTGTACTCTGTATCCTGTCTCATGATGTAAATTATGTTTTTTCCATACAACTAGCTGTTGAGTGCTAGATTCTCAAATAATAGAAAAGTGCTGATAGAATCATGCTAAATTCCTTCTTCTTATAGTCCATGCCATGTTAAGTTGGTTATCATGTCTCTCCACAGCCTTCTATCTGCACGTTGAATATATTGAGCACAGACATGATATGTGAGGCATGTAGTTTGACTTTGTTTTCCTCCTTGGCAGTGATAATTCTGGTTGATGACCTTATGTTCATTGTCTCTATAGTGATCCTCTGCCTACGGTTGTGAAACATGAATGCTCATTTTAGGTGGCAGTTAGGAACCATATTAAAAAACCAGACATGGTAACATAATGATGGAGAACACAATACTGTGAGCATCAGACAAGCACCTGCAGCTTCTAGTAGACACCTCTATGGTGTGCTGAATGGATGTATTCAGAATTGTTAAGTGTTTTCTGTATTAAAATTCCAATTCCAGCTAAATTGATAGGGCTCATTGTTTGATAGGTATATGTCATGACCTCAGGTACTTTAGAAGTGTAGGGTCCATCTCTGTTTAAAGAAAGCCTGGGTTAGAATCCTGTTAAATACAGTATTTTCATAAAACATTTTTCCAGAGGAGCAAGTAGAAGTAGAAGGCTGATGATGTGGTAGTCTCCTATTGATGTCATACTCTCTGCCTCCCGCATAATGATGCTATGCTCTCCCCTACCCCAGATGATGCCATACTTCCCCTCCCCATTTTGTCATACCTCACTTCTCCATGATGATGTCATACTCCACCTCACCATGATGATGTCATACTCCACCTCACCATGATGATGTCATACTCCACCTCACCATGATGATGTCATACTCCACCTCACCATGATGATGTCTTACTTCCCAGATGTCATACTCCACCTCACCATGATGATGTCATACTTCCCAGATGTCATACTCCACCTCACCATGATGATGTCATACTTCCCAGATGTCATACTCCACCTAACCATGATGATGTCATACTTCCTAGATGTCATACTCCACCTCACCATGATGATGTCATACTACACCTTTTCATGATGATGTTTCACTCCACCTCCTCATGATGATTTTATAATACACCTTTCCATGATGATGATGTCATACTTCCCAGATGTCATACTCCACCTAACCATGATGATGTCATACTTCCCAGATGTCATACTCCACCTCACCATGATGATGTCATACTACACCTTTCCATGATGATGTTTCATTCTACCTCCCCATGATGATGTCATACTCCACCTTTCCATGATGATGACATCATACTCCCCAGATGTCATACTCCACCTCACCATGATGATGTTTCACTCCACCTCCTCATGATGATTTCATACTCCACCTTTCCATGATGATGATGTCATACTTCCCAGATGTCATACTCCACCTCCTCATGATGATTTCATACTCCACCTTTCCATGATGATGATGTCATACTCCCCAGATGTCATACACCACCTCCCCACGATGATGTTTCACTCCACCTCCCCATGATGATTTCATATTCCACCTTTCCATGATGATGTCATGCTTCCCAGATGTCATACTCCACCTCCTCATGATGTCATATTCTTCTCCCGCATGATATCATACTCCCCTGATGTCACATTCCCCCTTCCTTCCTGATCATTTGGTGGTGAATTGGATGCCCAACTTCCTCAAACAATCAAATTATAATAGGAGGTCTCATGTGGACACTGCACACATCTCTTAGCACTTGGAAATCAAAGAAGTAGATCTTATAGCCACTGCCTTGACATAATTTAAAAATTTGAAAACTTCTCTCTGCAGAACATTTTTACTATGTATGAATTTAAAAACAATGTTTTCCAGTTATGAATTTGAACAGTGAAGACATCAACAATATATTGCACAATCTATTGCCTGGCATGTTTTGCTGTATCTCATCAGGTGCATACAACATTGGGTGTGTGTGTGTGTGTGTGTGTGGGGAGGGGGGGGGGTTTCCTGCATATAATGAAGTAGCTTAATGAATACTTTCAACCGAAATAAACAGAACACATTGTCATATGTTTCAGTATCACCTTGGTATATTTAAATAGATTGTCATGTCATTTTGCTTACATAATTGAGGTTTATCTGAGAGAATAGAAAACCCACGACATATCTTAATAACTTCTGGTGAAAAACATACTGAAATCCTCTTTGTCTGCACCATGTCTAGATTCAATTAAATGGTGTATTATTGAAGACGGTGGCTCCTTCAAGCTGTTACTAAGCTTAATTGACTTGTCAGAATTGTCCACTGTGAGCTTCTTAATATTCTGCTTATGTAAATGGATACCATTTACATCAAAATTGCTCATTAGACCGCCTTTCTTCTCTTTTCATGTGTTTTATTGCAGGCTTCTTTCCAGGTCTCCTGCTTGTATATTGTTATAAGATATACTTTTGCTGTCCAAGTATTTTTGGTCAATTTTGTTTTGAGTGGCAGGTTATTTTTCAGCCTTTCCCTGGTAAATGAAGTGATCCCCGAGCTTGTTTGGATTATATTTTCTAACTGACATTGAAGGAAATTTGGTTTGTACAATAGTCATCTTCAGTCCAAAAGGCACCAAGGGGCTGTCTTTCTCTATGACCTCTGGGCCATTTGTTTGGTCACTCTTCTGTTTGGCTCTGGAGAAGATAACCATGTTTTGATGTTCATGTGGTGTTTACAGAGATACGTTCCCAACAAGTTACAAGCATTCATGCTCAGTTCAGTGGCTGAGTTTTCATTATGCCTGTGTCAGGCGTCCTGCATTCTGTGTCTTCACAATTCCCCCATTACTGCAGTTCTCATTGTCCTTCAGGTTTGAGTGGTTTCACCACCAATCCAGAAGTCAACAGTTGGATAGTCCAAGGTAATTGCAACCTCTGCTCACATTGTGTCCTTATTGCAGGTGCTGAGGCTGTGTAGCCAGGATCCCCCTCATGTGTGGATTTAGTTCTGAGTATTGCCATTGCCTTTTTGGGGATACTTTCAGTATAGACAAGAAAGTGACATACATTTATAGGAAACATTTAACCCATGAGTGGGATTTTGGTTGATGCCATTGGGTACTATACCTTTACCTTAGAGGACCCAATCTGGGTATACTATAGGGCAGTGGTTCTCAACCTTTTTTGGCCCATGCCCCCCTTCACTATATTTTCAGAACATCATCCCCCCCCCCCCCCCTTTTCTTATTTCCTACCTTAAAATCCACCTGCCCACGCCCCTACATAGTATAAGTAATAATGGAAGCTAAATTTAATAGCACATACTAAAACAAGTCTAAATGTCCACATAAAACGTGATTTGTGGGTCTACTTACTTTATAAAATGAATTTTATAAGGGTGAGACGTACAGAACCGTACAGTATGAAGAGAAAAACAATATCAAGTAATCAGTTCTTGTATTAACACGATATTGAAATAATCTTAATTCCCACCCCCACCCCCCACCCCACCCCTGGAAACCCTAAAATTCCCCCCTGGGGGGAAATTCCCCACCGGTTGAGAACCACTGCTATAGGGCATTAGGGTGCACCCATAGCAAAATAATGACAGGGTCACCATGAGAAGGTGTTACCTCAGACACATTTGTACAGCGAGGCCAGGATCCCTCTCATTTACTAGAGCTTACTATTAAGAACTCAACAACAGCTTCCACAGTTATCATGCACCCTGGATGCAAGAGGATAATTGCTTGTGTATTCACATCCATTTATGTAGGCAGAATGTTGGGGCCCAAACCTTACAAGAATCCCTTCTGAAATCACAAATATTTAAACAATTGGTAAGTTCTTTTCTTTTTTAAAGAAGTATAGAAATGTCTGTCCAACAAGTGTCAAATATTTATTGTTCTGCTTTTATTTTTACAGAATTTGCAGGAACAACTAGGTGCAAAATGGAGGGCTGGATTAAAAGAGAATGAACTTGAATATTGTTCAAAGCTGTTGGCTCAGATCCTGGTACATGAAAAGATCATGGGATTTTCTGTGTACACAGGTTTTCTCATGAAAGAACACGAGGAAATCCTAAATGGAAACCGGATTCGTTTAATAGAAATTGAGAGAAAAGCTCATAGCGCAGTAAAGAAAATTGTTGAGTATGTCCTAAGTTAAAACGTGTGAATTTCTATTAAAATCTTCTGGTTGATTGTGACATTGTCTTGTGAATTAACAGTTTCAAACATTCTTTTATAACTGTCATAGTTCTTCATACATACTATTATAATTCTTTGTCTCATTGCCTGATGTTTCTGTAAGACTGTTCTCAAAGTAAATTCAAATAATATGTATATACAGAATTTTAAAACAGAAACAAAGAGATAAAATGCAGAATGTCGCAGGCAAAGCAAGCAGTTCAGTGTTAGATCCTTGTCCTCAAGACTCATAAAGTGAGACTTAAGTTGTTAAAAATAATTTTAAAATGTCAAGGACCTGTTCCCATGCCTTGAGCCATGTTTGGTATACAGTAAAATACATGTCTTAAGGCACTTTAAGCATATGGAGCTAGATCCATATTTCTCTAGACCAGTGGCACTCGGTGGGTTCTTACATCACCACAGATCTCGGTGTTCCGAATCTGTTGAATTTATTCCTTCATGCCACCATCTGACACCATCCCACATCGTTTGTTTCCATCTGCCACTTCCTCTTCTACCCCTGATCTTTTCAGTCATCATGATTTTCTCCAAGTGTGTCTTTTCTCAGTATATGACCATGGAGAGGGAACTAAAGGCTTCTGGTCTACTAGAGAGAAGGAAAACTCAAATATCAAACCCCCAAGTTCAAGGTGAACCCACTTACTGAGGAACTGGATGACCATGGGTTACTTGGTCGTTAACGTGGGGAGGCTGTTGTGTGGGGGAAACACTGGGTGTATGGACGTCTCCTGGGCGTTCCAGGCCTCTCCCCTACCAGGCTGGCTCTACTGGAGTGACTGTATTTCCTGTAGTATGATAAGTACTTTATATGAAAACAATTCATAAGAATTATCGATAGAGCTACGGCGAGTGTGCTCTGTGCTCGATGTCATCTTCAACAGCTAGCAAAGAGAGAGTGAAGAGAAGATGATGAGGGAATGGTAAGAGAAGTGGGCAGAGAAACAGGAGAGTGGGGATAAGAAGATTCAGAAGCAAATTTGGAGCGCATGACACTGAAATGTACGGATAGGATACTGGAACTGCCGTAGTGCCAGACAAAGAGGCAAGTACTGGAAAGTTGACATGACTTTGATGTCGTCTTGCTACAGGAACTGAATGTTAATAACTATCAGTGCCCAGGTTATGTCTGCTAAATAAACCTTTTTGGTCAGGGAATACATGGACAAGGTCTGTTGATCCATCAGGAAGGGAGGCATGCGGTGCTGGACATGAGTAAGTGGAATAATAAAGAGAGAGAGGTTCAGGGAATTCAGCTGTAGACTGGTGGCCTCAGTTGGAATATTATAAATGTATTTGACGTGGTGGACTCAGCTTTCTCTAAGAAGCCTTGGGACTGGCTCAATGTGGCAGGCTTCTCATCTGTGGGGATTTTAACGCTGTGAGCAGAGAATGGGACTATACAGGGAATTACTGACAGGGGTACATGCTTGCTGATGCCATAGTTGAGACAGATGTAGTCTGCATTAATGATGGAAGGCTAACTAGAGCCTGGGGGCGCAGATACTCGGATACTGCTATCGACTTGGCACTTTTCATCCGGTCGGCGGTATCAGAATTAAAAAGGACTGTTATGGGGGAATCATGGAAGTCACCACCTGCCATGCTTCGTGTTCAAGCTCTGAGCAAGTTCAAGGCTATGAGAGCATGCAGGGCCTTAAAATATGATCAGACTAACACCCTTATTGGACACATGACAGAAGGCAAGGATTAGACCAAGCAGACTCACTTTTATGCAGTCACCATGGTGGACCTCCGAGGTTGAACTTGTGTGGAAGTCTAAGAGAGTGGCAACTAAGCAGCTACAGAAATTACAAAAGACACTGCAAAGCACACAAGAGGATCTGGAGATGACGGAAAGGGTGCAAAAGGAGGCTGATAGAGAGAAACTAGAAGTTTTCATCAAGGACGGTGGCTATGGGGATGTCATACAGGTAGAAGACATAAAGTATGTGTTGAAAACATCAAAGGATGCTGCACCAGGACCTGACAGAGTCAGGTAGTCCCATTTGAAAGATATGAGCAATTGAGATTTGGAGGAGATGGCTACTAGTTTTAATCAGAGCATTGGCACAGCCTCAGTGCCCCTGGAATAGGTGACAGCTATTTAAATCCGCTACCCAAGTCAGGCAAGGACCATTCAATGGATTGCCATAGGATTATCACCTGGCAGAATACATTTGGCAAGGTATTGGAAAAGACTGTTGTTGTTAAGCTGCAAAAATTCTTGGAAAGGAAAAAGCTACTCCCTAGAGGGTTGGGGAGTTGTCAGCCAAGAAAAGAAACATGGACAAACACAGCAATATTTGCATTTGATTTTTATGAGGGGGTTTCAGAATAGACAGGAAACAATGACAGTAGCACTGGATCTTGAGGACACATAACAAAGTCAGATATGATCTCTTAATGCTCACTCTTATAGGGATGGATGGTAGTCCCTGGGTAGGGAATTGGATAAAAGCGACCTTGCACTCTCATAAGGTTGCTCAGAGGAAAATCATGGATGGCTCAGGCAGAGGACACAATCAGAGAAGTGTGCATGTTTGAGAACATTGTGAGAGGAAAGGGTCAGAATGCCAGAGGAAAAGTCGTACCTGTGCAGGGTTATAATCTCATCAGATCTGCAATGCAGGGATTGGCCGGCAGGCTGCAGTGAATGACAGAAGTAACAATTGATCCACAATTCACGACCAGGCGATGTAATCATCCACACGGATGACTGTGCTAAGAGGTAAAAGAAGTGCTTGTGAGTTTGTTGGTGAAGGTTGGTGGGATGGTATTTGGTGCAGGAGAGCGAGGCATATACCACAAAATCTAATCTGAGAATGGAGGTGGAGACAGTCACGGCGGCGTGTATGCTGGCTGGAAGACAAACAGCACACGCATACTGTAATTGTAACAGGCTCACAAAGTATGATGTGAAATGGAAAACAGGCATGCTTTGAGCAGAGTGGTAAGCTTCCATTCAACAATCAAATATAAAGAGCATCTGCTGGGGATTTTTATTCCTAGGACATGCTGGTGTAGTGGGAAACGAGCAGGCAGACAGATTGGCTGGGTCTGTATCCCTTGGTGCATGATAAGGCAGATGTGGTCGGGACCCGATGGAATCGTGTGTATGGTTCAGAAGAATGGATAGATCGTCACGGATTGGAGAGAATGGCACTGCAAGGAGTGACTCGAGGATCTGGCCAACACTCAGAACTCAGAGGAAAGGCCTGACAGACATATAATCAGACTGTTACTGGTACCATTAGTATTATGACTCTTTGATGGCTGTTGCAGATGATGAGAGAGCACATATGGTTCCAAATGCTGTGATGTTGGTTCTTAATTCATCTCAACTCATATATATGTGTAAGCGGGACATGATTGATACAGGCATTGATAATGCACATTGGGAGCAAGTCGCCGCTGAACGTGTTGCATGGAGGGCAACTATCAGAAATGGAATAAAGACAAAGGAGAAAATGATTGCAGATGAAGCACACACACAGCGTGAGAGACGTAAAATGGTGCATGATGGTGGAAATGACCATGTTTTCACATGCATCCACTGTGGACGAACATTTACTACACAAATTGGCCTTATCAGCCACACTCACCACCGCCATGGGTTATAGTTATTAAGCCTTTTTGAAGCACAATGTATCAAACTATCGTTTGTTAAGACGGAAAGATGCCAATACATATATATGTGTGTGTGTGTGTGTGCGTGCGCGCGCGTGCGTGTGTGTAATATGCAGTCAGTGGCAAGGAAGATGACTAACAGTTTAACTTATCAAGAATGTTGTAAAGAGTTAGTTGTGAAGGGTTAGGATTGCCTGTGCTGCTTGACATAGCACATGACATACAAAGGCTTGCAATAAACTCGTCGATGTATGTAAGAATAACAATACTAAATAACCTTGTAGTTCGATGAAAGGGAAACATACAGAGATACAGGCTAATGTCTCGTCCAAAGTCTTTGCCAAAGAAACAATAAAACAAAATAAAATAGATAATATTTATCTCAACACCCAAGGGGTAGAACTACCCTTTGAGTGTCAAGAGAAGTATTCCTCTCTTTTGTTTGTCCTTTGATAAAAACTTTAGTCTAAACCAGTGGTTCTCAACCGGTGAGGAATTCCTCCCCCCCCCCTGGGGGGGGGGGGGGGGGGAGGGTTTAGGGTTTCCAGGGGGGGGGGGGGGGAATTAAGATTATTTCAAGATTGTGTTAATACAAGAACTGATTACTTGATATTGTTTTTCTCTTCATACTTTACGGTTCTGTACGTCTCACCCTTCTAAAATTCATTTTATAAAGTAAGTAGATCCACAAATCACATTTTATGTGGACATCTAGACTTGTTTTAGTATGTGCTATTAAATTTAGCTTCCATTATTACGTATACTGTGTAAAAGGGGGGGGGGGGGGATTTTTAGGTAGGAAATATGAAAGGGGGGGGGGGGAATAATGTTCTGAAAATATGGTGAAGGGGGACGCAGACCAAAATTTTAGGTAGGAAATATGAAAGGGGGGGGGGGGGGGGAATGACGTTCTGAAAATCTGGTGAGAATCTGGGCCAAAAAAGGTTGAGAACCACTGGTCTAAACGTTTGCATTATTGCTGTGTGTTTTCCCATTCATCGATCTTCTCTGTCATATTTTGTTTTTTTATTCAAATAGCTCTTGATATGCAAAACAATGATGCCTTGTAGAGTTTCTGTGAGTGAGAGAGAGAAAAAAAAAGAGAGGCCATAAACTGCAATATTTATCTCAAGATATTATTCAGAAATAGCCTTCTAATGTAGTGGATGGTATGAAAGTGCCATCATGGTCTCACTAAAAGGGGAACTCCCAACTGCAGCCTCTCATCTTCAAGAATACTAACTTGCAGTATGGTACTTGACCACAGAGTGCTGACCGGAACTAAAATGATGGTACTGCCTCAAGATGTCAAGTAAAGGGGCCTCTGTGCCACGAGACAAGATTGGCTATGTAGTGCTATCCTCATATTCGTACAGGCCGGCACCCGAGGGGTCATGTGGTCATTATCTCACCCGTGGCCTTTACTTCTCAGGGCATTTCCTGGTACCTATTTTAGACATTTAAGCATTTTTTACTGCATGTTTGTATTTTTATTTGTGTTAGGTACATGTAAGCATTTATTTAACTGTATGTTTATATTTTATTTGTGTTAGGTACATGTAAGCATTTTGTGTACTGTATTTTTATATTTTATTTGTGCCAGGTACATGATGGTGCCCAGTCTGAAGAAAGCACTGGTAGATAGTTATACTGTGGATGTGCTCTTCTGTAGTGCAGATTTGGAAGCTAGCTATCTTCAAGAATCTATTTGTGTTATGCAAATAAATTCTGAAGCAACTTTTCTCAAAACATGCTGTTACTACATTGAAGACATAGTAGCTACAAAGGTAATTAATAGATGTGTATGCCGTTTCTTTATACATAATGTGGTAAATGAAAGTACACATGCTCCCACAGCAGATACTGTTTTAGTACTTTACTCGTCCTATCCCAAGCAGTTGTTGAAGTATGCAAAGGACCTTGTTTCATTCCATTATCTGTATATGGTATATGGTGCTGGTCTCATTTTTAGACCAACTGGTTATGGGTCAGTATCACACCTACTGCCTTTAGTAGTAGAAGGCCTCTGTCAGTTCTGTAGGATTATAGAGTTGTGCTGCTGGAAAGGCACCTGACAGCACCGCTGGTGACTGTATTTAGTCCAATGCGAGAGTGACAATCTCTGTCAGTTTCTGCATCTGTAAGACGAGGCTGGTCCCGCAGTAAGTGACTGCATTTTATGCCTGCGCCTCATTTCCTCAGTTTGTTGGATCAGATTGTGCTCAAAGAGCACCAGTCTGTTTCGTACATCTCTTCTCCAGGAACACCTGTCTGTTGCAACTTTTTCCCATATGTCTGGATATATGCCGAGGGTTTGGCATAGATACTGCCTTTATTTCCCAGAAATTTCCTGGTACCCATTTTAGAATGGATGGGGGGAAAATGCCTGCCATTTAGGGGATGTGTACACGTCACCTCACTTCCACAGCTACCATTTTTTACAGTACAGGCTTATAATTATGAATAATATATTCCCATTCTATGAAGCACTAGTCTTTTGCTGTAATTCATATATACATCTATTCCAATTCCAATTTTTAAAACAAAAATTCCAAATTCGGCCTCTTTAAACCTGCGTCTTTCAGCTGTGGTTATTGTTGAGGTCCGTGGTTTTTGTGGGTTCATTCACCCTAGTTCTTGTCTTGTGAGTCCTGTCTCGGACTTGCTATGTTGGTTTGTGCCTGTGACATCAGCTGGAGGTCATTCGGCGGCTATCCTTTGTGCCCATCTCCTCTTGTGGCTTTCTTTGTTGGTGCAGGCTTCTTGCTCGTCTGGGTACAGTCCTTATAAGGACTTTTTATTTGGTCTTTGTGTCACTTTTTTTGTGTAGTTCCTGTAGGAGCTTATCGACGTTTCCATTTTCCTCCTTGCGCCTTTTTTTTCTTTTCGAGTTAGAGTTTCTGCTGCCTTTCGATTTTTTCCTCCGCGGTCATCCATGGTTTTCTCTCTCCGTCTTCTATGTAGTACGAGTAGTCAGGATCATAATCAGGTTCATAGCATCTATCTGGGTATTCTACCGGTCTCCTGAGTTTCTTGGGTTTCTTCTTTTCTCTTTCACTCTTTCATCCCAGCACCTTTTGAATTCCTGGTGCCTGAGTACCTCCCCTCTTGCACCTTCTTGGAGCTCCTCCAAGGTAGGCACTCGGGGTCTGGCTGGGCTGCTGGCTTTGTTTTGCGATTCTGGCTCGGCCTCTTGTTGGATTTCATCTTGCGGTTTCTCTGTGTTCTTTTCTGTTTCTTGTGCTGGTTTGATTTGGGTTAGCTCCCTTTCAGTTGTTAGTATTTCTCTTACCGCTTTGATGTCTCGTAGAATCGCTTCATTTATCCTTGTCATCTGCCTCATGTTCTCCACCTCTTGTTTGATGTCCCGCTGGATCTCCTTTATTTCAGCAAGAAGTTTCCCATTGTCGCTGGTTGGTGCCGATGTTTGCAGTAGCTTGACTTGCTTCTTTAACTCTTCAATCTGGCTTTGGAGTTGCTCTTTCTCGGCTTGTGAGATGCAAGTTGCTGTCTCGCACATCCGCCTTGCTTCGTTGTATGGTGTCTTTGTGTTGATGGCAAACTTTAGCACGTCTCTGTGTCGTTGCAGGTATGGACAGCCCAAGTATCTTGCTCCATGCTTGCCCAGGCTGTTGGCGCACTTTCCGTCTTACTGCGACATGCTGCTCTGCTGTGGCCGGCCCTCTGACATCTGGAACATTGGGTGATCCTTGGGATGAATCTCTCTGGCTGCTGCATTCTTTTGTTAATTGATATTGTGGTCGGCATCTCGCTGCCCTCTGTCTTTACCACCGCCAAGGTTGTAGGAATCTTGGAGTAGGTGAGGTGCCGCTCCGCCTTCAAGAATCAGATGTGTTCTCTTCTCGAAGCTGCTTCATGATTTCTTCGTCTGATAGCTCCACTTGGATACGCTTGACAACCCACTTGCTTATCGGTGAGTCGGTGTTTCTGACTCTGGTGTCTTTCTCCTTTCTCTGCTACTCCGTAGGTTTGGCTCTTGTATGTGTGTGGATCTTCTCCCTCGTGGTAGCTTCAGTAGTAGCTGTAGTTTCATCAGGTTCTTTGTTACAGCTCGCTGGCAGGCACTCCACGTTCTTCTTCTTGTCGGCTCCCACGCTGCACATCTTGGCTACCGCGTGTTTCTTGTTGTTGGACTTGCCATGTGACATTTTCCCCCGCGTATCAGGCTTCTTGACTGGTTAAGGTGACTTGTCTTGTTAGCGCTCACAGTGCGAATGATACACATCTATCTTCAGATGCATTTTTATACATAGTTCAGTTTCCATCTTCATATCAATGGTCAGTGCCATGCGATATCTCGGGGTGTAGAATTAATTCCAACAATAAATGCATAAATGAACTCGGCTCGAAAGCAATAGCAGGTTAGAAGCTGAACAAACTAAAATGACTGAGTTCACTCCGTTAAGTTTTAACAGTTATGACGCCGTTTAATGTCGCAGCGCATAGGCTTGTCTTAACAATAAACAATAACTAATAGCTTACAGTACCTGTACTGTCCAGGTTGGGCAGTAAGAATAATATAATTAAGATTACTGATATGTTACAAGCCATCCCCGTTCGACGATCAACAATGTCCTTGTTTGTCCTCACGGAGTTCTTCTCTCAATCCGCCAAGTGTCCTTCGTGCCGCTTCACAGGCATCTAGTTTTCTGCATTTGCCTGCCTGTTTATTCGTGGCTACAATAAGTGTTGCTTCTATATATTGTCTCATCCATTTTCAAGTATTCATTCAGCCACTGATGCGCCATCAATCCAATATCTAGCCGACCTATGGTTGCAGAATTAACATAAGCTGCCTCCTTGATGAAACTCCCAAGTCAGTCTATTTGTTGTTATGGACATTGCCGTGTGACGATTCTGTGTAGTTATGTCATCTGTGTCTCTTTTCTCAGCGTTGTGGTTCTGGGATTCTAGGATCTTTATCATTTACATCATTATGTCGCACCTGCTACTTGGCAGTCAGTTGCCGTGGAAATCCACCATTTACTTTTTCTGGCCATGGTAGTACTGCAATCTTAGAATCCACCTTATAGTCCACGTCGCCACCTTATTTTTCCACTTATTTTCAACTGTTTCCTGCCTCTTATATTGTCTTCCATTGGATAGCACGGTTTTCACCAGCCTATTATGTTTCTGTCATTTGTCATCTATTGCCCATAATAACTTGCGGTGTAGGACAGGGGGGTCTTGAGCCTGAGGAATTAAGGCCGCTGGCTAGTGCAGTCCCGCGAACTGTGCAGGTTAGGGCCGCGCCCCCCCCCCCCCCCCCCCCCCCCCACAGAAAAAAATCCATATCTTACCGATGATTCAAATGCGGGTATCCTGAAGGATAACCTGGCGTTCTAGCCCCTTGGCCAGCTGCTCCTCGTTTTGTTTCTGTACGTTGCAAAAATATTGTATTTGATTACCCTTGATCGTTCTCTTTTCATTTGTTGTCTATAATAGACAACATTCAACTTCATTTCTCCTGTACATATATATATATATATATATATATATATATATATATATATATATATATATATATATATATATATATATATATATATATATGTGTGTGTGTGTGATTGTGGGGGGGGGGGGGGTTAGTGCACTTGCTTACCATGATAGCAATCAGGGAGCAATCCTCAGCAGCAGCTGGATTCATTTACTGCAACAAGCAAAGCTGTGGAAAGACATTTTGCCTGGAATTTACAAGGCAAATGAAATAAAGGTTAACTGTTTGTTTTCTTTGCTCGCTCTCTTTGAACTCAAGCTTAGTCCATACACACTATTTATAGTAGTGATGGAGTGAATTTTGTGTGTGGGATAGCTTTCCCTATGAACAGTGTCCCTCGCCATCAGGTGAACCCACTCCAGCTTCAGAGGTACTTGTAATTAACGTCCCCATGCATTCTTATCCATTCAGCCATGCGGACCTAAGGTTAACTTAAAACACATGAAGAAGAGAAGTAGAGACAGAAATTAATATAAGGAGGACTTAGACAGAGCTGCAGGGAATACCCAAGGATAGGATGGCTTAAAGTGAGTTGGGGCATAAAGAGTGAATGAAGAAAGCTGTGGGGGTCAATTCAACCTCATCAAATAGACACTGGATAATTGTCTGTAAAGTGAAAGTGGCGAGGATGAGAAATGGTCATTCTCACATCATTTTGCTGTTACCAAAGATTAGCAAATGCCTAACACTTCACATTCCAGTGGTAGATTGGCTTGGGACCACTTGTCACTTTTTTACAAATAAGGAAGGATACTATGTTATTCTTGTAGCTGTCCTTCACAGAGGCATATCTCCAGATAAGTTATTTAAAATACACAGTCACCATTATCTCCGGTACTGTTCAACGCCTACACAGTGAGAATCACCAGTGAGCAGATCACTGGACCTGGCAGGACATTGTCGTATGCCGATGATGTTTTAGTGTATCGTCAGGGTAAGGATAGAGAGCAGGTTGCTGTGGAACTACAAACCGAACTCAATCGCATAAGTACTTGGTGTGATGAAGCTGGGGCAATGGTCAACCCAACAAAGGCAACATTGACTTGGTTCTCGTTGAATAATCATATTGTCAACACTCCAACACCAACTGTAATGCTGTGTTCAGAGACGGTGGAAAGAACGCAGGCAATGAATTACCTGGGGATACAGTTTGATCGAAGCCTTGCTTATAATGTGCACATAGACCAGGTGATAACAAAGGCCAAGCGGGGTTTGGCTGCGATGCGGGTGATGGCGGCAGCAAACTGTGAGCAGCGCCATCTATGTCTTCTGTACGAGGGGCTGGTCATGTCTGTTTTGGAGTATGCAATGGCAATCCTGACTCTCAGCCATAAGCAGATTGAAAGGATGGAAAGGATACAGAATGAAGCTATGCGCATTATTCTTGGATGTACAAGAGATACAGCATGCAGGGCGATGCGCTACCTTCTTGATTTTCCAACCATTGAAGAGAGAATACAAGTTTGCAGGGCACACGCCTACCTCAGAGTTAACGCAAACACACAACATCCACTGCATAGTGAAATTAGGAAGGTGAAGGGCAGCAGGTTAAAAAGAGGACGGTCGTGGATGGGTCAAGCCGAAGACATTCTTCAACAGGTGTGTTCACTTGAGGACTTAGAACCTGGCGAGGAGTGGGTGCAAGTGCCAACAGACTTCTGCACATCCTTTTCAGTTTGCATCCAACTAGATAGGAAATGCAGACAAGAAAATCCGGCTGCTGTAGAGGCTGAAGTACAAGCGTTGATTTTCAAGAATTCGCTAGACAGTGACGCGGTCATCTACACCGATGGGTCGGTCGTCCGACATGTGAGAAGCTCATGGGCCTTTACAGCTCGGGCCGGAGGGAGAATTGTGAAGGAGGACTCTGGTGCTTTCACTGATACCACAAGTAGCCTGACCATGGAAGTCATGGCAGTAAGTAAAGCAATAACATGGCTCGAGACACAGACATTCACTAGGGCTTGTTTCCTTAGCGACTCAATGAACATGATCAAGAGGATAGAGGAGGGGTCGATCCGAAGAGAATGGGTGCTGCCTCTGGAGCGGTCTCGGCTGACAAAGATTAGTTTCATCTTCGTGCCAGGGCATGCGGGAGTACAAGGAAATGAGCGGGCTGACAAGCTCGCAGGTGAGGCTACTGTGGAGGGCGGACGCGCCATGGACCAGGCTGACATTCTGAATGCTCTACGAGAAGTAAGACTTTTGCGAGAACCAAGTGATGACTGTGAATCTACAACAATGGCCAGACTGCTAGAGCAGCAAATTAAAAGAGGGGTGGCCAAACAAGAACACTACGCAGGAAGCCAAAGAAGATTGATAAACCAACACAGAACTGGCGTCGTTAGCCGCTACACGTTGCGGGATTTGCTGAGGAGGGGATCCGAGCACTTATGGGCTGAATGGTTCGATGTGCAATGAGGATGATCTGTCGACTAACTAACTAACTAACTAGTAATGGAATGCTCTATTTGCAAAATATTGCATTTTGTAAGTAGAAAATAAAGTAAAGGATCTTTTTACATGCCTTAGGCCCATTGGGCATTTGGTGCTAAAGTTATATTTGTCTCGACCAGTCTGCACTGAGTGGGTAATGTGATCAGTATCACACCGGCCACCTTTACTTTACAAGACATTTCCTGGTATCCATTTTAGACTGGGAGCCCAAATACATTTGAAAAATCCACTTTGATGCAGATGTGACTACAGAGTCAGCAGGCAAGCATCTAACCACTATGCTTCCACAGCTCCCTACTGTTTGTGTGTACAAAGGAATAATTGCACATGCTAGGAAGATACACGTTTTGATCATTACTGCAGGGGGGCTAGTAAGAATGTGTGAGGTTTCTATAATCTTTTAATTGTTTCTGTGGAAAGGAGTTGTCTTCTAATGTGTTATGTTTTGGTATGTCTTCTGTTTTTCCATTGTAAATTCACCAAAGAAAAATGAAATGTTCTTTATATTTTTGCCAAGCATTAAAAGATTTGTTTTTGATATGATATTTGTTTTTAGACAAAGAAGACTCTTTGTGTGTAGTCTTCAAATATGTGACACAACAGTGCCAGGATGTATATTGACTCGAATACTGTCAGCAACAATCACAATAGCGTGAACAAAAGCAGACAGAAAATCAAAAGACAAATGAAATTCATCATCAGAACATTTCTGAAGTAGGTTAACAAATTCAAACATGCATCCACTTTGATAACAGCAGCAGGAAGATGTATTAAAGGTGTGAAATATGTAATTGCTTAAGCAAAAGCAACATCCCTTAAGTCATAGCAAAGCTAAAGATGGTCGAAGATAAGCATAAAATAGTAAATCTTGTATCACAAAGTTGCATCGCAAGGAAATGAAATACTACACAGGAAAACATATACATTGTATAGGCTTAAATAACATCACAATGGAATGCAGAAATAGCAATGCTGCCTTAGAACATGACCTAGATTCATGTAAAGAGGAGAACACACCTCATCACAGTAGATATTTTAGCAAATCTGACATAAGATACAATTATGAATTTGCAATTTGTGTCTATAAATATTTGTTAGTTAATATAGGTGTATAAATTGAGGAAGACATTGCCACATGGCGATGGCAGATACACGTCATGCAGAAAGGATAAAAGGAAAAATCCCAAGGGATAGCAAAGTACACAGTGCAATAGAAAATCAACGAGACGTGATACATCACGAAATGGGAACTTGACAACCGGAGCATACTCTGTGACTTCCAGTGAACGGATCGGTTGTGTTTCTAAGTTCGAGAAGGATTAAGGCGGCTTCTGAAGAGATAGAAGGATGGCAGTGGAATTAATCAAGGATATGGATAGCCTATAACATATCTGGGAAAACGCCATGGAGTTTCTAAAGACGGGAAAACGCTAGACGATAAATTCGGTTGAAAACGACAGACAGGATGACGAATTGGAAGAACACAAGGGAGAATGAAGGTTCGTGGGAAAAGGCAGTACTGAATACTCAGGTTAGTGTAAGATACAAATTAGGCCCTTCTCGGTGGCACGAGAAACTAGTTTAACTGCTAACTAGTATATGTGACTGCTTTTGCAGAGTCCAGATTAAAAATGGATTAACTGTTTACGAGCGTCAACATTGTAATTAATTTTCCCGTTCGCCAATCATGTTCTTTACAAGTTGATTTCGCCGTTTCGTTTACGAGCCAAGTGCCTCATTGTTAGTTAAGATAATTGGAGTAACATGGCTTTATACAGGAGAGGAGACGACTAACATTATGGCAGACATTATCAAATCAAATCAAATCAACTTAACTTTATTAGGGTCACAAATTGGGCGCGCAGGCCCGTCTTACATTCGGCCCTTCCAATCACTCGTCTTTCGTTCATCAAGAGCATTATACATTTACATAGGAAGAAAAATAAACATTGTGAAATGAATGTTGTAAACATAAACAAGGCTAATTACCATGTTATGAAGCCCATCTCCCACCTATCCATACATCACCCCACCCACACAACACCCCCACCTACCCACACACACGCGCACCAAGGGACACATACACACCCCCACCTACCCACACACACGCACACCAAGGGACACATACATACCCCACCAACCGACCCATCCCCCTCCCGCACATCCCCCACCCACACACACTGCCCTCACCTGATCCCCCAACCAAAACACACTCGCCACCCACAAACATTCCCCCACCAACCAACACATTCCACGCCCATCCACATACACATCCTAACCCACACATCCTCTCCCCACCCACACCTCAAACCACCCATCCCCCAGCCACATCTCCATCGACAACATATTCCCCACCCATGCACACAATCCCCCACCAACCCACACATCGCACATCCACTCACACATCCCCAAACCATACACACACATCCTCACCAACTGATATGTCCCTACCCCCCCCCCCCCACACACACACACACACACACACACACATCTCCCTAACCACCCATACATCCCCAATCCATTATTAGCTATATAGGATGCTAGTTATTTAATAGACTGCTCTAATCTATCAAGCATAACTACAGTTGCCCAGATGGCCAACGAGACAGATACATATAAAGATATTGTACATATAAAGATATTGTACATTATGTTTAATTTTCTTTTGCACAAGTCTACAACATACGTGTTGAAGGGAAGGTATGATAAAATGGGGATTTCATTTAATTAAATGGAGCAACATTAGTGGTTATGATATTTAGTAAATTAACAATTATCAAGCACAGAACAATTGACATAAATATACAAATGCAAACAATACAGACAGTGTAAAATATCATATATTTATTGCTCTAATTCAAAAACTTAACTAGTGAGCATGTAGATCATATAGTGGAATCATTTCATAAACTAATGAATACAATGACATACATCAAAGGTAACCCCTGGGGCACAAGTACTGATATAATGCTCACTTTCTACAAATCATTTATTAGAGGCAAGATAACTACAGGAGCATCATCTATGATTCAGCAGCTGAAAGTGACAAGTCTACACTGGACAGAATACAACACCAAGGACAGCAGAGGAAGCTCTAGAAGTAGCAATGGGAATCAGGCCACTAAATCTATGAAGACAAGAACTAAGATTGTATTACATTACCAAAGTAATATCACATAAAATCAGTTCAACAGCCTTACAGATCTCTCTCTCTCTCTCTCTCTCTCTCTCTCTCTCTCTCTCTGTCTCACACACACACAGAAATATATACATATAATTTAGTTATATATGTATATAATGTGTTATCTTTGGTTATGTGTTATTTCTATCATTGAAACAGAAAGCTTGTGTAAACTATACAATTACTGATTCCCCCTTCTCTTAAAATCAGATTGACGAATTCCGGGAGTTTGCATCATACATGAAAACCTTTGATCCTACTGTACAACTTAAGGAAAAACTTAAAGCAAGCATGGTAGGACTGTTTTCTGCCTTTAAAAAATTGTTCTTGTATCAGCAATGTTTCACATTGAGAAAGAGTCTTTAAATAAGTCTTAAAAGTCGAGAGGATCAACTTCATTGGACCAGGTGTTATCCGATATGGCTCGGTCTCTTTCCACAGGGCGGTCTGCCGAAAACATCACATAAAGCACGACCCCCAAGTCTCTGAGAAAAATTGGGAGTCTCCGTGGTGAAATGGTCAAGTCGTTTGACTCGGGCTCCGAAGGTTGTGGGTTCGATTCTGGGCCGCGTCCTTCGGCTCACGAGTGAAATTTTTCGGAGACTCCTGTGGGTCATTGCTAGAGCTACGTAGTTTGTGCTTTGTGCGATGCTTTCCGTGCTGTGGAAAGAGACCGAGCCATATGGGATAGTTTAGTTTAGTCGATGGATCAACATCACGGCACACGGGTGTAACCCATAGGTGCTCCATTCTCCTCCTAACTCAAACCTGAGTCTGGAGAAACTCAGCTCAATGCATGAACTCTGTAGCACCGGCTAGGATCCTTAAATACTTTGGGTAGATTTTTAACTCGAAATTTAGTCCGGGCAGCGCCGTTAGGCTACTCTTTTTCGATTTCCAACTGCAAAGGGATTTTTTTACGTGCGTAACAATACACGCGGGCGTCCGATCTCACTACCCAGAGACCAGGGGAAATTTTATTACTAGAAGTCCATGTGTAAAAAATCCCGGTCCTCACCGGGGCTTGAACCTGGGACCTCCAGCACTCGAGGCGGACACCCTGCCTTGAGACCACGCAGCCCCCCATATGGGATAAAACTCTGCGCAATGAAGTCGACCCTGTCGACTTTTAAGCAACTTTTTTTTCTCAGAAAAATGCACTTGTGAACCGAAAGACGTAACCTGGAATCGAACCCACAACCTTCGGAGCACAAGGCATACGGCTTGACCACTTCGCCGCGGAGAGTCCCAAGAGAAAGAGTTTCATAGTGAAACATCTCATGCAAAAGTCATACAAGACAAATCTTCAAGTTTTACAGGACATATAAATCAGTTCAACAGCCTTATAAATGAAAATCATATGAATCACTAACAAATCACTATGAATGCAATTGTCCATTTTTATTATGTCCAGGCCACCTTAGTATAAAAAATGTGTGTTACTAGTTTCAAAATGTTTTATGTTATCCTGGAAGAAATAATTAAGTCGTAAAAATTGCTGCATGTATCACATATCATTGGACTTATTGTCCCCTTTTTGATATTCCATTGATAAGTCAGTACTTCATTTTTTTTTTCACCGCAAAGCGCATAGTTATTTTTAGCACTGACCTAGATCTGGTGGGATTATCGATTTTCAGAATAAGGATATCGGCCTAGAGAGACAACAGTGGAAGATAAACTCCATGGACCGCTGAGTGAACTAAAAAAGACTGTTAGATTCATACAAGAGACAACATTGCAGTTATAGACATATTTCAAGCGAACAAAAGAAGAAGAAGAAGGATATCGGGATTCACTTTGTGGTCAGTTGACAAGTGTGTTTGCAGCAAGATGCACCCAAAACCGGATATTATTGTTTTCAAAAACTGGCCCCAGGATACATCAAAGATGAGCGCAGACAGATACACAAGATATGAGTAGCACTCCGATGACAATGAGGGCCCTTCGAGCCTAGAAACATTTATTGCATTCATCGATCGGTCTGGCAGTCCACCACACACTCAACCGGAAGGATCGACAACACATTCAATTTATATGATTCTTTATTTCAATAAATACATTACACAATAGCACTTGCTTGCCTTCTACTCACGAAAGCAATTATGTCTGTATCTGTCATACACAAGTTGCACAGTATATTAACACACCCCTACACCCACTATGGTATCACCCTGATGTCACGTGATTTCCCGGAAACTCCCAGAATTCCTTTGTTTGTGGTGAATTAAAAATGAAGCACCGACAAGTCTTGTTTCAGTGGTAAGCAGATACCAACTGTAGTAGTCATCTATACTTGTGAGATTCAGCGCAGTGTTGAAAACAAAAACCATTTGCTCTTTAAAATAATATGCTTGCAGCGCCTTGGCTTTTTTTTTAGAAATACTTGTAACATCTGAAACATGTATCTCCTGTCTACATAGCTAAATGGTGTTTTATTTTTAACTGTTGAACATTCTACCAAAGAATGTTTGTTATGACATCTCCTTTTGGAAAGTGATGAGAGGACAAGGAAATTGTTGACTAGACTAGCTCTGTGGCAATAATGTTGACATATGTCTAATAAAAATGTGAATTTAGAGTCTTGGAGTTCAAATGATAAAATAGAAATCTTCAGTATTCAATGAAAATCTCAGAAATGTAAAATGTGGAGCTGATTACCTTCTTTTCTATCTCTGTCATATCTTTTGATCAGGTTAGTTATGGGAATTAGTTATGTCATTTTTGTTTCAGTTTGCAACATCTTACAAAGTTGATGACAGCCTGGAACTACAAACTGTCAAATATAATTCAATGATTGCATCCCCAGTTCTTCGTTGGGGACTTGGTGCAATTAATGGTTCTGTATTACCAAAAGAGCTTGTGAGTACTTTGGTTTTTTTTTCTTCTATGAAAGTTAAAAATATTTCTACAAAATGTTTGTGCTTGTGTGTGAGCGTGGGCAATCGTATGATTGAAACATTCATCATCTAGAAATGAATGCAGTGGTGGGTTCATGTCATCTTCTGTTGTTTGTGTATGGTTCATATGTTGCTAGCCTCTTTGTCAAATAAAGTCTGACCCACACAGCTGTGGACAGGGGGTGGCAATAGTTTAAGATTTTCTAGTGTTGACCATTGTGACCCACAATTTAACATGTTTTATAAGTGCCCTTCTCAAACTCACCTCATTCTTAGGAATGGCCACTCGTTTTGTCCACGGCTGCTTGTTCTGTGTTCACACCTAACCTCTGTGTTTAGACACTATTACATAATCCACAATTCTATTGGCAAGTCTTGTATAATGGGTTCCTTTCCCTCATTAGTCATTTACTTCAAGCTAAATCATAAAATAACATAATAAATGCAATTTTAGACTTATTATTCCAGTTCATGAAATAATAGATCATGGTACAGTGATCTCTATCTCTCTTTCCTTCTTCACCATCACTTCATTTATTTTTCCATTACCACATTTGATCATAACTGCATCTGTTCTGTGGGTATTTGCATCAGTTACTAATTCATTGCCAGAGAGTTTGATATTTATTGATTTAAGTACATCCTTTAATCATTGTCACTGTCCCTACTTTGTGTTGTTTTCATGCCAGAACATTATGTCTCCCCATTCATGTATTCATGAATGCCCAGGTTAATCGGACTACTTAAGTTCTTGAGTGTTTTATAATTCTGTGTTTCACCCACTCATGCAATAGCCAGTAATTGTAACTTCACCTGTTCAAAGCATACACAGATTTGAGAGTTTTCCTTCATAGTGTAGTCTGAGAAAGAGAATTGCAGTGGTTGCCTCCATCCTTGCATATATCACTTTTATGTATCTACTGTTTGGATATTATAGTTGTCCTATGGCAGAAATGGAGCAAGTGTTGGACTGATGGAAAAGCACAAACAGTGATGTAACCAAAAATAAATATCTTGTGAATATGTATGTTGTATATTTCAGCTCGAAGGATTTATTTTATTGCTTTAGTTTATGTTGTACCTTAGTATTTACCTGATGAGATGCAGCGAAAAATGACAGGCAATAAATTGTGCAACCTATTATTTGTGTCTTCATTATTCAAATAAATAACTTGTTTGCAGCCCACACTAAGGATCTGTCCAAAAAACTTGTCTTTATTGGATGCTGAAAGGCATAACATGGTGGTGGTGCGCATCATAATGGCCATCATCCAACTTTTTTTTAGCTGTTTACACATGTGCAGTACATGTTGATCTGTTTATTGAAGGCCAGATGTTACATCACTGCATCCTGTTTAGATTCAAAATATTAGTTGATTATTGACAGATGAACTAGAGTGAACTTTTCCACTATTCCTATCCTTTTGAGATCTCATTTGAAGCCAATGATACATTTATTATAGTCTCTACATGAACATTAGACTGAAGTACATTCAATGGTTTTTCAGTTATTTCCCACTGCATCAGACAGAGAAGACAATAATCTCTTTTATATTCCCAATTTTTCTCGGAAGACTGCAATGGCTGGGGCATATAGAAAGAATGGAAGATAATAGGGAAACAAAACTCGCTTACACTCAAGAAATAAATGACAGTAGACCCTGAGGTAGACCAAGAAGATGGTGGAGAGATTATATATATACAGACCTACAAGCACTTGGAATCAACGACTGGCAAGAGAAGGTCCACCAGAGAGGCGAATGGAGACGGCTTGTATCTGCAGCAAAGAACCTCAATGGCTCGGAATGCTGAAGAAGAAGAAGATCAGACAGAGAGACAATAGGTATATTGTGTGACAGGAGCTATGGTAGTGACTAGGCATTTGCCCGGGGGTGGGGGGGGGGGGGGGGGGGGGGTTAATTCCTTTTTTTTTAACTTGGGCTCCTAGTTGGACCCATCCTAAAATGGGTACCAGGAATTGCCTTGGGAAGTGCAGCTGGCCACAGAGATATAAACCACATCACCCATTGAGTGTCAGTTGGTCATTAAATATATGGTCTAGCACTATATGCCTATTATGTCTTAAGGCATGTAAATGGGTCCTTGCTTGCTTCTTGCTTGTGTTCGCTGGCTGTGAACTCCAGCGTGAAGTCCTGTATGTCGGATGAAGACATCCTGTTGTCCAACATCAGTGTGATGTCATACCAGACTGAGGTTTGCGTGAGTATGCATTGTCCCATGTCCGGCTTATTGGTGTGCAGACTGGTGGTTCTTCGCCTTGCAGGCAGATACTCTCAAACTTCAGAGGAATCAGTGATCCTATTGACGTTAGCCAGGACCCAGAAGGATGCACGACTAGAATGTGTCAGTAGTCTTGGCCAGTGAGTGTAGAACCTGCCCCCCCCCCCCCCCCCCCCGATGTGTCTCCACCTTGTCACGGTGGGGGGGGGGGGGGGCTTGCGTGTCCCATTGACCCCATGTGCTATGTCGATGGATGAAAAACTACATATCGGACAGCTTATGGGATAGGCGCCAGACTAAGCGAGACACATCCTGCTGCTCTGCAGGTAGACTGAGGATAGCAGTCAAAAGTTTAAATCAGGTGCACGAAGGCAGAAGTTCTTGGTCCGGATACAAGCACTAAGGCTCTCAGCTGAAGAATAAGGCTGAACGCCTCTAAGCCATTAATCCTTGGACCTGAGAGCCGAACCGATACAAACCTACTGAAAAATGGAGGTGAGATGCTAAGCACGCTACATGCTTATTTCAGATACTTGTTTCGAAGGTTCTCAGCTGGGGGATATGAGGGATCCCCGGATGAGAGGGCCTGACTGTTTTTCGCTCACTGATGCACGGAGGTAAGGTGCTGAGCTGGCAGCACATGTAGCCTACCTCACGAGCGAGTACTAAAGGTATAAAAGCGCCCCAGTCGCACAAAATGGTTACGAAAAATTTCTGCATAGATTGTAGTCAAAGGTGGAAAAACGTCTCAATAACACGAAATGGAACGCTTGGCTAGCGAATCCATTGCGTGGTCCGAAGTCCAAAGCGAAAGCTTACCTAGTAGATGTCGTCCGCAGACTGTCCGTTCCTGGTTTGTGCTTGAGTGACCAGTGGCAAGAGAAATGCCCAATACATGGAAGTGAGGAATCAAAGCAGCCATGAGCAGGACGTGGCAATTCCTTGAATGAGCCCAATCTCAGAGCAGTATGTGCCAGCTCTGCAATAATGGAAGCCTCCTTGGATAGCAGGGAACGCCCATGGTCTGTCCTTTAAGGGTTGACCGTGATGTCTTTGACCATTTTATCTTGACCAGCTGAGATGTGGGTGACATCACAACAATAAGTCTAACGTGCCTCGAGACCCGAGGAAGGCTAACCTCATTAAAAATGTCCACTGAAGTCGGAAGTGCCGTCCTACAGGTGGCAAAATAAAAATTGGCACTATGCATTTACGCCAGAGTGAAATGTCTCGTCCGAATGTCTCTCGTGCTAGAAACAGCTCTGACTACTTAGTTTCAGAATGCCGCTCTTGTTCGGAACAGCTCTGACTAGGTAGTTTTCTGAATGTCCGTCGTGCCTGGAAAAGCTCTGACGGGCACAACGACAAGCACATGTCCGAATCGAAAACTCGCTGAGTGGATACCGTCTGCAGACCTATCTGGTTTGTGCAAGAACGGCCCGGGACGAACGAAATGCCCAATATATTGAAGTGAGGAATTAAAGCAGCCATGAGCAGGACATGACAATTCCCTCGGTGAGCCCAGCACCAGGGCGCTATGTGTCGACTCTGCAATTATGGAAGCCACCCTGGATGGCAGAAAATGCCATGGACTGTCCCTGCCTTCCTTTGAGGTATGACCGTGAAGTCTTCGACTGTTCCAACTTGACCAGTTGGGATGTGGACAGTACGACAAAAGTGAGAGTCTCCCAGGAATGCTAACCTGGTCAAAATTGCATGCTAAAAGTCAGATGCGTTGGCCTAAGGGTTTCGACCCAAGGGTGCCTAACTGGACACACCGCAATCACATCTGAAAAAACACTCCGGATGAACGCAAAGAGGAAGAACCTGGCCCTGGTGCCCTGGAAACATCTCTGCGTCCCAAATGGGTCCTTGACTTTATGTATATACCTGTGAGACTCAGTATTGAGAGTGTACCTTCTAGTGATGGAAAATATGACAAGTAGTCTTTGAATATATATTTTCTGTCATGTATGAGATACATTTATTTTCTGTGTGAAGTTAGTTTGCAAGTCATTTATTTATTTATTTCAGAAAATGGCGCCATTCTATGATAAACATTTCAAAGAGAAGTATAATGCAGCATCAAAATCACTTTCTGTGAGTATGAACCTTTTGCTGGTCAAACTGTTTCAGGCAATGTTAACTTGTATAATAAACAATATAGTCCAGCCTGAAGTCTGCCAGCACCAGCCTGTTAACAATTTACAGGGCACAGGTTTGACTTTTTGTAACTTTGAACGGGCAACATTTTTCAGGTTGTCAGTCAGATTTAGGGTTGCGTTAGTAAAAACATCAAATCTAAGCTATTAGTGAAAATATTTTTGTTAAATAAAGTACAAAATTAAGGAAAATGAATGCAGATTTATTATTTTACTCACTTGTGCAATAAATAATCCAATGTTGCCTGCATTTCGTTTGCATTTGTTGGAACCCATGCTCGATCATTTATCTATTCGATCTTTTAGTCTGGCATACTCATTTGTTTGATCGGCAATCGTTTTAAAAGTCTCCAAGAGATCCGAAATGTGTACACTGCTTACGCTGATATCACTGATAGATATGTAGCTCCGATTCAGTCAACTTCGTGCACTTCAATGTCACTAAAATTAAATCCAGCAAAATCTCCGCTATCACTTGATGAATCGCCAAAATCAATTTTGAAAAACAAAACATAAAAAACCCGAAAACTATTTTTTTTAAAATCCGATCATATTGAAAGAAAACGCTTGCAAATGGCGGCCATGTTATCAATCTATCGGCAAAAACGAAATAAATAACCCGAAAACTATTTTTTTTTTAAATCAAGACAATCAGATGTCTCGCAAAGTCTCGTGATCATGTGATTACAATGCTTATAGTCACGGACGCTTTCGGGCGTTTTGCCCGTTTGGGAGTAAAGACGCTTTTGGCCGCTGTCTACCAGCACCAGCCTGTTAAGTTAATGTGTAAAATTATTGGATCTGTTTGTCCTTGTACAGATACATTATGTTCTTGAAACATGTAAGTCAACTCTATGATTTGAGGCTTATCAGACATGTATATTAACTATTCTATGGGCTCTTTTACCACCACTGGCAGTTAAATAGCAGGTATATCTCTACATATAGGGGATTACTTCTTCTTCTGTGTTCATCCGGAGTTTTTTCATATGTGATTGCTTTGTGCCTGTTTACAGCAGAACTGCGATACTGCACCTTTAGGCCGACACATCCGACTTCTGCTGACATTTGTTAACCGGTTAACCTTCCCGGGTGATATAGGGGATTAATAATTATAACTTCCAATTTGACGACAATGGAACAACAAAACAAACAGATATATATTGTCAGTGCTTCGTGGCAGACAGACTTGAGAAGCCACTGTGTAACAGTTTTTAGTTCATTATAATGACATAACAGTTGTGAGAAATCCAGACTACACTGTTTTGCTAATGAACACCCTGGACAACTATGTACAATTGGTCAAAAGGACAGTAATAGATGTTTAAGCTGCATGACTTAATCATTCATGTTATCAGTTCACTTGTCTTATTCAATACTTTTTGTGAGCTTATTGGTTTTACTCTAGTGTAAGATAAGTCAATCACATATATCCACACTCACATTAACATTTCAATAAAAAACCTTTTCCACACCTTGAGTTCTACTCTGCATATGGTGCTAGCCCCATAATTGTATAGACCAATCAACATTGGATGGGTTATGTGGTCAGTATCAAGCCGGATGTCTTTGCTTCCCTGAAGTTTTTCTGGTACCCATTTTAGGCTGGGAGTCCAGGTAAATTGTTTTTAAAATCTCTGCCTCAAGATGCATGCAAACTCATGACTACTGGACCAGCAGACAAGTGTGCTTGTCTCAAGTATGCGCACCTCACCCAGGGCTAGATGAGACAGTAGGCATGCATGTACACTATACGCACACAGCTAAATAGAACAGTATACATGTGTGTACACCACATACAGCTAAATGGAACGGTGTACATGTATGTACACATACACACACAGCAAAATTTAATGGTATCCATGTATGTATAGACAGACACAGGGCTAAATGGACCAGTATACATGTCTGTACAGACACACACACACAGGGCTAAATGAAATAGTATGCGTGTGTTTACAGGACACACAGAGAGCTAAATGGAACCATGTGCAGGTATGTTCACCACCCACAGAGCTAAATGGAACCATTGTATGCATGTATACATAGAGCTAAATGGAACCATGTGCAGATATGTTCACAACCCACAGAGCTAAATGGAACCATTGTATGTGTGTATACACATGTATACACAGAGCTACATGTAACACTACACATGTATATACAAACATCCCTTCCCCCTTCCACCCCCACAGATAAATTGAACAGCATGCATTTATTTACAAACACACACACAGAGCTGAATGGAACTGTATGTATGTTCGCCACACACAGAATGTTGATATTAAGAAAGCCAAAAGTGTAGGAAAATAATAACATCTTGGAAATGTTGCTTCCAAAGTAAAATTGAGGATGTTAATGTCCAAAATAATTTCTTACATATTTATTTCTTCTCCCATGAAATAGGAAAAATCAGCATCTAAGAAAATCATCTCAAGTAAGTACAAGTGAGAGAGAGAGAGAGAGAGAGAGAGAGAGAGAGAGAGAGAGAGAGAGAGAGAGAGAGAGAGAGAGAGAGAGAGAGAGAGAGAGAGAGAGAGAGAGAGAGAGAGGAGTGTATGTGTGTAAGAGAGAGAAAACTTTATTATGAGTATATGCTAAGCAAATACTAGACTTTGATCATATGGAGTTACTAATTAAAATATATAAAGTTGCTTGGCTCTGAATGAATAAAGAAAATGTAGAGTCATTGTTGCATGTAAGAGTTGTCAGACATTTAATGAGTCAGGAGAACATAGTGTGTCTGACTACAGTCATTGTTGTATGTAAGAGTTGTCTGATACTGAATGAGTCAGGAGAACATAGTGTGTCTGTCCATAGTCATTTTTACATGTAAGAGTTGTCTGATACTGAATGAGTCAGGAGAAGGTGGTGTGTCTGTCCATAGTCATTTTTACATGTAAGAGTTGTCTGATACTGAATGAGTCAGGAGAAGGTGGTGTGTCTGTCCATAGTCATTTTTACATGTAAGAGTTGTCTGATACTGAATGAGTCAGGAGAAGGTGGTGTGTCTGTCCATAGTCATTGTTGCATGTAAGAGTTGTCTGATACTGAATGAGTCAGGAGAAGGTGGTGTGTCTGTCCATAGTCATTGTTGCATGTAAGAGTTGTCAGACATTGAATGAGTCAGGAGAACATAGTGTGTCTGACCACAGTCATTGTTACATGTAAGAGAAGTTGTTTGGTATAGAATGAATCCAGAGTATATAGCGTGTATGAATGCAGTCATTGTTACACATAAGAGACGTTGTTTGGTACAATCCTTGTGATAGAGACAATACTGAAGATGCATTTCAGCTGACTTTGAATACAAAAAAATTGTAACTAGTTTCGTCATGTTTTGAGCAAGTAAGTGACTTTATAAGTTGTGACAGGCCAGTGTACCATTATCCATTATTTGTCTATCATATAATTGTTACGGGAAAATCTGCCAAAACTACAAATAAACTCAGTCTCTTATGTGGAGAAAGTAAAATAACTAAGTTTTGCACCAAGGAAATGTGACATGTACATAAATGTTAAATATTTTTGAACAATATAATATCTTTCTTATGAATATTTTTATATTCTTCCATGAAGACCACGAAAAAAATAGAATTATATAAGTATCATGACAGCTTGAGAAACATACAGCAATACAAACACAACAGCCATGCATAAACATAGACACAATGTAGAAATGAAATTAATAGTCAAGCTGTTAAAACACACTGAAACCACATATCTTGTAGGTAGGATGGCAGTACTAGAAAACCACAGATCAGAATGGCACTCTATGCTCAAATCCAGAATGGAGATGTAATCTGCAGGAATAGTAATATAGTATAGAATGGTAGTAGGAATAGTAATAGTATAGTGTTTATCACAAATATCATATCTGTCATGTTATGTGGTTAAGATGTGTTTGTATAAAAGATGCAATGTCAAAACTGCAGATAGTTGTCCAAAGATATCAGAGATGTAAATTAATTAATTTGCTGCATAATTAGTTATTTGCCTGATTGGAATAATTATATGTTCACAAGATTTCCACCAGCATGATGTAAATACATAGCTTGAAGGCGAAGCCTTAACCTACAGCACAGAGGTCTATTCAAGAAAGTCATGGAAGACAATATTCTTGGCAAGCAGTAAAGAGGACAACCAAGGAACAGCTTGAGTATTAATCTCTTTCCTTCATTTTGTTCATTGTCTGAGCATACAGAGACCTGTCACTGGGGGTTTATGGAACACTGGAGTGATCTGCAAACAAGGCAGGCCCCATTGACAAATCATGACTAGGAAATTACAAAAGCAGCACAAGAGTTTGGCAAGTTGATGATGATGTGTTTAATTCACTTGGCTGGTTTGTGTTGGTTTTCAGATTCCAAGAATACTCAACTGAGCAATCAAATATACATTTTTTACTTGCCTTATGTGTATTGGACATATGGTACCAGACCCGTGTTTATAGACCAATGAGCACTTGAGTGATGAGGTCAGTGTCACGCTGGCCACCTTTACTTACCTGGACATTTCCTGATACCCGTGTTAGACTGTCTTGACCTGGGAGCCCAGGCCAATTAACAAAATCTGTCTTGATGCAGATTTGAACAGATGACCACTATGGTGGCAGGCGAGAGGCTTCTCAAATGTGACCTGCATATAAATATAATATAAAAATGAATGGACTCTTCTTGATTTCTTCTCTGTTAAAAGCAGTATTATAAATCTCTGATTTTCCCGATATCAGTTCTCGGCGGTGTTCACATATCAGCATTTAACTTCTATATAGTGAAGTAATTGTTTCATAGGTGTTTTTATTTGTATAACTAGCAGTGAACATTCACACTGACTCATTCAATATCAATGCCAGAGTGAAACAGGAAAACAAAAATAGCTGCCTATCAATGCATAAAGTGTGTTAACAAACTTAATTTGCAGCTTTGGATTTGGATTATAGAGAGACCCTGCGTAGAACCATCATTAGAGAAGCTCATTCAATGGCCAAGTAAATATCCAAGATCTACAACAGGTAACAGCGAACCGCCAAGCATGGAGAGTCAGGACTTCTGCCCTATGCGCCGCCTTAGGCTCAAGAGGAAAGACTAAACTAAACCAACTAAACTAAACTAAACTAAACTAACTAACTAACTTTGGATTATAAAAGACTGAACAGTTTACCAGACTTGTGTGAAAATGAATACCCAGAGATGTTTTTACACTTTATAATAAACTACTTTTATTAATAAATTACACAGACAGATTTTAAACAAATTTACTCTTATCATCTTGATAAAATAATCTTAGAGCTGAGAATACTTGCATGTTAAGGGTCAAAGATAGTATTACAGGCCCAAGATAACAGTGAAATATTTTCAGAAATTTAGAAGATATGATAGGAATCACCACTGGGGGACATATCAATAACATTAGATGTGTGGATGAAACAGTATTGATTGCAGACAATGAATAGGATCTGCAACATGTAGTGAATGGATACGATTATTGTACACAGTGAATAACTAGGGTTAGAATTAAATTGTAAGAAGACAGAGATTATGGTCGTCTCTAAGAAGAAACAACTACCACAATGTAATATAAGGATAAATGGGAATATTCTTAAACAAGTGAATTGCTACAACTATCTCAGAACAGTCATAACATCTGACAAGAGATGCCTTGAAGAGATTAGAACAAGAATCGCTGTGGCAAAGGTAGCCTTTTGCAAATTGGAAAGCATACTGACTAATAAAAAGATGTCAGATGCAAAAAGAAAAAGAGTGTTGAAGTGCTACAGAGAACCTATACTTTTGTATGGATGTGAAACATGGACGATGAGCAGACAAGAAAATAAAACTGATTAGGGAAATTAGACATAGACAGAAAATTTTGTTGGGGACATTACTGGAGAACTTGGTTACAACTGGCAAGATTGAGGGAAAAAGAACAAGGGGAAGGCAGAGAAGTAAATATCTGGAGTGTGTGACCACATGGCATGGTTGGAACAAGAAAACAGAGCTGATCCATGACTTTGGTGATCGTGTAAGATGGCGAAACATGACCACCCACTCTTATTGGCATGCGACATGGGGAAGATAACAAAATATGTTACATGCCCAGGGTAACAAAATATGTTAGAGGTCCAGCATAATGTCCAGGAAAACAATATGTTATAAGCCCAGGATAATGTTACAGGCCCAAGGTAAACATTTTTTAATAAGTCCAGGATAATTTTTCAGTCCAGGATAATGTTACAGGCCCAAGATAACAACATATGTTATAGTCCAAAATAATGTTACAGGCATAAGATAAAATATGTTACAGGTCCAAGATAACAAAATATGAAACATGTCTAGATATCAAAATAAGTTTTAGGTCCAGGATAACAAACTAAATAACATGACTGGAGGTTTATTCCTGTTGCAGAACTGTTGAAGACAAGACTGAAAGTGAAGAGCTACCTAGATTGGCAGAGGACCAAGAAGAACAAACAACTGCGTTTACACCTGGCACATGTGCAGGCTCAGATCACGGAGCAGGTAATACAATTCTGTTTTGTTGACAAGCAGTTACAAGGGCAAGAGGATTCACTTTATTTCACCAGCTTTGACCCCATCCTAGCTTGACCTCTCTCTCTCTCTCTCTCTCTCTCTGTAAATCAGCTTTACTGCCTGCCAGAAATGTCACACAGGGCACAAACTCTGTAGCTTCTGCGACGACTTCCATGGGTCTGTGAAACAGTTGCATTTATGAACTGAATGACCGAGTCTGAAAATGAACCAAGAGGCAGATATGTCACCGGGGTTTTTGTTTAACATCATTGTACCTACATTGATAGGCCCTTTGTTTCTCTGTCAATTGTGAGAAGACTAGGCAATTCAAGCGATCACACATTATAATGTAGGCTAAGCAACGAGACCATCCTGTTGCTATACTCACCTGTCAGCTTAAATCATCTCTCTGAAGATATATTTCTGTTGTAATTTCAATTAGACGACTTTGTAAGTCTTCATCAACAATATTTTAGCACCTTTTGGAGATTTATTGTCACAGCAAACACTTCTCAGCATAAACCAGTAATATTTTCTTATAAATATCCTTATAGCAGGAAGAAATTTTGGTCAAAATAATCACACACTGGCACACTATCTTTCCTTTGTACTCTTCATGAGCAGTCACCATTGTTGTCTGCTGTATGTGTGCACATATGACACAGCTGTCTGCTACTTTGGCTAATCATAAAGCTGAATGATGCTGCCACTAAATGACACCTTTTAGTAATTACTAGCTACCATTGTCAGCTACCCACTATAACTTTGCAACTTATTTACTGAGTCTCATGTAAAATAACACTTCAGAGTTTACATTCATTGTATGAAAATCAGAAAGTATTAATTGCTGTGTATTTTTAATTCAGTTGCATTCATTTTTCATATGAAGTTAAACTTTCATTACGATTAACCTACTGTAATAATTCGTTAGCCGCTACACGCTGCGGGATTTGCTGAGGGGATCCGAGCACTTATGGACTGAATGGTTCGATGTGCAATGAGGATGATCTGTCGACTAACTAACTACTGTAATAATTACATCTTGACTATATATAATTTCATTGTGGTTATTCAGAAAAAATGAATTTTCTTCGGTGGCATAAACTATGAAATTTGTGTCATTTCAGAGTGCTTTGCTCTCTCAGACTGTGACAAGTTCATTTTCACTGGAAACAGACTATCAGCGTGAATACGCCAATGATGACCTCTTCAATGTGGAGTTTTATGCCACAAAGAACCTGAAGCTTCTATTTCCTACCAACGTGGGATTTATCTTGTGTTTCCTACTGGTGATTCTCACTCTTATCATGATTATGCTGACAACAATAAATGGAGGAAGTTTGCCTGTGAACAGTGTACAGAAATGGTTTTTGAGATTTGTTGAGTCTATTTCACTGTATGTCTTCGTATTGGAGCCTTTAAAATGTTTAACTTATGCTATTTTTCAGCTGCATACTGGTTAAATGATCAGTTAATTTTCATAGTTCAGTATAATTTGTTGCTAGTTATAAAGTTGTTACTACAAATTAATTGTGGTTACCGAGGCTGCGTGTACCAAGATAGTGGTCAATAATGTCAGGATTGGATTGTTTTTAAACCAGTACTGATGTTTCATCGTCAATAATGTCAGGATTGGATTGTTTTTAAACCAGCACTGATGTTTCATCGTCAATAATGTCAGGATTGGATTGTTTTTAAACCACTATATCTCCAGCGTTGATCTAGCCTTGCAACATGATTTGCTTTCTGGAAAGAAAAAAACAAAACAATGGAACATGTCACAACCAGTCATGCCATGATCCATTATACTTGAAGGACATATCTTTACATCTGTTCTGCAGTTTTTGGCAAGGGATTACCTGCACTTTTCTGATATGGCGTGAGTTTACAGAGAAAGCTGAAATGTACTACTGCAGATCTGTGGTCTTGTTACCAGTCTTACCATTCAAGAGTGGCATGCAGTCTGTTTCAGAAATTCATTAACCAACCTGAGTTGCTGGTAGCTGCAGACTTAGTGGTTAGAAACATAATAACATGTAGCTTATTCACACTCATGGAAGCATTAGTGTAGCTCGCAGTATGTTTGACAGTCAGTCTGTCAATATAGCAGCTGTGTTGGTGTAACAGTTAGGACATTTCGCTGATAACGGCATGAACATGGTCAGACAAAGGTGTTCTAGTTCTCGTTTATCATGACTGGCCACTATTCCTCCCTAACTTCAGGCCTACAAAACTGTGGTGGTCCTAGCACTTGACAAACCCTTATTCAGATCTGCATTTAGGGATCTTAAACACTCACCTGAGCTCCCAACCTGAAGTGTTTACAGAACATATCCTGGGAAGTAAAGGCAATCTGCATGATGATGCCCTTATCAGCCATTTCAGATGCTGCCCTTGTGGTGCACATTGTTGGTCTTTTGTATATGTTTTATGACATGAGATGAGGTGGCCATTGTCCTTATCTCCTTTTCTTCCCAGAACCTATTTGTAGAGTGCTGAGCCATCCCCAAAGATGTATTAAAGATGACAACACACAACGGGCTCCATTGTTTTGAGAACACAACATTGATCAAAGGGAGCCCCATTTCACATGTTCAGTGGCTGACCATGGTGTCATTAAATCAGTTCAGTTGTAAAGTTGACAAATGTATACTTTGATACTGGCCTGTGCAGTCACTGTGCCAGCACAGGCCAGTCTCATACTATATGTGTGTAAAGGAATAGTCACTGATCATTTGTAAACAGCAAGTCAGCCTCACCAGTGTGGAATTGCTGATGTTGTGGACAAGCTCAAACATAAATGTTCTGCTACACAGGGATCTCTGTTGCCAAGTGGTTATGCCCCATGCTTCATACAAGCATGCAAAAGGTAGACAATGATACAAGTGGGAAGATATCAAGAGATGGACGGACAGCAATCTGACAGAATGTACAGTCAAGGCGAGAGACAGTGTTGAAGATCCATTGCAGCCAACGTTTATTGCGGAGATGGCGCCTGATTGATTCATACTCTGAAGGTTGTGGGTTCATTTCCTGGCTTTGGCATATCCTGTTTCTACTGGGGATTTAATCTGGATCACTGACTTGGTAGGCAAAAGCACTTACTACTATGTCACACTGAGAGGGAAGACCAGGAAAACTTTCAACTAGATAGCGGTGGGAACAAATAGTAGTGTCTCTTCACTGGCTGTTGAACGAGGGGACAGCACATATGGGAATGTCCTGAGTGCAGAGATGTCAGTTCTTAGCTAAACTCAACTCTACTATGTCACTGCAGCTTCCTAAAGGTTAAGCATGTATAGTGTCTGTCAGTGAACACAGATATACCTGGTTTTAGTTGACACAGTTATGAGGATATCACTCAGCACTCACAGTGTATGTTAAAATATATCATGTATGTAATACACAACCGAATGACATTTAGATTTCATATTGTTAGATCAGAATAATTAACCATAACAGGCAGCATCTGTCTGAACACAAAACATGCTGTGGTTAAACACCAAGCTGAAAGAACTCTGTGGCATAAAACACCAAAGTTCAAAGTTCACAAACTGCACAACAGGTTAGAATTGTATGTGGTCACTGGGCAATTTGCACTGTAGAATGTTTCTTGCTGTTATTGGCATGAACAGATTGAATAAGTGTTTCCTGACTACTTCCCCCAAGCACATTAGCAAAATTTATGATTGGCTGTAAAATGAGCACACTTTAGAATAATTATGTTCTTGTGTTAGGTTTAAAACAGTTGATACTTTGGTTTTCTCATGTTTTCCTAACACATTTGTCAATTTATTTGATCAGTGTTTGCAATAAAATGTTCAGTGAATTATCTTTCTGGTGTATGTTTGTGTGCTTGTGCAGGGAGTATGTGAGTTTCCAGTATGCTTCAGTATCATCTGTCTGTAGGTACTTGCTTTCTGACTAGTCACTACCACACACACACACACAGATACATCACTACACGATTAACAATGTTCAATGATGGTTCTATGTCTCTAAGAGAAATCTTACCTACTTTGTCACAATGAAATAAATTCAATGTTGGGGAGTGTTGTGAGGAAATCCCTATACTATTAATGAAGCTCACACAAACAAAAGTTTTCATAGTTGGTACTGACTGACTAGAATAGTTCAGAGATAACACTCTTTGGCCAAGATAGCACTGACTGTCTAAAACAATTCAGAGATAGCATGCTTTATCCAAGATAACAATGACAGACTAGAATAGTTTAGAGATAACATGCTTTGGCCGAGATAGCACAGACTAGAATAGTTTAGAGATAACATGCTTTGGCCGAGATAGTACAGACTAGAATAGTTTAGAGATAACATGCTTTGGCCGAGATAGTACAGACTAGAATAGTTTAGAGATAACATGCTTTGGCCGAGATAGTACAGACTAGAATAGTTTAGAGATAACATGCTTTGGCCGAGATAGTACAGACTAGAATAGTTTAGAGATAACATGCTTTGGCCGAGATAGTACAGACTAGAATAGTTTAGAGATAACATGCTTTGGCCGAGATAGTACAGACTAGAATAGTTTAGAGATAACATGCTTTGGCCGAGATAGCACAGACTAGAATAGTTTAGAGATAACATGCTTTGGCCGAGATGGCATTGACTAGAATAGTTTAGAGATAGCATGCTTTGGCCGAGATAGTAATGATTGACTAGAATAATAATTCTTCTTCTTTGCGTTCATCCGGAGTGTTTTTTCAGATGTGATTGCGGTGTGTCTAAGTTATGCGCCCTTGGGCCGAAACCCGTAGGCCAACACATCCGACTTTAGTGTGCATTTTTGACCAGGTTGCATTCCTGGGAGACACTCACTTTTGTGGTACCGTCCACATCCCAGCTTGTCAAGTTGGAACAGTCGAATGCTTTACGATCAGCCCTCAAGGGAAGGCAGGAACAGTCCATGGAATTTTCTGCCATCCAGGGTGGCTTCCACAGTTGTAGAGCCGACACATAGCACCCTGGTGCTGGGCTCACCGAGGGAATCGTCACGTCCTGCTCATGGCTGCTTTAATTTCTCACTTCGATATATTGGGCATATCGTTCACCATGAGCTTTTCCCGCACTGACCAGACCGGTCTGCAGATGGTATCCACTCAGCGAGTTTTCGATTCGGACATGTGCTTGTCGATGTGCCCATAGCTGTTCTGGGCACAACGAACATTTGGAAACTAGCTCGTCAGAGCTTTTCCAGACACGAACTACTCGGAAAACTAGTTAGTCAGAGCTGTTCCTAGCACTAAAGACATTTCACTCTGACATTTTATGCGTTGTGCCTGATTTATTTGCACCCGTAGGCCAGCACAGCCGACTTCAGCAGGCATTTTTACGGGTTTGCCTTCCGGGGGTTTTGAGAGACGTTGGACTGTTACTGCTGTGGTGTCACCCATCGTTATGAAATTTTTCCAGCCGTCTTATATTTACCCCCACCCAAGGAATATGTCTTTGATAGGTCCAAAAACAACTTAAATCATTGAAAGCGGTGACATTCCTTTGATGTTTTGCTGAACAACTAGTGATTTCTCGTTAACAAAGTTATTTTTACGGTAATGGGAGACCTGTCAATTCTGATGACACACAAAGGCGTATCCGGATTCGTATGGGAGTGGGTGCAATGAAAGAACTAGCTTAAAATCGACAGGGTCGGCTGCATTGCACCGGGTTTTTATCCCATATGGCCCAGTTTCTTTCCGCAGCGCGGAAAGCATCGCACAAAGCACAAACTCCGTAGTTCCAGCGACGACCCTCGGGAGTCTCCGAAAAAATGCACTCGTGAAATGAAGGGTGCGGCCTGGAATCGAACATACAACCTTCGGAGCCCGAGTCAGACGGCTTGACCACTTCACCACGGAGAATCCTGAGAGGGGTGCAATGTGTAATATTAGTAAAGACAGAGAATTTACAGAGGCACGGGGTAAATAATTTATAAATTAACAGGAAAGTAGAAGGAATATATTTCTTACCTTATTTTTCATTTCCTTCTTGTTTCTTCAGCTGATGCTGTAATGTTTAGGGCCTGCAATTCGTCTGAATAGTTGGAGCAAAATATCCCAGTAAGTGTGTACGTAGATTAAGGTCTGCGATCTGCTCAGACCTTAATCTGTGTCAACCGATTCCAGTAGGTTGATGATTGCTCTTGGTTGCATAAAATTCAATCCATCCTTTCTCCAATAGTCCACTTCCTCTTTCAACTCATGGTCCTGACGTTTTTTCCAGTAACTTTTATCAATATTTAATAGCGCGGATAGACAGACAGACAGACAGACAGGTAGGTAGGTAGGCAGAAAGGTAGGTGGGTGGGTGGGTGGATGGCTGACTGGGTGGGTCGGCCGGCCGGTAGGCAGAGAGACAGATAGATAGATAGACACCCGCCAGGAGCCGGGCCGAGCCAGCTAGTTTATTTATATAATCACGTTTCATGAAAGAACCCACAGTTTGACGACACCTCTGAACTACCCCATATAAATTCCCTCAGTCTGCCAAAAAGCGAAAACCGCGCAGACAAATTTCAAAAACAGCGGGAGTGTGTCTTGTTGAAGCTGTAATACTCTTAAAATGATGGAATGAATGCGGGGGAAATAAAATACATACCGCATATAAACAAACATTGAAATCTGCTGTACAATCTCCAGAACAAAAATTTTTTTTTGGGGTGGACATAATTATAAGGTTATATGCTAAATCTCATCATTTTCCCTCAGTTGGTTACTGAGATATTGAATTTTATATTGAGGCAACAACAAAAAAAACACACTATAGAATTTCTCCTATGCATATCCAGGCTGCCAGTCCCAGTGTCACAATGAAAATCCTGCACAAGAAAACCACAGAATATAAACATAAATGACGGCATAAATATATAAAGAAGCCAATATTCATACAAGCAAACAAAAGTAAACACAAAAAATAAAAGAATATGTTTATTCACATTAAATTCTAGTTTGTCATTTAAAACCTGTAGTGTAAAACAATGTTAAACAAATGAGTTTACAGGCAGACTTAAAACCTTATAATAATTTACAAATACAAAAACAGGTGTCAACAATATGCTAGAAACTTGCAAGCAGCACAGGTAAGATCAGTATAAATGTAGGCAAAACATCGTCATTTTGCTGAATAATCTTTCCACTTGTGTAAACATAATGGCATGGAATATGAGAGGTTGTCTTATATTTCATTTGGCTACTATTTGAGTAAAATGATATCTAATACTTCTAACATAAGTTAACCGCATTTCCTTAACAGGACATTGCAGTCAACACCAGCATTTGTTGCTGTTGTGATCTCTTGGCAAGTTTACGTTCAGTAGTTTGCCATTGCTTTCTGAACGACCGACACCCATACCATCCAACACTTCTAGCTTTCAGATAATACATTTTAAAATAGAAAAGGCACATATAGTACAGTAAATGACCATTTTACACATGTTAAGACACACTGGCCATCTGGTGCTAACTCATATTTTCATACAATAACCGGCACCCGCTGGGTGATGTGGTCAGTAGCAGACTGGCCACTTTGACCTCCCCAGACATTTCCTGGCAGCCATGTTGGATTGGGCTGACATGGGAGTACAGGTCAATTCTATAATCCAACCCCATGTGGAATCAATAACGTTTCATCACATGTACAAGCATTTAAGCATTCAGCAAATTCTGTCCAAACACTCCCGCCACTGAAAACATATCATCCCAGAATTAAAATATTTTGCCATTAAAATTAGTGCATAGACGATAGATAAGTATCTGTAAAAGATTACCATGGCAACGCAACATATTGTACTTTGGATTAAGACATACCCGCGTCTGCTTCACTATATAAAGGTTAGTTGCACACCCTTTACAGGACGTCGCAATCAACCCCCAGCATTTATTGCCTGTTTGTAATTTTCTAGGTAATTTTACAATGAGTAGTTTGCCATTGCTTTCTGTACAATCAGTGCTCATACCATTATGAAAATCAATGCCAAACAAACGGCTCCCAAACAGCTTGCTGCTGACTTTGAACCAGTGTGTTTGACTCGTGAAACCACACACACGACATCCAGATAGGGTCTGCTCCATTCATTCACAATGAAACTAATTAATTTCCCTGTGACTGACCAGATCAGATTTCTCCTATACACATGTACCTTTGATGGTGTCTGCCAAAATGTTTCTAGCCTTGCTCAAGCAGGTATTAAGCAATGTGAAGGCTAGGCTGTTTATTTCATTTGTGATAAACTATAATTTCTTGCAATAAAGGGGATTAAAAGTAGCACTTCACAAGGTAAGAACATTCACTGCAATATATATGTGTCAACTGAGGTGAGGAAAAGAGCTATATCAAACCAATCCTGATGTATGGATGCAAATCATGGACAATTAGCAGACATGCGAGGAGAAATTTGGAAGCTGTGGAGATGTGGTTTTACAGAAGAATTATGAGAACACCCTGGACAGACAGAAACAGTAATGAAGATATCTTGAAAGAAATTAACTCACAAAGCAAACTGGTTACACACATCGGAAAAGATGGTCCACATTCTTTGGACATATTACGCTTTAAAAAAGCCATATTTGAACATATTAAGCTTTAAAAAAGCCATATTTGAACATATTACGAGAAGGGGAAAGCAATACGCACAACTGGAAAGCTGGTGAAACGGGGGAGGCCAAGAGAGAAGATGCTGGACATTTGGACATCATGGCATAGAGGAACACTGGTAACAGAAATGATTGGTAGTACACAAAAGAGAAGGCAGTGGACAGACATGATCACCAACGCCACCCAACACAGGTTATAAAAAGAGTGGGGACTAGAACTTTGAGCACAAGATCAGTATGCTAACCTTTCAATCACCCGTGAGCACAAGATCAGTATGCTAACCTTTCAATCACCCGTGAGCACAAGATCAGTATGCTAACCTTTTAATCACCCGTGAACACAAGATCAGTATGCTAACCTTTCAATCACCTGAGCGCAAGATCAGTATGCTAACCTTTCAATCACCCACTCGTCTCAACATGACCCAGTGGTGTATTAGTCTAGTTCACTATATCAAGTAGCGTGGTATATGTATTAGCCTAGTTCACTATACCATGTAGCCTGGTATATGTATTAGTCTAGTTCACTATATCAAGTTGCCTGGTATATGTATTAGTCTAGTTCACTATATCAAGTTGCCTGGTATATGTATTAGTCTAGTTCACTATATCAAGTAGCGTGGTTATGTATTAGTCTAGTTCACTATATCAAGTTACCTGGTATATGTATTAGTCTAGTTCACTATATTAAGTAGCGTGGTTATGTATTAGTCTAGTTCACTATATCAAGTAGCGTGGTTATGTATTAGTCTAGTTCACTATATCAAGTAGCGTGGTATTAGTCTAGTTCACTATATCAAGTAGCCTGGTATTTTGTGTGTGATTTGCTTGCCTTGAACTCAAACATAGTCCATACACCGGCTACTGCTATAATACTGGTTACTACTACAGGGTGCATTAAACTGATTTTGCACGTGGATTAGCGTTCCCTATTACCAGTGTCCCTCGCCATCAGGCGAACTCATTCTGACTTCTAAGGTACTTGTAATTTACGTCCCCAAGTCAAGGATGCGAAGTCAACATTTTAGTCAATCTGACCGGGTCTGGGTTGAACCCTCTTGGCATCAGTACACCGGAAGTTTAAGAGTGAGTGCTCTTACCCACTTGCCCGTGTAGATCTCTAATAGCGTCTGTATTTTTATTATAAATTACTTTTTTTGTTTACCTAATTAAATGGTAATTAATCAATTTAGGCTAAGACCTGGCATATGATGTGGGTAATGATGGAAACTAAAGAAAACCAAAACCATTCAATAAAATTAGTGTAAGAATTACACCTACTGACCCAAGTCAAAGTCAGTTGAAATAAAAGGAAAGTGGAGAGAAGGGAACAAACAGCTAGTAGTGTTGTAAATGAAAATGCAGGGATGTATAGGAAAAATTACTAGCCTAAACAAATATATACAATAAAAACATGACATATGAATGCATATATAAGCTGTATAGTTACACTCCTATTGAGTCCCTGAAATATGTATAATTTACACATGGTGGTTTCAAATACTGAGATATGAGTCGGCTCTGCAACAGTCTTATCCCTGTTCAATGAAAATGTCATCCATTGCTTCAGAGCTGGTCAGTTTCAAAACCTGAAAAGAGTTTAAAATATAACAGAAAATTACAGTTCGCTCCATCAGGTTAGTCAGTCTGAAGACACAGACTAAAGTCACCTGAACATGTCCTTCCACTGTTTCCAGTTTAAAATATAACAGAAAATTACAGTTCGCTCCATCAGGTTAGTCAGTCTGAAGACACAGACTAAAGTCACCTGAACATGTCCTTCCACTGTTTCCAGTTTAAAAAGTTATCTTCAGATCTGCAGTCTTCTATGTGATGGTTCTGTTTCTTGGCCGCACTTTTTTTCTTTTCCTTGGGATTTTGATCTCCTGTATTTTCAATAGGCTCCACATCCTATACTGTGACCATTTGAAGATCACCTACATTTTTCTATAGTGTGTGTCTGTCCCTAGGCCTTTAAGAACTTGTTTGTTTGATCTTTTATCTGTCCTCTTTACTTTTTGCATCCTGTATAAGACCAATTGCAAAAGCTTCTAGTCTATTCATCTTTTGTGTGTGCTAAATTTCATGTTTCATAGCCATGTAGTGCTACAGGCCAGATATATGCAGTGATATAAAATGAGACAAACAAGTATGTTTGGATCCTGTAGAGAAATTAACAAGCACAACACATGTACATACATTACAAGGACCCAGTCCAGGTGAACATAAATCACACATAATATTTCACTTACAGATATATAATGTTCTAGTTTCATTAACTTCTTAGAAAGTCGTCGTTAGTTACTCTGGCAGTCCATGGAATTTGCAACAATCATCACAGGAACCACATCTCTGTTGCCGCCAAGATCTTCCTAATTTGTTCATTTACATTCCAAGATTCACTGCCATACATCAAAACAGGTTCTTCTTCTTCTTCTGCGTTCATCCGGAGTTTTTTTTTCTTCCGGATGTGATTGCGTTGTGCCTGTTTACAGCAGAGCTGCGTTCTTGCGCCGTTAGGCCGACACATCCGACTTCTGCGGTTCTATATAGCATTTCAGCACTCTCTTACATTCAATTATAGTGGCTTATTGCATAAGATACCTAATGAAACTAGAACATTATATCCAACAATAAGAATGGGACAAACAGGTCATGGAGAACACCGTGACAACTGGAAAGATCAAGGGGAAGAGAGCAGGGGCAGACCGAGAGAAATTGTGCTGGATGGACTGAGACAGTGGCATGGAAGAATATCAGCAGAGTTGATCCAGATCACCAATCCTAGCTGGCAAGGCACGTGATGATGTGATGACAAATAAATAGCAAATATTTTTGGAACATAAATTAAAATTATATAACGACTAAGGCCAGTCTTCCTGGCCGAGGAGTTAACAGCTTTCTCCGTAACCCCGAATACTCTTGTGGTTGACATGAGCGCACGAGAATTGGAAGCGGTTCAAGACGTGCCAGTGACTTATGAGAGTATGGAGCCAGTCACTCAGAAAGTCGTGGCGTGCAGATGAGCGTAATCTAGCCTAGGAATCAGCATACAGCTGAAAGATGCTGATGTTGACCACAATATCCTGAAACAGATGGAAACGCGGGGGAAAAGAAAATAACGACTAAGAAAAGTAATCTGTGAAAACAGCAAAATAAGTGTTTTATTATTCCCTGTGCTGGCTTAGATCTTGCAATGAAATGTGGAGAACTGCAGTTTATGTCCGAGTGCCATGTACGAGGGTAAGTCAATAAGAAAGTCACACAGTTCTGTGAGATGGCAGGTAAATGTAGTTGGTGTTTTCTACAGGTGTCATTAGGTGACAGCAACATCGAACTTTATATTCCCGTTCGTCAGGTGGCACTAGGTGTCTCATGCGCATGCACAGCACATAAACAAAATGGCGACTGTACTTACGGGTTGTACAACCAAAGAGCAACATGCTGTTGTGCGTTTTTTGTGGGTAAAACGACTGCCTGCAAAGGGCATTCATAAGGAAATGCTTCCTGTTTATGCTGACAAATGTTTGTCCCGTAGCTAGGTAGAAAGATTTTCTCAAGGACGCGAATGACGCTGAAGTTGAATGTGAAGTGAAAACGTGGTTCAGAAAACAGAGCACACAGATCTAAGCAGCCAGTTTCGGAGGACTGATAAAACGATGGGATAAGTGCATCAATGTTGGTGGACATTATGTTGAGAAATAAAGGGACAATGTATGTATAAAAATAAACTGGTTTCAAGTTGTTATCATATTTAGTTATTTTTCTGCAGCCTTTTGTGACTTACTTATTGACTCCCCCTCGTATGTTGTATTGGCTTATGTGAGCTTGTGTTTGTTGTAAAGTGTTGATGTTGATCCATCTGCTCCTTGACCTTCCTCATGCTCTGCAACCCATTCTACAGTTGTAGTTTTGCCCACTTTCACACCTCAAGCCCAGCCTCTACATCATCAGCAAATTAGTCGTGTACTACTTTTTGTGGCAAACACTAGTCACTTGCCTTGTCTTACATGATATGGCTCAAAAGTATTTCACCTCTTACCGCATACATGGTGGGTTACAGTGTTACTATTCTTTGCTTTCCCTATGAGAAAATAACAGTAATATGAAAGTTTCAACAAGACAACATTACAGAACAAGGAAAATGTAACAACTGAATAAAGCATGCACACTTATAGAAACATCCGGAGTTATCTTACCTTCTCATTTGTGATATACAGCAAGCATGCAAACACAGTCTGAATGGTCAGATTTTTGGCCATGTTAGTTGAAACTTGAGACAGCAAATTATCTTTCAATGCTTTGAAGTGTTGAGGATCTGACATCTTTACTGGCAAGTCTTCAGGCAAGCCAGACTGTTGGGTCTCCTCACTCACCTAATCAGGAATGTTTAAAGTTACTCAAAGACAGAGAATATCATCTTTCTTTCTTAGTTACTCTAGAACCCTAGACTGTACAAGTATCACTGCTTTTATTTTGGCATAATTACACAATTAGGACAGGAAGAACCTGCATGGGGATAATAAATCCCAGGCTTCCACACTAGGAGACCAAACCCAATTACTATACAATACAGGTGTCCACCACTAGTTCCGCAGGTTAGGACTCATATTGTTAAATACTAGAAATCATTCAAATTATCATCTCAGGTTTTTTTTTTTTTACATAGCATGTAGATATATTTTGGCCACAAACAAACATAATAAATAATGCACAATATACAGCTTTCAAATGGGCATGAAAGCTAAATAACACAGCATGCATGCAGGTACATACAAGTACTGTAACATACATAAACAAATATGTAGGGAAGTTGTGGCTGAGAGGTTATATACAAGTACTGTAACATAAACAAGTGGGGAAGTTGTGGCTGAGAGGTTATATACAAGTACTGTAACATAAACAAATATGTTGGGAAGTTGTGGCTGAGAGGTTATATACAAGTACTGTAACATAAACATGCGGGGAAGTTGTGGCTGAGAAGTTATATACAAGTACTGTAACATAAACAACATGTTGGGAAGTCATGGCTGAGAGGTTATATACAAGTACTGTAACATAAACATGTGGGGAAGTTGTGGCTGAGAGGTTATATACAAGTACTGTAACATAAACATGTGGGGAAGTTGTGGCTGAGAGGTTATATACAAGTACTGTAACATAAACATGTGGGGAAGTTGTGGCTGAGAGGTTATATACAAGTACTGTAACATAAACATGTGGGGAAGTTGTGGCTGAGAGGTTACAATGTTCACTTCAGGCTCGGAAGGTGCTAGGCTGGATGTCAACATAGGGCTAGGAATTATGTCCAGAACTGTAGGCACCAATGATACTGCTAAGTGGTGATCCTCCTGTGCTATATATTTAACTGTCCTTCATTAGCAATATTTGGCTCAGTATATCTAGAGTTAGTTTTCTCAAATCAAACAATTTGAACTCTGTAACATAACTGTTAGAATGGTGATATACAACACTGACAGAATGCTTAAATTTCCAGTTGATGTTTATTTCAGGCAGTATCCATGATTTTATGACATGCCGACCATCAACATGATGCAACCATCATGCATTCCATCATAACTGCTCACGCTGCCCTACTTAACATGACTACAATTAAAGTCAAACATGTCGCTTGTCCTATCACATGTACCGACAGTGTTCACAGTTCACAGAAATATTCCTAACTAATTACTCACGCCAGTGACTTGGGGTATTGTTTACTGTGTGACCTTTCGGTGATTCTTCCACTTAGATATCGGCCTATCCAATCTTATTTCATTCTTTAGCTTTTGATTTATGTTTCGTGCCAAATCGCTTTCTGTCCTCAATACATCTTTGATTCTTCCTGCATTCTTCCTTTCATTAAATTCTCTGGATGGTAAATCATTTTCTCAGTTCGCTTCTCAAAGATCTTGTCCTGCTGATAACTCCGCGCCGCCCTTCCTTCATGGCTGTTCTTCTCCCTCTGTTTCTCTCTGACGTGTCGTTTCCATATTTATCCGTGTGCGTTCACTGTCCGCGCCGCACTTATTATACTTTCAGATCTTTCCAATCTTTCTTGTTGGTTTGCGCCGCATGGCAGATACCAATAGCTACCACACATCCCCTATCTCTCAGGTAGCTAGATTGAACACCTAGCCCTCTTGCTAGATAAAAACAAGAGGTCCCCGTGCAAGCTATGTATGTTAAAACCCTCACAATGGTTGAAAATTACAAACAGTAGGCAGTAAGGCAGTTACCCTGGTAAAATTGTTAGAATAGTAATCCTTCCCATGGGTAAATAGAGCCCATTACTTTAGATGAAACATGTCTAGTGGAAGCAAACCTTTCACAAATGAATGCCGAAGCTGGACACAGTGGCCTTTGAGGTGCGTAACTAGGTGTGAAGCACTTCCCTCAGAAGAGGAATGAAGAAGAAGAATGACTGGCACCTGGCCTTCTTGACAGACAATAGTTTGTAAAACGTTTGAGTTACACCTTTCCATAGCACAAAGCCTGGGCTGAATTTAGAGACCATGTGTTGCCTTAGCAGCAAGATCCTCCTCCTACCCAGTTTACTCCACCAGGAACAATACAAGCTGCAGAAGCTGCTGTATCTGCAAAGTAATATTTTAACTGTCCACACAGTACTGTACAGGAGTCATGGCATGGTGCTTAGTGCCTTTCCCTGCTTAGACAGTGGCCTGGTTTAAACCCTCAGCAGAAGCAGGATGATTTTTTCTGACCAGTATGGCTCTGGGGTCGACTCAGCCTCATAAACATGGGGACCGGACAATTTTTAGAAGTGTGTGAAATGCCTGGGAAGGAAAAGGCGGTGAGGAATGGAAACAGCCATCTCATCTCATAGCCTAGAATATGTGAAAGCCTAACACTTCACATCCCTATCCACTATGACAGAATCTGCTATGGAACTATAGGGTGTCATTTTAATGACAGTGCAGTGTTTGAAAATATTGCCGATCCAAGTTTTGTATTCATCCTCTGTAGTTCATGCAACATAATAGATACATACAAAACTTGGACTGGCAATATTTTAAAAAAAACTGCAGTCATTAAAAATACACCCTGTACCCTGTAACCTTACAGAGAAATAAACCATGAAATGTTGTTTTCTGCATACAAGGACAGCAAATTTATATGTGAATAATGAAATACTGACGAAAATGAGAAAGAAAAAGTTAGACTCATCATCGGATCATCAACATCAAGTGCTATGCAGAGGTGGGTGATCATGCTTCTCCATATCTTGTGATCTCCAATGAGATGTATCAATTTGTGTGTCGACACCCTTCCTTGCCATGACAAGAGATTCAAGAATTTTCTCCCGCTGTCTTCCTCTATTTCTCCAAAAAAATTTTCAGTTGTCATAATATGTTCTAGTTTTTGTCTTCTCGTGTGGCCAAAAAATAATGATTGCCTCTATATGATATTTGTGATAAGATGTCTTTGTGCCTTAGTCTCTTTCAAAATGTTCAGATGACTCATTCTGGCTGTCACTGGATAATGCAAGCAATGTCATTAGGACTGAATGAACAGATAGTGTACCAAAGTCATGTAGTCACAAAAGCATGTGAAGTCACATAAAAATGTGACAAAATACACATACCCAATGTTTCAGTTTTCAGTCACAATCAACATTTGTCAAGGACAGTACAAACACTATTTAAAAAACATATATAATAAAAAGCAACAATTATAAACAGAAAGAGTACAAAATAAATTCAGAAGTGGTACAGAAAGTTTGCACAACATCTGTGCATGAATATCAACAATCTGAACAGTTACCCACAACAGAATATTTATAAGATAATCTCTTTCTTGCATGTAAGTGGCCAACAAGAAATCACCAAATTGTTTTTGAATATTACGATGATGATTTCCCAAAAATAAGTTTATGATCAGACAAGCCTTGAATGGTAATGAAGTAACATGCTCAAACAACTTCACACCAGTTGCTAGGCTCGATAATCCAAATGACAAAATGGAAACCTTACCAAGTGTTTATCTTTTGTTATGTACGAGCTGGTGGGTAGACTGGTTGGGCCTGCAACGTTGGGTGGGGTATTGGTGCATGATAAGACAGATGTGGTCAGGGAACGTTGGGTGGGGTATTGGTGCATGATAAGACAGATGTGGTCAGGGAACATTGTGTGGGGTATTGGTGCATGATAAGACAGATGTGGTCAGGGAACATTGTGTGGGGTATTGGTGCATGATAAGACAGATGTGGTCAGGGAACATTGTGTGGGGTATTGGTGCATGATAAGACAGATGTGGTCAGGGAACATTGTGTGGGGTATTGGTGCATGATAAGACAGATGTGGTCAGGGAACATTGTGTGTGGTATTGGTGCATGATAAGACAGATGTGGTCAGGGAACGTTGGGTGGGGTATTGGTGCATGATAAGACAGATGTGGTCAGGGAACATTGTGTGTGGTATTGGTGCATGATAAGACAGATATGGTCAGGGAACGTTGGGTGGGGTATTGGTGCATGATAAGACAGATGTGGTCAGGGAACATTGTGTGTGGTATTGGTGCATGATAAGACAGATGTGGTCAGGGAACGTTGGGTGGGGTATTGGTGCATGATAAGACAGATGTGGTCAGGGAACATTGTGTGTGGTATTGGTGCATGATAAGACAGATGTGGTCAGGGAACGTTGGGTGGGGTATTGGTGCATGATAAGACAGATGTGGTCAGGGAACGTTGGGTGGGGTATTGGTGCATGATAAGACAGATATGGTCAGGGAACATTGTGTGTGGTATTGGTGCATGATAAGACAGATATGGTCAGGGAACGTTGGGTGGGGTATTGGTGCATGATAAGACAGATGTGGTCAGGGAACATTGTGTGTGGTATTGGTGCATGATAAGACAGATGTGGTCAGTGAACATTGTGTGGGGTATTGGTGCATGATAAGACAGATGTGGTCAGGGAACATTGTGTGGGGTATGGGTGCATGATAAGACAGATGTGGTCAGGGAACATTGTGTGTGGTATTGGTGCATGATAAGACAGATGTGGTCAGGGAACATTGTGTGGGGTATGGGTGCATGATAAGACAGATGTGGTCAGGGAACATTGTGTGGGGTATGGGTGCATGATAAGACAGATGTGGTCAGTGAACATTGTGTGGGGTATTGGTGCATGATAAGACAGATGTGGTCAGGGAACATTGTGTGGGGTATGGGTGCATGATAAGACAGATGTGGTCAGGGAACATTGTGTGGGGTATGGGTGCATGATAAGACAGATGTGGTCAGGGAACATTGTGTGGGGTATTGGTGCATGATAAGACAGATGTGGTCAGGGAACATTGTGTGGGGTATGGGTGCATGATAAGACAGATGTGGTCAGGGAACATTGTGTGGGGTATGGGTGCATGATAAGACAGATGTGGTCAGGGAACATTGTGTGGGGTATTGGTGCATGATAAGACAGATGTGGTCAGGGAACATTGTGTGGGGTATGGGTGCATGATAAGACAGATGTGGTCAGGGAACATTGTGTGGGGTATGGGTGCATGATAAGACAGATGTGGTCAGGGAACATTGTGTGGGGTATGGGTGCATGATAAGACAGATGTGGTCAGGGAACGTTGGGTGGGGTATTGGTGCATGATAAGACAGATGTGGTCAGGGAACATTGTGTGGGGTATGGGTGCATGATAAGACAGATGTGGTCAGGGAACATTGTGTGGGGTATGGGTGCATGATAAGACAGATGTGGTCAGGGAACATTGTGTGGGGTATGGGTGCATGATAAGACAGATGTGGTCAGGGAACATTGTGTGTGGTATTGGTGCATGATAAGACAGATGTGGTCAGTGAACATTGTGTGGGGTATTGGTGCATGATAAGACAGATGTGGTCAGGGAACATTGTGTGGGGTATGGGTGCATGATAAGACAGATGTGGTCAGGGAACATTGTGTGTGGTATTGGTGCATGATAAGACAGATGTGGTCAGGGAACATTGTGTGGGGTATGGGTGCATGATAAGACAGATGTGGTCAGGGAACATTGTGTGTGGTATTGTTGCATGATAAGACAGATGTGGTCAGGGAACATTGTGCATGGTATTGGTGCATGATAAGACAGATGTGGTCAGGGAACGTTGGGTGGAGTATTGGTGCATGATAAGACAGATGTGGTCAGGGAACATTGGGTGGGGTATTGGTGCATGATAAGACAGATGTGGTCAGGGAACGTTGGGTGGGGTATTGGTGCATGATAAGACAGATGTGGTCAGGGAACATTGGGTGGAGTATTGGTGCATGATAAGACAGATGTGGTCAGGGAACATTGTGTGGGGTATTGGTGCATGATAAGACAGATGTGGTCAGGGAACATTGTGTGGGGTATTGGTGCATGATAAGACAGATGTGGTCAGGGAACATTGTGTGTGGTATTGGTGCATGATAAGACAGATGTGGTCAGGGAACATTGTGTGTGGTATTGGTGCATGATAAGACAGATGTGGTCAGGGAACATTGTGTGGGGTATGAGTGCATGATAAGACAGATGTGGTCAGGGAACATTGTGTGTGGTATTGTTGCATGATAAGACAGATGTGGTCAGGGAACATTGTGTGGGGTATGAGTGCATGATAAGACAGATGTGGTCAGGGAACATTGTGTGTGGTATTGTTGCATGATAAGACAGATGTGGTCAGGGAACATTGTGCATGGTATTGGTGCATGATAAGACAGATGTGGTCAGGGAACGTTGGGTGGGGTATTGGTGCATGATAAGACAGATGTGGTCAGGGAACATTGGGTGGAGTATTGGTGCATGATAAGACAGATGTGGTCAGGGAACGTTGGGTGGGGTATTGGTGCATGATAAGACAGATGTGGTCAGGGAACGTTGGGTGGGGTATTGGTGCATGATAAGACAGATGTGGTCAGGGAACATTGGGTGGGGTATTGGTGCATGATAAGACAGATGTGGTCAGGGAACGTTGGTTGGGGTATTGGTGCATGATAAGACAGATGTGTTCAGGGAACGTTGGGTGGGGTATTGGTGCATGATAAGACAGATGTGGTCAGGGAACGTTGGGTGGGGTATTGGTGCATGATAAGACAGATATGGTCAGGTATATACCGCTGGGTGGGGTATTGGTGAATGATAAGACAGATGTGGTCAGGGAACATTGGGTGGGGTATTGGTGCATGATAAGACACATGTGGTCAGGGAACATTGTGTGGGGTATTGGTGCATGATAAGACAGATGTGGTCAGGGAACGTTGGGTGGGGTATTGGTGCATGATAAGACACATGTGGTCAGTGAACATTGTGTGGGGTATTGGTGCATGATAAGACAGATGTGGTCAGGGAACATTGTGTGGGGTATTGGTGCATGATAAGACACATGTGGTCAGGGAACATTGTGTGGGGTATTGGTGCATGATAAGACAGATGTGGTCAGGGAACATTGTGTGGGGTATTGGTGCATGATAAGACAGATGTGGTCAGGGAACGTTGGGTGGGGTATTGGTGCATGATAAGACAGATATGGTCAGGTATATACCGCTGGGTGGGGTATTGGTGAATGATAAGACAGATGTGGTCAGGGAACATTGGGTGGGGTATTGGTGCATGATAAGACACATGTGGTCAGGGAACATTGTGTGGGGTATTGGTGCATGATAAGACAGATGTGGTCAGGGAACGTTGGGTGGGGTATTGGTGCATGATAAGACAGATGTGGTCAGTGAACATTGTGTGGGGTATTGGTGCATGATAAGACAGATGTGGTCAGGGAACGTTGGGTGGGGTATTGGTGCATGATAAGACACATGTGGTCAGGGAACATTGTGTGGGGTATTGGTGCATGATAAGACAGATGTGGTCAGGGAACGTTGGGTGGGGTATTGGTGCATGATAAGACACATGTGGTCAGTGAACATTGTGTGGGGTATTGATGCATGATAAGACAGATGTGGTCAGGGAACATTGTGTGGGGTATTGGTGCATGATAAGACAGATGTGGTCAGGGAACATTGTGTGGGGTATTGGTGCATGATAAGACAGATGTGGTCAGGGAACATTGTGTGGGGTATTGGTGCATGATAAGACAGATGTGGTCAGGGAACATTGTGTGGGGTATTGGTGCATGATAAGACAGATGTGGTCAGGGAACGTTGGGTGGGGTATTGGTGCATGATAAGACAGATGTGGTCAGGGAACATTGTGTGGGGTATTGGTGCATGATAAGACAGATGTGGTCAGGGAACATTGGGTGGAGTATTGGTGCATGATAAGACAGATGTGGTCAGTGAACATTGTGTGGGGTATTGGTGCATGATAAGACAGATGTGGTCAGGGAACATTGTGTGGGGTATTGGTGCATGATAAGACAGATGTGGTCAGGGAACATTGTGTGGGGTATTGGTGCATGATAAGACAGATGTGGTCAGGGAACGTTGGGATCATGTGGTAGTGTGGAAGAACGGATGTGTATAGTGTGGAAGAAAAGATGTGTGTAGTGTGGAAGAACGGATGTGTGTAGTGTGGAAGAATGGATGTGTGTAGTGTGGAAGAATGGATGTGTGTAGTGTGGAAGAACAGATGTGTGTAGTGTGGAAGAATGGATGTGTAGTGTGGAATAACGGAAGCATCATCATGTCCTGGAGAGAATGGTGTGGGTGGGAGTGACCAGAGAAACTGGTGACAATCAGTAGTCCAAAGACAGGCCAGATGGATATGTAATCAGACTGCAACTGTGCCATTAGTACTGGAACTCTTCACGGGCTGTTGAAGGTAAGGACTGAGCATGTATGGGAATGTTCTGAGTGCTGAGATGTTGATTCTTGACTCAACCCATCTACTGTTAACAGTGAATTCATACCAGCCCTTAGGCTCAACAACCCCAGTAACAATACGGAGAACTTACCAAGTGTTTATTGTCTTTTGTTAACAGTGACCAGAGTGTGAACTTCAACTTTCTCACATCCACTCGTTTTGCTGTCTTTGCATACTTGATGTCTAATTTTTCAACCTGTGGTTATAGATAGATACAAATGATAACTGCCTACTATGTACAACAGTACTTTCATTACCTACTCAATGTCAGTAACAGTGCACACAAAGCAAGTAGAAAGTTAAGGTCAGTGTTACTGGGTAAGGTTGCTCAATGTCCACATCTATCTTGAGTTAATATTTTCTTGCATGAGCAGGAAACACAAAAATGAGTCACTAATGATGTTGTGAGTACAACTGCAGACACACATTTTTGGGGAGAAATGCCAGTGTTCTGATAATTGAACTTAGCCATACTACTTACCTATAAATTGTAGAGAATTTAAACACAGTCAAGATTTTTTGGGCACATTAATGAAGAGAAATAAGCATGAAAACTTAGTGACAGCTGGCAAAATTTAATGGAAAAAAAGTAAAGGGAAAGCAAAGAGAAATATCTGGATGGCCTGGCCACATGGCATGATCAGGACAAGAATGCAGGCATGATACAAGACTGTTGTGATGTGAGAAGGCAAATCATGATAGCCCACGCTTACTGGCAAGGCACATGATAAATGTAGGCAGGCAGCACTCCAGATATTTACAGGACAGACACAGCACTTCACCCCAAGACACATCAGGTTCTGAGGTAGGCACAAGTAAGATAGGCACTCCCGGGTGGAGCAGGTAAGGCAGGTAGAAACTTCCAAATTAGTTGGGTTCAGCGGCCCGTGTGTTGCAAGGCCCAGGTAACTACATCTATCACTCTGTCTGACTCTTGTCAATGCCACAAGCCTCAGCAGAGACAAGATTCATTTGTTTCGATCAGTATGACTCTAGGGTAGATCCAGAAACCTAAGATTGGAACTACGAGGGGAAGTGAATAAGTAAGTCACAAATGGCTGTAGAAAAATAACTAAATATGATAACAACTTGAAACTAGTTTATTTTTATACATACATTGTCCCTTTATTTCTGAACATAATTTAAACCAACATTGACACACTTATTACATCGTTTTATCAGTCCTCACAAACCAGCTCCATAGAACTGCATGCTCTGTTTTCTAAACCACGTTTTCACTTCACATTCAACTTCAGCGTCATTCGCGAAAGGTCTCCCACCTAGGTGGGTTTTCAGTGGACCATAAAGGTGGAAATCGCTAGGGGCTAAGTCGGGGATGTAAGGTAGATGTTCCTTCATCTTCGTATCGACAGAGATTATGCAAAGACAGGCCAAATTGGTTCATTTTGTGTTCCTCCTTCAATTGTCTGGGTACCCACCTTGAGCACACTTTCTTAAATTTCAATCGATCATGCATTATGCTGTTTGCTGAACCATGTAGGCACCCTATTGCAGATGCTACTGTTACTCGCTTGTCACCTCTAATCATCTCCCACTGCACGAATGCTTCTGTTGCAATCTCAACAGGACGACCAGATCGGATTTCATCAACAATTTTAGAGCGTCTTTGAGAAAGTTTTTCTACCCAGCTATGCACCACTTTATGGGACAAACATTTGTCAGCATAAACAGGAAGCATTTCCTTATGAATGTCCTTTGCAGGCAGTCCCTGTGCCCACAAAAAACTCACAACAGCACATTGCTCTTTGGCTGTACACTCCGTAAGACGGTAGCCATTTTGTTTATGCACTGCACATGAACATGAGACACCTAGCGCCACCTGACGAACGGGAATATAAAATTTGATGTCGCTGTCACCTAATGACACCTGTAGAAAACACCAACTACATTTACCTGCCATCCCACAGAACTGTGTGACTTACTTATTGACTCACCCTCGTCGATCACATTAAGATTTTATCAGAAGAAATGGTGGTGAAAAAGGGAAGTGGGCACCTAGCCTTATTATGCTGTGGCCTAGTATCAAGGACAATCTAACACTTTAACCTCAATGGCTGTATCTGCTATGGGACCATATTTTAAACTTCAAAGTTAGCACAAAGGCAATGATTATCTGTCCATATACTGGACTGTCTTAATACTTTGTACATGATGTCCCTTGATCCTTTCAATATAAATATTCTGAGTTTGTCACACTATTTACTATACAATATTGCATTGCATTGGCACCTTGCCGTCTTGACAGACGATAGTTTGTTACATTGTGCTTCAAAAAGGCATAATTAATAACTACAACCTATGGCGGTGACGAATGTGACTGATAAGGCAGATTCGCACTGTAAATGTTCGTCCAGTAGATGCATGTGAACACATGGTCATTTCCACCATCATGCATCATCTTACGTCTCACACGCTCAGTATGTGACTTATCTGCAATAATTTTCTCCTTTGTCTTTTTTCCATTTCTGATATTTGCCTTCCATGCAACACGTTCAGCAGTGACTTGCTCCCAATGTGCATTATCAATGTCTGTATCAATCATGTCCCGCTTACACACATCTTTATATTGTAGTAGAGGCCGACCTTGAGATCTCTTAACTATCTGTGATTCACCGAAAAAGATGTCCTTTGGTTTTCTACCTTCATCCATCCTCCTAAAGTGTCATATCCATCTAAGTCTACGAAGACTGAGCATGGAATATACCATCACACAACCTGATCTTTCCAATACTTCAGTATTTGTGATTTTGTCTTGCCACTTAATACGAAGTATTCTTCCCAGACACTGCATATGAAAGCTGTTTAAACGTTTCTCTTGGTGTAAGTTGTCCGGGCTTCACTGCCATAAAGAAGAGTACTAAGGATTCATGCTTGATAGACAAGGACTTTTATTTTGGCAGTAAGCTTCTTGTTCTCCCAGACTTTTTTTAACCTGTTCATAGTTGTTGCTGCCTTACCATTCCTGATGATGATTTCCTGATCTAGGGATAATTTGCTATTTACCTCTGATCTTAGATATGTAAAATGGTCTACTATCTTTAGTTCAGCATCATCAATAAAGACTGATGGTACCCCATGTGCACCTTGTGACATAATATGTGTCTTCTTTTTGCTACCTGTTAAACCAAATTCAGAACAAGCATTGGAGAATGCAGATAGACGTTGTAATTGCAGCATCATCGGCAAAAAGCAACTCTCTGATCAGTACCCTCCTAATTTTGGTCTTGACCTTCAATCTCTGAGCATTGTAGAGGCCGCCATCTGAGCATGAGTGATTGTATATACCACCATCCTGATCACGAAAGGCATATTTCAGTAGAAGTGAAAAGTATATTCCAAAGAGGGTGGGAGCTAGTATACAACCTTGCTTAACTCCACTCTTGATTTCAAACTCTTCTGAAGTTGCACCATCAGGCTTGATTATACCTTCATGCCTGTGTGGAACGATTCCACAATGGACAGAAGAGTTGGTGGACAGCGAATCTTCTTTAGTGCCTTGAACAGACCCTCAAATCAAATGCCTTTGTGAGGTCGATGAAGGCAATAAACAGTGGTTGATTCTGTTCGCAGCATTTTTCTTGCACTTGTAATGAGAATATCATATAAATGGTAGACTGGTTCTGTCGGAAGCTACACTGCGATTCGGGGTAGAATTTATCTCCTAGGACTTGAAGTCTGCGCAGACAATTCTGGCAAATACTTTCCCAACAATACAGTGGCGAGATACCTATATAGTTGTTACAGTTGCTCCGATCGCCCTTGTTCTTGTAGTGTTATGATGCTTGAATCTTTGAAATCCTGTGGGACTTGTCCTTCTCGCAAGCATAGCTCTATTAGTTGATGGATCTGTAGAGTGAGTGTGTCTTGCCCACTCCTGATAACTTCTATTGGAATCTTATCCTCACCTGGGGCCTTGCCAGATTAAGTTCATTTATTGCACGCTTAACTTCTGTTATGATGAGAAGTGTGTCCAGGTGGTCAAGAGTTGGTAGGGCCTCTATGGAGCTGAGGGCATCATCCGCTAGTTTGGTCTCACTTGAGTAAAGCTTCAACTAGTGCTCTACCCATCTATCCATCTGGTTTCTTATCAGTGATGATTTCTCAGTCAAGGTTTTCAGTGGTGCACTTCTTCTGATCATTGGACCATAGCCTTTCTTTATCCCTTCATACATGCTTCTGATGTTTCCCTTATCACTTGCATTTTGAATGGACTTACATAACTTGATCCAATAGTCATTTGCAAACTGCCTGGCAGCCTTTTTGCACATCCTTCCTAGCTTACTTCAGCTCACAGAGAGTGTTATGTGTTATTCTTTCCTTGTTTCTTAAGAGACCTATTTTCTTTTTATCAATCAAGTGCTGCAGTGTCTGGTTGTTCGTCGCAAACCAGTCCTGCCTCTTATGATAAGCAGTGCCATAAAAGTTTTATAAGGAGTTTCCTTAAGTTTACCCCATTTTTCACTTGCTGTACAATTTTCTGATGTATCAGTGAAAGCATCTTCAAGCTGCTGTTGGAACTCAAAGCACTTATCAGGATCGTGGGTGTTAATAATATTAATCCTGGGGCTAGATTTGTGTTTAGCTGTGTAGATTCTCTTTGGTCTCAGTCTAACCCTTGCAACAACCAAAGAATGGTCCTTATCACAGTCAGTACTGTGGTAACTTCGAGTTAATGATATTTGATTAAGATATTGTCTCCGTGTGATGATGAAGTCCAGCTGATGCCAATGGCTGAGTCTTGGATGTTTCCATGTGACCTTATGCAACTCTTTTGTTTTAAAAAAGGAGGTTATAATACATAGGTCATTTCTGGTGCAATGCTCCAGCAGCCTTTGCCCATTTTCATTCATGCGACCGAAGTTGTATTTTCCAAAGCACATTAGCCATGAACTCGTGTCCTTGCCCACACGAGCATGGAAATCACCGAGCATACAAATGTAGTCAGATTTTGGAACTGCCTTGATCACAGACTAACTCCTCATTGAACGAATTCTTCATATCATCATGGGAAGTGAGTGTCGGTGCATATGCAGTGGTAATGGTGGCAAAATCACAAGAGGTTGTCAAGCGCAGAGATAATAGTCTTTCATTACCTCCAGCTGGAATTTCAATCATTCCCAGTAGCGAATTCTTCACTGCAAAGTCCACACCATGTTGCCTTTTTTCTGCCTGCTCTCTACCCTTCCAAAAAAAGGTGTAATTGTTTTCCCTAAGTGACCTTTCCTCAGCGAGGCGAGTCTCCTGCAGGCCAGCAATATCAATGATAAGATGATTGAGTTCGGCATCAATCACATCCGTTTTTCTCACATCGTCAATATTCGTCAGGTTAGTGGAAAATGCTGGACATATGGTTCTTACGTTCCAGGTTGCAAACCGTAGCTTGAGGTTTCTATTTTTCTTTTTAGTAATACCTGGTGCATTGGTTTTACAGCCTGCAATTCAGATTGTGTCTTAGCCCCAAGCACCCATTGAAGCAGGCAGGCTGTGGCGGATCAGCACCCAATTGGCCGGGGGCTGCCCAGCTTAAGGTGGGCGGTAGCTGATCAATGACACCTGTAGGTCTCCCCAACCGTCAGAGGCAACCCGTGGCGCCCCATGTTTACGCCAACTGACAAGGTCTTATAACCCGTAACTGCTATTCTCGCTTTGATTCCGAGACCGGTTAAGACCAGGGATGGAGTTATACCTCTTTATAGCACAAAGCCTGGGCTAAAATATAGAGACCATGTGTTACCCATGCAGCATGATCCCTCTCTCAGCGTGTCTAGTTCACTCCAGAGGAAAGATAACAGCAATACATCTGGAACAAGACAAGCTGCAGAAGTTGCAGGATCAGCAAAGCAATGCCCTAACTGTCTGCCTGTCGGAGCTTCGATCCCAGACCAGCTGCCAACCAAGGCTTAGGGCCTGGTCTGCCCTGCCATGACATTTTGTCTTTAGGTTGCATTTCCTCGCACCAGGGTAAGGCTTGTACCCTCCTATTTGAGCTCTTCCGCCCAAAGCCGTTGGCACAATGTGGGGTGTCGGGTTTGGTAAGTGCCGCCCATCGTTCGGCGCTAACAGAAAGCAGGTAGTACCGTCTGCTGTCATTACGGTAGCTTAGTCATATCTGACTAAGACCTGACTCATTTACTACAATAGCTAACCCTATAACAAAACTATAGACATGAGTTTGTTACACGACTTACTACAGCAGTTCTATACAATAACTTGATAATATGAGTTTGTTACACGACTTACTACAGATAAGTCTACTATAACTTGGTAAATAATAATTTGTTGTCACACTACTTACTGGGGTAGCTTGTAAAACAACTTGTTAGATACGACTTTGTTGCAATACTTACTACAATAAAATAAAGTCTTAAAAGTCGAGGATTTACTTCATCGCCCCAGGTTTTGTCCGTATGGCTTCGTCTCTTTCCGCAGGGCGGCCTACCGAAAGCGTTGCATAAAGAACGAACTCCGTAGCACCAGTGACAACCCCCATGAGTCTCAGAGAAAAATTAACTCATGAACAGAAAGATGTTGCCCGGAATTGAACCCACAACCTTCGGAGCATGAGGCAGACGACTTGACCACTTCGCCACGGAGACTCCCTAAGATTTACTACAAAAGCTAACACTACAATTAAGAGTCTGTTACACTACTTACTACTGAAACTATCTGTGCAACAACCTGATAGATACAACTTTCTTACACTACTTACTACAACAGCTAACTCTACAACAATTTTGTGGTCCGTCTATTTTTATTTTACCCTGGGTGTTCTGGAACAATTTCTTGTTACTATTCAGTTTCCTCAATACATGTTTTGCCAGTTTTCTTGAACCTGTCTAAATATATAGTTTTACTCGTGGGTTCATCATAGATGATCTATTCTTCGATAAATAATCCGTGAGAATGACTGATATTACAAGTATGCAGAAAATTACCCTGTGTGGTGCGGCCACTAGTTTGTCCTGGGTGAATACAGTTCCATTCAAAGCAGAATCAGAGAAGCCACAGGGCTGCAATAAGCTGTTCTGAGATGCTTGTTGGAAGTTGGTTTCATCAGATAGGTCAAATAAATTGTCATCTTCATCACCCTGTTGAGGAAAATTGAAGCAAGAATGAATATATATGGAATTCTAAAATCATAGAAAACAGTGAGTCATAACATTTTTTAAATTACAACTCCTCTTTTATAATAGGCAAGCAACCTACAACCCACGGAGAATAACTAAAGAATTTGCTAATATACAACAAACATTCACTAACGTGCCTACCTACAATCGTGGGAATAAAGTGGTATGACAGAATCACCAATGTAAAGCTCACAGAGAGAACAAATAAGATAGTATGACAGAATCACCAATGTAAAGCTCACAGATAGAACAAATAATATGGTATGACAGAACCACCAATGTAAAGCTCACAGATAGAACAAAATAAATTCCAGTGAGCCAAGAGGTGAAAAATTTACGCTGGCGCTGGATAGGACACACACTGAGAAAACCTGAAGACAATATAACTAGGAACTCTCTTGTCTGGAATCCACAAGATAGGACATTCACTGAGAAAACCTGAAGACAATATAACTAGACACTCTCTTGTCTGGAACCCACAAGATAGGACACACACTGAGAAAACCTGAAGACAATATAACTAGGAACTCTCTTGTCTGGAACCCACAAGATAGGACACACACTGAGAAAACCTGAAGACAATATAACTAGGAACTCTTGTCTGGAACCCACAAGATAGGACACACACTGAGAGAACCTGAAGACAATATAACTAGGAACTCTCTTGTCTGGAACCCACAAGATAGGACACACGCTGAGAAAACCTGAAGACAATATGACTAGGAACTCTCTTGTCTGGAACCCACAAGATAGAACACACACTGAGAGAACCTGAAGACAATATAACTAGGAACTCTCTTGTCTGGAACCCACAAGATAGGACACACACTGAGAAAACCTGAAGACAATATAACTAGACACTCTCTTGTCTGGAACCCACAAGATAGGACACACACTGAGAAAACCTGAAGACAATATAACTAGACACTCTCTTGTCTGGAACCCACAAGATAGGACACACACTGAGAAAACCTGAAGACAATATAACTAGACACTCTCTTGTCTGGAACCCACAAGATAGGACACACAGTGAGAAAACCTGAAGACAATATAACTAGACACTCTCTTGTCTGGAACCCACAAGATAGGACACACACTGAGAAAACCTGAAGACAATATAACTAGACACTCTCTTGTCTGGAACCCACAAGATAGGACACACACTGAGAAAACCTGAAGACAATATAACTAGACACTCTCTTGTCTGGAACCCACAAGATAGGACACACACTGAGAAAACCTGAAGACAATATAACTAGACACTCTCTTGTCTGGAACCCACAAGATAGGACACACACTGAGAAAACATGAGGACAATATAACTAGAAACTCTCTTGTCTGGAACCCACAAGATAGGACACACACTGAGAAAACCTGAAGACAATATAACTAGACACTCTCTTGTCTGGAACCCACAAGATAGGACACACACTGAGAAAACATGAGGACAATATAACTAGAAACTCTCTTGTCTGGAACCCACAAGATAGGACACACACTGAGAAAACCTGAAGACAATATAACTAGACACTCTCTTGTCTGGAACCCACAAGATAGGATACACACTGAGAAAACCTGAAGACAATATAACTAGGACACTCTCTTGTCTGGAACCCACAAGATAGGACACACACTGAGAAAACCTGAAGACAATATAACTAGACACTCTCTTGTCTGGAACCCACAAGATAGGACCACACTGAGAAAACCTGAAGACAATATAACTAGGAACTCTCTTGTCTGGAACCCACAAGATAGGACACACACTGAGAAAACATGAGGACAATATAACTAGACACTCTCTTGTCTGGAACCCACAAGATAGGACACACACTGAGAAAACCTGAAGACAATATAACTAGACACTCTCTTGTCTGGAACCCACAAGATAGGATACACACTGAGAAAACCTGAAGACACTATAACTAGACACTCTCTTGTCTGGAACCCACAAGATAGGACACACACTGAGAAAACCTGAAGACAATATAACTAGACACTCTCTTGTCTGGAACCCACAAGATAGGATACACACTGAGAAAACCTGAAGACAATATAACTAGGAACTCTCTTGTCTGGAACCCACAAGGCAAACAACATAGCAGGGGACCTAAAAACACATGGAGAAGAGAATTACAGAGATTAATAATATTGGAAAGACATGGAGCGATTTGCAGAAGATAGCAAAGGACAGGACGGCTTGGCTTGGTTTGAATGAGGCCCTATGCCCCAGTGGGGAATAAAGAGCAACTGGAGAAGAATTTACAATCTGTTTTATAATATATTGGACAATACTAAGAGGTCGAGGTCAACAGAAAAGATGTACATGGAAAGCTTCAACAGCTGGCCAACAAATGATAATCACATCAGCAAGACTAGCTACATCAAATATCAGACAACACAGAGGATGGGAGAGACATGATTGCCTGTAATAAATCATTTGTCCTCAAGCAGGTTCCAGCTATGGGATTGATAGGGTCATCACATTTTAAAGGCCTGAGAGCAAGGAGGAATAGGTGGCCAATCTGTCCATCACTTTAGCAGATGATGAGCCCACAGGCGAACCCTCGTCCGACTGTGCTCATGACTTTATCAGTGCAGCTATGACTGCCTACGCCTGATCCAAATCAAGCACCTAAAGAAGAAGAATCCAGTATACCAAAGGAATAAAAATGCCAACTTTTGCAGTCATATCTAGAGCCCAAAGCTTCCACGTATGAGGTGTAGCATTCATATATTCTGTGATTAAATGGTCCAACAGAAAGCTAATGGCAGCATTGACAGGCTCCACAAAAGGAAAGTGTCATTTTTCAGAGTCAATTATTTCAAACATATCAACCTTCAACATGCAGCATTTATAATATGCAGCTCTCGTATACAAAAACCAACAACACTCTTTGATCGTCTTAACTTTGCGATGACAGGAAAAACCTACTGGACCAACTTTACCAGAACAGTACCTCAATAAGAATGGCAATCAACTGCCAGTCAATACAGCAGCATTAGGCGAGCAACAACAACAGCTTTACCAAGTTCCTTGCTACCTCATACAGTTATTAGTATGCAATAAACACAGAACACAAATTTGATATTGATGCAGCTTATAACTTTTCTTGGACTCTACAGTTTCCATCAATATCTGCTTCTTATACATATTATCGCTGAAATCCTGCCAGCAATCAGTGAAATAAAACTGTGACTAATAAATACATATCATCGTTGCTTTGCTTCTGAAATAGTATAAAAATATACTCAAATATTATAGTAAATTTTAAATACCCAAAGAAAATGTATTGTAAACTATGGCCCATCTTACCCCGACTCCTGGACAGAAGTTCTCCACATCATTTTTGTTATTGTAATCATAATTCTCAATGCCATCATCCACACCTATAGAATCTCCGACATGATGTTTGATCTGTGGATTCATTTAGAACATGAAATATGCAACAAACAAAAAAACATAAAACATCTCTGCACTCAGAACATTGACAATAACTCCGTCTCCTTCTTCTGTAGCCAACAAAGAGTTCCCGTGCTTATGGGAACTTGTAAGGCTAACATAAGGTACTCAAAAGGCTAACAGTACTCATAACACACTATAATGTGCATGGTCAATGGATAAGCGTGCTCATTCTTAAACATCTTGTGTGCTGATGTCGAGGTAGCGGGTTCAATCCCTACACAGGTCAGTTGGACTAAAATGTTGACTTCTCATCCTTGACTTGAGGACATAAATTACTAGCACCTCTGAAGTCGGAGCAGATTCACCTGATAGTGAGGGAGAGGGACATTGTAAATAGGGAAAGCTAATCCACACGCAAAGATCAGTCCAGCGCACTAGAAGTAGTGGCATGTTTATGAACTACCCTTGAGTTTAAAAGCGAGCGAATACAACAAAACAAAACACTACAATGTAACTCATAAGGGTCGGTTTCATCACAGCAGAAGCAATGGTTGATTGTCCCTGTATTAGCTAGACTAGTGTCTGTCCCAGATTCCCCCACTTCGGGGTGAAGAGAGTTTTTGGTCGGCATAAAGCTTGAATGCCTGAGTGTTACAGGGACCCATAAGGGGAGCCAAGAATAGTGTGTTTGTTCCACACACCAGTCAGTTGGACTTGGAATGTTGACTTCCCATTCAGAAAGCATTGGCAAACTACTCAGACACCAGTATGTTGTCGCGGACCAGAATGGCCTGTCCGAGGTGCCGCCTGTTAAAGAATCCCTGAAATCCTGCGACACTGACTGTTCCGTCGCCGAGCTGTTTTTTGTAAGACTACAATATCGTTTCCGTAAAGTTGCCAGAAAATCAGCCTGGGGTTGATCATAATGTCATGCAACATTTTTTTTAAAAGACCGACCATTCTAACATGCATGTCACAAGAGCCAACTAAGGAAGGTTGGCACGAGACTGGCTACCTCATCTCATTGAAATCTGTACTGCAATATCCTACCCATCATGAACTAGTCTACAGAGGGTTTTAACATCAGTTGGTTGAGGGCTAGTGCACCATGGAAGATGAAAGACAGAAGAGTAGAAGGATAATAAGCCTCGAACCTGATACATCAGTGCCTCTGCATCCCCATACACGCATATACAATCAGGGAGGAACACATACTTTGTCATCAAATTGAATACGTCAAGAGTTTGTTCATGTCTGTGCCTCTGTGTATCTTATTCTGACAGGCATGTGTCAGATCTGCCTTCCTTAGCCTTTTTAACTGTTCTATCTTCATGCATGGCAGCACATCAATGTCTCTCTTGTCGAGTACTTATCCTTTGACCTGCCCAACTTGTAAACACTGTCAACAGATACTGGCATAGTTGCCGGAGCCATGGGGCAACAAAACCTCTGTATGCCCATAGAGTATAGCATTTCAAATCAAGTTACCCGGGATGGTTAACCCGGTCAACAAATGCCCGCAGAAGTAGGATGTGTCGGCCTAACGGCACAAGAACGCAGCTTTGCTGTAAACAGGCACAATGCAATCACATCCGGAAAAAAAAACTCTGGATGAACGAAGAAGAAGAAGAAATCAAGTTACAAACTAAGATTTCCCAAGTCACATTCTTACCATCAAATGAGGCTTGAGAAATAAACGGAACAGCCGGTCCTGACTGTCCAACTGTTGATCTTCAGGTAATGTTGTGCGTTTCTTGGTGTACTTGGCCCAGGTTGCCTTGGTAACAGTGGTAGCTTTGGATGGTTTGAAAAACGCGTGCAGCTCATCATCGGGTGTATCATAGGTTAACCTCATGGCTACCTTCTTCTGCTTTTTCTTCTGTGTTTTGTTCTCAGTATCTTCATTTTTCGCTGCAATACAGAAAACAGGAACTGGATTAGTAAACATATACACTTCTGAATCTTGAAAAACTGCAGATTATCCTGGTCACTCACTTCACACACTTTGTAGGCTGAATAACTGGTGATCGAGTGGAATGGCTAATCATGACTGCCTACACTTATCGGCATGGCACATGATAGATGCTGAATAATATACTATTTGAGAAGCTTTATAAGATTAATTTCATTATTTACATTATTATTCTTGTTCTACTGTAAAATATCTGTGTATGCTCCATTTAATTTTGTCTAATTTTGTTCATGTGCTATTCTTTTATATTAGTTAGTTAGTCAAGGTTCCAACTTCACGGCAACGGGTCGTCCCCATCATGCTCTGTTCCTGTGCCAGTGAATATCACACAACATGCTCCCCACTGTCCAATGTGAAAATTGGAATAGGCAGGAGTCTTGGCAAATCCAACAGCCCGTACAGTTACACTGCATAATGCCGCTGCCAGAATGCCAACACAAAATTAATCCATGAAAACCACAGTTTATCGTCGATGGACACGGCAGTCACCAGAAAAACCTCACTGACCCGGGTTTTCTCACATGGCTCGGTCTTTTACCGCAGGGCGACCCGCCAAAAGTGTCGCATAAAGCACGAACTCAGCAGCTTCAGTGCAGACTCCCAGGACTCTCCTGAAAAATGCACTCGTGAACCGAACAGGCAAATCAGTCTATTCAGCAACAGCCTGTAGCCATTGTTCCGAACATGCAGGTCACTGTGCAGGACAGATGTAAAAGCATTCCCCGCGAATTTCACAGCTCAGTGTCGCCCACGCACTCACTCAGTAGCAGGGAGATGGAACCATGTACTACCAGTCTAACATGAGGAAAATGGGATTGCAAACCGTAGCTGCAAGCAAAAACACGCCACAGGCCTTAACGGTTCAACGCCTAACCGCCCATGTTGGCGACCGGAAGTCTTTTCTACTATCTTTTCCTATCTTTTTCTGAAAAACCAGGCACAAAGATATACAGACAACAATAAATAATTTTTTTCTTCATAATAACATCTAATAACTTCAACTACAAAACTGTATTCTGTTATATCTACCCACTTCACAATGTGGGATACCAGACACATCTTAGAACAGTCTCAGATTCAGGTTTGGAAACATAAACGACAGTTGAATCTCCATGTCCGTGACTACATCCTACACATTACTGGATCACCCTCATATTACTGTACATATGGTTTGGATATTTAAATGTGCCACAGCAACCGTAACTGCAAAAACTCTCATTTCCAGCAAATGAACTAGAAGTAATGTTGGTTTAAACAAGAAAAGGTGTGAGTGTTTTTTTTTTAAAATAAATTATATGTTACCATTTTGAAGATTTTACTATGCATCTAAAATCTGTGAACATTTTATTTCTCTATAGCATATGAATGTCTTGTAATCCTTACCATTTCTAGAGGCTGGGGCTACTCTCCAATGGCCCGGTCCTGCCCATGTTCGCAGGAGAACCTTATTGAAATATGAGTAATCAGATGGTTCTATCGCCAAAATCTGACGCAACTTTCCCATACTTCCATGTCTGAAAACATAAGAACTTTATTATTGTATACGAACTGTTTTAACACATAGGAACATTATTAATGTATAAGAACCATATTAATGTATTAGAACTCTGAAAAGAAAAAAGAAAAAGAAAAAAACAATGGCAATTTTCAAAGAAATACATTTACAACCTGTAAGGAAATCATGAAGGTACAAAACAATAACAGACAAAGAAAACTGAACATAGGAAAACATGAAACAAAATATACTTAATTTAAAAAAAAAACTGAAGCACTGTTACACCCAGGGTCTGCAAGGTGTGGAATGCGCCTGGCCCTGCAGCCAGCAGGGTTAGGATCGGCTAGCCTCTCCCAGGAGGGGTGAAAAGTGAAAATTAGTAGCCTGCCGATGACCCGCAGACTACACAAGTCAACCCCCACCTCCACGTGGTGCAGACCGGGCAACCATGACCGCAAGGTCATGGGCTAACAGGGCTATGGCTCGCCATAGGGGATGGTCTCCCTGTGGTCAGATTAGTGTCCTAAACCTGCGACTGGCCTTGCAAGCCGGCAGGGGATCTTCATACTGCCGGTAGAAAAACTCAGAAGTATATACGAGACCACATGAATGGTCTAAACGAGATGTGTGGGGAACATAACATGAAAGTTGGCACGGGCGGGGCAGAGGTGGTGACTGTGGCTAAAGAGGAACAAACAACAACGGTTCACTTAAACGAACATCCCTTGAAGCAAGTAGGGAGTTTCAGGTACCTAGGAAGTATATCATCAAATGGCAGATCAGAAGATGAAATCGAAAATAGGTGCAATACCAACTCATTGGACAAATGGCACCAATACTAAAGAACGAACATGTATCAATAACTGCTAAGAAATCACTTTACAACACAATCTTCCTACCAACTCTATGCTACCAATGCCAACCCTGGACAATGACAGAAAAAGAGAAAAGAAAAATCACAACAACAGAAATGAGATTCCTGAGAAGAATACTCAACGTATCAAGAAGAGATAAGATCTGAAATGAAGAAATCAGGACTAAAGTGGGGGTTAAAGCAGCACTAGATTTTATTAGAAAGCAGCAAGTCAAATGGTTTAGACATGCAAGTAGGTTACCAGTCAACAGCATACCACAACAAGCAATGATGTACAGACCAGATGGGAACAGAGGAAGAGGCCGACCACGTAAACGTTGGACGGAGGGAATAGCAGTCCATGGGAATATCGATAAATGAAGCCCATAATCGGGCACTCTCACGATGTTTATACTTCACCTCGACACCGCAAGGTACAAGAGGAACATGATGAGATGAGATGAGAGGGTTACACCCAGACCAAATCAGTTGCCATCTTCACAACAAAGGCAGGTGGCAATGAATCTCCAGCACTCTCTATCTCTAGCCAAGATGCTACAGTCCAACATCCAATTTCCAGACCACGTCTTGAGATCATCCTCTCAGTTAAACAGATTTCTTACTCAGCTGTCTTACACATAACCCCCCCCCCCCCCCCCCCCCTATGGTTTCTAACAGGGAAACATTATGCCTCTAAAGTTACACTACAGATATGTTGGTTGGATGGTGAATCATTTGGATGACTGATTTTTCAGTGGTAACAACTCCACAGCCGAGCAGGCATGACACGAGGCTTCTGATCATCAACAGCCCTCTCTAACAATTGATTACTGGCTCCAAACCTAAAGCCCAGAGTGAAACTAAAGAAATGTAAATGCTGCTACAAAACAACAGGAACACATTTAATGTTTCCTATACTTGTGCCTACTTATATATGTACTGCAATTAGTTCAGAACCAGTCATATATACATGTCTCTTTCAGCACTAAATAAAGAACCCTTTAACACGCTTTAAAGCGCAATGGGAATATGGAGCTCCACCCATCATGTGCCATGCCGATAAGCATGGGCGGTCATGTTTTGCCATCTCACTTGATCACCAGAGTCGTGGATCAGCTCCATGTTTCTGTCTTGACCATGCCATGTGGCCTAGCCATCCAGGTATTTAATTCTTGGTCTTCCCTTTGGTCTCTTCCCTTCGATCTTGCCAGTCATCACCAAGTTCTCCAAGTCATTTCTTCTCATAACATGCTCAAAAATCCTTGACTGACTACGTCTAATGTCTCTAATCAGTTTACAATCTTCATTTGTTTCTTGTAGGACTTGTTCATTGATTTTTCTCTCTGTCCATGGTATTCTCTGCATTTTCCTCAGAAACCACATTTCCACAGCCATCAGATGTTTTTCAGCTTGTCTGCTCATTGTCCACGCTTCACATCCACATAAAAGTACAGGTTCTATGTAGCCTTCAACACTTTTTTTCGTTTCAATTGATATCTTTTTATTGGTCAGTATGTTTTTCATCTTGCTAAAGGCTACCTTCGCCATGGCGATTCTTGTTCTAATCTCTTCAAGGCATCTCCCATATGGAGCTAGACCCCTATTTTTATAAATCAAGTGACACTCTTTGGTGAGCTGGTATTGTACTGACATTTCCTTGTATCCATTTTATATTGGGTCAACCTGGTTGCCCAGGTCGGTTTTGGAAATCACTCCGATGCGGATTTGAACCCATGACCCCTGAGCCGGCAAGCAAACATCTAGCCACGGCGGCTCCTATTTACAACTCATTCTACAACATGTATGCATGCCCAATAATAATCTACAGTAACGCCCATTGTACACATTTCTTACGTGAGGTCGTTGAAGGCACTTTCCACAAATTCAGCAGTACGTGAATCCCTAGCAGAAAAACCATCCACTTCACTTGTCACGCTGCCAGACTCTACAGAAATAAAATCTAGTTACAATGTATTTAAGTAAGTAATAAACTCGCAAACTGTTTATGTAGCTAAACTCTGTAACACCTAAAGTACTGCACAGATAAATACTGTATAAATTATATACTTGCTGGTAACACATTTTTGATGCTAATTACTGTGAGACAATCATCTGAGTTTGAAGGCAATAAATTTAACAATGCTATACAATTGAAAGGTGTGGTAGGACCACAAGTCACATAGGACCACATTCAGAGGTAAAATAAAAAGGTCGCTTAAAAGTTGACAGGGTCGACTTCATTGCACCGGGTTTTATCCCATATGGATCGGTCTCTTTCCGCAGCATGGAAAGCGTCGCACAAAGCACAAACTCCGTAGCTTTAAGCGACGACCCACAGGAGTCTCCAAAACATTTAACTCGTAAACCGAAGGGTGCGGCCCGGAATCGAACCCACAACCTTCGGAGCACGACCACTTCGCCACAGAGACTCCCTCAGAGGTAAAATAAACATACCTAGTAAAGACCAAAAAAGAAAAAAAAAGTGTTGGCAGATTTCTTCAGCATGTATTGACTAAACTTAAGAGGCACAATCACATATAACACCTTGCTTGGGACAGAAAGAGTTTATGCTCAAATCAGGTGGATTCTGTTTAAATCTGAAGCAAATTTAATGTGAAAGAAATTCAAGCCAACAGTGAAAGGCTTGTAGCAACAGTGGTACTCGCATAAGAACAGTTTTACATATGCTGACTATTTTAACTCTTACAGGATGTGATGTTTTCCCAGTGTTTAAGGCTGCATGTTTTCCTCTCTCTCCCTCTAAGTCAGTGTTTCCCAACGTGGGGCCCACGCCCCACAGGGGGGCAATTTGACTGTTAAGGGGGGCAATTCGAAAATGGAAGAAATCGGCTGAATATAACAAAACAGGGAGACTTGAGACTGAAGTTAACTAAATTGGAACCTGACATAAGATCTCTTTGCAGCAAGCATCAAGCGCAAGGATCTCACTAAATTTAAATAATAAATAATTACTAATAATTAAAATAATATAGAAAAATCTTTCATTAAAATTATTTTGTACTTGAATTTCAGTTCTCCATTATATGTTTTGAAAATTTACTTACTGTGTTTGCTTAATAATTACCTAGTGATTTCTTCCTAAAACCTATCATTCAAGTTTCTTTAGTGAACATTTCAATTTTTGAATATTAAAAATAATGTATATGTTGAGGGGGGGCATGGGGCGGGGGAGGGGGGCAATATGAATTTTAGAAAGGCTTAAGTGGGGCACGGTACAAAAAAGGTTGGGAAACACTGCTCTAAGTTGTAGTGTTTAAATGCAGGGGGAATTTATATATGTTTTATCAAAACTATATGAATGGTATGCATGCCTATAAAGCAGATTTTTCATAGTATAACCATACTAAATGAAACAAAATGGTTTGGTAAAAGTAGGCAACTTGAACACTGGTTTCCTGTCATCAATGCATAGAAACATCAACATGTAATACTGACTTTCTGTCATCAATGTTTAAAAAACATTGATCCCAAATAATGACTTTCTGTCATCAATGTATATAAATATTGATTTCAAATACTGACTTTGTCGTCAATATATAGAAACAGTGATCCCAAATACTGAACTCTTGTCATTATAATGTGTAGAAAAATGGATTCAAAATACTGCCCTCCTATCACCTGGCAATTAAGCATGATGATCTGTAACTGTCTGATAGTGTTTGCATTTATAAAATAGTAAATACCTCAATTAAAGATTTATGCATGGATTAGTATTATGATACTCATGTAGATTTGAACTTACTGCTCCGTGTGTGAGAGAGTGTGTGTGAGAGTGAGTGTGTGTGTGTGTGAGAGTGTGTGAAAGCATGTGAGAGAGCGAGAGCGAGACAGAGCAAGAGAGAGAGAGCGAGAAAGAGAGAGGGAAAGAGAGAGAGAGAGAGGGTGAGAAAGAGAGAGAGAGAGAGAGAGAGTGTGTGTGTGTGTATGTGTGTGTCTCTCTCTCTGTGTATGTATATATATATATATTTCAAGCAGCTGGAAACGTTATATTTTAAACATAATGTATGAACTAACAACCTGGTTGGTCATCATCTAAATCAGCATCGTTGATGTCCTCATGTGCTATAGCTTCCACCTCCTCTTCGACTGTTGGCAAGTGCTGTGGCTCTGCCATAGGGTCAAAAGCAAAGTCTGAGAATTGTTGAGGAACCACCGATGTCTGCAAGAGAAAATAAACAGATTTAAAAAAACACACACGTGAAAACAAAACATTTCAGTTGTGGAAACACTAATCTAGCTCAAACATGATCGTTTTCACCGGGAATTCATCAAGTGTTGGCACTATTACTAGGAGGATATTTTATTACACTCCAAACACAACATTGGTCTCTTTAGCTGTTTATGACAAACATGAATAAAGTCAAGGGAAAGCCTCAACATTATATTCCCAAGAATAAGTTTATGGACATGGTGGCGTGACATGCTTAGAAACCTCCATACCAGTCTCGTGATCTCTATAATCTGACAAGACATGTGTACTGATAATTTTATAGCACACTACACATCGATCTCTGAATGCATGGAAGAATAGATGACCAATCTTTCCCTTACTTAGCAGGTGACAAGGCTTTGGCACCTGGGCTTCATCTGTACTGACACAATTTGTTACTCCTTTCTGCAGTGCCACAGTTGATTCCATATTACAGCTGTCTTAGACTTAATGCTGTATCAATTGTAGAATTGTTCAAAGCAGTCTTAGACTTAATGCTGTATCAATTGTAGAATTGTTCAAAGGTAGGTATTATCTATGCAGTATGATTCTTTATTCTTTTGAATATATTGAATTTTTAATTTGAATAATGCAGACATAAATAATCTGTTGCACAGTTTATTGCCTGGTACATTTCGCTGTACCTCGTCAGGTGTATACTACAGAAAAATGTTCAACATATAATAAAATAACGTAATGAATTCTTTTGATTGAATTTTTTTAAATGTATGTTCATGTATTGTTTTAATGGGGGAAAAAGTGGGGAAACCGTCTGTGAAAAGTCAGGCTTTCACATGTAAGTCACTGTATTATGATGTGTATTGCCATGTACCGAAAAGAGTTCTGAGTTAATAATGGGAAAATAGGATGAAAAGAACTCCGAGTTCTGAAAGTAACAACAAGAATTGGTCACTAACAGAGACAGACCAACGAAGAGAACAGTGAGTAACAGTAAAGAGTAATCAGGCCGGCACGCAAATAGACAAACTTGTCACGTGATGATGGGTACCTCGCCACAGGAAACAGCTGACATCTTTAGTCAGCCGGGGAGCTCCGTAGCAACAACATCTACACTACCGCCCACTTACGGCATCCCTGACTGCCAATGCAGACTGGTTGAAAATCACTATTAAGTAATACAGCAAAGATGTAAAGAAAAACCACATTTTGTTTTGCCAAAATGAACAATTTAAATGAAAAAACATCAGTGCATAAATGAACACTTACTTCACCATTCCAGTCTGTGAAGCGGAACTCTGCCAGGGAAGGGCAGATCTGTTTATCCTCTAAATTGAGTTCATTCAAGAGCTCTGTAAGTGAAAGCAATCACTGTAGACCTTGCATGATACGATGTTTCCTTTAAAGTTTTTCTTTAACTACAACAAAATTTCAAAGTGACTTTTAGAAAACTTTACATAAAAGCTGGACCCAAGAAAACAAAAAACTAAATGTTTTATTTTAAATCAATAAACAAAGGCAAACTTAAACACTAAATTATTTACTTTAAACCAACAACTAAGCACTAAACACCTAAATGAAAAGTTAATAAATCAAAAGAAGTAAACAATGAAACTCCCAAATCACAATTGCTTCTTGTGACGCATATCATAAACAGGTTTCAAACAATCATATCTGCTTGAAAAACTAGCCAAAGTTTGACAACCATAACAACATGAGTGTTGATGCTCTGGAATCAAACAAGACTGCAAGTTTACAAGATTCAGGATTTAAAACAGAACACACAAAACATCAACAGAATTACTACATATATACTCATCCAAACCTGTGACATAGGAAACATCAATGGGTTTCCGTGTGATCTGCGAGTCAGACTGCGTGTCCTCTACAATATTTACTGATGTCGAAGAGTCCAGTACAAGCTGCTGTCTGTCATCGAAGCATCTCAGCCTGTTCAGCAGAAGGCCACGAGCACCGCCCTCATCAAAGGCTGCTGACATCATTTGAAACATTGGATCCACTTCAAACTCTAGATCAAACTTGTCTACGTTAATGTTCTTCAGGTTAGTCTCCACGGTGTTGGCTTTTCCTGCCTGCAGATTACAATAAAAATACATATATTTAAAGTCGACCGAGTGGCTGATTAACAAGAATCAATAAAACTGCACTCAGGACATGCACATGTCTGCTGTCTCTCTCAGCAGATGTCAGAATTTAGGAATGCTGAATGATGCATACTATTCGTCCTTTGTCCATCCTCAATGTCCCTATTATCAATGTTTTGAAGGCCTCGAGGCCAACATGCCAGCTCAATGCCTCAGACACCTGCATGACCTAGGTACCTAAGGTCTTGAGGAGGTTAATGGTGTAAACCTAACCACTCACACCACAGCCTCTCACAACGGGCTTGCTAAATAGGCTGAGCCACACAATGGTTGCACCCATGTACAGGGTATCAGATAGACTTGTGAGTATTCCCAGGCTATAAGTCATTTCAAGTAAAGAACCCTTCCCCGCCTTGAGGTATTCTGGGCATATGATGTTGGCCCCACGTTTGTACAGACCAACTGGATATCAATGGCTGATGTGGCCAATGTCAGGCTGGCCTCCTAGAACAGATCCTGGTACTCACTTGAGGCTCAGCTTCAGCTGACCTGGGAGCCCCTCCCTCAATGGGTGATGTGGCCAATGTCAGGCTGGCTTCCCAGAACAGATCCTGGTACTCACTTTAGGCTCAGCTGACCTGGGAGCCCCTCCCTCAATGGCTGATTCAAACACATGACCACAGACATCACAGGACATTAAAAAACAAAACCAAGGCTGCTCAGGTTACACCACAACATATGAACACAATAAGGTAGCCCATGTGCATAAACAAGCAGAATCCCAGTCTAATAAGGTAAGGTTAAAATATCCCAAAGACATGAATCAGAAAATGTAAACACTTAAAGTCTGTCCACAGATAATTGTTAAACATGAACAGTATACCTACCAAAATGCAAACACAAAAACTGAGTACCATTATATTCATAACTTACTCTCTTTTTCTTTTTCGGCTTCATATCTAATTCTCCAGTTTCTCCTGTGTCTTCAACTGTATCAGCATCTACGAAACAAATAAAACCAACATAAGCATAAAGCATGAGACAATTACAATTTGCAGTGGACAGGTTTAACAAACACTGATTTGATTTAAATATGTTCACAATTATATTTTACCAACACCTGACCACATACATGTTCAGCAGTTAAATATTAGGTAGGCAAAACTCGGTAGCCATGCTGCAGTAGTGGTTAGTGCCTCGGCTTTAGGTCAATCTAGCCGGTCTATATGAGAACCAAAGATCTGTGGGAAGGACGTGGCAAACAGAAGAGCAGATCAGCCAAACTCATGCCATGTTTGCCAAACTCATGCCATAATCTAGTCTCTATCACTTCACACCTCTACAGCAATATATGTCATGTTAACATCTTTACCTTGTTAGTTTTAGTTCTGTAAGTTAAAACTGCCCATGTCTACCGAAACAGTGATGTGGGTTCAATGTCCAGCAGAGGCAGTATTATTTTTGCAGACTAGTATGGCTCAAGGATCAACCCAGCTTAATTAAAATGGCAATTTCCAGAGTGTTCTGGGAAAGATGGTGAGGAAGGGAACTACTCAGCCCACATCATATGTCATGGCACTGAATGTTTGAAGGACTGACACTTCACACCCCAATGACAATATCAGGTATGGAACTACCTTTACCTTTGAACTAAAAATCCCAACTTTCTTAACATTATCTGTTTCTTCTACAGAACTCGACTTATGTATTATTATGTCATACTTGTCTTTAAAGCTTTTCCTTTATACCTCACTAGATACACTGACTACTATCTTCTGTTACATTCTTTGGATTTCTCCACTGACATTATGAACATCTTGAAGAAAATAATCTTCTGTTACATTCTTTGGATTTCTCCACTTAAATTATGAACATCTTGAAGAAAATAATCACCACATAGTGAAAGTAGTGTGTACCTTCAAATGAACGTTTACCTCCCCCAAACATGGGATTATGAACATCTTGAAGAAATAATCACCACATAGTTAAGAGAGTAACTTTTACCTTCCTGTGAACTTTTGCCTCCACCAAGACCACTGAGCACTTTATATGTGTGTGAATGTATGAAGTCTACACGTCCAGCATATATCTTCACACTGGCATCCAAAGTTGAGCTTGCCACCTAAACATATGAATTAGATATACATTCAAGTTAGGTCGGTCATATTAGAGAAATATATTAAATATTATAATCTTATCATGTTAAGTTCATGCTGGAAAACCACATTTTAGACATTAGCAAAATCACTTGAAATGTGACCCTATTATTGTCCCAAAATCAGTCGGACTTTTGGGATCTTCTGGATTTAATTTTACTGTTTAGTTCATGGCTGCATATTTATCACCTAACCAAAGCCTTTACTGTTATTGAATTTTGTATTGTTTTTCTTTATCGCTAGCTCTGTGGCGAAGAGGTTACGAATGCAATTCGTAATCCTACATATCACGTTTGAAACTGCGGGCGATTTAAACAGACAGCCTTACGTTGGTTTTCGTACAAAGATATGAGTGGTGTTCATTTAGAAAGCAATGACAAACTACTGAACGTAAACGTGCCAAGAAATCACAAACGGCCAAAAACTGCTGGGGTTGACTGTGACGTCCTGTATAGGATATGCAACTAACTTAACCTTTCTTTATCAGAGATGTGTTATATTATCTAGAAGTCTAACACCAATATGTGTCTCGCCTGGGAGCTGTTCACTTATTATTATGCAGTAGGCCCTTCGCAGAACATCGCTACTATTACGACCTAAAAAAAAGATCCCGAACCTTGGCCAGTTTTTTTAACAAACCACAGTGACATTTAATTTGGCCAAAGTATTTCAGTTACCAAGGTATGATGTTGTTTTCTAGCCAGAGTTCTTCAATGCACAGATCCTGAAGAATTTCAGTATTTTTCTACTTCTTTATCCACGCCATTCTAAGAATTTTCTGTTAACTATCACTTCTTATTTTTTAATTTGTGAAACTCCAGATTTCCTAATTATTCATTTTAAGCTATATTTACTAAGATATCTGTGAATGTTTTCCCTGCACTTGTTAAAATATGTTTCCATATATTTCCCTGCTAATTTCTAATTTCAATTCACTCAACTTTAAACCCTTGCTTTTTAAATAAAACATAGATATTATGACATTAATATATCTGAAAACAGAATGTAAAGAAACAAAAAATGTACTTCAAAGATGAAAAATGTACCAACATTAAGAATGTTTTTTAATGAGATGTCATGGCAGTTCGTAACAAGTACATTCATCATCTAAAATTTATATACCCAGAAGACATTGAAAATGACAGATTCCATGAGGGGAAAAAACAAACACACATATGCAAAGAAGAGAGAGAGAGACAGACATAGATTGAAACACAGAAAGAGAGGAAGAGAGAAGAACAAGAGAGGAAAGGAGAGGAAGAGAAAGAGAAAGTGATGGATGGACAGAGAGAAAGATAGGAACAGACATGTATGCATATGCAGACATGGCTGAACTTTTACCTGAAAGTTTTCCAGCTCTTTTTTCTTGACGAGTTCTGTCATGTAATCAATCAGATGAAGACCAAATGCATTTTTTGCATTAATTTTCTGAAACAATTTTAAGAACAATGATAAGATGGCAACACATTAAAAAAAAATGTAAGACAAAGAAACAAACAAAAACATGTGCTAAATAAATATTAAAAACAGATTTATATTTTATTATTAAACGTACGACATCACAGGGTAGCTACACAAATAAATAGTGTAACTAAGGGTAGAAAAATCTCAAGTGTTGGTCATCATGGCACCTGGAAACGTGTAATACCTGCTGCCCGAATTTTGAATAGTTTTCTGAACCCTTATTTGCAAACAAACATATGCTGGGTCCCGAGAAAAAGTGGCTGGCTTCAAAATTATGTTCAGTTTTTTTTTTTTTTTTAAATATCTCTGATTGTAATATTCATCAATATCATCAAGTGTCTTGTCAAGTGATCATGCTTTTCCATCTCGCCATCTCCAAACAGAATGGAACAATTTGTGAGCTGGTATTTTTCCACATCATGATAAAAAGGCTGTCAAACATCATCTCTCACTGTCTCCTGTATTTCTTTTTCTTTTCATTAATCTTTGTAGTTGTTGCAGTATATTTCAGTATTTCCCTACTCACATTGAGGCTAGAAAGTGTTCAGTCTCTTTCTGAAAAAAAATTAGAGACAGAGAAATCCATGAACTTACATTTTCAGCAGAAAGCTTGATGCAGTCAGCATAATGACTGGCCAGCTGTGTGCTAGTCAATCCTTGAAGTGCTGAAGAGTTCCTGCTGATAAACAAACACTGAATATATCAAACATGCACCTAAACTACTATAAAACATAAGCACAATTCACCCATTTCAGCTACCAATAGCATGTTTCTGTAAAAGAACTTTCATTACAGAATTTTGTACTATTGTTGGCATTTGCCAGATAGGCTTCATTAAAGACTTTGGTTTAAAGACAGTTTGTTTAGATAGTTTTTTTCTTTAAATGACACCTTCAAATGATACAAATTCTTTGCCTCACAAAGATATGAATTAATGTCTATTAATACTGTCTACAAATCTAAGGAGTTTTTAAAAAAATGTTAATTTTGGTGTTAGATATCAAAATAGGAAACAAACATTTCTTGCTGCCTTTAAAAACTAATGGACAAGAAAATCCATAAATTATAAACATATTAAAATGCCAGTCTTTTCTAAACTGTATTTATTAAGCTGATAGTGTACAACAATTGAGTAATTACCAAAATTATGTTGAAATATTCAGAATGCCTATTAGTCAAAGCAAATTTATTTGTCAATGTGTATCACTATATGTGTGGAACGGAAGTAAGTTTCAGGTTTCAGGACTAGACGCTGCAATCTTGGAGGATAAGATAGCATATTCTTAAACATCCGTTGTCTGATGTCGAGGTAAGGGGTTCAACCCCTACACCGGTCAGTTGGACTAAAATGTTGACCTATCGTCCTTGACTTGGGGACGTAAATTACAAGTACCTCTGAAGTCGGAGTTGGTTTACCTGATGGCAGGGACACTGTTAATAGGGAAAATTAATCCCACGCAAAATTCAGTCCAGCACTAATAGAAGTAGTGTGTATGGACTAGCATGAGATCAAAGTGAGCGAGCGAGCGAAAAAAAAAAAAAAAAAAAAACAGTCACCATTCAGTGTCAAAACACAGAAAGCTAACTGTAACAAGTCTCCACCATTTTCTGTCCCGAAGCTACCTTGAGTCCCATCCCTTGATACTGTCCACTCACACGTTAACACTGGTGTGCTCTTATAAGCTTGCTCACAACTCTTCACTTCAGCATACCTCACAAATGAAGCTGTCTATTTATATATCCAGGGCACTTTAACTGTCAGACTCTGACCTCATACAGTCAGATTTTCTTCATGTCCGGTTTTTTTAAAAAAAAACTTCTTTGTTCTCTGTTCTTTTTTATTTTTTTGGTGTTTGCTCGCTTTGAACTCAAGCATTGTCCATACACATGCTACTACTTCTCGTGCAATGAACTGATTTTTGCATGTGGATTAGACCTACCTCAGCATCAGCACACAGGATGTTTAAGGACAAGCGTAAATATCCATTCAGCCATGCTGACCTGTTTTCTGCTCTTGTCCTGAGGTCCTATCTGTCTGCCAGCATATCGATATTTCACATTTGCTTCCAATTCCAATTTTCAAAACAAAAATTCCAAATTCGGCCTCGTTCAACCTGCCTCTTCAGCTGTGGTTATTGTTGAGGTCTGTGGTTTTTGTGAGTTTATTCACCCTAATTCTTTTCTTGTGCGCTCTTTCGAGTGAGTTCTATCTCAGACTGGTTATGTTGGTTTGTGTCCATGACGCCAGCTGGGGAATCGGTCGGTGGCTGTCCTTTGTTCCCGTCTCTGGCGGTTTCTTTTGTTAGTGAAAGCTCCCGGCTCGTTTGGTTTGACCGGTTGCAGTCCTTAAAAGGTCTTTTTATTTGTTTTTTTTTGCCTCCTTTTTGTGTATTTTCTGTAGGAGCTTTTCGATGTTTTCATTTTTCTCCTTGCGCCTTTTTTCTTCTTCGAGTTTGAGCTTCTGTTGCCATTCGATTTTTTCCTCTGCGGTCATCCACGGGAGTATCTCTCCGTTTTCTATATAGTATGTGTAGCCGGGTCCATCCTCCCAGTCAGTAATTCTATCTAGGTATTCTACCGGTCTCCTGAGTTTCTTCTTCTCTCTTTCATCCCAGCGCCTTTTGAATTCCTGGTGCCTGCGTTCCTCCAGTCTTGCACCTTCTTGTAGCTCCTTGAAGGTAGGCCACTGGGGCCTCTCCGTGTCGTCATCAGGTTGCTCATCTCGGTTTTCTTTGGATGTCTGGCGAGATATTGGTTTCCCCTTGTCGGCCTCGTGCGGTTCAGGCTCAGTCTCTTGGTTTTCATCTTGCGGTTTTTGCAGTTTCTCTGTGGTTTCTTGTATGGCTTCTGTTGGTTTGTTTTGGAAAAGTTCCATTTCAGCTTTTTGCAGTTCTCGTTCTGATTTAATAGTTTGTAGGATTTCTTTGTTCTCCTTCTTTATCAGTGCCATATGTTCCACCTCTTGCTTGATGTTTTGATGGATCTCCTTTATTTTCGCCATTAGTTTCTTGTTGTCGCTGGTTGGAGTCGGCGTCAGCGATGCCTTGACTTGTTTCTTCAACTCGTCTATCTGCTTTTGCATTTGATCTCTTTCAGCTTGTGCTATACCCGTGGCTGTCTCTCCCCTCCGCATTGCTTCCTTGAATGGTGTCTTTGTGGTAATTGCGATCTTTAAGGCGTCTCTGTGTCGTTGCAGGTACGGACAGCCCAGGTATTTAGCTCCATGCTTGCCCAGGCAGTTGGCACACTTTCGTTTGTTGTTGGGTGCTCGGAAGTCCGTGTCCAGCTTGGCCAGCAGGCACTCCTTGAAGACGTGGTGATCGGCGCAGTACCGGAAGATTTCCGTCTTACTGCGGCATGCTGCTCTGTTGTGCCGGCCCTCTGACATCTGGAACATTGGGTGATCCTTGGGATGAATCTCTCTGGCTGCTGCATTCTCTTGTTGAATGATACTGTGATCGGCATCTCACTGCCCTCTGTCGTCACCACCGCCAAGGTTGTGGGAATCTTGGAGTAGGTGAGGAGCCGCTCTGCCTTCAAGAATCGGGTGTGGACATTTGCTTCATTTTCTAACAACCTTTTATAGAACATATCATGGACTGACCCATTCAGAGAGCCAACATTAGTGAATATGGAAGAGCGTGAATGATGACTGTATTAATATAACCATGCCTCATAAAAATCTGTTTCATGAATAAAGCATGTAAGATGAAGAAGGCTTCAGACAAAGAAAATGTAATACCTTGGAGAGCTGACATTTGGACTTTTTCTCTGGAGATCAAAACCTAGCGATTTCCTTCGTCTTTCCTTTTTCTGCAGACCTTCATCTTGAACTAAGAGATAAATCAAAGAAATATAAACCAGATAAATCTTTAAAAATGATACATTTTAACTTTAATTTTATTAAATATATTTTATGTTAAAATCCAGCTAGTTTGACAATGATGGAATCAGTAAAATAAAATAAATGATTTGTTATGACACTTGTTCAAGCAAACAATCAAAAAGTTACAATTATTTATCTACATGTTTTTAAACATGTATATGAAGTATATATGAAATAAATGACCATAGACCCCGAGGTAGATCAAGAAGACGGTGGAGAGATAACATATATACAGACCTACAAGCACTTGGAATCAACGACTGGCAAGAGAAGGTCAACCAGAGAGACGAATGTAGACGGATTGATCTGCAGCAAAGAACCTCAATGGTTCAGAATGCTGAAGAAAAAGAAGAAAAAGATATGAAGTACTAGTTATGTTATTGTCATTCTAGATATATGCTAAAGTTTGCCTCACTAAAAACCGCTCACTACTTCTTGATTAATTACTAAGAAATCTTGTTGCTTGTCAACTCCAGAATGATTTTATAGGCAATTTTACATTCAGTAGTTTGCCATTGCTTTATAAACTAGAAATCAACGTTGAAGTCCAGCTGACAAGTATAGGGAACAATCCTACTATCTTGGCATCAGCACATCAGAAGTTTAAGAACAAGTGCTCTTATCCATTCAGCCAATTTGACCTCTATAACCCCTTCAAAAATATAATTTATGCCACTAGGTAATTACAAATATACATAAGAATATTGAAAAACAGGTAAAAGAGAAATGGAACAAAATATCAAGGACGGCAAAAACAGTTTAAAATCATGACCTGGAAACATGTCTACACATGAATGGACATAAAACACTAGAGAAATAGATAGTCATGTAGACCAAAATGCTCGCCTGCCTGGCCATGTTTTTGAATTCTCTGCTTCCAGCTCCCTGAACTACCAGTTAAACCCCAGAATAAAATAGGTACCAGGAGATGCCCTGTGAAGTAAAGGCAGTCAGCGTGATATTAATCACATCACCCACCAATTGCCAACTGATCTATAAAACATCAATCACCACATAAACAATACACCTCCACCCTTGAAAAAGGGCCCTCTGCTTTACTTGCTAGATATAGAGGGTTGTGGAGAAACATGATCGTATACCATAAGTGATAAGGCACTTGATGATGGTGGCATATGAATAAATATAACCAGTTACAAACCTGTGAAGTTGGTTAGATTTGGTGTGGGACTTGCCAAACCAATCGTCTTGCTGGTAGATGGTGACAAATACTTGTCTGAAAATGCTCCTCGTCGTGGTGTAAGGGGCGTGTTCGTTAAGGGAGACAATACTTCCCTTTGGGCCATTCTTCGCGTGCTTAAGTATTTCTACAACTGCAACTGGGGAAAAAAAGTATGCATATACAAAAATAAATACGACAAACTTAAATTGCTATTTTAGCAACATAACTAAAACCTGTCACTGCAGTATTTTGTCTCGGTGCAGTTATCTGCCAGGACTGTGGTTAAGGCTGTAAAATAGGTTTTCAAAGAAATATTTCCCCACTGTAAATTTGAACAAATAAGATACAAATAATAGGCTGCACAAAATGTTGCCCGGCACATTTCGCTGCATCTTGTCAGATACATAAGTAAAAAAATTCATCCTATTTGGCTGAAATGCATAATATACACAGTCACTGATACTACTGTTATTTCTTTTTTAATTTTGGTCATGTTTTCCTTACAGAAAAGTTGGTTTGCATACTTAAAAGTCGACTTCATTGCACTCGGTTCTTATCCCATATGGCTCAGTCTCTTTCCGCAGTGGGGAAAGCATCTCACAAAGCACGAACTCCATAGATCCAGCGACAACCCTCAGGAGTCTCTGAAAAATGCAGTCGTGAACCGAAGAACACGGCCTGGAATCGAACCCACAACCTTCACAGCCCAAGTCAGACAGCTTGACCACTTTGCCTCGAAGACTCCCATGTTTTGCGTACTGTTTTTTACTAACACTCAAATTTGCTGAAGCTTCTACCATTAGATATTTGAAACCCCCACTGTTCATGCAGAAAGACTTGGTAGTGAATCTGCGATTACCATGGTAACATATAAGTTACATTTTAGTTGTATCAGTGACTATGTGTGTTATGTTTTTCGGTCGAAAAAGGCTTCATCTAGTCATGTCATATCTAACTCTGTAGTATGCACCTGATGAGACACAATGAAATATGCCAGGTCATACTTTGTGCACCCTACTGCTTGTCTTTATTGTTCAAATCAAGGTTTGATATTTCTAGCACCCACGAGGCAGTGTAAAAGCTGGATTTCTAGCTTACCTTCAACAGACAAAACTGTTGCCTTTTAAATACCTGTGCAACCACATCTGGAAGACAAGCATTCAAAACACTCAAACGTTGTTCCTTAATGAGACTAGAATTGTTACAAATCTATTTCACTCTTGATCCACTATCCAAAGCACAAGAAAATCTGGCCTCCTTGCAAATATGCACAAAACACTTTGAGCAGAGACAAGTAAATGTCATTGTCGTCATAAAGTGACTTAAGTCGCACTGTTTCTTCAGACCTGTAGCTTAGTACATCCAGTTCCAACAAGCATTTGGGGGTGGGGGCGGTGGTGGTTGTGTGTGTGCGCGCGCACGCGTTTTTGTGTGTGTGGTTTTTTTTATTGCTATCTCTAGTCTAGACTATCCCTAATTTACCTATAAGGCAGCAGGTTTGTGTCTCACTTCATCTGGTCCCCTAGCTCTTGACCTGTCTGACATGGGATACCCTACCAATAGCTACTGTAAGCATAGCTTTGAGAGTCACTGGAGCATGCAAGCCTCGCTACCACTTCAAGATGGAGACACAACAGAGAACAAACAAACAAACAAAATATTACATTAAAATTAGCTTTTAAACGATGAGATGGTTCAGCCTGTTTGGTGCCATATATTTCTCTCTCCAGCTGTTCATATACAGTTAAGATCAGTATGGTCGAATGGATAAGAACGCAGGTTCTTAAACATTCGGTGTGCTGATGCCGAGGTAAGGGGTTCAACCCCTACACCGGACAGCTGGACTTAAATGTTGATCTATCGTCCTTGACTTGGGAACGTTAATCACAAGTACCTCTGTTGTCGGAATGGGTTTGCTTGATGGCGAGGGGCACCATTAATAGGTAAAGTTAATCCACAAGCAAAATTCAGTCCACCACTACTAGAAGTATTGTGTATGGACTACGCTTGAGTTCAAAGCGAGTGAGCGAAAAGAAAAAAAATATAAGTTAAAGCTTGGAAGTCAGTTGTTTGTACCTGAACATCTTGAATTAACAATAGTAAACACTGAAATGCACATGTCCACCTTCAAATGCATATATGTATAGAATTCTCACCTATTCTTCTTATTGTTTTCCCCCCATTTGGGGTTATTATCTCCTGCAGCTTCCTATACTTCCTCCCTGTATAGTTCACCTTAGTTTTTAACTCTCCCCTCCATGCTTTTAGGTCTCCACTAGTTTATTCACCTTGTGGGTTCCAGGCAAGCGAGTCTAGTTATAGTATCCTCAGGTTTTCTCAGTGTGTGCCTGTCCAGTGCCAGTGTCTTTTGTTCATTCACTGGACTTTGTTTAGTTTGCTCATGAGCTCTACATCAGTGATTCTGTCATTCTATTTTAATTACACTACTAGAGCAACGTGATTCGTAATCCTGTATACCCGGGTTCGAAACACAGCGTGCTGGTTTTTTCGAAAAAGGTATAGGTGCCGGTCGTTCAGAAAGCAATGGCAAACTACTGAACGTAAGACTTGCCCAGGAATCACGACCAGCCAAAGTGCTGGAGTTGACTGTCACGTCCTGTGAAGGATTAGTAAAGTAATCAAGTAGTTTTGCGTCTGTGTGATAATTTTTGAAAAACCAAAGATATCCGCCTGTATGTGGCCTAAAGAGAAGCATAGACTTAAAAGTTACGTTGAACATACCATGCATGTCATCTGGGGAGACTAAGGAGGGTTGGTTTGGTGTGGCAGTGACTATCTTTTCGGTAGAAAACATTAGCTGCAAAATCCAGCCAATCAAATCATGAAAAAGTACAAATGACTTGACTTGAGGTGGGGGAGGGTCTTCTATGCTCCACTGGCAATACCTCGGTCTAAGTTTATTAGTCAATCTTCTTCCATTCTTTCCTTTTTAAATTTCATTTAGTACCGTTGAGTTTCAGGTATAAACCGTTAAACTTGGATGTCAATAAATAGTGTTAATTTCATTTAAATATAATATAATATAAATCATTGGTGTTAAAATCTATGCGATATGATGTTGCTTCCGTAGAATCCCATCACTATTTCAATCATTATGTCTTTGTTTTATTTTAATGATGTCGATCTATGCCAAAAATGAAGAAAGTAAGAAAGATGAAAGTGAAAGTAAAGAAAGATTTCAGAAGCAATGAATGTGTAAGTTGCTACTGACTGCTGGCTAGGACAACGAACGCGCCGTTTTACTTTTAGTTTTACTTTTAGCTTGACTTATAAGGTTAAATTTCACCATTTTTACACCTGGGTACTTACCGGCAGTAACTTTGTTTTAATCTGTACTTAAACCACCACAGTGCAATTTCTCGACAGGTTAATGAGTTTTTAAAATAACTAGAAAAATAATAAAATATGAATCAACACAGAGCCTGGACATCTGGCATTGATTTTATTTTATTAGCATAACCGTACAAGTTTTTATAAAACCTGTTATTTCCGTTCAAAGATGCCGCCCATTTTTTGGTAAACATCCTTAATGCCAGTTTATTAAAAACTGTAAGCCAAAGAAATAAAGCACATACACATAGAGTAACCAGATGACAAATTTAAAGTAATAATTAGCACCAAAGACAAGAAAACAGAAAATAATAGAGGTTAAATAAATATTAGAAACCTTATTAGGTAACAAAAATCACTGGGTATTAAATCGTCATCCTTAAACGACGCCACGGTCTTCTCTCTGATTTTCCTCCATAATATTATTTCTTGCTTTGTTAAGCATGTGACAACCTTTTATTTTATTTGCGCTGCGTGGGGTGGTCTCGAGATATGGTGTCCGCCTCGAGTGCTGGGGTTCACAGGGTTCAAGCCCCGGTGATGACCGGAATTTTTTCTCGTGGACTTCTAGTAATAAAATTTCCCCTGGTCTCTGCGTAGTGAGATCGGACGCCCGTGTGTATTGTTGCACACGTAAAAAATCCCTTGGCAGTTGGAAATCGAAAAAGAGTAGCCTAACGGTGCTGCCCGGGCAAAATTACGAGTTAAAAATCTACCCAAAGTATTTCAGGATCCTCGCCGGTGCTACGGAGTTCGTGCACTAAGCTGAGTTTCTCCAGACTCAGGTTTGTTGTAGAATTTCATCATGTTTCTCAGTCCACCTAACTTTAGCGAAAATTTCTGAAAACGTTGCTGACATGTGCGCGAAATGAGGAATAAACTTTTGGTAGTAATTAATGGCCGGCTTCGTGGCTTAGAGGTTATGACTTTTCTCCGTAATCTCGTATACTCTCGTCGGTAACGTGATGACGGTGAGAATCAGCAGTGGTTCGAATCGCATCGGTAACTTACGGGGTATGTGAGTCTGCCGCTCAGAAAGCAATGGCAAACTACTGAGCGTAATCTTGCCTAGAAATCAACATACAGCTGAAAGATGCTGGTGTTGACAGCGATGTCCTGTAAAGGATATGCAAATAAAAAAAAAAGTAATTAATGAGTCCTAACACACTTCTAACTTTCGTCTTGGTGGTGATAGTTTTAAAATTATAGAATTTTGAAAACCAAAGTGAGGTTTGTCTTGCAACTCATTTCTTATTAGCAGAATAGGATAATGGAGACTGGAATAACATTTTAAATTTCTTAACCAATACTCTTTCTTGAATTTGTGGTGTGTCTTTTCTGAATGTATGATTTCATATTCCTTTTTTAACTTTGTTGACTTGAACAATGTTATAGCCTTCAGTGGTGTATATACTGTATACCATACATGTTGTGGCGAGGTTTATCTGGTATATCTCAAGTAGATACAAGTTAGGTAAGCAAGGTAAGGAGAGATAAGTGTAGATTGTTTTCTGTAATGTCCTCTCCATTTATTCAACCATTTTGTAACATATTTCTTGATTTGTGCGCAGATGTTTGTAACAGTCCAATCATCATGGGTGAGAATTAGTTTAATGAGTATCATCACATGAAAAATAAATATGCTTATGATGTTCCACTGCCATTGTTCTGTGAACTGTATATGTTGTTTGTTAAAATTAGATGTACTTTTGGCTGGTGTTATAACTTCTATTCTGTCCTTATGTGGTCTTATGATGTCGACTGCTATTTTCTGGAATGATCGAGATGCCAAATCATTTTGTTGAACTGGTGCCTTAGGATGTTTACCTTTCGGTGTAGTCCTTTGGCACAGTTCGCATGATCAGACATGTCTACCAATGTCCTTCGAATAGCCAGGCCAGTAGAATTGAGCCAATATTCTTTGTGTAGCTCTGACTATCCCCATGTGACTTGCAAATTGGGAGTCATGTGCAAGTTTCAGTGCCTCGCTGCGATATTTACTAGGTAGCACTGTTTGGAAGAGCAGTGTTGTCCCCTTCCTGTATTGCCTGGTGAGTATGTTGTTATCTAAAATAAATTCCCATTCACCATGTTTCGCTTGATTGGCTGGTTTGTGTATGTTCTTGAAACATGTTTGTAATGAGGGGTCTTGTTTTTGTTCTGTGGCTGTCTTTCGTCAGTAATAAAGGGTTTTGTGTACTGTCTTTCAAAGTATGTTGTGATGTCGAGTGACTATTTTCTTCTTCTTTTTGCTTTCGAACTTGGGCTCTCGTGAGTGCATTAGTTGGTATGTATTTGATCTCCCAGTTGATTGCTTCTTCATGGGTACAATCTCTTACACTTGGAATGTTCCCAATCATCAGACCAGCACATGGGTTAGGTAAAACTGCTGCTAGCACTCTGCCTTCAAATTATGGGGATTTTATTGAGACGTAAGCAATCTTGTATCTCTCTAGAGTCCCGCCGAAAGTTCTACACGCAACACTCTTGCCTGTGTAGTCTTTTGCCTTCACAATCTTTCGGTCAACCCCAATAATGGACGCGCCAGTATCTCTAATATATGTTGTTGGCGATCCATTAACCCATGCTTGGTGGATCTTAAGAGTACCATTCTGGGTGTCAACTGCGTTAGCTTCATGTATTGGTACATTGTGCCCACATGCCAGATTACCGTCTTCATGGAATTCTTTGCACACCTTACATGGTCTGTCATTGGGGAATATCTCTAATATGGCTGCATGAGTGTCTTCAAATTCGTCTGTTTCACTACTAGTGAATATGTATGCTGCACTGGCTTCTTTCCATGTCTTTCTAATTCAAAAATCTTTCCAGACATGCCCATAAGAGTTACAGACAAAGACATTTCAAGTGAACCATTTTGTACTTTACAATGTGGACATTGCATGAAGTAACTCTTTCTAGGTCTGTCTGGTTCTCTGTGTGTGTTGCCTCTCATGTGCTATGGTCCTCTACCTCTGTACTGTTGACCATATTGTTCGGTCTACCTTGGTATCTTTGGTTTGGTACTCTAGCACTTGCTCCTATAACTAACTCCGGTTGAGCTCCTTCAACAAATACATCCCTATGGGCGTTGTAATATGCTTCCCCATTGGACTCCATCTCCGGGACTGATGTACACTTGTTCTCCACCAGAAATGTAGACATCGTTTCTGGCACTGAAGAAAGCAACTTGTCTCTCAGCATGAGATCACGGAGTTTCTCAAAATCTGAACCCACATCAGCTGATTTCAGCCACTTGTCAAACAGAGAAGGTGTTTCTGAGACGTAGTCTAGGAACGTCTGGTTTGCCTTTGGTGCCAGTGTTTTAAATTTCGTTCGTAAACCAGCATGGTCCAACGAAAATTGTGCCCACACCCGGTCTCTAATATATGTGTAGTTGGTGCGTAGGCTCTCAGGTATCAACACTACGACCTTCAAAGGTTCCAAACCCATATGACGGTGAAATAGTATGGGCCACTCTTCGGTTGGAACTTTGTAATATTTAATTAACATTTCAAAATTAGTTATCCATGCTGAAATGGAATCACGTTGTGTGAAGTTCCTAATCAGACCCTGGTACCGTTTAATGGGGTCTACTGATTTCGCTTGCAATTTCGTTTGAGCTATCTCGGCTTCCTTGTCCATCTCAAGAGTCTTGACTTTTAAATTCCCTTCTAATTCTGTGTCCTTCATTATCAACTCGGCCGCTAGCTTCTCTTTCTCAAATGCAAGTCTCTTCCTTTCTACGGCTAGTTCTCTATCTTTCGCTGCCAGGTTTTCTTTGTCTAAAGCTGCTTGTAGTTCGCTAGCCTCTTTATCACGAGCTGCTTGTAGTTCTCTAGCCTCTTTTTCAGCTTCTTTGGCCGTCGCTCTTTCTTCTCGTTGCTGTGCCTGGAATCCTTTAAATTCCTGTTTAGCCCATGCTCTAAGTTCTAAAACCGGACAATCGGACTTCACGCCCATGGCCATACATTCTTGCAATGACGACATGGCGCAATAATATTCTGTAAACTTAACAACTGAAACAAATATGTATGTGTGTGCTGCTAAATCGTGTGAAAGGTTGAAAGTAAACGTGTAAAAGAAGAACAACAAACTGACTCTAATGCCAATATGATAAAAACGTTATAACACAGAATTAGAGATCCATGATGTAGTAAATTTGACGCGGGAATAAATATTGCTTTACCACGTTGCTGTCGATATATCCCAGACAAAATGCTGGTCTTGAATATATATATATATATATATATATATATATATATATATATACACACACACACACACACACACACACACATATATACACACACACACACACACATATATATATATATATATATATATATATATATATATATATATATATATATATATAAAGATCACACCACAAGACACACGAAAACTCCTACCAGAAACATATACTAATATTCACGTAAACAAACATATTTATTTTCATGGAAGAGGAACATGGAAGACGTATATCAACAACAGATAATGACTATAACAACACAGAAAAAGAGGCCATGGAGAGCGATTCCGTAAATACTATCTAAACACCCGGACAGAACGCAAGAAACACCAACAAACAATTTGACTGGCCTGTTTGGTGTGGACTGACGATCGGTGTTCTCTCCTGGCTTCAACAGGTGCGGATGACACTGGTAGGTGTCGTAATAAAATTTTGAAATTTACTTTGAAGAACTATTAGTGTCCTAGAAATCCACATCCAGATGTAAGTGTATACTACTGATTTCCAAGAAATGTCCGTCCTCGTAGCCTCCATGATAAATGTCCATGATATGAAATGTGAACAATTTGAGGTCCGTTAATTTTTATTGGCCGCTTCCCGATGGGCCGTCTCCGCAGTGGTGGTCACTCCATTCGTCATCCATATCTTGGCTTCTCTTGTCTTTTCATTCCATTCTTCGAACGTTTCCGTTGGTAATATATATGGAAAAAGTCTATTATATTGAAGATATATCAAAATATGACAGCTGGCTGTCTGAACTGTCTACTAGTATGAAGAACACTTGACACTGACTGAAACAAGACACAACATGTTCAAGGTTTTGGGAGTCGATGGTGTGTGGTACAATCTTCCATGTTGATATCAATAATATGACGACAGGCGCCTAGCACGTCCCTTACAAGTTGTACTAATATAAACACTGGCGTCCTCCTCTAGTAGTTGGGATCCTTCCGTATATAACGAGCCTTCATCTCTGCTACGATGCCTGTGTCCTATAATTTTTATAAGAATGCTTCTCTCTTCCAATCACGCTCGTTGTCTAAACAAAACATTATAGCAGTTCAACGGGAGTCATAACTTAAACGTCAACGATAATGATGGTAGAAACGCTGGCAATTCACGTCCAAATAATGTTTAATCGTGTTGCTTGGTCTAACAGGTTATCAAAAAAAAATAAGTATATGACCATTCCCATATTGCTAGGAGGATTTGGCCAAAAATATAATAATAATTTATTTTAATGATATTTTGTGTGTGATTAATAGGAGACCATACCATCATATTGGCACAATTATAAGTATGTTGGAACATGTCTACATCGTTCAGACTACTAAAATGGTTGCACCATTTTCAAACAGGGATGGGGGCATACTGCCATGTAGCGTCGGAGGCACGAGTCAATGATTTATAATCGGATGAAAAAATCGTGGCAGACAAATAAAGAGAATCACCTAGGGGTGCATAAATACATAGGTTACTAGATGACGTCACAGAGGAACTACGGTTACCATGGGCAGTGAAGTTTGACAACATCTTGAAGACGGGCGGTTCTGATTGTAACACCGAACTTTCAACAATGATAGCTAATGGAAAAGGTTAGGGACATGCTATATGAGACTCCCGCAACGTCAGGAAATAAGGGTACAGTTTGAATGGCAAGGAACAATCGGGAATGAACGCAGGGCACAGGAGAAATTAGAAGAATTGAGCGCATCATAACACGTTTTAGGAAAATGTTGATTGAGAAATAGAAATGATGTAGGTGATAAATTAATTGCATTTTGCACTGAAAATGAGTTAACGATAGCCAACAAACTTTTTAAACAACACCCAAGAAGACTCTTCACATGAAAGTCCCCGGACAGTATTGCCAAAAATCAGATAGATTATATTAACATATAATACAAAGAAGATGGAGATCAAGCATACATCTGCAAAAACCCCACGAAGTGCAGACTGTGATACAGATCATCAGTTATTGTACAAGAGGAAATGACACCTGATGAACTAGCAGTACACGCTAGAGATATCTTGATAACTGCAGCCAAAGATCTAATTCCGACCAGGACTAAGCAACATAGGCCATGGATTACACCATGTACATTAGAATTAATAAAACAACGAAGGGAACTGAAACAGAAAGAAGAAACCGATAACAGTAGGATGAAATATAAATCGTTAACACGAGAAATAAGAAATAACACAAGAAAGGACAAAAACCAATACATACAAGATTGTTGTATTCAAATAGAGCATTATCATAAAAAGGGAAGAGATTACGAAATATTCAAAGAAATGAAGTTATTGACAAGAAATTGTCAACCTCAATTAAATGTTATCTGTGACAGGCTGATCAGTCATGCAAGTAAAATTCTACTAAAAATCATAATGGGAAGACTTCGTAAGAAAATGGAAGAAGAAATTAACGTGGTTCAAGCTGGATTTAGACTAGGAAGAGGAACAAGAAATGACATTCTCAACATGCGTTCAATATTAGAGAAGTGCAGAGAATTTAATGTAAACCTATTCTCATGTTTTGTGGATTATTCAAAGGCATTTGACTGTGTACAACATCAGAAACTTTGGGAAATCATGAGGAATATGGGCTTTCCATCACATGTAATACACCTCATAAGAATGCTCTATCTAGACCAACAAGCAGCGGTTAGAATAGATGGTGGGACATCAAAATGGTTTGATATTAAGCAAGGTGTCAGTCAGGGCTGTGTGCTGTCACCCTATTTGTTTAACCTGTATACTGAAAATATAATGAAAAATGTCAGAGATGATATAACCAGGGAGCAATATGATGCCCTAAATATTGGTGGTCATGAAATACCAGAGATTCGATACGCTGATATTACAATATTACTAACCACATCACAGAATGGTATAGAAAACTTAATAACCTCGACCCAAAGAAATAGTGAAAATCAAAACTTATATCTTAACATAGCAAAAACAAAGATAATGCATACCGATAAAACTACTATGGAGAAAGAAATATATGTTAATGAAGAAAGATTGGGGGTGGTGGAAAATTTTGAATATCTTGGGTCATTGATTACCAACAATGGTGACACAATGAAAGAAATTAAACGAAAATTGTCAATTGCTTTTCAAAGACTAAAACAATTGAATAAATTATGGAGTGGGACAGATAGAACTCCAAAAATTAGATTTTTAAGAGCATGCATTTTTCCCATTGCAACATACGCCTGTGAGACCTGGACACTTACTAAAAAAGCAGAACAGCGCATAAATACCTTTGAATATAAATGTTAAAGACGGGTTCTAAGAATATCTTGGATAAAGAAAAGAACAAATGCATCCAAACTTCAAGAACTGAATATTGAAGAGGGTTGGCTATTAAAGACGATAAAGCAAAGAAAAGTGATATAGTTTGGTCACTTGAAACGTCATGAAACTTTGGAGAGAACAATAATAGAAGGGTATATGCCTGGGAAGAGAGGAAGAGGAAGGCCAAAGAGAAGATGGCTGCAGGATGTGGCGGATGATCTCCAGATGGGTGTATCGGACGCGGGACATCTTGCTTGTGATCGAACAGTTTTCCGGAAGGTTGTTATGGGAGCGAGGTTCTGCAAAGGACATGCTACTGAATGAATGAATGAACTTAAACTAGCTAATTTGCACCCTGTGCTTTAAGCAACGACTTCCACCCCCTTTGCAATTTCTACCCGTCTAAATCCAAGTCAGTGGAGATATGGGTGGGGGAATCCTGAGAGGTTTTGACGTCAACCCCTGGCTCAGAAATTACTGGGTGCAACCCCAAGGGCTGATAATTTGTACACATAACCATTCGATTCTAATAAAATTACACGTCCTCTATATCGCTTGTATAGCGTGATTTGGTCTGCAATGTGTGGAATGCGCCTGGCGCTGCAGCCAGTAGGGTTAGGATCGGCTAGCCTCTCCCAGGAGGGGTGAAAAGTGAAAATTAGTAGCCTGCCGGTGACCCGCAGACTACACAAGTCACCCCCTCCCCCAACCACACGTGGTGCAGACCGGGAAACCATGATCGCGAGGTCATGGGCTAATAGGGCTATGGCTCGCCATAGGGGATGGACTCCCTGTGGTCAGATTTGTGTCCCAAACCTGCGACTGGCCTAGCAAGCCGTAAGGGGATCTTCATACTGCTCGTAGAAAAACTAAGAAGTATAAACGGACTGACCCAAACGGATATCGACCCGGCAATGTTAATGGACTACGAGATAGATCAGCGGCTCAACAAATAGACACAATGAACGTATGCGGTTTCAATACTAAAGAAGAAGAGCTTATAAAAACAATGGAAGAGAGGAAAATTGGACTGATGGGAATAGCGGACACCAGAGCAAAGGGAAAGGATGCAAGGAGCTCCACCACAGTTACACATTTGTCTACTCTGGAGTAGAACAGCAAGAAAGGGCAAGACACGGTGTGGGAATAGGCATCGAACCACGGCTAGCACGAGGAATACTAGAAATAATATATATATATAAGAAAGAATCATATCAGTGAGAATAAAAGAGCAAACAATTACAACATATGTACAAATATACGCACCATGTAATACGAACAAAAATTAGCAAGAATGCGAGGAATTCTACGAAGACATCCATGACGTGCTAAATAAAATAGATAAGCAGGACAACATGATAGTTATGGGAGACTTCAATGCAAGACAAGAACATAACAGAGTGGGCATAGAAAAACATCTTGGAGCATTTGGAGATCAGCATAATGAAAGGAATGATAATAGAAGTAGACTGATAGAGCTTTGCAGCCAACACGACCTCTGTATAACAAACACATTCTATAAACATAAAGACTCACAAGTATACACCTGGTATAAATGGAACGATCTAGATACGAAAAGCCAAATTGATTTTATATTAACAAGAAATAACAGAAAAAGAAATATATTAGATGCAAGGGCAGTGCCCAATTTAAGTATAAACACAGATCATAAAGCAGTCGTTGCCACAATAAGAACCATCAGAAGAAGAAAACAAAGAGCAGGAAAACACATGACATGCGAATCAGTAAACTTTAAAAACCTTAAAGACGAGGCAGTAATGGGAAATTATGGGAAAGAATTAACTGAAATCTTTGTAAAATTACGTATAGAAAGAAAAACAGTGGAAGAAGAATGAGAGATGTTCAAATCAAGCATTTTAAATACTGTAAAAATAACCTGTGGAACCACGAAAAAACGCAAAACACGGATAAAGAAACTAACAAGTTGGTGGAACGCAGAAGTAAAGAAAGCGGTAAAAGACAAATAGGAAAAATATAAAAAGTGGTTGAAGAGCAAGCAGTAATGTGATTACATAGAATATAGAATAGCGAGAAGACATGTGAATAGAATAGTAAAGAGGGAAAAACAAAAATACTGGGATGAGTATGGAGAAACCCTAAATAAAAACTACAAGGAGGCAACTAGAAACTTCTACAAAAAAGATAAGTGCAATGCGAACCAGAGGAGAACCTTTGACCCAAGTGAAATAATTAACAGCGAAAATGGAGAACCAATAAGTGAGCAAAAACAAATCATAATAAGATGGAAACAGTATTTCGAACAACTTCTCAACATCCCATTAGATGTCACAGGAATTCAAGAAACCTACACAGATGCCACCGAAGAACTAGAACCAGACATACTAAAAGAAGAAATTATAGAAGACATCAGATTAGCCCCTTTGAACAAATCACCGGGACAAGATAAAATACCAAATGAACTAATTAAAGCAGCAAGGGAAGTAGAAACAGCTTGGCTGCATAGACTATTCAACCATGTTTTGGTAGAACAACAAACACCACGAGACTGGGGAAATGCCATAATTATCCCAATTTGGAAAAAAAAACAAAGGCAGCAAAAGAGATTGCACACAATGCAGAGGTATTTCACTGTTAAGTCATACTGGGAAAATATTTTGCAAAATTCTTGAGAAAAGATTACGAACCCAGCTAAGCGAAACACACCTTGGATTTAGGAAAAACAAAGGATGCACAGATGCCATTTTTGCTCTTAGACAACTTATAGAAAAATCAATCGAATTCAATGAAACACTCTACTTAGCCTTTGTCGACCAAGAAAAGGCATTCGATAGAGTAGATAGAAACAAGCTGTGGGAAATCCTTAAACAATATGGAGTGAGTACACATCTAACAAACCTGTGTAGAAGCTTAGACAACAACAGTGAATGCATAGTGAGAGCAACTGGAGGACACTCAGAACCCTTCACCATAAGATCTGGAGTACGACAAGGTTGTGTCCTGTCCCCTCTCTTGTTCATAACATATATAGACACCATATGTAAAGAAACCAGCCAAACAGAGACCGCAAGAATACCGCGTGACGGGAACACAGAAGAAGAACCATCTGCAAATCTAACCATTAGAGAACTCCTGTTTGCGGACGACCAAGCACTAATAGCAAAATCAGAAGCTGAATTACAAGACCACATGAATAGAATAAACGAAATGTGTAGGGAACATTAGCACAAGCAAAACAGAGGTAATGACTATAACTAAAGAAGAAAAAACAACAACAATTCACCTAAACGAGCATCCCTTGAAACAAGTAAAAAGTTTCAAGTACCTAGGAAGTATAATGTCATTAAATGGCAGATTAGAAGACGAGATTGAAAATAGACGCAATAAGGCAAACCAACTCAGTGGACAAATGGCACCAATACTAAAGAACAAACATGTATCAATAACTAGTAAGAAAGCACTTTACAACACAATCTTCCTACCAACTCTATGCTACCAATGCCAAACCTGGAGAATGACAGAAAAAGAGAAAAGAAAAATGACAACAACAGAAATGAGATTCCTGAGAAGATTACTCAACGTATCAAGAAGAGATAACATCAGAAATGAAGAAATCAGGACTAAAGTGGGGGTTATAGCAGCACTAGACTTTATTTAAAAGCAGCAAGTCAAATGGTTTGGCCATGCAAGTAGGTTACCATTCAATAGCATACCACAACAAGCAATGATGTACAGACCAGATGGAAACAGAAAGACGCCGACCACGTAAACGTTGGACGGAGGGAATAGCAGAGTCCATGGGAATATCGATATATGAAGCCCATAATCGGGCACTCTCACGATATTTATACTTCACATGGACACCGCAAGGTACAAGAGGAACATGATGAGAAGAGATGAGATGAGATGAGCGTGATTTGATACGTAACCCTTATCTCGGATAAAAGAGAAGAACGGGAGGTCTCTTGTGCAAGGTGTGCAAAGAGTGAGCTACTGACTTGGGAACATTGTTGGGAACTAAAATATACATATGAGTAGTAGTGTCCGTTACTTAGGGAGGAACTTGTCTAGGGACAGTACACATTGCATAAATGCACGCCAAAGTATTGTTCCCTCACTACCTTGAGCAAAACAACTAGATATACACATGAGAATACAACACTGCCTGAAATGCCATCTCAAATAAGTGCAGGGCCCTGAAAATGGAGTATTGAGACTTAGACAGTAGACGAAATCAAGGCTGCGTTACGATGAGCAAACAATTAGTACAGTAGTTCAGACGGCATATGATATGACAAAGTGTTTCGAGATGAAGTTGGTGGAACTGGAAAGTAATTGTAATATCATTAAGAGCGGCATAATCGGAGAAAAGCTCATACGTAGTTACTGATACTTCTACTGAAGCCTGGCAAAGATTACATAAAAATGCAGACTTACCAGGTAATCACGAGGAATACGATAGGCAAACTCAGCGAGAAGATAATTGCCAGAAATAATAACATGACAACTTGAAAGGCGAAGTCTCTTTCAATCTACCCTTGGAGGATATCGACAAAATAGAAAAACCTGGGATAATGCGACACGTTTTGATTATGCATGTGTGAGGGGTTCCACTAAGATATCGAGACATGTGATACTGCAATTTACCTCGGGGATGCATACAGTAGATTGACTTTGGATCTTTGAATGATTCAGTTTCTTGAACTATGTATTAATCCATCCCTCATTAACTGGATCTCTGCGACCTTCTTACAACGGAAGGTAGTGTTTCAATGTTTGCTAGGTATCTGGTTTTTTTGTTTTCGGAGCACATAGACCATGTTGTAATGAAAGCTAGTAGGGAAATGGCTGCAATAAGAATAATAGTGACGACAAACTGTAAACATCGTTACCTCTGTCTACTATACACGATCCTGACCGTCTCGGTGATTGAATATGCCCTGGTGATCCCCAGTCTCAGCTGTTCTCAGACGGAGAGATCAGCAAGAATACAAAATGAGCCTGTACGCATCATATTTGAGTGCACAAAAGATACAGCACGTAGGTAGATGCAGTACCTCATTGATTTCCCAGCCAAGAGAGACAAGAAATATTTGCAGAAAACGTGAGTATCGCCGAATCTGTTCCAACACACGATACCCACTGCAAAGTGAGATCAAGGAGAAAGGACAGCAGGTTAAAATGGGGAAAATCCTGGATGGGTCAGGCTGATGACTTTTTTCAACAAGTCTGTACACATGAGCAGTTGGTATCTGGTAAGAATGGATTCAAGTACCAGCAGAGTGTGGTAAGCCGTTTCAGTATAGTGGAACTGCCATGCCTGGAAAGTAAGTGCAGATAGCACAATTAGGTAATTGTGGAGTATTAACTTCAGATCTGAGAATTCTTTCGAGGGTGCTGTAGCCATTTACACAGATAAGTCTTTTGTTCGACATGCAAGGATCTCTTGCGTTGTTACAACTCAGGCGTGAGGGAGAACTGCGAATGAAGACTGTTGTGCTTTCGATTTCATAATAAGTAGCCTGACTGTAAATTTCCTGATAGTAACTAAAGCAATAGTCTAGCTGGAGACACATACTTTTTTTTTTACCCATACATGTTTTGTCAGCGACTCAATGAGTATGCTCAGAAAGATAGATGTTGGTTGGGCTCGAAGACAATGAGTGGAATCGCTGAGGAGGTCAAATGTGACAAACATCAGCTCCTTTTATGCTAGGCCATGTGGGTGTAAGAGGAAGTAAAGAAGTTGATAGAATTGCAAGCCGGGCTAAGATGGAAAGCGGACGAGCAATGAATCGGGATGATATACCGAATGCTTTCAGAGAGACAGGATGATTAAACGAATCAAAAGGGATAGGAAGGTGTCTGATACGTCGAGATTGATGGCTCAACCCGAAAGAGATAAAGGATGCAAAATCATTTTTCCCAATGTGATCCTACCCGTTTAATTAATTTAGCTGTACTGACTCAATTGTTTGAGACCAGAAATAGAGTTTTAGAGAACCAAGGAATACCTTCAGGAAATAACTGAAAAAGTTGTATTCCCTTTTATACCCAAAATATCCTTTAAGTGGTTCCTTGCCTCTCCTCTACCAACTAATTAATTCTATCTAGGGTAGTTTAAAACAATTTGACTATGACAAGTAAAAATACAATCAATACATGACATGACCTCATTTTTTTATGATTTAATAAACACAAACATGGATTTTGTAAATTGCATTCAAAATTACAATTTCCTGTCATAAAATAAGGACATATACATATAATGGTAAGTATACAGAATTGATGTGCCAATTATAATGTGTATAATAACAGCTATATTTTTTCCAGTGGCATGTACTGCTAATCTTTTACTGGCCTGGATGATCTGAAAAAAGAACTGTCTACACTCTGGGTTCTCCACTTCCAGCTTTGGGAATCCCTCTGGCTATCAATTAATTGCTGTATGTTCTGTAGTCTTAGTGTTCCAGGTCTGAGTAGAACATAAGTTGGCTCTTGGTTTTCTTTCCATTTTTGGCAGGTAAATGTTTAAATAAAGATTACCTCTTCTATGAGACAAATGGAATGTTTGCAGGTAGATAGGTTTCTGCACTACTCTATCAAGGGCATCACTCAACAATGTGCTCACTCAACAGGTGCTGCATTCAATCTTCACCAAGTCAGCTCTGGATTTACCTGAGTATTACCACTACCTGAAATTCTATCAGTCACATAATTCTAATTATATCATAAATATGACATTAGAAATGAAATGTAAAAGCCTAAGAACACAAGTGAAAACAATAAAATGAATCTTATTCTTAGAGAAATTAAACATAGAAGAAAGATAGTCTTGGTGTTCTCAATTAGTTATCACCAACCTAGTTGTTTGCTCTCACTCCAATCTTCCACTATCAGGTGTTCAAGGTTTAACTAGCAGATGTGCAGTTTCATCTTCACTTATGTCTGTCCTTTAGGTCTATAGTTTAAGTAATACCTTGAGTGATTTGGAATTTGACAATTATGTTGACCATTCTCTTCTGTACCTAGTTTTGTTCTCTACATCTTTTTCTATTCATGAAAAAGGGTCTCATACATTATGGGTTTTAAAATAATTTCCCATTGTAATGAGTAGTTGCTTATAAACAATATAAGTACATCATGGAATCAATCCTTGTATAGCATTCAGGTGTATTCTTCATTAAATTCTTCAAGTGAGAAGTTTTCTTCCATTCTCATGGATGTAATATTTATTATCATCATCATCAACATCATCATGGTTTCCTTATATCATTGTAATTACAATCATTATCATTATCATCATGCTCATTATATCATTGTCATTACAATCATTATCATTATTATCATAATCATCACAGTCATTGTCATAAGTCGGGGTGCCCCACCAGCTAGATGAAAGTATTTATTCACTGGCGAGCAACCCTAAATAGTCAGAAACTGACTAGGGACAACATCTATATGGCTGAACTACAGATTAAGCCCTGAATATCCAACGTACAGCTCTAAGTGGCTCGTTACAAAATTGAAATGAACTGAGCTGAATATTCGCCAAGGTATAGGAAAGATAAGGTTAGCTTAAGATAGATGTTTTAAGTCTAAATATATTAGTATAGACGACTATCTCAGTACATGTTTTCTCCCTGACTGCTCCTTTCCTTGGTGTGTAAGTGAACCCACACCAATGTACACACACAACACGTATGCACAATTGGAATTAAAATATAACGACAGAACTATGAGTTACAATACTACAACATTTATTTGCTAATCATAACAATAGACATAGGATGATTGTCAATATGAGGATGATGAAATCATATACATATTGATATTGATGACAAACATTACGTAACTTTACTTGTTACTCCATCTATCTGGATCTGTGGTCCAGATCCCCACTCTCCAGTAGACAACAAAAGAACAGCTTGCCGGTATTCTAACGATCCTGTCAGTCCTGACACTCCTAGTCAGTAGTCTCTAGTCTTGAGATCTATAACATAGGTGCTCCTTGTGAGAGCTTGAAAGAAAGTCGAGAATGTGTTATATCAGTTCTACATCAGCGCAATCCTAATTAAATCATATCATAACACAAACATATACAATGACCAGTCTGGCCAAGTTTATCTTCCTGCTCTACTGTGTTCACCATCCTCCTTCTCCCTACTGTCTTTAGTCTGGGACGGGCTTTTCAATTGTCTCACACGCCTGTAATGATTACATTTCTGCCGCCCCATGTCCATGTCGCTAATACAGAAATTCTGTGTCGTACAGCCGCTCCGTCCAATGTTTGTTTAGCAGCTCACAGGGTCGGTAATGGTAGTATAATAATGCCTGATCATCCGGGCTTACAAGCCGTGACCAGTAGCTGTGCCAGGTTTCCATGCATTACCCTCCACCATATGATGAAAAAGGTTTAGCACCATATACCCTATACCAATTGTGGGTAATGTCTGTACCATTACACCTCTGCTTCCAACACAATCGTTGGCCAATGTGCCAATGCGCAGACAATAGCATAACACTTCATATTGGTAGGTTTGCATATGACAAATCAATATATCAAACATCCAATACACATAAACATATTGATTAAACTAGACATATTATGATACTTTAACATCATAGCATAATGCACTGGTTAGTTACTGCTGTTGTAAGAATTAAAGAAATAGTCAGTCGACTATATTCTGTACAACAAATGCACACACCAAAAAGGCAACTAGGATAGTGTACAAAGAAATGACAAGCATCTACCAAGACACCTAAAAGTATACTTAGACAAGATCTGTCTTACATAAGGTTCTAATTCTCAGAAGAGTAACACTTTAAAGCAATATGATATTGAACACATAACTTAGAAAGAATACTCAAGTAACCTGAAGCAATGATAATTCTGGAAGTAACCTAGGTCAGATATAGACTGAGAGTCATTACATCCATCTAAAACTCGACTAGTTACTAAGAATTAATTCTCCTAGTTAAATCTAGCAACCTAAGAATCATACAAAACGAGCTGGTTGTCTCACCTGTTCTGAAGTCAAACTTAATCTAACATAAAACAGGCTAGGGACCCTTATTTAAGCTTAGTCTAGCAGACAGTGTCTGAGACACTATTATCTCTTTGGCATTCCCGTCATAAATTCTTCTATTCTCCCGCTGACGGTAATTGCAATTATCCCCGCAACCTGGCCATCACACCTTGCTCCTCTCTGTCTGGTACAGTCTACAGGCCCCGTGTTAATTGTCTTATCAGATCTGTTTTCACACATTCCTGAGTCTGCCAGTCAGAGTGGACGGGGCTTGTTTACAGCCCTGGGGCAATTATCTCTCCCTGGATCAATGTTGTTCACACCTGGGCGATTTCCTACCTATGCTTATCAGGTGTCATGCCTGGTCGGTTTTAATTACACAGTCCATGGCCCCTTCATTGTTGATTCAGCATGTCTGGGTCAGCAGTTTCCCAAGGTGTATACTAATTATCTAGTTGCCATTTTACTTGCCATCTGCATGCTTACGTCATGGCTAGAGGCTTTTTGTGAATAATCTTACCTCACGACTAGATAATTTTGGAGTAGTGTGATTAATTCATTCTTTCTCAATTTGGCCTCTCAAATTTGGAGACCGAGAAAAATATTCTGGGATGTTAAGGCGGCCAATTCGTGACAGTCATCATCATCATCCTTGTAGTACATTATTATCACTACACTAGACCATATGTGTTAACAGGAGTGACATGAACTACAAAGAGAGATTTTGCTTAAATACAAACACAGATGCTGGTAGTATGCGTAATGTATGATATTGGTTTATTCGTGCTTAGCGCACAAAACCAGTTGATTGTAGCATGAATGATATTTTATACAAAGTGTTGTTATGCGCCGGAGTGTACTAAATTATTATTTAGTTTATGGGTTACGCTGAACCAGTTCTCTGGTGATAGTCATGGCATTACACATCAAAGTTGCATGCTATCCTGAGATTGACTGTTGGCCTATACTCCCTCTCTCTCAGCATGTAACTTCACTCACTCACTCAAAGTCCTCATGCATCAGTCAACATATCCATCTGTGCATGTGGGGTCAATTCACTCATCTCAGACAACATTCATATGTATGGATGATCATTTCACTCAGTCTATAGACACATTCATATCGGTATGGGTGATCATATAGGAATCATTCATCACACATCCTTCATACTGGCATGTAAGCTGGGTAATTATACTTATGTGATTTCCCAATGATAACTTAAATGTTTACCATCATTGATATCAAAATGAAATATCTTCTTGCACAATCACTCATCATATCTGTAGGAACGACAATTATACCTATGTAGGTGCTTAACACAGAATACATTCACAGATGTTTAACAATAGTGAAACACACATGACACAAGCATGCTCTTCAATGACATAGACATGTGATCATTAGGCACACTTATGAAATTCACCCAGGATTTAGCAACATGAAATCCATGAGTCACCACATGCTCTCATCAAATACATACAATTTATGTGATATACTCCACTTCACATTCAGGCATTATGAATTATAATAATTCTTGCATGGCGGTTGATTAAGCACTATTATGTGGCACAAATATTATTATTCCCCATGGTTGCCAACATTGAAATACATTTGCCTCACCAATTGGGTGCTTTAACTCAACACACAAAATTATGATCCCTGTAGAATCTATTTGGTTCTCATGTGTTCATGAATTACAAGAAAACTGTTTGTTTGTCCTTGTGCTCATGTCAAAAAGTAAATCTACTGACTAATGTGCTCAAATCTACTTGACTATACACATTACACTAATTTTTCTATCAGTGCCGGCACAAGTGAACTAGTTTTAAATTTTACCAGTGGGCACATGTACCATATGTCCTTACCACTGCACTAAGAATTCTGAGTTTAAGTCCTAAGTTACCACTCTAATTCATTGTAGATTGAGTTTCATGCTTAAGAAATAAAATGTGGGGATTCGCTCCGGAGTTGGAACTTAAAAGATATTGAGGATTATTGTCAAGATAGCTCCCCACCATAAGTCAACAGTGAAACGAACAAGAGAAGATTCTCAATATCGATTAGAAGACCCGTGGGCACGGAATACCTAGACAAGGTTTCAGATGAGAATGGCGGGATAAACGGCGTTCCGAGGTAAAGTCAGATAATACGTGGATATAGTTTGCAGATATTGTGTAATGCCATCCCTGTGTTAAAAGGGAACTTTACGGTCTGGACGACCACTGTATTGATCTATCACCACAAATAAACGTGTGTGTAAGTACTTTCACTATCGGAATGGCGTCGGTTGATTCTTCGCATTTCATTTTCAAAGTTTGATGTGAAACTTTAACTGTTGTTGAGCCAAAGCTTTGACGTTGACCTTCCAGTTAAATTGTTACGGGAGGAGTTGCTTCGAGGCAGATGTTATGGACAGACCAGAACAGGTCATTCTTCTGCGCCTCAGAACAGGACACAATATATTACGCAACCACTTGTATACAAACTTCAAGATTGGTGACTCGGCCATGTGCACATGTGGTTTGGCGTCGCAGACAGCAGAGCACATACTCCAGGATTGCCCAAACTACAACATATCCAGGCGAACCTTCTGGCCTAGAGAGACAACAGTGGAAGATAAACTCTATGGACCGCTGAATGAACTAAAAAAGACTGTTAGATTCATACAAGAGACGACATTGCAGTTGTAGACATGTTTCAGGCGAACGAAAGAAGAAGAAGAAGAAGAAGAAGAAGAAGAAGAAGAAGAAGAAGAAGAAGAAGAAGAAGAAGAAGAAGAAGAAGAAGAAGAAGAAGAAGAAATAAAATGTATCACATATGTCTAATGTTTATACATTAACTAAGTTGTTTAGCTGGGAGAAAATAAAACACTGTAGTTTTCTCCTAATGTACAGTTTATCTTATGACTATGATAACTGAGTATAATATTATTTAGTTTCTACTAGATTAAATTCTTAAGAACTCGCCATTATAAATCATTGGAAATTGAGTTGCTTAAGAAATAAATGTACAACTTGGACTAATGCTTATACATTAAATCAGTTGTTTGCTTTGGGAGAAAATAAAACTCACTATGGTTATTCTTAATGAATAGTTTATCTATAAACTATTACAATTAAATATATTATAATTAACTTTTTAAGAACTCATCACATGTGTTCAACAAGTCGACTTACCAACTCTACTTCTGGGCAAAAGACTCACACTAATCTAAGATTTAAAATAAATTAAAGTAAGTATGATGTTTACCTTATTTATCAGAATGACTTCAACATGTCGACACGTTTCATGATCTGAATAAGATGCAATTTCTCAAAAGCGATGTCGTAGGCTGAGGATTTTCTTTTCTCGTGTGATTTTGAAACTCTCTCACTCCTTCCGCTATTTCAGGTCTTTTGTCTCATGCTGGCTGATGAACAAACAGGCCATGTCGCTTTGCGTGCTGCTATTTATACGGTGGATTTTCCGGTTCACATTTTTCATTGCCAATGGGTATATTAAATCTTGGATCGTACAATTGTGGAACAAACAATCCTGTTGCGGTGTTCAGGCTTTAATTGTCGACGGAAATTATCGGCATATTACGTTTGTGAAAATAAAGTATATCACAGAAGGATATGCAGTGGGTCAAAGAAGAATAATCAACCACCACAGAGCTAGTGCTATCAGTCGCTAGGGGTTAAGGGAGATACCGAGGAAGGAATCTGAGCGCTTATGGACTGAATGATTCGACGTGCAGTGGGGATAATCTGACGACTGACTGACTGACTGACTGACTGACTAACTAACTAACTAACTAACTTACTAACTTACTAACTTACTAACTAACTAACTAAAAAAAAAGGTGGGGAGCATTGTAAAACGACATTTCACTAGGTTAACACAATTTTTTTCTTGTCATGTTTCAAAGATTCTTTATGTTTTAGGTGTGTGAAGCTTCGCTACAATTTTCAGCTAAGAAATTTTGAATTTACCAGAATGGGGTATTTTTCTTCTGAAATCTACAAGGCAAAAGGAATTTTAGGGAGAAAAATAAAACACACCCATATAGAGAGACGCCAATTAGAGACATGAATGGGTAGCATTGAACAGACGTGGAGTGAACTACATGAGATAGCAAAGGCTGAAGTGACTTGTCATGAGACAGCTGAGTATATATGCTCAATGGGGAAGGATTGGGGAAAGCGGCAAAAACAATATTATAATAATAAAAGAAAACAGAAAATGATAGTGAACGACAGAATAAAAGAAAGAAAGGAAAAAAGAAGAAGAAAGAAAACATTATGAAAATTAATTGGGCTTGTTACCGCACAGCTTGGCCGAATGGATAAGAGTGCTCGCTCTTAAACTTCTTAAACTACGTACTACAAAGGATAAATCATTTGGGGAACCCTGTGAGGCCACTAAGTCAGTTCATAAATAAACACACATGTGTTGTTTGGCGCTCATAGCTATATAAGAAGGAAGTAGAGACTAGAGGATGCAATAGACAACATAAACATTGAAGGCTATAATTCATCATCATCATCATCATCATCATCATGTGCCATGCCAATAAGCAGGGCGGTCATGATTTGGCCATCTTAGATGATCACCAGAGTCGTGGATCAGCTCTATGTTCCGTCACGACCATGCTCTCCTTATATTTATTTCTCTGCCTTCCCCTTGTTGTCCCCCCCCCCCTAAATTTTGCCAGTTTTCACCAAGTTCTCCAGTTTATGTTTACTCATAACGTGCCCAAAAATTGTTGACTGCGCTTAATTTCTCTACTCAGTTTACGGTTTTCATTTGCTTCGTGTAGTACGTGCTCATTGTTTTTTCTCTCTATCCATACTATTCTTTGCATTTTCCTCAGAAACCACATTTCCACTGCCATTTGATATTTTTAAGCCTGTCTGCTCATTGTCCACGTTTCAGATCCATACAAAAGTACAGGTTCTATGTAGCACTTCAACTCTCTTTTCTATCCCGCCAAGACACATACACATCCCTAAGCCACTCACACATCCCCAGCCACACATTCCCCATCCACGCACACATCCCCCGCCCATACACCCCACCACCAACACATACTTCCTCCAACCACCACACATCCCCTACTCACCCACACATATCCCCCACCCATACACACATTCCCCGCACCCATCACACACATCCCCCACCCACACACTATCCCCCACCCACATACATATCTTCACCCACAGACCACAAACATACCCTCCATTCACACACCATGCACAAATCCCCCACCAACACACCACGCACATATCCCAAACCCACACACCATACACTTCTCCCCACCCGCCCTTACATCCCCAATCCACCTACACACACCCCCTACTCACACAACCCCGCCACCCACACATACTTCCCCCAAACCATCCACACATCTCCACCCACCCACACATATTCCCCATCCATACACACATCCTTCGCACCCGTCCCATACACACATCCTCCACCCATACACACATCCCCCACACCTATTCCCACACCCCTACTTTCACCCCCACACATCCATCCACACATCCCACTAACACCCACAAATCTCACTACCCACCAACACCCACACACCCCAACCCATCCAAACGCATACTCCCACCCACACCCCCACACACACATATCCCCACACTCACACACATCCTCCACACACACACTCACGCATCCTTACATCTAGACACATACATAATGCCTCCCGTGAGCATTGAAACTAGTATGAACAAACTCCCACACTTTACTCACACACATACACTAACAATTGTCGTGAGCAGTCTCAGAAAAATTTAAACATGGAGAAAAATGTGTACACATTCATGATTACATCCGTATCAACAGAAACATCCACGAAGACATCCACAAAGAAGACAGGGACACAGAACTGATTCACGACTCTGGTGATCGAGTGAGATGGCAGAACATGACCGCCCACGCTTATCGGCATGGCACATGATGGATGAATGGATGATTCTTTTGCCTCTTTGCACAAGTTTATAGTTTTCATGTGAATCTCTTGATATTTTTCATGGTTATTTTTGTTATTTCTTCTTAGTTTTAAGATGTCTTCAGTCAACCATTTCTTACGTCCCATCATGTTCATTTTTGAGAAAGTTGTTTCAGCAGTCTTGCTGAATTAGATCTTCAATACAAGATCTACAATACTTGTACTTCCCATTGGTCACTGACATCTTGAAATAGACTTTCCACACCGAACAATGCATCAAATCTGTTATTTACCTCTACATTGAATTTATCTTTTATCTCCTCAACTTTCAGTGCACGTAGATCAAATTCTGTGTTTCTTTGAGTGTATTTGACCTTCTTTACTTTTATATGTATATTGCTTATGGCTAATCTATGCTCGATGTAGCAGTGTGAGTTTGGTGTAGTTTTTTGACACTTTTAAGACATTTCGAAATTTCTGTTGATAAGGGTGTAATCAATCTGGCTTCTGAATTATTGTCAGAACTCCTTCATGTCCGGAATCCCCTTAGATGTTATTGACACCAGGTGTTTCGCATAATCATACCCTACTCTTTTCCTCACTGTACAAGCCTGCAGCCTCTTTCATTCCGCTCCCCTGGTCCATACTCGTCTACTGTGCATTCGTCTTGTTAATTTCCCACTTTAGCATTAACTGATTAAGTGGCATGGGGTGATTAATTGTCTTAGGTGACTTCCCGAATCTGCCATGGGTATAGCCTATGTACAGCAGTTTCCCTAATACAACACCCTTTAATTTGATTTAGAGTACAACATGTCTGCTACTACATTAATAAGTTTTAACGCATAACTGTGACACACCCCTACTTCCCAGTTTCCGCCATCCATTTTTGTTTGGTCCAAACCTACTTTTTGTTTGGCGCCGAATTTGTTAAAGTCTCCCACCCGATATTTAATTCTGAATCCTGCATTTCTTGAAGGCATTCTCCAAATCACTACAAAATGCATCAATGCTGTCATCACTGCTGTTTGTTGTTGGTGCATAAACTTGCATGAAATTGGCGACCATAACCTACAGCTTTCTGTCAACTGCTCTTCAGCTTCATCCACCACCCGCGTCCATGGTTTCACGTGACCCTCATCGGTGGGCTAAACGGGTTCTTCATATTGCCCAAGGGTGTCCCGTATTCTAGCAAAGGAAAGGAGGCACATCAATTCTCCTGTAATAGGAGATCACCTTATCTCGCTTTACCTAGTTACCGACCGTGATTCAAACCTGTCACGTTTAAGTGACGACGGTGCCTCGCTATAGGAACAAGTGTACTTCGTCGCATGACCAATAAGTCACCCATGATTCGAAATACACTTGTTCCTGTAGCGAGGCGCCATCGTCATTTCAGGGTGACAGGGTTCGAAGCACTGTCGATAAGTATAGCTTTGAATGTTTATGTTGTCTAGTACGTCCTCTAATCTCTACTTCCTTCTTCTACTTCTATGAGCGTCAATCAATACAAAGGACATGCAGCTTGTTTATTGTCTACTACAGTTTCCGCTGTTATTTGTCGGGTTAATAAAATGCTGGGGATTCATTTTGTTATCATTTTTTTTTCTGTTGAAATTGTTTTGTTCTTGCTACCAGTCAGTAAAATGTATGCTCTTTTGCTACTTTAATATCCCCCCCCCCCCAGGTCACTTACAAAGTATATGTGAACATGCCCGAAGAAAAATTATAGATAGAAAAATGTATGCTGGTCGTAAAGTAAAAACAGATGCCTTATTTTTTATTCTTTTTTTCTTAAAGAGAATTTTATTTAATGTTGGTGCCTCAAATGTTTAGATGTTAATATTATATTAAGTTGTTATACTATTTCTGAATATATATTTGCAACGTTTAAACTAAACTTCTTCTTCTTCTTTCGTTCGCCTAAATTATGTTTATAACTGCAATGTTGTCTCTTGTATGAATCTAACAGTCTTTTTTAGTTCATTCAGCGGTCCATAGAGTTTATCTTCCACTGTTGTCTCTCTAGGCCAGAAGGTTCGCCTGGATATGTTGTAGTTTGGGCAAAATGGAGTATGTGCTCTGCTGTCTGCGACGCCAAACCACATGTGCACATGGCTGAGTCACCAATCTTGAATTTTGTATACATGTGGTTGCGTAATCTATTGTGTCCTGTTCTGAGGCGCAGAAGAATGACCTGTTCTGGTCTGTCCATAACGTGGTAGTCGTCTTGAGTAAGGTTTGGTGGCCTTCTGACTGATTTGATCATTCTTTTCTTTTGGTGGTATGTAATAGGCACATCTGGTTGTTCTTCTTGTGCTCCTTCCTTAGCCAATCGATCAGCTCTGTCGTTTCCGGGGATTCCACAGTGGGATGGTATCCACTGTATGGTGATCTTACGATGACTGCTAAGTTCAGAAAGTAGTGTCCTCAGAACTGGCAATTTCCCAGACAGGAGCGCCTCTATTACGGATTTTGCATCTGTCAATATCACAACAGGTTGTGTACCATGGCTGGTATTTTGTAATTTCTCTGTGGCTATCTTGATTGCCTCAATTGGAATTCTGGCCGTGTCTCTAGTGTTATTTGGGTATTCTATATACACTCCCGCTCCTCCATTTCGATCAGCATTTTGTGCTGACCCATCTGTGTAGACTCGGATCCAGAGGTCCTGTGGGTATTCGTCATCAAGGAAGCTGAGAGTGGCTGTTCTGCGCTGTACACTGTTCTGTTCTTCCTTGTCAAATATTCCTCTCACTTTTGACTGGATTTGTAGTGATATTCTATGTTCATCTTTCCACGGGGTTCGCTCTGGAATAGTTGTCAGGGGGATATCAACTGTGGGAAGATCGATGGTTTCTCTGCAGAGTTGTTTGGCCTGGTGGGTGAAACTACTTCTTTTCAACCGCCCCATAGCTAAGTTTTCAAAGCTGTTCTTCATAGGGTGGCCTGGCAAGCTGAGAAACTTTTCTGCTTGTATTAGTGTTTTTGTATCTCTGCGTTCTCTTAAAGCTTGTGTCCATTGCTTGTTTTCTCCATTGCTACTATAGGGGTTGATTTCATCCCTCCTGTGTTGACTCTAAGAGCTTGATTTTGCACTTTGTCCAGCTCTTGTAGTGTGGTTTTTGCTGCCGAACACCATGCAGTTGACCCGTATTCCAGGTGTGGTCGTATGCTCTGTTGATAAATTTTGCTAAGTATTTTCCCACTGGCTCCCCATGTGGTTCCAGTTAACTTTCTCAGGATGGCAATTTTCCTTCTGGCTTTTGCTACTGCTTTTTTAATGTGTTTTCTCCATGTCAGCCTGTCGTCAAATGTTACACCAAGGTATGTTGGTTCCTTATCTTCTCTTAGGGGTGTTCCATTTATCTGAATGCTCCCTGCCTTTTGTTTCGGAGAAAGAGTAAATAGAGTGGTGCTGCACTTGTCAGTGTTTATGCTGACACGCCATCTATCCGCCCATGCAACAAATGTATCTACAGCTCTTTGTAGCAATATGGTGGCCACTGATGCATGTTCATTTGCGTTCCACAAAACCAGGTCATCAGCGTACATTGCCGCTTTAATTCCATTGGGTAGATTAGCAACAAGATCATTGATGAAGATTAGAAAAAGTGTTGGGGACAGGACTCCGCCCTGGGGAACACCGTGACGCAGTAATACTTTCTTGCTCTTGAGACCGTCTATCTGTACTCGGGCTCTTCTGTTGTGCAAGTATGCTTTTACCCATTTGTACATTCTTCCATTGACTTTACAGTTTCTCAGTTTCTTCATCAGACCTTCTTTCCAGACTTTGTCAAAGGCTTTCTTCAGATCTATCCAAGCCGCAAGTACCAGCTTCTTCTCTTGGAATGCATCCTCAACTTCTTGAGAGAGGTAGGTTGTCTGATCTTCCGTAGAGTAGCACTGCCTAAAGGCAGCCTGTTGTGGCACAAGGATGTTTTCACTTTCAATGTACCACTGTAGTCTGTGATTGATGACGCGTTCCATTGTTTTGCAGAGACAACTGGTGAGGCTAATGGGTCTGTAGCTGGAGGCAATGGAACTGTCTTTCCCAGATTTTAGGAGGGGTATCATGATTGCTTCTCTCCAGACTTGTGGAACACTGCCTAAGGTCCATGTATTATTAAAGATCTGTAGCAGCTTTGCTTTAGCCTCTGTTCCTAGGTTCCTGATCATTTCATTGGAGATACCATCAGCTCCTGGTGATTTTCTCATTTTCAGTTTTGAAATGGCTAGCTCCAGTTCACTGAATGTGATAGGTGTCTCCATAACCTCATGTACAACTTCCTTCTGTCCTGTATTTTGCCATTTCTCTCGAATCTCCTGTTGTTTCTCTGGACTAATTTCAATATTGCTATCTTGTGCGAACGAGTCCGCAAAATGGTCAGCTGCTTGCTTTCTTGTTAAGATTTTTCCATCTTTATGTAGTGCAATTTTTGAGTTTCTCCCTGTGCCCTCGTCATTAAGCTGTTTTATTAGCTTCCACAATTTCCTTGTGTCTCTTTCAAAGTTCAGAGACTCCGTTTTCTCCTGCCAGCTTTTCCGTCTAGCCTGCAGCTTGGCCCTTTGAAATTTGGCTTTTGCATGCTGGAATTTATTGTGGTGCTCTTGGCTGGGTGTGGCCTCTGCTTGCTTTCTACACACTTCCACATCATTATGCAACTGTTCCAGTTCACTATTCCAGTAGGGTTTATAATGTTTACGGGCTCCTCTTGGTATTGTTTCGCGTGCCGCCTGTAGTATGCATTTCCCAAACTCATCAACTACTTTATTTATGTCCTTCTCAGTGTCCAGGTTTCTAACCAGTATGCTAATGCGATGCTTGTACATTGCCCAGTCTGCTTTCTTGTATTTCCACCTCGAGATGGTGCTGTTTTCACTTACAAGCTCATTTTCTACAGTTAGAAAGACTGGCCGATGGTCACTGCCACCAAGTTGTTTCCCAACAATTCGTGTAATGTTCCACTCCAGGTCTGGTGAATGAAACGCCAGGTCAGGAGTAGTTGTAGAGTGCCATGATCTCGAGTAGAAGGTATGTGGGTCAGACGGCTTGTTAATCAGGATGAATCTATTCTCATCCTGCCAATCTTCCAGTCTCTCTCCTCTCTGGTCCATGTGATCATAGCCCCAGCTCTGCGAATGGCTGTTGAAGTCGCCACACAATCATTTTTCCTTTTAATGGTAGTGTGTCCAGTGCCTGTGGGCGGTCATTTGGACAGTAGTAATTGATCAGGTGAAAGTCTGTATTGTCTGTCTTAAGTTTAAGTGCCTGATATTCAGCCCCTTCCATCTGAACTTCAATTTGGGAAGCAGGAATGTTGTTTTTGACAAAAGTCAGTATCCCACCCTTTCTCCTGTCCTTTCGGTCAGATCGGTAACACTGGTAGCCTCTGATTTTGAAGGCTATATTTTCGTTCAGGTGAGTTTCCTGCAAGCAACATACACTTACATTTTCATTGGCCAAGATGTTTTCTAGTTCTATTCTTTTTTTGGTGATACCCTCTGCATTCCAGTGCATTATTTTAAGTCTTTGTTTGGTACGGCCAAACGGTCTATTTTCAGGCCCTCTGGCTCCGCTGGACATCTGAGAAGGACCTCCTTTATTTGTGGTTAGATCCTTACGAGGCATAAGGCCCGGCACTGCACCTGTCTGTGGGACCAGAGCAGGGCGAGCACCATAACATGTAGCAGTTTTCGACATAATTCACGGCGTTATTGCGTGGCAGCCTGATTTCTGTGGTGCGCCTCCTGGCTGGCTGCCTCCGTCTTCAGCACCTATCCTTTGCAAGAGTAGACTATGGTCTTACTCGACACACGAAAACATAATGCTGTTCCTCCGGTCTGTTAGTTATAGATATAACCAAAATAATGACTTCACCGCCAGTGTACAACAGCTTTAGCCACTGCGTTTGAGAGTACCCCAGAAGAAAAGTTTATTATACATAATGACGTATTTACAAGAACCGTTGGTATGAACAATCCAAAATATTCAACAAAGAGGCACATGACTATTCTGTTCTTCTGTACTAATATGGCCATACCATACAAAAAGCGCCATATTTTCGGCGAATGTCTTGTCCCTTCGCTATGACGGCTTACGTCTGTCTGATAAATGAACGACAACTCCGTTACGACACTCTAATAGACAGCTGTCAGCAGTCGTTTAATTGTCTCCCTTTGTACCAAAGCTGAAGGAAGGGCCAGTTTATCAGGGATGACATCGGTGATTATCGCGGCAAACGACTGCATAATGTGACGAATGTATTAACTTTTATTTCTTCTTCTTCTTCTTCTTCTTCTTCTTCTTCTTCTTCTTCTTCTTCTTCTTCTTCTTCTTCTTCTTGCCCTCCTCCTCCTCCTCCTCCTCCTCCTCCGCCTCCTCCTCCTCCTTTTATTTCCTTATGTAACAGCCTTAGTACACTCACACCAAGCCCTTCGTGATTGGTTGGACTTTGCAGCTATAATTTTCTACCTGAACGAGGTAGCCAGTTACACAGTAACCCCCGTTAGTCTCCTCCTATTGCATGCATTGTAGGTTACAATGTTTCTATACTTTGCTTTCCTTACGGGCCCTGGTAACACACAGCCAAATTTCATTGCATTACTAAAGGGTTGCCGTTTCTCTCTAACCTGTTTTCTCTAGTAAATCTACCTTGTTAAATAATTTCAGCAGTCACATATTGCTATCACCTAGTAATTCCAATTCCAATTTTCAAAAAGAAAGAAAAAAAAAAAAAATTTCAAATTCGGTCTCGTCTAACCTGCTTCCTCTGCGGTGGTTATTGTTGAGATCCGTGCTTGTGTGGACTGTTAGTCCTAGTTCATACTGATTATATTGGTTCCGCTCTGTTCGTCGGATAAAGTTCTTTTCTTTCTGTCTTATGCTGGTCCTTAGTGTCACCTAGTAATCACCTATTGATATTCTGAGATCTGTATTTATAACTCTTCCAAAACAAACAGAAAAGACCAGGAGCAATTGAATGCGAAGGTTCTCATACAATTAACCTCATACACCATGTCATTAAGATTCTACTCATAATTATAATGAGGAAAACAATAAACAAAATAAAGATGGAAATTGATGAAGGCCAGTCCCCCCTGATGTGTCTCACCTTGCCGTGGTGGTGGTGGTGGGGGGGAGGGGGGGGTTGCGTGTCCCAATGACCCCAAGAGTTTTGTTGACGGAAGCACAACTACATGTCGGACAGGTCTTGGGATAGGGACCAGACCAAGACAACAACTTGCTGCTCTGCAGGTAGACTGACGATAGCAGTCGAAAGTTCCAAATCAGGCGCACGATGCCACTAACTCTTGGCCCGGATACATAATCTACTGCTCTCTGCTAAGGGATAATGGCCGAACGCCTCTAAGCCATTAACCCTCGGACATGAGGGCCGGGCCGATACTCACTAACTACAAACTTGAGGTGAGATATTAAGCCTACTAAATAACTGGTTCAGATACGCATCCTACGGCTCTCAACTGAGGGATAAGGCCGAACGCCTCTAGGCCAATGTCTCTCAGCTGAGCAAACCTAGCCGTTGCTCACCTCTTCTAAATGGAGGTGAGATGCTTACGTCTTTTACTTGGGGACGTTAATAACAAGTACATCTGAAGGCGAGGGACACCGGTAAAAGGGAAAGCAAACCACACGAAAAATTCAGTCCCTTACTACTCTAATCAGTGTGTAAGGACTACGCTTGCGATTAAGCAAGCGAACAAAAAAGAAAGAAAAAACATGATGAAGACCAGAATAGTTTTGTTGAAGGGAAAGTTATAAAACATGCAGTGTACATACAACGTACGAACATTAAAAGGCAGCTCAAAAGAGACATAAACGTATTGTTGTGCTTCATGGATTATACCAAATGATTTGATTAAAGGATTAAATGGTCAAAATGTTGGAAGATATCAACGTTGATGGGAAAGATTTCAGAATAATAAAAAGTAGTATCTGGAAACAAGTAGCAGAAATTAAAAATGGGAAATAAAGAAGGCAATTATGAACATTTAAAACAACGAGTAAGACATGGATGTGTTTTGTTGCCGGATCTCTTTTCTCTATATAGTGTATTAATAAAGAAAGAGATTAAAAGAAGTTGGGAATACGAGTTGGAGGTTATAATATAAACAATCTAGGCTATGCTAATAACCAGGTATTGATAGCTGAAAATACAAAATATCTACATTTTTTTTTTACATTGTTGTAACGGAGAGTGCGGAAAAATAGAGGGGGATGGGGAAAATGGAAACACCCTATTTTCTCCTCCCCCTTGTTTTCCTTCGTTATGTTGCTGATATAATGTTACAACGACAGTAGGTGTTGTTTCTAATGTATCTCATTTGTGTTCTTTTTTCATTTTGTAGCGCTGGAGGGGCAGCTGGTAGTTTAACCGTTTAATCAAGAACAGGAAACTGGGTGTCAGCCTGTCTCTGATTTGAAACTGACGGAGTTTAGAGACTGCAATTGTTTACTGCCGCACTCACGGGATACTTGTGTCGGCAACGGAATTTACAGCGTAGAGTACTAAACACAAGAAATTGAAGGTTCCTGTATCTGGGAGCTACCGGTCGGCGTTCTTTAATACTATGTCCGAAGAAGACATTAGGATTCGCATAGTTCATCGAATATAAAGTGACCCCCTACCCTCTGTATGAACCAACCGCCGGGGTTTTATCTTCAACTGGCCTATACCAGAAGCTGATGGATAATCTACATATCACAAGCTTATAGCAGTGTGGATACTATAACTGTTGTGTGGATTCTCAGCTTTCTTGGCAAAGTTAGTTCACGTCTGCCCCAGATAGGTGCAAGCCAAGCTTATGCCCAATTCAGGTTATCACAGTCAAGAGTCCACCTAGACCATGCTATGCCCTTCAACCTCCAGATATGGGTTGGAAAGACTATACCCAATTCTGGTTATCTCAGTCAGGAAACACTATGGAGAATACGAAGTCCTTCATCCGCCAGAGATATGCTGGAAAGTTATGCGCCCAATCCTGGTTATAACAACCAACTGTCCATCTGGAGACTTATATGCCATGTCTACATCAATCTGTTACACCACGCCGGAATGTCTCTAACCCAGCTCATCTGCAGCTGTGAAGTAGGAAGTAATGTTTGCTGGTGACGGAGATTGTGTAGGGATGTCCTCTCATACCAACTACCAGGGGAGATGTATACCATTCTGTTGTAATACCAGTTTGTGTGAAATTCTATTTGTCCCGGATAAGAGGGAATATGTTCCAGCTGTTTATAGAGGATACCAATTATTATTCTAGCCAGCCATTTTGGGTGAATTTAAGAAGGAGAAGAACTTACTAGCAGTCACACAGGATAGTTTCAGAGACTAACTTGTTCAGATATATTTCTTTATCCATGTCTCTGTATGGAATGGCTTTCATTTTTTTTGACACATGTTGTTTGTTTATGAATCTGTTGGGATTTTGGGGGAATCTGTTGCGGTCGTCTGACTTATGTGAGTTACATATATATGATATTGTATTTCATGTATATGTCATCACGGTTCGGCACAGGGTTTTCCCAGGATCCAATGCTTATCAATACACTGTTTATGTTTAAACAAGCCTTGAAGTTGATGCATTGTGATGTTTTGTCCAACAGATGTTGTTCCCATATGTTATGTAATAAGTTGTTGTTAGCTGTCATTGATTGTAAAAATGTGGGAGATCACAAGTGAGGCGGGAGACCTACACATTGACAACTTTTCCTTGTAGAGTGAGTAGCTTACTTTATTGTCTGTGGTATAAATTTCCGGATTTCCATAACTTCTTCGTGAACTTATTCTTCTATATTAGTATTGAACGTGTACCCCTTTTCTGCCTTGTTTAATGCTTGGGGGTTCAGAGCCATTATATGGTTTCCCCAAGAGGACTGTTTGGGAATGAGAGCCCATCCCATCCGGGATACCCCTAGCAAACCTCGCCTTATTCTCATTTATTATCTTAACACCTCACACTGCCAAAGTAACTAACAACTGCCTGAAAGAGGCTAATGAAACTAGAACATATACACAACAATAAGAAAAAGTCAAACATCTGTTATATTTGTCATGTGATGAGAAGAGAGGCATTGGAGAACATCGTGACAAATGGAAAGATCGAGGGGAAGAGAGACAGGGGCAGACCAAGAGAAATGATGTTGAATGGTGTGAGGCGGTGGCATAGAGGAATATCAACAGTGGAGATGATCCAGAAAATCAAAGACCGAGATTTGTGGAGAGTCATGAACGCCTACGCCAGCCGGTATAGCACTTGATGATGATGATGATGATGATGATGATGATGATGATGATGATGATGATGATGACCCTATATCCCACAGTGAAACACGACTCTCAACCAACTCGCGCTTAGTCGTCATATACTTTGGTATCTCTGTCAGCACCCTCTATGTCCTCAATATATTGTCCATCTCTGCCTCTAATTCTCTTCTCCGTGTCATTTGGGTCACCCTTCATTTCGTGGACACTGTGTGTTATAGACATTTGACATTCTAGTTTTACCATTATATGGTTTTCTCAATGTGTGTTTTACCCAGCATCAGCTGGGTATGACACACATTATTACACATTCACTATCTTTTGATTCATTCATATTTATTTAGTTCTCTCCATGAGCTGCAATTATCTCAGACCATTTTATTCTTTCTGCTCTACGCAGGCACATATTTATGAACATCATATCCAAAACGTGTCCAAAATTTTCGACTGTCTACGTCTAATTGTTCTAATCAGTTTACTGTTTTCATCTGCTTCTTATAGGACGTACGCATTGGTTTTTCTGTCTGCACATCGTATTCTTTGCATTTCCCCCAGAAATCACATTTCCACCTCCATGATATATATTTTCAGCTTGCCTGCTCATTGTCCTGGTCTCACATCTTTATAAAAGTAATAATAACACTTCAACAGGCTTTTTCTCGTTGCACGTGACATCTTTTTATTGGTCAGTATGTTTTTCCTCTTGCGAAAGGCTACCTTCGCCATAGCGATTCTTGTTCTAATCTTTAAAAGGGACATCCCATCAGATGTTATGACTGTTCCTAGACAGTTGTACCGATTCATTTGTTGAAGAATACTCTCATTTACCATTATATTACATTGTGGTACTTCTTTCTTCCTAGTGGCGACCATGATCTGTGCCTTCTAACAATGTAATTATAACCCTAATTGTTCACAGTTTGCAATAACCGCAGTTACTTGTCATTGTCTTTCCCCTGTGTATTGTGACCTCCTATTAAGTGTATTTAGTTTATCTTGCATCTAGATTTCATCTGTGGAACAGGATGGTAAGTCCTTCGCCACAGAGACCGGCAACGGTAAATTAGCAACAATAAAACTTGTTATGGATGTATGTTTCCTGTGGCAACGTATGGAAGTAAATCATTCACTATTTCATACGCTGTTATGAAGAAAATCACTCCCATTAAGTGTATTAAGTTTATCTTGCATCTAGATTTCATCTGCGGGACAAGAGGACGTGTTGTCAGAGAATGTCAGATCATCAAATTGCTCTGTCTGGTTCCAGTGAATTCCATTTCTCCCAACCGCCTTTACTTCCCAGGATATTTCCGCGTACCCATTTTAGGCCGGGTCAACATGGGAGCTCAGATCAATTAAAATAAAAAAGTCCCCCTTCCGATGCGGATTCGAACCAATGACCACCAGGGTAAAATGCACGCCTCTAGCCACTACGTTACAGCGGCTGCTATAAAATAGAATACCAACCTGAAAGCATTGTATAGAAACTATGAAACAGTAAAAGTAAATTTGTTTGTTTGTTTATTTTTGCATACCCCCCCCCCCCCCCATCCCCCTTTTTTTTTAAAAACAGTACATCGCTGTCAACACCATCATTTTTACTGATGTTGTTGATGTCTTGGCAAGTTTACGTTCAGTAATGTGTGTTATGCCTCAAACTTATGCTTTCTGAATGACCAGCTCCCATTCCAACTCGTTAAAACCCAACGCAACGCGGTCCGCTGCCCAATCGGTAGCAGCTATGCTTCGAATGCGGGTTTGTTGGCTTACGAATCGCGTCCGTAAATCTTCGCCACAGAGACCGGCAACAGTAAATTTTTTTTCGCATATCCTTTACAGGGCATCGGGCATCGCTGAAATCACCAGCATTTTAGCTCTGTTGTTGATTTCTTGGCAAGATTACGCTCAGTAGTTTGCCATTGCTTTCTGAGCAGCCGGCTTACTTATCCCGTAAGTTACCAGTGCAGCGAGACCGCTACCAAATCTGGCGCACTGCGTTACCCCACGTGGATAAACGGGATTACGAAGAAAGTCGTTTAAATCCTAGGCCAGGGAGCCTTGCAACAGTAAATTAGCCACGGTAAAACTTGTTATAGATGTATGTTTCCTGTGGCAACGTATGGAAGTGAATCATTCACTATTTCATAAGCTGCAATGAAGAAAATCACACATTTGGTCTACATTTTTACACGAGAATTCTTAGAACGCCCGGAATTAAGAAGAGAAACAAAAAGACACCCCACAAGTCCTAACCATTGGTGAAAACTGGCTCATAAACAATATCAAATCTAGGAAGCTGGCCGTACTTTGGCCACATTAAACGTCACGATGGTTTTAATAGTGCTCCATTGGGAGACGTGGTTCTTGGAATAGAAGACATGGCTCGACAGAGACGATAGCGGACAGCGGACGTTTAGGAAACCTTCGATATGAGACAGAGATGATCCGGGGGAACTTCCGCTGGGTCTAGGATTTTTCTGACGGGCAGTTGTGCGACCGACGATCTGGAAACAACGTGCTACGTTAGGGTAATGATTGCTTTTGTGTTTTAAATCTTAATTCCCGGCCAGGGAATTTAGGTTTTTACACGATGATGTTAAGGGTTACTGTCAGCACAGTGGTTCCATCAGTGGACAGTACTGTCTATAGGATCAGTGGACAGATCTAGGGGCGGTGGACATATCTAGGGGATGGGAACGGTCGTCGTATCTTGTGGAGGGGTGAACTTATTTAACTCGTGGACGAGAGGCAGAGAAAGAGAGAGAGAGAAAGAGAGAGAGAGAGAGAGAGAGAGAGAGAGAGAGAGAGAGAGACGAGGACGATAGGGAGAGAGAGAGAGACGAGGTCGAGACGGAGAGAGAGACGAGGATGAAAGAGAAAGAAAGAAGAGTTATATTTCTAGATCCTCTATTTTCTTGCATTTTGTCTGAAACTATCTTTCTCTAGGACATGTGGTGTATTTATGTGTCTGTTAATTTCCATCCTGGACTGCACCGTTAGCATTGATGCTGTATTGTTAGGAGAACTGTTGGATTATTGGTGTCGATACTGTATTGTTATGAGAACTATTGTATTATTAATGATGAAGCTGTGTGGCGAGGAAAACTATCATACTATTAGTGTTAATGCTGTATTGCTCCAAGAACTATTGAACTATTCGGGTTGATGCTGTATTGTCAGGGGAACTATTGGACTGTTAGTGTTTATGCTGTATTCAGAAGAGAACTATTGGACAATTACGGTTGATGCTGTATTCAGAAGAGAACTAGCAGACTATTAATGGGGAGCTGAGACAGAGATCACCGGCTCATAAGGTGCAAGGCTCGTCTCCACAACAGGGCTAACAGTTGTTGGGTAATGAGGTCAGACATTTATTTAGCTCTCCCATATAAGGGAGAAAAACAGGAGGCGCCGTGTGCAAGTTGCTCGCTATAAATATCCAAAGGCAGTTGTAAATCGCGAAGAGCGGGCCTTCAGGCTGCTCCCCTGGCAACATTGTTAGGAAAGAAATCTACCCGTGGGTAGATAGAGCTTGTTACCTTGGATGGAATCTGTCTAGAGACACCACATGTTAACCTTGGATTAACGATAAAACACGGAGGTATGCTTGTGTCATCTCATCTCATCCCAATTAAACACATCTCATCTCATCATCTCATCTTGTTTCTCTTGTACCTTGTGGTGTCGGGGTGAAGTAAAAACAACAGGAGAGAGTCCGTTTATGTGTTTCATGTATCGAGATTCCCATGGACTCAGCTATTCCCTCTGTCCATCGTTTACGTGGCCGGCCTCTTCGTCTGCTTCCATTTGGTCTGTGCATGATTGTTTGTTTCGTTCACGCATAATTGCCATTTTCTTATTTTCTTTCACTGGAAAGTTGGCATTTGCTGTATCATAAACACTACCATTTCGTACTAATGTTCGCCTCCAGATTCCCATGTCGATGTTAATCCAATCATTAGATTGTCATATTTATTTTTCTGTTACTTCGGCCAGGAAGTTTATTTATGTTTGGTTGCTTTATTCCTGATTTATCTTTCGGATACGATATTGGTGTATTTATTTATGTGTTTACATTTTTATTTGTATCTTTAAAACCACGGGATTGCGATCAAAGTTCATACTCGCAGCTGGGTGTGTTTTCGCATTCTTTACGTTTTTAAATCTGTTTCCAATCATTATATAATTAGGTGTTTTTTAAATATATATTTGTATCTCCGGAGCTTTAGCATGCATGCATGTTACTAGTCTTATGTTAAACAAAGTTTAAAGATAGTGAGATGGTTGTCTTCTCTGTCAAGTGTGATTCCGATTCCGTGTCGCTTTTGCATTACAGTTTTGCTTTTTTTTAAAACCTTTTGCGTTCATGTCGTCCATGACTTCAAAGACATCTGACGATGTTATTACTTTCGGTGTTTTTTGTAGGTCTTCGTATTATACTTCAAGCTGTTGATTCATGTACTCTGTTGGAGGCTATATCAAAAAATCTTGCCTTAATTTTGAACTGTATCATTCTATTTTTATGAGCCCTGAAATCCACTATTATGTTCTCTAAATTTCTTCTGCTTAAAATGTCTACTCCTCATGCGTGATGATCTCCTCATGAGTTGAGAAATATGTAGTAGTAGTTGTTGTTGTTGTAACAGCTGCAGCAGCAGGTGTAGTAGTACTGGCAGCAGCAGCAGCAGCGCACAGCAGTAGCAGCAGCAACAGCAGGAGTAGCAGTAGTAGCAGTAGTAGCAGTAGCAGCAGCAGCAGCAGCAGTAGCAGTAGTAGTAGTAGTAGTAGTAGCAGCAGCAGCAGCAGCAGTAGCAGTAGTAGTAGTTGCAGCAGCAGCAGGAGTAGCAGTAGTAGCAGTAGTAGTAGTTGCAGCAGCAGCAGTAGCAGCAGCAGTAGTAGCAGTAGTAGTAGTAGCAGTAGTAGTAGTTGCAGCAGCAGCAGTAGCAGCAGTAGTAGTAGTTGCAGTAGTAGTAGTTGCAGCAGTAGCAGTAGTAGTAGTAGCAGTAGTAGTAGTAGTAGTTGCAGCAGCAGCAGTAGCAGCAGTAGTAGTAGTTGCAGCAGCAGCAGTAGCAGCAGCAGCAGTAGCAGTAGTAGTAGTAGTAGCAGTAGTAGTAGTTGCAGCAGCAGCAGTAGCAGCAGCAGCAGTAGCAGTAGTAGTAGTTGCAGCAGCAGCAGGAGTAGCAGTAGTAGCAGTAGCAGCAGCAGCAGCAGTAGCAGTAGTAGCAGCAGTAGCAGTAGTAGTAGTAGCAGCAGCAGTAGCAGTAGTAGTAGTTGCAGCAGCAGCAGTAGCAGCAGCAGTAGCAGTAGTAGTAGTTGCAGCAGCAGCAGTAGCAGCAGCAGCAGTAGCAGCAGCAGCAGCAGCAGCAGCAGCAGCAGCAGCAGTAGCAGTAGTAGGTGGGTTCAACTTCACAGCAAAGGGTCGCTCCATAATTGCTTTTTTCTGTCAAGACGAAAAACCACACAAAATGTCCATAATGTGCCCTATGCGAACTCGAAGCAAATAGTAACTTCGACAAGACCAAATGGCCAAATCACCAACAACAAGTCACCCTTCACTTGAATATGTAGTTCACTGTTTGACGAAAATACAAGCAGCCTGTACACGCATTTGCAAAGAATACCATGGACAGCCAGAAAGACCAATGAACAAGTCCTTCAAGAAACAAATGAAGATCGTAAACTGATTAGAGATATTAGACGCAGACAGTCAAAATTTTTTGGGCATGTTATGAGAAGAAATGAATTGGAGAACTTGGTGACAACTGGTAAGATCGAAGGGTCATTGGTTTTTCTATCTGTCCATGGTATTCTTTGCATTTTCCTCAGAAACCACATTTCTGCAGCCATCAGATGTTTTTCAGCTTGACTGCACTTTGCCCAAGTTTCACATCCATACAAAAGAACAGGCTCTATGTATCCCCTCAACACTTTTTTTCTCGTTTTAATCGACATATTTTTATTGGTCAAAAGAAAACAAACAAAAACACGCTTTTGAATTAAACTCACAGCTCAGAATATTTAAAATAAGTACACAATAAATCTGTAATTCCCCCGCCGTATGTCGCTAGTATCTGTCCATCTTGTTTCCGATAACAACAAATTCCCGAAGGAGGAACCTGCTTAAGTCCGTGATGTGATATGACCATCACATTTTGCAGGCCTGAATGCACGGAGGAATATGTGGCCAGTCTTTTCCTCCCTTAGCCAGCGGAGAGCACATTAATTGAATCTCGCCCGACCGCACTCTTGTCATTGTCAGCGCAACTTCCAAACTGTAACCCCGGTCCGCCTGCTCTCCGATACATCTAAAATATGCAACTCCATATTATTCGATTCTGAAATTACATGATCGAAGTTTCCTTCTGGATATACCATTTTGCATGTTCCACGTGCCAGTTTCTAGAACCTCTTTTTACTTGTAAGGAGGTATTGTATGAATACACCCTTTCAAAACAAAAACAAAACACCAAAAACATACACAAAACTGAGATGCATATGTCTTTATAAACTAAAGCAGTTACCTCTTCCCTTAGTATATTTTCAACAACGGACTCTCCAGAGGCAATCGCACCAGCCTAAAATGGGTATCGAGATATGTTTTGGCAAGTAAAGGTAGCCAGCGTGATACTGAGCACATCAACCAAAGTGTGTCGATTGGTCTATGCAAATTGGGTCTATCTTCATGCGCTCAATGGGCCTTAAGGTATGTAAAAGGGTTCTTCACCTTTTCTTTTTTTTTTAAATTTATTCCCCAGAGAGCCAATGATTTCCCATATCGCTATTTCTCTTTTGTTGTATTGTTTCCATTGCTGCCTTCAGGGTGTTACATGTTGAGGCTCAAATGTCTTCCATGGTGGCCAGCCATGTTCCGTATCGTGTCATGAACACGCCTTGTGTGTGCCACACTACTGTTTTGGCTTTACAAGGCCTTATTCTGTATTTTACCTTTGGCAGACAAAATGCGTAATGAAGATATCTTGAAAACAAAAAGGTTAACTTGCAAATAAAACTGATTACTGTAAAATCTAGCGTATATTATGCAAAATTATTTATTCATATTTTCAAAATAAACCTATAAAGACCCTATATAACGAACTATATAACGAAATACATAAAAGCCGACTTTTTTTTAAGCTGTGTCGGTGCGAAATAAAAAGTCATTTTATATGCCAAAGATAAGCTTATCTGGAAAGTCTGAAACTTTTTTGTCACAATTTGACAGTGGAATTGAATATTCCATGTATTTTCTTATGGGTCAGACATAGCAGCAGGACATATTTCGCACTCTTCGATATATTATGAGTTGTTGTTGTTTTTTATTAATTAAATTTTTTTTTTTAATACTGGTGTATTTATTTTTGCCGTAAGAATGATTTCGAGAACATGTTAAATTCCAACAGGAAAGCTCTTAATTGTAAAATATGTAGAATTTAACGACAATCGGGGAGCAAGCCGACATCTTTTTCATCATGTAGTGTAAAATTTACTAATTTGCTATAGTGTGTTTCTTTTTATTTTTCTTTAAAGGAAGAAACGACAAGAGACGCTGCAAGCGTGGCCTAGTTTGACACAAAGGTGAGTCGTCGATCGCCACCAGATCTTCCGGACCTAGGAGAGAAAAAAAAACTCACTGAAGTGAGCAGTGGATAATAGAACGCATCAAGGCACCAGTGTTTCATACATTAAAATCCGGACGAAAGCTCTGGAAATTATAGTCTCAACAGCCATTAAAGTGTCATATAGATTGGCTGTTCTAATTATGAAGCGATATGGTCTTTCAGTTCGTCGAAACACCATCGATACGATAACGAAAAAAAGCTTATGGAGTTCAAGAATTTCTAATCAACTGGCAGAAAACAATTCGTATGATATTGTAGTTTGAAACGCCCCACCATTAGACCATATATAACGAAATACATAAAAACTGTGTCTGTATGTACAACTGAACGATAGAAGTTCCATTTCATTCATTGGCACCTTGTCGTCTTGATAGACGATAGTTTGTTACATTGTGCTTCAAAAAGGCATAATAACAATAACTACCACCCATGGCGGGAGCTAATGTGACTGAACGGAAAATTCGCGCTGTAAATGTTCGTCCACAGTGGATACATGTGAACACAATGGATGCATGGTCATTTCCACCATCATGCACCATCTTACGTCTCACAAGCTCAGTGTATGACATATCTGCAACCAATTGTTCCTTTGTCTGTATTCCGTTTCTGATAGTTTCCTTCCATGCAACACGTTCGACGTCGACATGCTCCCAATGTGCATTATCAATGCCTGTATCAAGCATGTCCCACTTACACACATCTTTGTATCGTAGTAGAAGCCGACCCCGAGACCTCGTACCCATCTGTAATTCACCAGAAAAGATGTCCATTGGTATTCTACCATCATCCATCCTCTAACATGTCCTATCCATCTAAGTCTACGAAGACCGAGCATGAAACAAACTGTCACACGGCCAAATCTGTTTAGTTTAAACGTTTCTCTTTGTGTGAGTAAGTTTACCAGGCTTCACTCCCATAAAGAAGAGAACTAAGGACGCAGGCTTGATAGACAAGGACTTTTGTTCTGGTAGTAAGCTTCCTTTTCTCCCGGACTTCTTGTTAACCCGTTCATTGTTGTAGCTGACTTACCAATCCTAATGTTGATTTCCTGATTGTCAGGATCTTGCGGTAGGCAAGAACTCAGGCTCGTATCTGCTGACAAGTGTGATACTAAATACAGTCACTAAATAACTCAACGTGACACACTGCAACAACACTTCAAACACTTTATTCTCGCAGCTCACTCTTCACAATCAATGCATGCATCGTGCAATCACAATTCGCGATGCCATGATACAATCAATGCATACAATCAATAAATACATAAATGCAGTACACTTACAACTTCACAACCCAGGCGCACAGTCTCCTAAACTCATACAAGTTTGCTATCGATTCGCGCTCAAACACACAATTCATCACAAGCACCATTCACACCGTCTGTCCACTACAACGTTTCCAAGCCGTCTGGCTGGACGCTCGGAATTCTCACCAGTCGGAGTTGTGTCCCTCTACGGGAACTTCATGGTTCACGCCTGTACCGACTGACCCACAACATGGCTAGCGTTGCTCAGAGTTGAGCCTGGCCGTGCTTGCCTGGCGCCGTCGGAGACGACGCGTTGTAACTAGAATGGTTAACGTCGCTCAGAGTTGAGTCTGGCTGTACTTGCCTGGCGCCGTCGAAGACGACGCGTTGTAACCATAGGGGATACTCTGACATTCTCCCGCCCTCCTTTTAATGAAAGGGAATCCTTTCATGTACTCTATATGCCTTTTATTTATACTGTCAGAATCGACCCATGTAAGTCATCTGACGTGACTCTTTGGTTTATTTTAAAATATGTAGGTAATTGTAAGCTATATTTACACATTTCTCAATGTTGCTATGAAGCAACACACATCAAGTACAATCATTTCGATGGATTTCTCACTTCAGCTGCAATGTGACACAGCCAGTCCGTTAGCTTACAGCGAACACGCAACTAACTCTCGACCAATTAACAAAAATAGCAAAAACATCAGGCCAGACTGTGAGCATCTCCTATAAGATGACTCCAACATTAGACTTCTAACCTCACTTAGTCGGAGAGTCCACGTTCGCACTTGTCAGGATCTTGCGGTAGGCAAGAACTCAGACTCGTATCTGCTGACAAGTGTGATACTAAATACAGTTACTAAATAACTCAACGTGACACACTGCAACAACACTTCAAACACTTTATTCTCGCAGCTCACTCTTCATAATCAATGCATGCATCGCGCAATCACAATTCGCGATGCCATGATACAATCAATGCATACAATCAATAAATACATAAATTCAATACACTTACAACTTCAAAACCCAGGCGCACAGTCTCCTAAACTCATACAGGTTTGCTATCGATTCGCGCTCAAACACACAATTCATCACAAGCACCATTCACACCGTCTGTCCATTACAACGTTTCCAAGCCGTCTGGCTGGACGGTCAGAATTCTCACCAGTCGGAGTTGTGTCCCTCTACGTGAACTTCATGGTTCACGCATGTACCGACTGACCCACAACATGGCTAGCGTCGCTCAGAGTTGAGCCTGGCCGTGCTTGCCTGGCGCCGTCGGAGACGACGCGTTGTAACTAGAATGGTTAACGTCGCTCAGAGTTGAGTCTGGCTGTACTTGCCTGGCGCCGTCGAAGACGACGCGTTGTAACTATAGGGGAGACTCTGACACTGATCTAGGGATAATTTGCTATTTACCTCTGATCCTAGATATGTAAAATGGTCTATTATCTCCAGTTCAAGGACATAAGAGTTGGTGGGCAGCCAATCTTCTTTAGTGTCTTGAACAGACCCTCTCGACTAACCAAATCAAATGCCTTTGTGAAGTCGATGAAGGTAATAAACTGTGGTTGATTCTGTTCACGGCATTTTTCTTGCATTTGTCGCAATGAGAATATCATATCAATGGTAGACCGGTTCTGTCGGAAGCCACACTGTGATTCGGGGTAGACTTGATCTCATAGGATTTGAAGTCTGCGCAGAATAAGTCTGGCAAATACTTTCCCAACAATATACAGAAGTGAGATACCCATATAGTTGTTACATGTGACATATATGTCATAATCCCTCAGTCTTTTCCAGCAGACGTTGCTAGGACGCGCTACCTGAAGAGTAGGCTAGAGGCTATTAAAACTTAGGACGGGAGAATTAAGAGCATTGATTGGCCGCGCCCCGGAAACACAGGCTTAATCTAGACAAAGGCTTGGTAGACAAAGCGTCTGGTCAATCGCCATGTTTCTCCAACGTTAGCGGGTGACCCATTGTTAATGGGTTAATTTAAAGCCCACTTATTCTCTGCGTTTTAGGTGAGCATTATATTATATACAACATATCATGTTATGTATTAGGATAAATGCTTTGATGCAACTAATATCATGATTGAAGTTGTGTGTGTGAAAATTAGGAGAATCGCTTTCATTGAAAGGTTGGTTTACGTCACGCAGCCTGGACATCGCCATTTTGTCCAGTCAGCCTTCATAAAGTTTACAATATAATCTTGCTATGAGTCATTCTTTTGAGATGATTTTGTGAACTTACTTTATTCCTATATGCTTATTTTTCACAACTGGTCTCTGTGTTATAAAGTGTTTTTTTTTTCTGAGTGCTTATTTTGTATTTCTGCTATTATGATAGAGAAATATTACTATCTCACATTTGTGTACAACTTTAATAGGTTGTTAGATAGAGAGAGAGAGATATATTCTCGCTTGACTTTTTCATGTACTTATGAGTTAATCTGTTGTTTACATTGTTGTAAATATACAGAGGTGGGATTGTCTTGTAGTCCTTTTTTTCATAAATGATGTTATGGGATTTTCATTTTTTATGAGATACATAATCTCAAGTGTATGGGAAAAGATTCCCATGATTTCTCTTTTATGAGTATTTTACCTTTTTATGCTCATGATGGTTACTGCTGGAGTAGATCTTTTAACTTCACCCCAGTGGGGACAAACACATGATGATAGTAATGGTGAGGATGATGCAAGAGGAGATGACTGATATGGTAGCTAACCTTTTTTTGCCATTTGTCAGTGGTAGTCACATACTGCTGTTTGTAACTATGGAAAGGAGATTTATGAATTGTGTACATGAGGACATTGTCTCAGGAACTTTTTCCATGATGTGACAGCGGTACTATCAAAAGATGTTTGCATATTTAGGAGGTGAAGAAAACCTCCCAGGAAGCTCCAGTATCAGTCCAGAAGCGATGCATCTATTGAGTAGATATCTTACTCACTTTTGAAGTGGGTCAAAACTCTACAGTAGGCGACAAGTGCTAGGGAACTAGCTACACCTTTTTTTTCTTATTCCCTTTTGTTTCCTCTATTTTTATTATTATACAATTTTATCAGAATGTATGTTGTATTATGATACATTGTTATCAGAATGTATTTTTAAGTATGATACACTTATCAATGTTTGGGTTATTACTAATCTATATCGACCCTGTTCTTCCTCACTATACAGTGCTAGAGATAGCGGTGGAGTATTGGCACTAGTCACCATGCTTGGAACTGAAGTTATGGTCAACTTGCTTGGATTTAGAGGTAGGAAACTGGGATATCAGCCTACTCCTAATATCCTACAAAGAGTGCTGGTTACTGCTACACACCCTGAACCTGAATGTCAATGCCTGGATAATTAATGGATTTTGAATATGCTGAAGTGGATTCCCTACCTCTGGGAACTTACAGATGGTGTTAATCTTTTCAATGTCTGCAAAGACATGAGGCATGCCTGGCCTAGATGGTTTTCAGCGTATACCCTCTTCTAAAAGTCACCGCCTGATTCCACGTTCAACTGTCATATTCCAGAGGCTCATGGATAGTCTGAAATTCACCATCATTTACCAGTATGGATTTACCAACTGATTTTGTGAACTCCCAGCTTCCTTTGAATCTTCTCATCCATCTTATCCCAGACAGGGATACTCAAGCACTATACCAACTCCCGGTCAATCAAGTCTTATATTCAGCTGAAGAAAGAATAACCTACATCTTAACCAAGAAAAGGGCTGAAATATTCAGGCCCAATTCAAGTTAGTTCTGTCAGGAAATGCTAATGGATTATGTGATGTCACTCCTCATCCAAAGATATACTGAAAGTGTTTGTGCCTGATCCTGATCGAATCAATCACATGGACTCCTGTGTGTCACGCCACGCCAGAACGTTTCCGACTCATATCTGTCGGTTATATCATATCTGGAATGCTCCTCGTCTAGTTACTTAGCAGCTGGGACTTGAGAGATTACAGTATATCCACAATGGATTCATCTGGATTACTTCTACATGTTTTTCGCGATGGATATATGATCCAGAAGTGGAAGCTCTGTGTGTGTGTATGTGTATGCAATCCCCAATTTTCTGAATAGGTGGATATATGCAAAGCAGCTGTTTTCCTTGGATTATAGAGAGTGTGATTATGGCCAGACTTTTCTAGTGGATATTGAAGGAGAGGGAGTCATCAGCAGACCCCAAGGATATTTCTAGAGACAGATTAGATAGATTTTCTTTATCTAGTTCTTTGTATGGATTATTTACTTTGTTTTGTGTTTGACACAGGTATTTGATGGGAACCTTTTTGGGGATTTTTGGGGACTTCTGTTATGGCTGTATACTTTGTGTGCATTGCCTGAAATATGATAATTTTTTCATGCATGTGACCATATTGTAACCAACAGGGTTTGTCCAGAACCCAAATGTTTTCCCCAATACAATTGTTTGTTTGTTTGGTTTAACCAAGCCTTGCAGTTACTTCATTGTTAACCTGTTGTTCCAAAATTGATGTTTATAGTCCAGTTATTGTTACTGTTATGTGATACAGTGAGTTATTGTACTGTTTTTTTTCTAACAATGGCTGTTTTCCTCTGTCATGTAATCCAGTTGTTGCGTCTAACATTGATTGTTGTCCTTCTGTTGTATAATACTGTGGATGTGCATGACAGTGGATACTTGTCATTGTTTATATATATGTGGGAGATTAAATGTGGGGCGGGGCACTTACACATAGACACACCTTCTGGGTAGAGTGATTAGTACTCGGGTGTCTGTGGTAGAACTTCCCGGATCTCCCAGCCTTCTATGGGAAACATTTCTTCTATGTTAGTGTTGAACTTGCACCCTTTTCTGCCTTGTTCAATGCTTGGGGGTTTTACGAGCCAATATATTATTTCCTATGGAGGGCGTGTTTGGGATTTAAACTCCATTCATACTGAATACCCCTAGCGAAACTTGTCCTTATTCTAATTTATTATATTTACCACCCTACAAGTGGGGGCTCGTCCGGGATTTTGAACCCTTACCCCATGCCATGAGTGTGGGCGTTGCCCAGAAAATTTGAACCCATGTCTACCTCTCAAGTTGAGACATTACAACTAATTGGTGGCTGGTGTTTACAAGTATGGGCTTAGACACAAGTTTTTTTAACCCATGGTGTCTTAATCACTAGTAATGTTTATTAGTGTGCCAACTAATGTTCACAGGTGATGTCTTTATTCTATAAATTGAAACCTGTGTTATTGTTTGTATATGAGAATGGTTAACTCATGTATTTTGTATCCTTTTGGTGGGAGACCTGTTCCTTGTATAGGACCTCATAAAATAAGGTCTCTGGGATTGTTAACCCATATAGGATTATTTCTAGTGGGATGTCATTAATTCTTGATTGATTTTGTGTGATGTTGATGTTAAATGATTATTGTTACTCTGGGATGTTCTTGATTAGTTAAATTTTGGTAGTATGATAAATATATTACTGTACTATATGTCCTCATTTTTGGCATATACCCACATATGAATCCTGGGCTGTTTAACTATGTTGTCATATATTGCCATTTTATTTTGTGCATGCTCTGTTTGTTGGGGTCATGTACTATTGAAACTTACCCAAAGCAACAGAGAAATCCAAGATTTTTTTTAATGGCTGAGACAGATAGGATATAGCCCCCCCCCCCCCCAAATTTTTTTAAGAGAATTCAGTGAATATATCTTTATTTAAGAGGGACATGATATGCATTTGAGATTTAAGGAACATCAGGGGGAAAATAACAATAAACAATTAAGTTGACTTAATGTTAGGGCCAATACCCCACCTGCAATTTTATCCGACATGTATAATGGAAGGAGTATGAATATTGTTTAAAATGCAGTATTCATAGCCGCCAGGCGGGAAACCATGGATTTTATAATTTCACCCCATATGCATAACATGTTGGGAAAGACTGAAAATAGATAGATTGACACTGATGATTCCTATAAGGACATAAAGACGCCTATTCAACGCTTTCAGTTTAAGGGTCTGGTATTCATAACAGATCTTTTATTGTCCGTGTGTCAGAAATGGCACAGGTCAATTTTTTTATTCGGTTGTTATAACTCTGTAGTGAACAAAGATCCATTTACTATGTGAGAGAAAGCAATTGAATTACAGGGCCCCTTTTACAAGCTAGTCCCTCTGGCATTAACGGTGACAGAGAAAAGCATACGTCGTTGTGTGACTGGCGAACGAAGGATATGGTCTCGATCGTAAATTTACCCTGTTGTTTTTATTGGGATGTCATAGGAATTTTAAGAGCTACCGGAAAAAACCTGCAAGTATTTCGAAAAAATTTTTGATGTCAGAAAACAGGAATTGGTCCTCATCTGCGACATTCCCAATTTTATTCTCATCAGAGAATTAGTAACAGGCTAGGGCAGCGTTAGCTCTCATTTTGCATGTTGCTTGTACTGACTTGAAAGACTAAGGACAGTTTTCTAGTTGTCACATAATGTTCTTAAAGTCAGGATTTCTCTCCAAAGCATCAAACTATTTTGGTGGTCTAGGAGATAGCCTGAATTATACAACTATTAGCTAATGGTTGTTGTTGACGTACCTCTCGACAGATGAAGAGTAGGACGCCTTATTCTTAATTTTATTCATAGACCTTGCTAGATTGGGCTATAGCAAGGACTATACTTTTCAAGCACCTGGAAGCCTTTGGCTGAGAGTGCTTGACTTTTTACTAGGTTAGTATTTCCTCTTGGGAGTCTCTAGTAATATATTTCAGTTCAGAAGGAAAAAGCTTTCAAACTCTTCCAGCTTCAACAGATTCATTGTTCTCCGTAATAATCGGTTACGAACAGACCTGGAGAGAAACTTAAAGGTACCCTGATTTTTTTATCTTGAGGAAGTTAACTCAGGAAACACCAGAATAGAGGGATATATTTATACCTGTGGCTTTCATTGCTTACAAGTAAGGTAACCCATCAGTAAACTGGGGGTGTACCGACAACTCGGTTGTTCGGATGACTATTACAGGGACCACCTACGGCTTTAAATTCATATATGAACTGAGTATAATGTGGTACTGAGAGATTATTCTACAATAGTGATTAAATGTAAAGCATAATTGGGGGACCTGGAAGACCAAATGCATCAGATTAAGAAGGTGGAAGACTGTGGATGACTGTATCAGCTCTATCTTAGTGGGTAGACCTGTCTAGGTGGGAGACTTGTGACATATATGTCATCATCCCTCAGTCTTTTCCAGCAGACGTTGCTAGGACGCGCTACCTGAAGAGTAGGCTAGAGGCTATTAAAACTTAGGACGGGAGAATTAAGAGCATTGATTGGCCGTGCCCCGGAAACACAGGCTTAATCTAGACAAAGGCTTGGTAGACAAAGCGGTCTGGTCAATCGCCATGTTTCTCCAACGTTAGCGGGTGACCCATTGTTAATGGGTTAATTTAAAGCCCACTTATCCTCTGCGTTTTAGTTGAGCATTATATTATATACAACATATCATGTTATGTATTAGGATAAATGCTTTGATGCAACTAATATCATGATTGAAGTTGTGTGTGTGAAAATTAGGAGAATCGCTTTCATTGAAAGGTTGGTTTACGTCACGCAGCCTGGACATCGCCATTTTGTCCAGTCAGCCTTCATAAAGCTTACAATATAATCTTGCTATGAGTCATTCTTTTGAGATGATTTTGTGAACTTACTTTATTCCTATATGCTTATTTTTCACAACTGGTCTGTGTTATAAAGTTGTTTTTTTTTCTGAGTGCTTATTTTGTATTTCTGCTCTTATGATAGAGAAATTTTACTATCTCACATTTGCGTACAACTTTAATAGGTTGTTAGATAGAGAGAGAGAGATATTCTCGCTTGACTTTTTCATGCACTTATGAGTTAATCTATTGTTTACATTGTTGTAAATATACAGAGGTGGGATTGTCTTGTAGTCCTTTTTTTCATAAATGATGTTATGGGATTTTCATTTTTTATGAGATACATAATCTCAAGTGTACGGGAAAAGATTCCCATGATTTCTCTTTTATGAGTATTTTACCTTTCTATGCTCATGATGGTTACTGCTGGAGTAGATCTTTTAACTTCACCCCAGTGGGGACAAACACATGATGATAGTAATGGTGAGGATGATGCAAGAGGAGATGACTGATATGGTAGCTAGCCTTTTTTTGCCATTTGTCAGTGGTAGTCACATAATGCTGTTTGTAACTATGGAAAGGAGATTTATGAATTGTGTACATGAGGACACTGTCTCAGGAACTTTTTCCATGATGTGACAGCGGTACTATCAAAAGATGTTTGCATATTTAGGAGGTGAAGAAAACCTCCCAGGAAGCTCCAGTATCCGTCCAGAAGAGATGCACCTATTGAGTAGATATCTTACTCACTTTTTGAGTGGGTCAAAACTCTACAGTAGGCGACAAGTGCTAGGGAACTAGCTACACCTTTTTTTTCTTATTCCCTTTTGTTTCCTCTATTTTTATTATTATACAATGTTATCAGAATGTATGTTGTATTATGATACATTGTTATCAGAATGTATTTTTAAGTATGATACACTTATCAATGTTTGGGTTATTACTAATCTATATCGACCCTGTTCTTCTTCACTATACAGCGCTAGAGATAGCGGTGGAGTATTGGCACTAGTCACCATGCTTGGAACTGAAGTTATGGTCAACTTGCTTGGATTTAGAGGTAGGAAACTGGGATATCAGCCTACTCCTAATATCCTACAAAGAGTGCTGGTTACTGCTACACACCCTGAACCTGAATGTCAATGCCTGGATAATTAATGGATTTTGAATATGCTGAAGTGGATTCCCTACCTCTGGGAACTTACAGATGGTGTTAATCTTTTCAATGTCTGCAAAGACATGAGGCATGCCTAGCCTAGATGGTTTTCAGCGTATACCCTCTTCTAAAAGTCACCGCCTGATTCCACGTTCAACTGTCATATTCCAGAGGCTCATGGATAGTCTGAAATTCACCATCATTTACCAGTATGGATTTACCAACTGATTTTGTGAACTCCCAGCTTCCTTTGAATCTTCTCATCCATCTTATCCCAGACAGGGATACTCAAGCACTATACCAACTCCCGGTCAATCAAGTCTTATATTCAGCTGAAGAAAGAATAACCTACATCTTAACCAAGAAAAGGGCTGAAATATTCAGGCCCAATTCAAGTTAGTTCTGTCAGGAAATGCTAATGGATTATGTGATGTCACTCCTCATCCAAAGATATACTGAAAGTGTTTGTGTCTGATCCTGATCGAATCAATCACATGGACTCCTGTGTGTCACGCCACGCCAGAACGTTTCCGACTCATATCTGTCGGTTATATCACACCTGGAATGCTCCTCGTCTAGTTACTTAGCAGCTGGGACTTGAGAGATTACAGTATATCCACAATGGATTCATATGGATTACTCCTACATGTTTTTCGCGATGGATATATGATCCAGAAGTGGAAGCTCTGTGTGTGTGTGTGTGTGTGTGTGTGTGTGTGTGTGTGTGTGTGTGTGTGCAATCCCCAATTTTCTGAATAGGTGGATATATGCAAAGCAGCTGTTTTCCTTGGATTATAGAGAGTGTGATTATGGCCAGACTTTTCTAGTGGATATTGAAGGAGATGGAGTCATCATCAGACCCCTAGGATATTTCTAGAGACAGATTAGATAGATTTTCTTTATCTAGTTCTTTGTATGGATTATTTACTTTGTTTTGTGTTTGACACAGGTATTTGATGGGAACCTTTTGGGGGATTTTTGGGGACTTCTGTTATGGCTGTATACTTTGTGTGCATTGCCTGAAATATGATAATTTTTTCATGCAAGTGACCATATTGTAACCAACAGGGTTTGTCCAGAACCCAAATGTTTTCCCCAATACAATTGTTTGTTTGTTTGGTTTAACCAAGCCTTGCAGTTACTTCATTGTTAACCTGTTGTTCCAAAATTGATGTTTATAGTCCAGTTATTGTTACTGTTATGTGATACAGTGAGTTATTGTACTGTTTTTGTCTAACAATGGCTGTTTTCCTCTGTCATGTAATCCAGTTGTTGCGTCTAACATTGGTTGTTGTCCCTCTGTTGTATAATACTGTGGATGTGCATGACAGTGGATACTTGTCATTGTTTATATATATGTGGGAGATTAAATGTGGGGCGGGGCACTTACACATAGACACACCTTCTGGGTAGAGTGATTAGTACTCGGGTGTCTGTGGTAGAACTTCCCGGATCTCCCAGCCTTCTATGGGAAACATTTCTTCTATGTTAGTGTTGAACTTGCACCCTTTTCTGCCTTGTTCAATGCTTGGGGGTTTTACGAGCCAATATATTATTTCCTATGGAGGGCGTGTTTGGGATTTAAACCCCATTCATACTGAATACCCCTAGCGAAACTTGTCCTTATTCTAATTTATTATATTTACCACCCCACATTACAGTAGCTCCAATCGCCCTTGTTCTTGTACAGTGTTATGATGCTTGAATCTTTGAAATCCTGTGGTACTTGTCCTTCTCGCCAGCATAGCTCTATTAGCAGGTGGATCTGTTGAGTGAGTGTGCCTTTCCCACTCCTAATAACCTCTATTGGAATCCCATACTTAACTGGGGCCTTGTCAAATGCAAGTTCATTTATAGCACACTTCTGTTATGATGGGAAGTGTGTCCAGATGGTCAAGGGTTTGTAGAGCTTCTATGGCGCTGAGGGCATCATCCGCTAGTTTGGTCTCACTTGAGTAAAGCTCCAAATAGTGTTCTACTCATCTATCCATCTGCTGTTTCTTATCAATGATGATTTCTCCAGTCAAGGTTTTCAGTGGTGCACTTCTTTTGATCATTGGACCACAGGATTTCTTTATCCCTTCATACATGCTTCTGATGTTTCCCTTTGTCAGAAGTTGGGGTGGCCACCGCCGAGATGAAAGTATTATTCACTGGCGAGCAACCCCAAATAGTCAGAAACTGACTAGGGACAAAATCTAGATGGCTGAACTATAGATTAAGCCCTGAATATCCAACATACAGCTCCAAATGTCTCGTAACAAAATTGAAATGAACTGTGCTGAATATTCGCCAGGGAATAGGAAGGAGAAGGTTAGCTAAGATAGATTTTTTAAGTCTAAATTTAAGAGTAATTGACAACTATCCCAGTACAGGTTTATCTCCCCTGACTGTTTCCTTCCTTGGTGTCTAAGTGAACCCCCACCAATGTACACACACAACGCGTATGCACAATTGGAATTAAAAATATAACACTGAACTTATGAGTTAAAACAAACAACATTTATTGGCTATCATTATTATTAGACATTTGATGTTTTTCAAGATGGTGATGATGGAATCATATAACATATTGATAGTGATGACAAACATTACATAACTTCAATGTTATTTGTCAACTATCTGGATCTGTGGTCCAGATCCCCTCTCTCCAGTAGAAACAAAACAGCTTGCTGGTATTCTGACATCTGCCAGTCCTGGCACTACCTGGTTGTCACTCGTTCTTGAGAGCTATACACAGGCGCTCTTATTGAGAGCTAGGAAGAAATCAAGAATCTGTTATATCTAGTTCTACATCAGTGCAATCCTAAGTAAAACATATACTAGCATACACATATACAATGACCAGTCTGGCCAAGTTTAGCTTCCAGCTCTACTGCGTTCACCATCCTCCTTCTCCCTCCATATCTCTCTCCTACTGTCTTAGTCGGGGGCGGGCTTTTCAATTGTCTCACACGCCTGTAATTATTACATTTCTGCCATCCTATGTCCATGTCGCTAATACCGACATTCTGGGCCGTACAGCCGCTCCATGCAAAATACATGAAAGGGCTAAGCACCATATACCCTATACCAGTTGTGGGTAATGTCTGTACCATTCCCCCTCTGCTTCCAATGCAATCGATAGGCAAGGTGCCAATGCGAACACAATAGCATAACACCAAATTCTTCGTAGTGAGTTACCATATAACAAATCAACATCACTAAATCTAAGGTATGCCAATTCAAAATGGCATATAAGGTTATTCTTACATACGTAGTCTGAATGCATAAAGGAAGTAATATCCTTGTCTACAACAAAATGGGAAACATAGTTTCCATATACGTAACAGACCAAATACAAGTCTGTCAAGTGCATGTCCAAAGTATAACAAAAATTATGCATATGACAATTCAGCTATATCAAACATCCGATATACATACATTATATTACCTCAAAATGGACATATAATGATACTCAACATAATAGCATAAGGCATTATTAATTAGTAATAATATTGTATAGCTACAAAATGAGATATCCAACAAGTCTAATTGAAGTGACCACACATAACAGGCACAATGCTGATCTGCCCGGTTTAGTCACAAATTAGCCACTGCTATGGTAAGAATTAAATGAAATAGTCAGTTGACTAGATTCTGTATAACAAATGCACACACCAAAAGGAGACTAGGCTAGTTTACAAAGAAATGACAAGCAACTACCACGACACAGAAAAGTATTCCTAGCCTTACATAAGGTTCCTACTTCTCAGAAGAGTAACCCTTGAAGCAATATGTTATTGTACACTGAACTGAAGAATGAATTGTTCACAGATCAGGAAAAGGAGAAACTGATGGGCTCACTGAACTAGCCTACCACTTGCCGACAGAAAGTCAGTCCCCTAAAAGAAATAACTTTCCTAGTGAAGTCTAGCAACATCAGAATCATACATATGCTTACAAACATTGAGCTGCCTGCCTTACCTGTTCTGAAGTCAAACATTTTCTGACTTGAAACTTACAAGCCTAGCCTATTTAACTCAGTATCCCAAATGCCATTAACATTCCTCCAGTCCTGCTCTAATTGCCTTATCAGATCTGTTTCACACATTCCTACAGGACAGACACATTACCTCCCAGTCTGTCCAGTCATAAATTCTTTCTGAACCACTAACCATCACCATAGCGTCACACCTGGGCGATTTTGAGATGCCAACTCCAGATCAGTTTCACAGTCTGCCCTCCAGTGGGGTGTAATTATCAGTTTGACATGTAACACCTTTAAGCTGGGCTGGCTGGTTTACAACCCTAGTCCGACTGTCTGTGTGATTTCATTTTGGGTTTATTGCAATTCCCACAGTCCTGTTTTAGTAGCCAGCAGCCATCTGTTCTGACACTTCACAGTTGAATGGGTTCCTTTTGCTACAGAATTGTATGCCTCTATGTGTGCAGGCCTGATTGTTCTGTCTTCCATTTCTCCTTTATTGTTCTTTATTATAAAGAATTGCATTTGTTCTTCTGCAACTTCTCTACATAGTCCATCAAAAGTGAACCGAAAATTGTTCTGGGATGTAAAGGCTGCATTTCACGACACCTTTATCACCTGAATTTTGAATGTACTCGCATAACTTGATGCAATAGTCATTTGCACACTGCCTGGCAGCCTTTTGCATATCCCTCCTAGCTTGCTTCAGTTCACTGAGAGTGTTACGAGTTGTTGTTACCTTGTTTCTTAAGAGAGCTATCTTCTTTTTATCAATTAAGGGCTGCAGTGTCTGGATGTTTGCCGCAAACCATTCCTGCCTCTTATGATCCACAGTGCCATAAACCCCTACTGCTATTTTATAAAAAGTTTCCTTACGTGTATTCCACTTTTCACTTGCTGACCAATTGTCTGATATATCAGTGAAAGCGACTGTAAGTGGCTGTTGGAACTCAAAGCACTTATCAGGATCTTGGGTGTTCATAATATTAATCCTGGGGCTAAATTTGTGTTTAGCTGTGTAGATTCTCTTTGGTCTCAGCCCAACCCTTGCAACAACCAAAGAATAATCCGAATCACCGTCAGCACTATGGTAACTTCGAGTTAATGATGTTTGGTTCAGATGTTGTCTCCGTGTGACGATGAAGTCCAGCTGATGCCAATGGCCGGATCCTGGATGTTTCCATGTGACCTTATGCAGCTCTTTTGTTTTTAAAAAGGTGTTTGTAATACATAGGTTATTTCTGGTGCAATGCACCAGCAGCCTTTGCCCCTTTTCATTAATGCGACCTATGTTGTATTATCCAAGGCACACTATCCGTGAATTAGAGTCCTTGCCCACACGCGCCTTGAAATCACCGAGCATATAAATGTAGTTGGATTGAGGAACTACCTTGATCACAGAGTCTAACTCCTCATTGAATGAATCCTTCACATCATCAGATGAAGTGAGTGTCGATGCATATGTAGTGATAATGGTGGCAAAACCACAAGAGGTTAACAAGCGCAGGGATAATAGTCTTTCATTACCTCCAGCTGTAATGTTAATCATTCTCAATAGTGAATTCTTCACTGCAAAACCCACACCATGTTGCATTTTTTCTGCCTGCCTTCTACCTTTCCAAAAAAAAAAAAAAAAATGATGTAATTGTTTTCACTTAGTGACCCTTCCTCAGAGAGGCTAGAAAATCCTGGACACGTGGTTCTTATATTCCAGGTTGCAAGCTATAGCTTGAAGTTTCTATTTTCCTTTTTAGTGATACCTTGTGCATTGGTTTTACAGCCTGCGATTCAGAGTTTTTCTTAGCCCCAAGCACCCATTGAAGCAGGCAGGTGTGATGGATCAGCACCTAATTGGCCGGAGCTGCCCAACTTGAGGTGGGCGGTAGCTGATCAGTGACACATGTAAGTGTCTCCCACCCTCGAAGGCAACCCATGCGCCCCATGTCTACGCCAATTGACACGGACTTATGAACCCGTAACTGCTTCCTCTCGCTTTGATTCAGAGACCGAGGAGCGGCTAAACGACACCAGCCGCTACACGCTGCGGGATTTGGTGAGGAGGGGATCCGAGTACGTATGGACTGAATGGTTCGATGTGCAATGAGGATGATCTGTCGACTAACTAACTAACTGATTCAGAGACCGGTTAAGATCAGGGATGGAGTTATACCTTTCCATAGCACAAAGCCTAGTCTCAAATATAGAGACCATGTGTTACCATTGCATCATGATCCCTTTCTCGGCCTGCCTAGTTCACTCAAGAGGAAAGGTAACACCAATACATCTGGAACTAGACATGCTGCAGAAGCTGTCAGATCAGCAAAGCGATGCTCAATCCTAGACCAGCTGCCAAATAAGGCTTAGGGCCTGGTCTGCCCTGCCATGACATTTTATCTTTAAGTTGCCTTTCCTCGCACCAGTATCAGGCTTGTACCCTCCAAATTATGCTCTTCCACCCGAAGCCGTTAGCACAATGTGAGGTGTCGGGTTTGGTGAGCGCCGCCCAACATTCGTCGCTAACAGAAAGCAGGTAGTACCGTCTACTGTCATACGGTAGCCTAATCATATCTGACTAAGACCTGACCACGAGAAGTTCTACTTAATCGTTATGTTATCGTGCTCTGCTGGTGGAGGAAAGTTTCCGTCTTTTATAATTTGTAAGAGAAACACTCTACCAAAAAGTGTTAAGTTTACAAACGGCGTATATATCCACGCTCATGCTGAAGGATGGATTGACGAAGAGTTAACCGTAACTGATTAACAGGTATTTGAGCAACACGTTCAGCTGGTCTATGAAAGCAATCTTCTGTGTTGATGCTATCAAGTAGTAAATACAATTTGGCCTGGTTATAATTCCAGTCCGCGTTTGTTGCAGCCTTTTAGACGACGTTGTTAATAAGCCGATGAAAGATGCTCTCCGCCTTAAACGAATAGCATGGTTAAACGACTGCAATAACCCATATAGTATACTGCTGGTGATCGTGTGCATTAGTCGACTCCTACAAATGCAGTAGTGTGGGTACTTGCTCGTAAGGAATTGCCTTTATACAGGACATCGCTGTCAACACCAGCATTTTACTGCTGTTGTTGATGTCTTGGCAAGTTGACGTTCAGTAGTTTGTCATTGCTTTCGGAACGACCGGTTCCCATACCAGTTCTTTAAAACCCAGCGCAACGCGGTCTGCTGCCAAATTGCGCACAGCTGTGCTTCGAACGCAGATAAGCTGGCTTACGAACCGCGTCCGTAACACGTTGCCACGGAGTCCGGCCGTGAGGAATTAGATCGGACTATTTAACGAGGGAGCCACGGTAGCGTAGTGCTGGTCCGGCCATAGCGGGTCTAAATCCGCATTGGGGAGAGTTTTTAACTGATTCAGTGCCAAAGAATAAATTATCGCCAAATGTGACCCTTTATTTCAACAGAAGGGCGATATATATATATATAGCCTTACTAGAGTCATGGTATTATTTATTTTGTTTCGTGCATCGTCCGCAATTGCGATGCTCAGTGAACGGAAATTTACATTATACCATGGGCAGGCAGAAAAACCAATGGCCAAGTTCTACAAGAAACAAATGAAAACCGTAATCCGATTAGAGAAATCAGACGTAAACAGTCACACTTATTTGGACACGTTATGATAAGAAATAAATTGGAGAACTCTGTAACAACTGGCACGATTGAGGGGGAAAAAACGCAGGGAATACTTACTTTTGCGTATAATTCAACAAGGAAGTCGCAGTAGCGCAGTGGCCAGCACAATTGCTGTCGGAAGTCAGATGTTCGCCTGCGGGCGGGGTAATTGATCGGATTTCTTTCTAATAAGATGTCGACACTACGTTAATTTGTGGTAGATCTAGAAATTCGATGTATGATGTTACGTCTGTCATGTTTTTGATGCCGTTTGGCTTAATACATTTTCTAGAAGCCTTAGCAGCCGTTCTAGAGCATCTCATCTCACAATTGAGAAACGAACGAACGAACGAACGAAGGAACAAACTTTATTTTCAAAGGGTTAAGAATTGGGCACGCAGGCCCGTCTAACATTCTACCCTTCTATCACTCTCTTTCATACATTATTTAATTCACACATCATTCAAGGCTAACAGAGAATAGTAACAATATAAAAGAAAAGCATTATAAAGGCATGGGAAAAATGCGAACATCAAAACTACACGACACAGTAAAATTAGATAATGGTCTGACACTTGTTATTAGCCATATGGAATATACTAGCCAACCAAAAGGGGACTGGCTGTTATACTAGGGTTTTGTTATTATTATTATTATCTCTATTATTAAGGGGGAAGATAATCCGTACTGAGATAGTGTTCGAGTAATTTGCGATTATATGAATGGGATTGGTGATGTCTTTGATTTCTTGTGGAAGATTGTTCCACAGCTGAGCTGCAGAGTACGTTAAGCTTGTTTTGTATAAGTCAATCCTAGGCTTCGGAATGTGTAATATATTTAAACGTTTACTGTGTCTAGCATTATATTTAAACAATGGCCAAAGGTAATTTGGGGCATTCCGATGCAGGAATTTGTGAATTAGTTTAGCTTTATTGAAAAGCAGGCGTTTGCGGAGTGGTAGTAACTGAAGGCGTTTATACAAGCTAGGATTGTCAGATAAATGTTTGCTATAAATTAGACTCATGGCCCGTTTCTGGAGTGAGTAAAGTCGCTTGGTGTTTGAATTAGAACAACCGTCCCAGATTGTACAGCAGTAGTCAAAGTGTGTCTGTATATGATAAGTATAGAATAGTTTCCTTGTGTCCTCATCAAGGAAGTTTTTAATTTTGGCGAGTTGGTAGACTTTTTTCGCTGTTTGTTTAATAAGCGCTTGAACGTGGGAATTAAAGGTTAGGTTTCTATCAATGATTATGCCTAATGTTTTGTGCTCAATTACACTTTCTACTGCCACGTTATCGATGTGAAGTTGAAGTGATGTGTGTGAGCTTAGAGTTTGAAGTCTTTGTCTGGTTGTTAGTAACATTGATTTTGTTTTAGTGATGTTAATTTGCATACGGTTTGAATAGCTCCACCTAACTCATTGGCACCTTTCCGTCTTGACAGACGATAGTTTGGTACATTGTGCTTCAAAAAGGCTTAATAACTGTCATATGGCAATAACTACGATCCATGGCGGTGGCGAGTGTGGCTGGTAAGGCCAATTCTTGCTGCAAATGTTTGCCCACAGTAGGTGTATGTGAAAACATGGTCATTTCCACCATTTTGCACCATCTTACGTCTCTCGCGCTCTGTGTGTGCTTTATCTGCAATCATTTTCTCCTTTGTCTTTATTCCATTTCTGATAGTTGCCCTCCATGCAACACGTTCAGCGGCGACGTGCTCCCATTGTGCATTATCAATGTCCTGTATCAATCATGTCCCGCTTACACACATCTTTGTATCGTAGTAGAGGCCGACCCTGAGATCTCCTACCCGTCTGTAATTCACCAAAAAAGATGTCCTTTGGTATTCTACCATCATCCATCCTCCTAACGTGTCCTATCCATCTAAGTCTACGAAGACTGAGCATGCTATACACCGTCACACAACCTGATCTTTCCAATACTTCAGTTTTTGTGATTTTGTCTTGCCACTTAATACAAAGTATTCTTCGCAGACACCGCATATGAAAGCTGTTTAAACGTTTCTCTTGGCGTGAGTAAGTTGTCCAGGTTTCACTGCCATAAAGAAGAGTACTAAGGACACAGGCTTGGTAGACGAGGACTTTTGTTTTGGCAGTAAGCTTCCTGTTCTCCCAGACTCTTTTTGCTAACATGTTCATTGTTGTTGCTGCCTTGCCAATCCTGATGTTGATTTCCTGATCGAGGGATAATTTGCTATTTACCTCTGATCCAAGATATGTAAAATGGTCTACTATCTCCAGTTCGGCGTCGTCAATAAAGATTGATGGTACACCATGTGCACCTTGTGACATAATCTGTGTCTTCATTTTGTTAATTGTTAAACCAAATTCAGAACAAGCATTGGAGAATGCAGATAGTAGATGTTGTAATTCTTCCTCAGAGTGGGTCGTAATCGCAGCATCATCCGCAAAAAGCAACTCTCTGATCAGTACCCTGCTAATTTTGGTCTTGGCCTTCAATTTCTGAGCATTATAGAGGCCACCATCTGAGCGTGAGTGAATGTATATACCGTCATCCTGATCACGAAAGGCATATTTCAGTAGAAGTGAAAAGTATATCCCAAAGAGGGTGGGGGCTAGTACACAACCTTGCTTAACTCCACTCTTGATTTCAAACTCTTCTGAAGTTGAGCCATCAAACTTGATTATACCCTTCATGCCTGTGTGGAACGATTCCACAATGGACAGAAGAGTTGGTGGACAGCCAATCTTCTTTAGTGCTTTGAACAGACCCTCACGACTGACCAAATCGAATGCCTTTGTGAGGTCGATGAAGGCAATAAACAGTGGCTGATTTTGTTCCCGGCATTTTTCTTGCATCTGTCGCAATGAGAATATCATATCAATGGTAGACCGGTTCTGACGGAAGCCGCACTGTGATTCGGGGTAGACTTGATCTCCCAGGACTTGAAGTCTGCGCAGGACAATTCTGGCAAATACTTTCCCAACAATACACAGAAGTGAGATACCCCTATAGTTGTTGCAGTCGCTCCGATCTCCCTTGTTCTTGTACAGCGTTATGATGTTTGAATCTTTGAAATCCTGTGGGACTTGTCCTTCTCGCCAGCATAGCTCTATTAGCTGGTGGATCTGCAGAGCGAGGGTGTCTTGGCCACTCCTGATAACCTCTATTGGAATCCCATCCTTACCTGGAGCCTTGCCAGATGCAAGCTCATTTATAGCACACTTAACTTCTGTTATAGTGGGAAGTGTGTCCAGGTGGTCAAGAGTTGGCAGGGCCTCTATGGCGTTGAGGGCATCATCCGCCAGCTTGGTCTCACTTGAGTAAAGCTCTAAATAGTGCTCGACCCATCTATCCATCTGCTGTTTCTTATCAGTGATGATTTCTCCAGTCAAGGTTTTCAGCGGTGCACTTCTTTTGATCATTGGACCACAGGCTTTCTTTATCCCTTCATACATGCTTCTGATGTTTCCCTTATCACTTGCGATTTGAATGGACTCACATAACTTGATCCAATAGTCATTCGCACACTGCCTGGCAGCCTTTTGTACATCCTTCCTCGCTTGCTTCAGCTCACTCAGAGTGTTACGCGTTGGTCTTTCCTTGTTTCTTAAGAGAGCTATCTTCTTTTTATCAATCAAGGGCTGCAGTATCTGGCTGTTTGCCGCAAACCAGTCCTGCCTCTTATGATCCACAGTGCTGTAAACCCCTACCGCTGTTTTATAAATAGTTTCCTTAAGTTTACTCCATTTATCATTTACTAGCTGACCCGGCCCGGCTTCGCCCAGTCCTTGGTGGGGAGCATCTCATTTAATTCATATAAGTAGTCATATAAGCTCACGTTCCCGTTACCGACTGTCTGTCTGTCTGTCTGTCTGTCTGTCTGACCCGGCATCGCCCAGTCCTTGGTGGGGAGCATCTCATTTAATTCATATAAGTAGTCATATAAGTTCCCGTTCCCGTTACCGACTATCTGTCTGTCTGTCTGTCTGTCTGTCTGTCTGTCTGTCTGTCTGTCTGTCTGTCTGTCTGTCTGTCTGTCCGTCCCTCCCTCTCTGTCTGTCTGTCTGCCTGTCTGTCTAATCATTTATTGGTTGCAGTTAGAACAACCTTAGATAAACGAAGACCAACTTACAAAAAGCATTAGAAAGAGCACTTGAAAGATCTTTACATCTTCCCCCAACAATTAACTTGGGTAAATGGAGCGGCGGCAGCAGCATCAGCAGAAGAAGGAAAAGGAGGAGTAGACAACTGCAGCGAAAAGGTGCGTCTGTCTATCTATCTGACCCGGCGTGACTTCGCCCAGCTCCTGGCGGGTAGCGTCTCATTAAATTCATACAACAAAAAATAGAAACTTAAAAAAATGCCCTTCCACACACCATCCATTATTTTTAATGAAAACGCTTTCTAATCACCTGCATGACTACAGTAACTTCTTAAGCAAAAAAAGATGAGTTACAATGTTATGCATTGTGCATCATTTTTATGAAAACTTTGAAAATGCCTTACAGATTGTATCATTATTTATTATAACTCATATGCCGGTACATAACTATGGACAAAGAGTTTATAAATCTTTGAAAACGATGCCACAATATGACTATAAGTTATGCAGAAAAGTTATGCCCCTTGAAATAACTTTTACAGAGTTAGGTCCCCTGAGATATATGAAATTATGATGAAAAATGAAAAATGAAATAATACTGAGTAAGCAGGCGATTTCACACTAACAAAATATCACAGTTGGCAGCGCTGGATTAAAAGGAAGGCGTGTAGAAAATTTCATCTCAATCGGATGGGCCGTTCGCGAACAAATAAAGGCCATACGGACAGAGATACATAAATACATACAGAGATACATACGCACATCCTAATTTATATATAAGATATACAATTTTCTGATGTATCATTGAAAGCGTCCTCAAGTTGCTGTTGAAATTCAAAGCACTTTCCAGGATCGTGAGTGTTAATAATATTAATCCTGGGGCTAGACTTGTGTTTATCTGTGTAGATTCTCTTTGGTCTCAGTCTAACCCTTGCAACAACCAAAGAATGATCTGTATCACAGTCAGCACTGTGGTAACTTCGAGTTAATGATGTATGGTTCAGATGTTGTCTCCGTGTGATAATGAAGTCCAGCTGATGCCAATGGCCGGATCTTGGATGTTTCCATGTGACCTTATGCATCTCTTTTGTTTTAAAAAAGGAGTTTGTAATACATAGGTCATTTTTAGTGCAATGCTCCAGCAGCCTTTGCCCATTATCATTCATGCGACCGATGTTGTATATTCCAAGGCACACTGGCCATGAACTCGAGTCCTTGCCCACACGAGCATTGAAATCACCGAGCATATAAATGTAGTCGGATTTTGGAACTGCCTTGATCGCAGAGTCTAGCTGCTCATAGAACGTATCTTTCACATCATCAGAGGAAGTGAGTGTCGGTGCATATGCAGTGAGAATGGTGGCAAATCCACAAGAGGTTGCCAAGCGCAATGATAATAATCTTTCATTACCTCCAGCTGGGATATCAATCATTCCCAGTAGCGAATTCTTTACTGCAAAGCCCACACCGTGATGCCTTTTTTCTGCCTGCCCTCTTCCCTTCCAAAAAAAGGTGTAATTGTTTTCCCTGAGTGACCCTTCCTCAGCGAGGCGAGTCTCCTGCAGGCCAGCAATATCAATGTTAAGACGATTGAGTTCAGCATCAATCACAGCCGTTTTTCTCACATCGTCAATAATTGTCAAGTCAGTGGAAAATCCTGGACACATGGTTCTCACGTTCCAGGTTGCAAGCCGTAGCTTGAGGTTTCTATTAGTCTTTTTATTAGTGCCTGGTGCATTGGTTTTACAGCCTGCGATTCAGATTTTGTCCTAGCCCCAAGCACCCATTGAAGCAGGCAGGCTGTGGCGGATCAGCACCCAATTGGCCGGGGGCTGTCCAGCTTGAGGCGGGCGGTAGCTGATCAGTGACACCTGTAGGTGTCTCCCACCGTCAGAGGCAACGCATGGCGCCCCATGTCTACGCCAACTGACAAGGACTTATAACCCGTAACAGTTGCCTCTCGCTTTGATTCCGAGACCGGTTAAGACCAGGGATGGAGTTATTGCCTCTCCATAGCACAAAGCCTGGGCTAAAATAAAGAAACCATGTGTTGCCCATGCAGCATGATCCCTCTCTCGGCCTGCCTAGTTCACTCCAGAGGAAAGTTAACACCTATACATCTGGAACAAGACAAGCTGCAGAAGCTGCCGGATCAGCAAAGCAATGCTCTAACTGTCCGCCTGTCGGAGCTTCGATCCTAGACCAGCTGCCAACCAAGGCTTAGGGCCTGGTCTGCCCTGCCATGACTTATTTTGTCTTTGGGTTGCATTTCCTCGCACCAGGATAAGGCTAGTACCCTCCCAATTGCGCTCTTCCGCCCGAAGCCGTTGGCACAATGTGGGGTGTCGGGTTTGGTAAGCGCCGCCCAACATTCGGCGCTGACAGAAAGCAGGTAGTACCGTCTACCGTAGTACCGCTCCACCTAACTACATTATTTAATTCTTGTTGTAAAGACGACTCCAATAAAATACAGTTTTCAGCATTTGTGTACACTGTACAGTCGTCTGCAAATAGATCGCAGGACGACGAAAGATGCAAAGGTAGATCGTTAATATATATGGCAAATAATAGAGGGCCAAGGATAGAGCCCTGCGGTACTCCAATATTGAAGGTAGTGGTTTGAGACAGACATTTATTATGTGATACTACTTGCTTTCTGTTTGATAGAAAAGATGATATTAGAGTGACTACATTAGAGCCAATTTTCATTGTCTCAAGTTTTTTAATTAAAATAACATGGTCTATCATATCAAATGCTTTCTTGAAATCAATAAACACAGTTCCACATAGACTGTTGTTGTTTATATTCTGGTGCCAATTTTCTATATTGTACCCATATAGTAGGTGCCGATTTAACATTATAGTTAAAAATTATACGTTTTGGTGTCAAGTTTAACTTCCTTTGACTTTGACACGTTTCCTATTGTTATGAAAACTCCTCTTGCCATGTGTATTCTTATTTTCAATATTGTATCTCTATCTGATCCACCATATTTGTCCATATTGCTTCCCTGCTTCCCACATAGATGTTTTATTCCGCACCTTGAGGTGAGAGTTCACCAAGGAAGATCGGGTTGTTCTTTGCTGGAGTAATCTCATCTTTATCTTACCTCTATGTGTATCTTATATTTGTTTTTTACCTTCATTAAGTCAAAGAATTATATTAATTTGACTTCTTCTGGCCTAGACTGGTATCCTCCTCTTCTTCTGCCCATCGTCTCCCAATCAAATTGGTCTTTACTTGGTTTAATCTCGTTATCTTTATCTTACCTCTGGGTGTATTTAATACTAGCTGACCCTGCCCGGCTTCGCCCAGACCCTGGTGGGGAGCATCTCATTTAATTCATATAAGTAGTCATATAAGTTCTCGTTCCCGTTACCGACTGTCTGTCTGTCTGTCTGTCTGTCTGTCTGTCTGTCTGTCTGACCCGGCCCGGCATTTCCCAGCTCCTGATGTGGAGCATCTCATTTAATTCATATAAGTAGTCATATAAGTTCCCGTTCCCGACTGTCTATCTGTCTGTCTATCTGTCTGCCTGACCCTGTCCGGCTTCATTAAATTCATACAACAAAAAAAGTAACTTAAAAGAACGTTCTTCTACACACCATCCATTATTTTTAATGAAAACTCTTTCTAATCACCTGCATGACTACAGTAACTTCTTAAGCAAAAAAAGATGAGTTACAATGTTATGCATTGTGCATCATTTTTATGAAAACTTTGAAAATGCCTTACAGATTGTATCATTATTTATTATAACTCATATGCCGGTACATAACTATGGACAAAGAGTTTATAAATCTTTGAAAACGATGCCACAATATGACTATAAGTTATACAGAAAAGTTATGCCCCTTGAAATAACTTTTACAGAGTTAGGTCCCCTGAAATATATGAAATTATGATGAAAAATGAAAAATGAAATAATACTGAGTAAGCAGGCGATTTCACACTAACAAAATATCACAGTTGTCAGCTCTGGAATGAAAGGAAGGCGTGTAGAAAATTTCATCTCAATCGGATGGGCCGTTCGCGAACAAATAAAGGCCATACGGACAGAGATACATAAATACATACAGAGATACATACGCACAAGTCTTTTTTATATATAAGATTTGGTATATACCCCTATTTTATCCACGAATTATATTAATTTGACTTCTTCATGGGATGGGTGGGGATGTGTGTGCGGGTGGAGAAATGTGTGTGGGTGGGGGATTAGTGGATGGGTGGTGGCATGTATATTTGCCTGGGTCTGTGTGAGTGCGTGCAGGCATGTGTGGGTGGTGGATGTGAGGTTGGCTGCGGGATGTGTGGGTGGCTGCGGGTTGTGCGGGTGGATGGGAGATGTGTCTCACAACATTGCAATATGCACTGTTTATGTTTACAACTTTTATTTGACAATATGCGTAATATGCATTGTTTATGCTTACAAAATCCATTTGATAATGTTTTTTTCCCCCTATGTAAATGTAACATGCACATTTGATGAATGAAAGATGAGTGATTGAAAGGGCCGAATGTAAGACGGTCCTGCGCGCCCAATTTGTTACCCTTTTAAAATAAAATTCGCTCGTTCGTTCGTTCGTTCTTCTGGCCTAAACTTGTATTCTTCCTCTTCTTCTGCCCATCGTCTCCCACTGAAGCATAGGCCCTTGACATACTCCTCCGCAGCCTGTTGTAGACGTGTTCATAACTGGTTGAATTTTGTAGTCTCAGACCGACCCTCCTCGGTCGCCTCTTACGACTTGCATCCTATTAGCGTGTTTGTGTCCTCTGCTTTCCTTATGGGTCCCGGAAATACAAGGACGTGGACGCATATTACTGTACAATATTTATGGCGTAACTTATTGCCTTTGGCTGTAGAATGTACTTAAGGAAGTCAGTGCTGACTGCATTAAAGTGCTTATCATACACATTGATAACATTATTAATAATAAAGGTAAAACTAGTCCCAAGACATATATTCACGTTGGAGTGTGAAGCATTAGACCTGCACATGATTCAGCCCATAATGTAATGAGGTGAAGTGATCAGTTCACTTCTTCAACGTCTTTCCTTCTCAGAGGAGTTTGAACAATTATCCAGTATATCATTTATAAAGGTGAGATTTCCAGAGAAGTACTATAGTGTGTTTTTTTGTTGTTGCCTCAATATAAAATTCAATATCTCATTAACCAACTGAGGGAAAATGATGAGATTTAGTATATAACCTTATCATTATGTCCACCCAACAAAAAAATTTTTGTTCTGGAGATTTTACAGCAGATTTCAAAGTTAGTTTATATGCGGTATATTAATTACGACATAGAGATTACGTCCATGATTTTAACAGTATTACAGCTTCACCAAGAGACGTCCGGGCATTTTTTGAAATTTTCACGTGATTCCCGTTTTGAAACAAACAGCGCGAAGATTCAGAGGTATCTCCAAATGGGGGTTCTTTCATAAAACGTGATTATATAAATAAACTAGCTGACAAGGCCCGGCTTCTGGCGGGGATCTATCTATCTATCTATCTATCTATCTATCTATCTATCTATCTATCTATCTATCTATCTATCTATCTATCTATCTATCTATCTATCTATCTATCTATCTATCTATCTATCTATCTATCTATCTATCTATCTATCTATCTATCTATCTATCTATCTATCTATCTATCTATCTATCTATCTATCTATCTATCTATCTATCTATCTATCTATCTATCTATCTATCTATCTATCTATCTATCTATCTATCTATCTATCTATCTATCTATCTATCTATCTATCTATCTATCTATCTATCTATCTATCTATCTATCTATCTATCTATCTATCTATCTATCTATCTATCTATCTATCTATCTATCTATCTATCTATCTATCTATCTATCTATCTATCTATCTATCTATCTATCTATCTATCTATCTATCTATCTATCTATCTATCTATCTATCTATCTATCTATCTATCTATCTATCTATCTATCTATCTATCTATCTATCTATCTATCTATCTATCTATCTATCTATCTATCTATCTATCTATCTATCTATCTATCTATCTATCTATCTATCTATCTATCTATCTATCTATCTATCTGTCTGTCTGTCTGTCTGTCTGTCTGTCTGTCTGTCTATCTATCTATCTATCTATATATCTATCTATCTATCTCTCTCTCTCTCTCTCTCTCTCTCTCTCTCTTTCTATCTATCTATCTATCTATCTATCTATCTACCTACCTGCCTGCCCGCCTGCCTGCTTATCTATCTATCTATCTATTTATCTATCTATCTATCTATCTATCTATCTATCTATCTATCTATCTATCTATCTATCTATCTATCTATCTATCTGTCTGTCTGTCTTCTGTCTGTCTATCTATCTATCTATCTATCTATCTATATATCTATCTATCTGCCTACCTGCCTGCCTGCCTGCCGGCCGGCCGACCGACCGACCGACCGACCGATATCTATCTATCTATTTATCTATCTATCTATCTATCTATCTATCTATCTATCTATCTATCTATCTATCTATCTATCTATCTATCTATCTATCTATCTATCTATCTATCTATCTATCTATCTATCTATCTATCTATCAATCAATCTATCTATCTATCTATCTATCTATCTATCTATCTATCTATCTATCTATCTATCTATCTATCTATCTATCTGCCTACCTGCCTGCCTGCCGGCCGGCCGGCCGACCGACCGACCGACCCACCCACCCACCCAGTCAGCCAGCCAGCCATCCACCCACCCACCCATCCACCTACCTTTCTGCCTACCTACCTACCTACCTACCTACCTACCTACCTTTATGTCTGTCTGTCTGTCTGTCTGTCTGTCCGCGCTATTAAATATTGATAACAGTTACTGGAAAAAACGTCAGGACCATGTGTTGAAAGAGGAAGAGGACTATTGGAGAAAGGATGGATTGAAGGTTGTATGTTCGATTCCGGGCCGCGTCCTTCATTTCAAGAGTGCATTTTTTTTCGGACACTCCCGAGGGTCGTCGCTGGAGCTACGGAGTTCGTGCTTTGTGCGACGCTTTCCGCGCTGCGGAAAGAAACTGAGCCATATGGGATAAAAACCCGGTGCAATGCAGCCGACCCTGTCGATTGTAAGCTACTTCTTTCATTGCACCCACTCCCATACGAATCCGGATACGCCTTTGTTTGTCATCTGAATTTGCAGGTCCCCATTACCGTAAACATAACTTTTTTAGCAAGAAATCACTAGTTGTTAAGCAAAACATCAAAGGAATGTAGCCGCTTTAAACGATTTAAGTTGTTTTTGGACCTATCAAAGACATATTCCTTGGGTGGGGGTAAATATAAGACGGCTGGAAAAATTTCATAACGATGCAACAGACAGTTTTCAAAATAATTGATCGTGAATGAAGGCAAACAAATGTGGACATACTATAGTCGGAAAGAGGGTAGACAGTCGGGGGGGGGGGGGGAGGGGAGGGGAGGGAATATCCGTCAGTGTTGGGGACTAAACCCTGATCATTGTGCACGGGAACAAGACGCTCTGCTACCGCGGCTGCAAATACAAAGCAAACACACACACACACACACACACACACACACACACACACACACATGTGTGAAGAAGAAACATATTTTTTAATTCACAAACTTCTGCAGATTAGATTTAGCCACGTCAAGCTGTAACAAAACAAGAACAAAACAAAACAACAAAAAAGATAACGCAAATATGAAGCGTGGGGTTAACATCCCCACCTTTGTAAAAACCTTTCTTTGTTACGAAACAAATACATGAGCCTCGATATCGGACTGACTTATCTGGACAACGACCTTGGAACGTTAAAGGACTTTTGAGATTTGGAACATGGAATGTACGGACACTATATCGAGCTGGAGCGGCCGAAGAACTAACCCGGGAGCTGATTGAATATCAAATGGATATAACAGCAATTCAAGAAATAAGGTGGCCAGGAGAGGGTACTTTAGAGCAAAATGGAATGATTATAATATATGGAGGAAACACCCAAAATAAACATGAATTAGGAACAGGATTTGTCATAAAAAAAGAGTTATGGGGGAACGTTTTAAACTTTAAAGCTTTTAATGACAGGATTAGTAAATTACGAATAAAAGGTAAATGGAAAAATATAACGATGATTAATGTACATGCACCTACTGAAGAGAAAGAAGATGATATTAAAGAAGACTTTTATAATGATCTGGAAGATGTCATAGAAGAAACCCCCAAACAGGACATCCTGATTGTGCTGGGAGACTTCAATGCAAAAATAAGTAGAGAGCAAACTAATAAAAAAGTGGCCGGTATGGAAAGCCTACATACAACTTCAAATGATAATGGATGGAGAGTCATCAACCTGGCAGAAGCCAAAGGACTGCAGGTTAGCAGTACCAGACTACAAAGAAAGGATATACACAAACAAACTTGGAAATCATGTGACAAGAGAACCTATAATCAAATAGATCACATTTTAATTAACAACAGAAATGCATCAAACATACAGCAAGTCAGAAGTTATAGAGGAGCTGAGTGCCACAGTGACCACTTCCTCGTTGGAGCAAAATTTAAAATAAAACTTAAGAGAGCTTTCTATACTAAATTACAAAGATTACACCCAACATATAACAGAGAAAAACTGCAAGACATTACAGTCAAAGATAAATTTACAGATGAAATAAAATGTAAACTTGAAACTCTGCAAAACCCTTTGGAGGAAAGCATTGACCAAACTTGGTTGAACATCAAGAATACAATTCAGTCTACCGCAGAAGAATGTCTCGGTGTGTTAACCACGCATAGAAAGAACAGATGGTTCAATCAAAAATGTGAAGAAGCAGTCATTAGGAAGAAGAATGCCAGACATGTATGGTTAAATGACATCAATAACATCCAAAAGGAAGAGCATTATAGAAATGAATGTAAAGAGGCTACAAAAATAGTCAGACAGCAGAAGCGAGAATATATGAGTAATATAATCAAAGATATGGAAACTAATCACCAGAAAAATGAATCCAGAAAATGTTTTAAAGAACTGAAGTCAATGAAACGAGGGCACCAACAAAACACATATGGTTTAAAAGACAAAAATGGGAATATGATAAATACCAACGAGGAAATGTGCAACACATGGAAAGAATATTTTATTGAATTACTAAATTGTGAAGCTCCAAGTAACATTTTCTCACAAGAAGAGGTTCTAACATGCGAACCACAAATTGACGAACCTACATTTGAAGAAATCCTATATGTAATCACACGACTTAAAAACAATAAGGCAACTGGGACTGATGGAATTGCTGCTGAATTTATAAAGGCAGGTGGCCATGCATTACATCTAAAGCTATACGAACTAATAATAAAAATCTGGAGGACAGAAGAATTATCCCATGACTGGAAAGAGTCATTATTGATACCTATCTTTAAGAAAGGAGACAAGTTCCAATGTGGAAATTATAGAGGAATATCACTACTGTCCACAAGCTATAAGATACTATCCGCAGTATTACTAAATAGACTAAAACCATATTCAGAAGACATATTAGGTGACTACCAGGCGGGTTTTAGACAAAACAGATCAACAATAGATCAGATATTTATCTTACGACAAATAGCCGAGAAACATTGGGAATATAAAAGAGATCTCCATAACATTTTTGTGGATTTTAAAAAGGCTTATGATAGTGTCCATAGGAATAGTTTATGGAATGCTATGCAGGAATTTGGAATACCAAGGAAGTTAATCAACATGACCAGACTATGCATGGAAGATACTTATAATATAGTAACATATAAAGGCAGGAAATCAGACCCCTTCCAAATAACATCTGGCTTGAAACAGGGTGATGCACTATTGCCGCTACTCTTCAATCTGGCTCTAGAGAAAGTTGTAAGGAAGGTAAAGGAGGAATGTGATATTGGAGGAACATCCAAGCTGCTTGGTTATGCAGATGATATAGATATTATAGGGCAAAGTGAACAAAAGACATTGGAAATATTGACTCACTTAAAGGAAAAAGCCCAACAGATGGGGCTGGTTATCAACCAAGATAAGACAGAATATATGGTAATTTCAAGAGACGGAATGGCTAGAAACTCTGGCCACATACAAATAGATAATATGACCATTAAAAGAACGGAAACATACAAATACCTGGGTACGATCTTCAACTGCTCCAACATCATAAGGGAAGAAATACAAACTAGAATCAACTCTGGAAATAAGATATACTATGCACTACAACATCTACTAAAATCAAAGGCGCTATCTCGTAACACCAAAATCACAATATACAAAACACTGATCAGACCAGTTGTGCTGTATGGCTCTGAAACCTGGAGTACAACGAAAGGAGACGAAGCCTTGTTACAAACCTTTGAGAACAAAATTTTAAGACGCATCTTTGGACCCATTAGGGATACACAAAGTGGAGAGTGGAAAAGAAGAAGTAACAAAGACATTTATGATCTGTTTAAGTCCCCGCTAATCACTGGTATCATGAAGGCTAATAGACTACAATGGCTGGGGCATATAGAAAGAATGGAAGATAATAGGGAAACAAAACTCGCTTACACTCAGGAAATAAATGACCGTAGACACCGAGGTAGACCAAGAAGGCGGTGGAGAAATAATACATGTACAGACCTACAAGCACTTGGAATCAACGACTGGCAAGAGAAGGTCCACCAGAGAGAAGAATGGAGACGGATTGTATTTGCAGCAAAGAACCTCAATGGCTCGGAACGCTGAAGAAGAAGAAGAAGAAGTAATTATAAATAAATGATGTTGAACGACAACATAGGTGAGCTATGGCTTAGCGGCAGTGGAGGAGTTTAACACTTCCCGGATATATCGAATTGAACATTCGAATTCAGCCTCAGACTATTTGGAGACCTTGTGTCGATTTCGATGATATGAGTGAAAGCAATGAAAAACTGTTGAACGTAAATATTGTCTAGTACAGTGGTTCTCAACCGGTGGGGAATTCCCCCCCCCTCCCCCAGGGGGGAAATGTTAGGGTTTCCAGGGGGGGGGGGTGATTAAGATTATTTCAAGATCGCATTAATACAAGAACCAGTTACTTGATATTGTTTTTCCCTCTAAATCTTACGGTTCTGTACTTCTCGCCGTAATGAAATTCGTTTTATAACGTAAGTAGACCCGCAAATTATGTTTTATGTATATGTCTAGACTTGTTCTAGTATGTGTTATTAAATTTAGCTTGTATTTTTATGTATACTGTGTAAAGGTGGGGAGGATTTATAGGGAGGAAATTAGAAAGGGGGGTGGGGGATGACGTTCTGGACATATGGTACAGGGCGGCATGGGCCAAAAAAGGTTGAGAACCACTGGTATAGTAAATCAAAAACAGTTTTTAAAAATGTTGACGATGATTTTCACGTCCCGTAAAGTACATGAAACTATCTATACGTCTGGACAACTAAACCGATCTGATATTTAACTTTCTTTCAATCATCTTCTACTCAAAAATTGCCTACTAAAATTGCCTAGAAAATCAATATGGGTTGGGGTTGATCGCAACGTTCTGCAAAGGACATGCACAACTATTTAAATGACTAAACAGACAGATCTGATGTTTAACTCTCTTTAACTTATCTTCATATAAGATTCCACAACTATACAAATCTGACCTTTAACTCTCTTTCACGTATCTTCATATAAGAGTATACAACTACACAGATCTGATGTTTAACTCTCTTTCAGTTATCTGCATATACTGTTCTTACAGCTAGACACTTTCTAATGTTTCATTCTCTTTCCGCTTTCTTCTTATACGACTCTACAGCTAGACAGCTCTTATGTTGAACTTTCTTTCAGCTTTCTACTTATACGGCTCTACAACTAGACAGCTCTTATGTTGCACTTTCTTTCAGCTTTCTACTTATACGACTCTACAACTAGACAGCTCTTATGTTGAACTTTCTTTCAGCTTATTCTAATACGACTCTACAACTAGACAGCTCTTATGTTGCACTTTCTTTCAGCTTTCTACTTATACGGCTCTACAACTAGACAGCTCTTATGTTGCACTTTCTTTCAGCTTATTCTAATACGACTCTACAACTAGACAGCTCTTATGTTGCACTTTCTTTCAGCTTTCTACTTATACGGCTCTACAACTAGACAGCTCTTATGTTGCACTTTCTTTCAGCTTTCTACTTATACGGCTCTACAACTAGACAGCTCTTATGTTGCACTTTCTTTCAGCTTATTCTAATACGACTCTACAACTAGACAGCTCTTATGTTGAACTTTCTTTCAGCTTATTCTAATACGACTCTACAACTAGACAGCTCTTATGTTGCACTTTCTTTCAGCTTTCTACTTATACGGCTCTACAACTAGACAGCTCTTATGTTGAACTTTCTTTCAGCTTATTCTAATACGACTCTACAACTAGACAGCTCTTATGTTGAACTTTCTTTCAGCTTTCTACTTATACGACTCTACAACTAGACAGCTCTTATGTTGCACTTTCTTTCAGCTTATTCTAATACGACTCTACAACTAGACAGCTCTTATGTTTAACTTTCTTTCAGCTTTCTACTTATACGACTCTACAACTAGACAGCTCTTATGTTGCACTTTCTTTCAGCTTTCTACTTATACGGCTCTACAACTAGACAGCTCTTATGTTGAACTTTCTTTCAGCTTATTCTAATACGACTCTACAACTAGACAGCTCTTATGTTGCACTTTCTTTCAGCTTTCTACTTATACGACTCTACAACTAGACAGCTCTTATGTTGAACTTTCTTTCAGCTTATTCTAATACGACTCTACAACTAGACAGCTCTTATGTTGAACTTTCTTTCAGCTTATTCTAATACGACTCTACAACTAGACAGCTCTTATGTTGCACTTTCTTTCAGCTTTCTACTTATACGACTCTACAACTAGACAGCTCTTATGTTGAACTTTCTTTCAGCTTTCTACTTATACGGCTCTACAACTAGACAGCTCTTATGTTGCACTTTCTTTCAGCTTATTCTAATACGACTCTACAACTAGACAGCTCTTATGTTGAACTTTCTTTCAGCTTATTCTAATACGACTCTACAACTAGACAGCTCTTATGTTGCACTTTCTTTCAGCTTATTCTAATACGACTCTACAACTAGACAGCTCTTATGTTGAACTTTCTTTCAGCTTATTCTAATACGACTCTACAACTAGACAGGTCTGATGTTTAACTTTCTTTCAGCTTTTTCTTATACGACTCTACAACTAGACAGCTCTTATGTTGAACTTTCTTTCAGCTTATTCTAATACGACTCTACAACTAGACAGCTCTTATGTTGAACTTTCTTTCAGCTTATTCTAATACGACTCTACAACTAGACAGGTCTGATGTTTAACTTTCTTTCAGCTTTTTCTTATACGACTCTACAACTAGACAGGTCTGATGTCAAACTCTCTTTCAGCTGTTTTCTTATACGACTTACAATTAGACAGATCTTATGTAAAAAAAAAAAAAAATATCATACTCAAACATTCCCAAAATTTTGCTGTGAATGTGTGATATATTTAGGCCATCACATCTTTAGGCCTGAGCGCACGGAGAAATAGATGACCAGACCAGTCTTTTCCTCCCATAGCGGTCGTTGAGCGCAAGCATCGAACTCTCCTCTGGTGGTGCTCATTCCATTGTCAGCGTAGCTTTGTAAACGCTACACCAGCGCGTCATCTGACGTGCAACGCTCTTTCAGTGGTCTTCTTATATCACTATATAGGTCTGGTGTTTAACTCTCTGTCGTCTTAGTATAGGGTGTATTTTTAATGACTGTGCAGTGTTTGAAAATATTGTCGGTCCAAGTTTTCTATTCACCCTCTGTAAAGTTCGTGCAACTTGGACCGGCAATATTTTCAAACACTGCACAGTCATTAAAAATACACCCTGTACATAACTACAGGAGGTCTGCATGGTCGTATGGATAAGAATGCTCGCTCTTAAACTTCCAGTGACCTGATGGTAAGATAGCGGGTAGCTGGACTAACATATTGACTTCTTGTCCATGACTTGCCGACGTAAATTACAAGTACTTCAGAAGCCTGTGTGGGTTGACCTGATGACGAGGGACACTGGTAATAGGGAAGCTAGCCCACAAGCAAATATCAGCTCAGTGTGAACTACGCTGGAGTTCAAAGCGAGCGGATAAAAAATAAAAACGAAACCGCGAAGCAATATTTTTAGTACATAAATGCATTTATCTTTAACTTCTGCTTTCAAGAAACAGATATCTTGTTCCGGGTTTCAATCCCTCAGTGGAGTATACACCATCAACCATATACCCCTATTCATTGTTAGCTCGTGTAGTTAATTCTATGTTTCCCATATAATTTACTTTTAATTATAATGCTCTTCTCCGCGTTATTTTTATCCTTTCCATACTTTTTCTTAACACATACAACTATATTTGTGAGTATTTTACTTGTATTTTTTTTCCCTTCAAAATTATCCACCGAGGCTTCAGAAATGTGGTTTTACACAATTATGCTGACAATTTCTTGGACAGGAAAAATTAGTTATTTATGAGTAAATGTTTATAAAGCTGCAAAAGATAACATACCACAAACATCATACAGAAGCACTCGTCATTTTTGCAGACATCATCATCATCATCATCAAGTGCCGTGCCGGCTGGCGTAGGCGTTCATGGCTCTCCATAGATCTCGGTCTTTGGTTTTCTGGATCAACTCTGCTGCTGATATTCCTCCATGCCACCGTCTCAATCCATCCAGCATCACTTCTCTTGGTCTACCTCTGCCTCTCTTCCCCTCGATCTTTCCAGTTGTTACGATGTTCTCCAATGCCTCTCTTCTCATCACATGACCGAGGAAAGCTGTTTGTCTCTGTCTTATTGTTGTATATAATGTTCTAGTTTCGTTAGCCTCTTTCAGGCAGTCGTCGTTAGTTACTCTGGCAGTCCAAGGAATTCGCAACATTCGTCTCAGGAACCACATCTCTGTTGCTTCTAATTTCTTCTTAATTTGTTCATTTACATTCCAAGATTCACTGCCATACAGCAAAACTGGTTCTACATAGCATTTCATCACTCTATTTCTTACATTCAGTGATAGTGACTTATTGCATAAGATACTCTTCATTTTCTGAAATGCGGCTTTTGCCTGCCCTATTCTGCTCCTAATCTCTGTTGTACATCTTCCATCTGATGTTATAAATGCCCCTAGGTATCTAAAATTATCAACTTGGTTAAGGATTTTCCCTTCTATTGCTATGTCACATTAGAGAAAATCTGAAACGTGTCGTGACATATGTAAAGATTTGTTGGAATAGGGATATCGGAAGACAGCCTGAGAAAATTCTTGACAGCGCTTTGTTAGAGCACGGAAAGATTTCCGCCACAAAATAATACATGCTGTTGGAGAAACAAGATGTGTGAAAGCATGGTGGCCCAAGCCGAGTCGACACGGCACTCTATATTGGTATATCTGGCTGGGGAATAAAATAAGTATTGGTTAAAGAGTTTACTTTTTTTGCGCTGGCTCGCTTTGAACTCAAGCGTAATCAATACCCACTACTTCTAGTAGTGCTGGACTGAATTTTGTGTGTGGATTAGCTTTCCCTATTAGTGTGAACTGAAAAAGACAGTTAAATTCATACAAGAGACAACATTGCAGACATAGACATATTTCAAGCGAACGAAAGAAGAAGAAGAGCAGTGTCCTCCGCCACCAGACGAACCCACTACACCTTCAGAAGTACTTGTAATTTACGTCTCCATGTCAAGGACGATAGGTAAACATTTTAGGCCAACTGTCCGGTGCAGGGGTTGAATCCTTTACCTCGGTGTTAGCACACAGGATGTTTAAGAACACATGTTCTTATCCATTCGGTCATGCTGAGCTACGGTTAAAGAGTTAATACTAATGAAGCCTTACAGAAAAACTATGTTCTGCCATGTGTCTTCGTCTAGAACCATATTCCCACGGCCCCATACGACGTATAACAGGTTTTACTTTTGTATGCGTCTTCGTTGAATCTTTTGCAAACGTATACATTCATATACACACATAGACACACACCTAAATTGAAATATACTAAGGTGACAATGTAATGTAATTATTGTGTCTTGGCGATACTAAAGCAACATTTCATGGTTTGATACTGAACGTCAGCTTAGTAAATTTCTCCGGATGATTTATTAGCGAGGTTTTACATCCAGTGTAATTACAAGAATCTCCCCGTTTTTGTCTAATTCGCGAAACGCTGAAGAAACACTTCATCGATCCCATCAAACTGGTCCGTCTTCACAGCCCTGCCCCTAGTCACTCATGCTTATCTGTCCCCTTTTTGCCACTCCCCTCAATCAAGCTTTTTCTCCTCCCATCTTTGATGCAAGTGAAGCCAGGATTCGAGGAACTTGCGGGGCGTCTCCTCGCCGGCACGTGCCGACAGTGTTCCTGCTTCAGTCACTGCTGGGGCTTCCTCGCTACGGAACTCAAATAGACGGGCATCGTCTTGAACGAGGTTTCTTCTCAGATTTCATAGGCTTCCCTATCTTTGCCCAATCATCGTCCCCCAATTGGTTTCTATTTTTCTATTTACATTTTCCTCTCCGTTTAATATTCCCAGGAAACGGCCTCCTGTCTCTGGCGCGCGTTTTATTCGAAGCAAACATCTTTGATGTTACCAAAAATCGAAAAGTAATGAATATCCAGGGCTGAACCTGACAGAGTGTTCTCCCTTACTGACTTCCGCTTCACGTTGCTAAAGACGCGAGAGTGGAAGAAACGGGTGACAACAAGTTCTGGAGATTTTGTTTTTTCACGCCCGCCCTGTTTTGTTTTTATCGTCGAACGTCTTGGGCTGATGCTGAAGCCGTACAAGGTCCATGAAACTGTTTGGACCTGTGTCTACAATGAAGGATGACAAATTTAAATGGAACCAGCTCCGGTTACGATCTAGTCAACACGGTTGTTAGAGTGATGGATATTTAAGGACCCCTGGCTAAAAGCACCATCATGACCACTATCCTTGAATTGGTTCTGTGTAATGCTGGGATATTACTTGTGATCGTTCCAAAGGTCAGTATATTTTTAACGGCTCTCAATTGCAGGATCAATTGTTATAGATACTTCATGAGATATTTATCTTCGGTGAGTTGTGGAACTATAACAAACACCAGCAGATCGCCTTTAGAGTAATACTCTTGTTGCTAGAAACAAACCTGCATCTTAGAACTCGACTTATGTTAACTATGTTAGTACTCGAGGTGTGGTCAGAAATATTACACAAATTAAGTACCATGGGATGATTAACCATCTTAAGCGACTTCCCATATCTGCCATGGACGTATATATTACCAAAATGTTGTCATTTCAAAATGGTGTCTCAATTAAAATATCAATACAGTAGTTTTCCCTAAACAGTCTCCTTAAATATGATATATAATAAAACATTTTGCTACCATTATAACAAATTTTAGGTCATAACTGTGTCACACCCCTACGTCCCATTTCCCATCATCCATGTTTGTTTTGTTCAAACCTACTTTGTGTTTGGCACTAAATCTGTGCAAGTATCTGATGTGTACAGAAAGTCTTTCTAAGGAAGTGTTCATTTTCAATTGTGTTACATTCTTTATAATATCTTAGCAGTAGAATGCAGCATTACAGCAATGGAGTTGTCAGTACACTCGCTTATAACCACAACAGTTTATGTTCGGTCCCCAGTAGTGCCAAGGTTTAATGTATTTCTAATAGTATGGCTCTGGGTCGACCAAGTATTTTACGCTGGATACTTATGTTCTGATAAAATTAAAGATGGCCTGCGCAGCATTAACCTCATCACTCCACTTGCGCTGTTGGCAAACTGAAAATGTCGTTCAAATACAGTATTCCACTTATGTCTTCATTGTGTATAGATGGGCTTACTTGCTTTACTTATTTAGATGCTTTTGTCATCATCATCATTGTCATCTTTATTGACTTTTGCGGGCGGTCAGACAGCTCGATTTCACCAGCAGAATGTATCAATTAATGCGCTAATATTTTCCGATAACTAGTGACGGACTAGAGAAAGAATATTCTCCCGCTGCCTTCCTCTCCTTCCTCTGCTAGACCTGTTTTGTATATACCAATCGGCACTTTACTTCCTAAGACATTGGCTAGTACCTGTTTAACAGATTTAGTGCCAAACGAACAAGTAGGTTAGGGCAACACAAACATGCATGGCAGAAAATGGGAAGTAAGGGTGTGTCACACTTAATCATCCCACCACGATTAATCATCCCACCAAGATCAATCATCCCACCACACTTAATCATCCCACCACGATTAATCATCCCACCACGATTAATCATCCCACCACACTTAATCATCCTACCACGATTAATCATCCCACCAAGATCAATCATCCCACCACACTTAATCATCCCACCACACTTAATCATCCCACCACGATTAATCATCCCACCACGATTAATCATCCCACCACACTTAATCATCCCACCACGATTAATCATCCCACCAAGATCAATCATCCCACCACACTTAATCATCCCACCACGATTAATCATCCCACCACGATTAATCATCCCACCACACTTAATCATCCTACCACGATTAATCATCCCACCAAGATCAATCATCCCACCACACTTAATCATCCCACCACGATTAATCATCCCACCACACTTAATCATCCCACCACGATTAATCATCCCACCACACTTAATCAGTTAATTCAGGGTCTACTGGGAGTTCATTCCACTTTGAAATAAAATCCGCCCGGAAGCATATTCAAACCCACGACCACCGGGCCATCAGGCAAGCGTCTAGCCACTACGATACCACAGCTCCCTTGTCAACTCTTGCCAAAGCATACATTTTACCAGTTGTTACAGTTTATTCTAGATTGTCCTTTGTCTTATCGAGATACTTTATTGTTTTCTCCGTAAAACGGCAATGGACCTTTTCCATGCCATAGGGTGTATTAGATATATGGTGCTATCCCCCATATGTTTAGACCAATCGGCACTTGATGAGTGATGTAGCCAATATCACATTGATATACGCCTTGGTACGCCTTAAGGCGTATTAGGTGTATGGTTCCAGCCCCGTATTTTGATAGACCAATCGGCCACTTGATAGGGGAATGTGGTTGATAAGAGCGCCTTTACTTTTACTTCCCTGAAAATCTCTTGCTATCAAATTTAGGCTAGGTCGACTTGGGAGTCCATGCAATTACAACCCCCCTCCCCCACCCTACTGGGACTCGAACACATGTCCACACCGCGCCGCCAGGCGAGCGTGCTAGCCATAACACTACAGCGGGTCCCGCCAAGCTTTTAGTACAAAGACAAAAATTAATTTCCTTTTTCGAAGATTTTAACATGGATTAGATGAGCTATAGATAATTCATTCATTCATTCAGTAGCATGTCCTTTGCAGAACCTCGCTCCCATAACAACCTTCCGGAAAACCTCTCGATCATAAGCAAGATGTCCCGCGTCCGATACACCCATCTGGAGATCATCCGCCACATCCTGCACCCATCTTCTCTTTGGTCTTCCTCTTCCTCTCTTCTCAGGCGTATACCCCTCCATTATTGTTCTCTCCAAACTTTCGTGACGTTTCAAGTGACCCAAATATTTCAGTTTTCTTTGTTTTATCGTTTTTAATAGCCAACCTTCTTCAATATTCAGCTCTTGAAGTATAGATGCATTTGTTCTTTTCTTTACCCAAGATATTCTTAGAACTCGTCTATAGCATTATGTCGCAGTAATGTGGAATGTGTGTGGACTTTATGTTAGAAACAACCAGAAAATGCTACTACCGTCTAACAGTTAGACCAGTGTTTTCCAACCTTTTTTGCGCTATGCCCCACCAAAGCCTTTCTAAAATTTTTATGCCCCCCTCCCCCTTCCCAACATATACATAATTTTAATATTCAAAAATCAAAATGTTCACTAAAGCAACTTGAATGATAGGTTTTAGGAAGAAATCACTAGGAAATTATTGAGCAAACACAGTAACTTTTCAAAACATATAATGGAGATCTGAAATTCAAGTACAAACTAATGTTAATGAAAGATTTGTCTATATTATTTTAATTATTAGTAGTTATTTCTAATTTAAATTTAGTGAGATCCTTGCGCTTGATGCATTCATTACAAAACTGGTTTGAAGATAACAGCTCTGCTCTAATTCTAATAATTGTTTGTAAGAGAGACAGCTGAAGTCTATTCCATGCTTTGGTTTTTATGCATGTTAAAAGAGAGAACATCCTCTCCACTGCAGCATTGCTAATAGGTGTTATTAAGCAAGCAAGAGCAAAAGAAGCAAGCTCTTTAAATTGGGGATGTTTCATGACTCCTTGCCAGAACTGCTCTGTATCTTTGGGCAGTCATTTTCTTTTAATTGTTCTTCTTCCTTCCAATCTATAAAAGACAATTTTCTGTATTGCTTTTCCACCGCGGCCGATAATTTTTCCAACGCTTGATGAATCGACCTTCATTGAAGAACTGCTACCACCTTCCTCATGACCACGGACATATCCGCTACTATAAGACATGTTATAAAAGTATGCGAATGTTATACATCGAGTGTTAAATCTGTCTTATCCGGGAAGGTTAATCCGGTCAACAAATGCCCGCATAAGTCGGATGTGTCGGCCTAACGGCGCAAGAACGCAGCTCTGCTGTAAACAGGCACAACGCAGTCACATCCGAAGAAAAAAAATCCGGATGAACGCAGAAGAAGAGGAAGATATCTGTCTTATTCTGTATCTTGCAGCCTAACTGTAAAAGCATTTCAAAACCATCGCGCCAGCCATCATCTATGGAGCTTTTCGGTTTAATTACTCCATTTATTACTAGTAGTATTAGTCTATCTGCATTATTTGTTATTGCTATTTTAATTATTTTGATAACTAGTAACATTTGAATTATTTTTCTAACGGCAGCTTCTTTTACAAAATGGACATCGCAGTCGGAATTGTAACGTTAGCTGCCTTTTTACACGTATTTTATTTAATGGCACAAGGTCTATTAGCCATACTGAATATCTGCCTGAGAACAACTCCGAAAATGACTAGGGGAAGGCTAAACCCCGAAGTCAGGTCACGTAATAATAGCGCCGCAAGAAGAACAGATGTTTTAATATAATACAATGACCACATTTCTGCTATATATAAGCCAGTGGCAGATATAGGAAGTTGCTAAAGATGATTAATTATGCCATAGCACTTAACCCTGATTATGATGATTATGTTGATGTTAACCAATGGTAAGTAATGTCATCAATAGGTAATCAGTCTTTCCCTTCTGTAGCATCAGTTAATCTGATTATGTTGATATTTTTTTTGCGCCCGCTTGCTTTGAACTCAAGCGTAGTCCATACACACTACTTATAGTAGTACTGGACTGAATTTTGCGTGTGGATTAGCTATCCTTATTAACAGTGTCCCTCGCCATCAAGTGAACCCACTTTAACTTCAGAGGTGATTATGTTGATCTTAACCAATGGTAAGAAATGTCATCAATAGGTAGTCAGTCTTTCCCTTCTGTAGCATCAGTTAAATCTGATTATGATGATTATGTTGATATTAAACAACGGTAAGTAATGTCACCAATAGGTAGTCAGTCTTTCCCTTCTGTAGACTGCAGTTAGCCCTTGAATCCAAATCTCGTTCAACTACCCTCATGTCGTTGTCAGGACAACTTCCTAATTATCCGGCCAACGCGCCAGCTAAAATCTCTTACATCAGTATAATCTACACAAAATAATTGTGGAATTCTGCTGAAAAACAACAAAATCACACTCTACAGCTCACAAAGATGAAAGTATCATTCCTGGTCACTATAACACCACTTAAAATGTTGTTTGTCCATCAAGAATGATGATGACCATTCATTTCATCCAGTGGGGTTGATAAGTATGGAGCCGTGGGTTCTAAGATGGCTGATAAGGCCTATTTTGGCTCGAAATGTTCTTTGACATTGTGGACAAAGTATGCTTGACGTCTCTGGAGGAGGATTTCCTGCAGTGGTTTTTCTGTCCTGCCTTTTCTTCACAGCTCTTGCAGTCCTGGTTGCCTCGCATATGACTGAACCTTTGCGTAATGATGCACGCCACGAATTTCGGTCTCTGGCTGCAGCCTCCCAGGTGTCATGATGAATTCCAAAAGTATTCAGTGAAATTTTCAGAGTGTCTTTAAAGCGTTTGCTCTGGCCACCTTGGGAGCGTTGACCACAACGCAGTTCGCTGTAAAACATTCATTTAGGGAGCCTGTGATCTTGCATGCGAGTCAAGTGACAAGCCCAACGAATCTGATTCTTCATCAGGGTAGTGTGGATACTGGGCATAGATGCTCTTTCTAGGACTTCAGTGTCTGGGATCTTGTCTTGCCATTTAATCTTCAGTAGCTTCCTTAGGCAGACTGTGTGGAAGTGGTTTAATTTCCTAGCGTGTCGCTGATAAACAGTCCAGGTTTCACAAGCATATAGCAGTGTGGATAATACAACTGCTTTGTAGACTTTTAGCTTTGTTTCCAGGCTTATTCCAGTTCTGTCCCATACATTCTTGTACAGTCTGCCAAAGGCCGCACTGGCCTTGGAGATTCTCGCATTCACTTCGTCATCAATTGTGGCAGCTTGTGACACAGTGCTGCCAAGATAGGTGAATTTGTCCACAACACTTAGTCTATGATCATTCACTTTGATATTCGGCACAGTGTGATTATTCCCTGGAGCTGGCTGGTACATAACTACAGTCTTCTCCAAGTTGATATTGAGCCCAACGTTGGCACAGGCATGTGAGAAAGCTGAAACATTATGTTGCATGTCCGCCTCTGAGTTGGCATATAGAGCGCAATCATCAGCAAACAGGAGCTCTCTGACGGTGTCGCTGTTAATTTTGGTTTTGGCTTTCAGCCTTCTGAGACTGAATAACTTTCCATCCATTCGGTAGTTGATGCCTATTCCAATGTTGTCGTTCTCGAAGGCATTCAACAATATGGCTGAAAACATGAGGCTGAACAGTGTTGGTGCCAGGACACATCCTTGCTTCACTCCATTGGTGACAGGAAAGGGTTCAGACAGTTCACCATTTTCCTGTACTCTTGCCTGCATGCCATCATGAAATAGCCGCACTATTTGGACAAACGTTCGTGGACAGCCATATTTTGCCATAATCTTCCACAGTCCTTCTCTGCTGACTGTATCAAAAGCTTGGTAAGGTCAATGAAAGTGGAGAACATTTCGCAGTTCTGTTCCTGACATTTCTCTTGCAGCTGCCTTGCAGCGAAAATCATGTCAACAGTTCCACGTTCTTTTCTGAAGCCACATTGACTCTCAGGAAGAAGACCTTGATCGAGATGGGCCGTGAGGCGATTGAGAAGAATTCTGGCGAGTATCTTCCCTGCAATTGAAAGCAAGGAGATGCCTCGGTGGTTGTTACAGGATTGGCGGTTTCCTTTACGTTTGTAAAGATGGACTATTGACGCGTCCTTGAAATCTTGTGGCATGGTCTCGTTCACCCATATGTTTGTAAAGACTTGGTGAAGCTGCTCTGTTAGGACCGGCCCACCTGCCTTGTATATCTCTGCTGGGATGGAGTCAGGACCAGGTACCTTGCCGCTGGAGAGTTGCTGGATGGCTTTGTTTACTTCCACTATGGTTGGCAGGTCATCAAGTGTTTCATTGGTGGGAACTTGAGGAAGGCAGTTGATGGTTTCATCATTGAAGAAGGAAGTTGTATTTAAGATTTTGCTGAAATGCTCTGCCCAGCGTTGAAGGATTTCTTTCTTATCGGTGACCAATGTTCCCCAATCTGCACTGCGGAGGGGAACTATGCCTGGTGATGTAGGACCATAGACCGCTTTCAGTGAGTCGTAGAAGTTTTTCATATCATGTCTGTCAGCAAAGCCCTGAATTTCATCAGCTTTGCTGCTCATCCATGAGTCCCGCATATGCCGAAGTTTCTGCTGCACTACTCTCTGAATGTTCTTGAAAGCACCTTTTTTTAAATGTTGACTTTGGGTCATTCAAATGTGCCTTGAGGAGAAGATGTTTCTCGGCCAGCAATTGGTTGATGTCTTCGGAATTTTCATCAAACCAGTCTTTATGCTTTCGGGGGGCTGGACCCAGGATTTCCATAGCAGTGTTGTAAATTGTGTCCTTTAGGGCTCTCCATTCTGTTTCTGTATCCTGTTTAGCTGCAGCATTGGGCTTGAGGTGGTCTTCCAGCATATTTTCAAACGACTGCTGCATTTTCTTGCTGTTTAGGCGAGTGACATTTAGCTTTTTTTGCATTTTCGCCCCTTGAGGACGCCGTGGTGGCCTGATGTGAATGTTTATTTTCGAGACAATGAGACGATGGTCTGTCCAACATTCAGCACTACACATGGATTTTGTCACTCGAACGTCTTGTCTGTCACTCTTCCTGACGATGACATAGTCAATGAGGTGCCAGTGTTTCGAGCGAGGGTGCATCCACGATGTCCTATTTCTCATGGGGAGACGGAAAATTGTGTTCGTAATCAGGAGATCATGTTCGGCACATGTCTGAAGGAGGCGGAGTCCATTGCTGTTACAATTTCCGACTCCATGCTTTCCAATAATGCCACTCCAAGAGGTGGTGTCCGTGCCTACTCTGGCATTGAAATCCCCAAGGAGTATAAGTTTGTCTCCTTTGGGAACAGATGTTAATACATTGTGCAGGTCCTCATAGAACTTGTTCTTGACATCATCTTCGTTGGTCATAGTTGGTGCGTAGACACTCACAATGGTTGCATGCTTCCTTCCATTCAGCAGGGGCAACTTCATGGTCATGAGCCTATCGTTTATAGCCTTTGGAAATCCAGCTAATTTGCCGACCAGGGCCGACTTAATGGCAAATCCCACACCGGATTGGCGTCTTTCCTCGTTTTTCCTTCCACTCCAGAAAAATGTGTAGCCGGCACCTATTTCATAGATTTGGCCTTCTTCTGCAAGTCGTGTCTCGCTCAAGGCTGCAATGTCGATGTTGTACCTGCCCAGCTCTCTCCCAATCAGTGCTGTTTGTCTCTCTGGACCCGACGCGCCGTCTCTGTCAAGTAGGGTGCGTACATTCCAAGTTCCAATTGTTAAGGGAATATGGTTTACTCTGTTAGCTTTGCTTGATTTATCTTTGTTTGTATGTCGACCGCAGTTAAGGGTACCCACCAACCGCGGCTAGCTGGTTAGGTAGTGATGGAGCAGACAATGTTTAGGGCACCTTTTCTAGCCCCTTCCTCATGCTATGGATGTGAGCAGTGTGTTCCTATAGAGGGCTGCTCAGTCGCTCAGGGGGCTGCCGAATCCCACTGCTGCTCCGGTCAGTAGAAGACGACCATATGGCCTGAGCCCCCTGTGTGCAGGTCTGCGACTACGGCTGCCAGCGTACCCACGCCTGTCGCTTCGCCGCTCGCCCATCGCCACAGGGCTTGAAGGTGATATATGACGTTGGATGAAGAATGACTTGCGCGATGAATTGGATTAAAGTGAGGAAGAGTTGCGCAATTCGTCGACCTCACTCTCTCGCCTGAGTCCATCTGAGTCCAGTGGCAAGACAAGTCGAGACGACTGGAGACGAATACAGGTGCAGTGGATGACCAGGGCGCTCTACGTGCCTTGCCGTGCTCATTCCTTTCCACAACGCTTTGCAGGTAAATGCCGTCTTGCCCGTTGAATCAGGAATGATTTCTTCCGCGCAGTCTGCCGAATTCTGTCTTCACATGCTGGGTAGGAATAGTTTACCTCTTGGTTTGACACCAAATCGGATACCCATGCCTGGTTTAGCCAGCCTCTCACAGCTGTTGCCGGGGGGGGGGGGGTGGCCGCTGTCACATAACTTAAAATAAGGAAATGTATAAAGACAATAATGTGGTAGCCTCCGTGGCTAAGTGGTCAACATTTTTTTTATTGAAAATTTATTTCTTTCCTGTTGCCTTTGCTGACATTTTCCCTTTTAAATCTTGCTTAACCTCTGAGGAAGCAGCTTTATTTGCTGCTGTTGTGTCCTTCTTTAATAAAGTACTCGAGGTTGTTTTCTTGACACTTTCAGCTTTACCAGGTGTTGTTTTACATTTCCTGACATCACTGGCTGATTTGCTCGCCCCTGGCATCCTAGCATTTCCTGAAGTTAGGGTGCCGTCTTTGTTACTGCTGTCTGCATCAGATGAACCGTCTAGGCTGCCAAGTTCGTCAGGCACTTTCTTAATTCTGTCCTCATCTATCTTCTCTTCCTCATTCGTCTTATCTGGAGAAACTAAAATTGATGAATCACAATCAGTATCTGTTTTCTCATCTTCACTGTCACTTTCATTTTCGTTGAGTTTAGTGAGCTCCGCAGGTAAAATTCTTTCCTTGGTAGTAGAGCAGATTTCTAGCAACTCTCTCAGGGCTTTATTTTCCACCTCGAGTCGAGTCAGCCGCTCCTCATCAACCCGCCCCAGCTTTTCATCTACCCCAATAGCCTTCTGCATGACTCCAGCCATTTCATCAATCTTGTCCATTAGCTGGCACACAGACTCCTTGGCAATGACCTCCCGCTCTTGAAGGGTCTTCTCAACCCTGTTGCTGTGCAGTAACTTGACTGTATGCTCCCTGTATTTCTGCATGATCAGCTCCAGAGCAGGCTGATGCTCCTCCAGTGCTGCCTGCAGCTCTCTGTTCTCCTGCTGAAGATCTCGAATTTGACGGTTTTCTTGTGCTAAGCCCAAAACTAGTGTGGATCGAGGTCGGTGTTTGGCAATCTCATTCAGCTCGGTGATATCTTCCTGATACTGTTTCATAGCTTCAGTTTTGTTATAGAGCGTCTGTGTGACGGCAATGATGTTATCAACCATGAGGTCATGATCCTTCAGGTGTATGACAAGGGTGTGAGCATCCGTCAGCAGTTTCTCTACTGACAGTGGCATGATGTTCCTCTGACTTTAACAGAATCTCGAATCATTTGTTACTTCCACTGACCGTATAATACGTTGTGAAGAGAAACCGGAGTAATTAAATCTTCTGTTTAGACAGACATTGCCTAGCAGACAAAGAAATAAATGATTTACTAAACAATATATATTACACAAATATTTAGTGTCTTAAATTTAAATAATAATCAAAATTGTGTAAAGCTTTATAATCGTAACATTTCATTGATATCCTCCAAAATATGAATAAAATTTTTACAGAAGTAAACATATACTTCTCTTGCAAAATAGCTATCAGTACAAGTATAGTGAAATCTATAATTGTTCCCCTTGATTGCTAAAGCCGAAAAATGACTTCAACCTATATGAAATTATTTCCCTTGTAATAAAAGAATACCAGTTTTAAATATTGAGCACAACCCACTACTGCAGTGTTTCCCAACCTTTTTTGCGCTATGCCCCACCTAAGCCTTTCTAAATTGTTTATGCCCCCCTCCCCCTCCCAACATATACATAATTTTTAATATTCAAATATCAAAATGTTCACTAAAGCAACTTGAATGATAGGTTTTAGGAAGAAATCACTAGGAAATTATTGAGCAAACACAGTAAGTAACTTTTCAAAACATATAATGGAGAACTGAAATTCAAGTACAAAATAATTTTAATGAAAGATTTCTCTATATTATTTTAATTATTAGTAATTATAATTTAAATTTAGTGAGATCCTTGCCCTTGATGCTTGCTGCAAAGAGATTTTATGTCAGGTTCCAATTTAGTTAACTTGTCTCAGTCTCTCTTCAGCTTGACCGTGACTATCTTCTCTAAAACCTTCCCAAATGTATTTTGAAGGGTGATGATCATCATGAGAACTTCCGGTGTAATGGAGACGCGATGACTCGCTGTCTTGGGGGAGAAGCTTTTCAGTGTTTTTCTGTGGATTCCTTATGGAAATTCCCGTGAAATTCGTGTGGATAGTGTTTTTCCTTTGGATTATGTGATGTTATTTCGTGTTCGTTAATTGGAAGTGTTCAAAAGAAGCCACGGAAGGCAGGTGGTGGATGAAATTATGAGGGCAGCCGACAGATATTTGTTGGTTATGGTCTCGAGTTTCGCGACGGCAAGCTTTCTCTCTTTCGAGAGACACTGATTGCGGTCATCCGGCCAGTATGGTCACTGCCATAGAGGAAAGCAACGGCAAACTACCTCTTTGAAATTGCCTAGTTTATTATGATTCGCTTAAAGACTGATCATCGCAAGACAAGGACAGAGACATTAAAATTAGGAACATGGAACGTTAGGACGCTAAACAACGACGGAAAATTAGAGAACATAACACAAGAAATTCAAAGAGAAAAAATTAATATATTAGGTATGTGCGAAACGAGATGGACAGGAGCAGGCATCAAGATACATAAAGATTTTAAGATTATTTATTCTGGAGGTGAGGATCGGCATGGGGGAGTGGCAATAGTTTTGGACCGGAAAACATCAACGTCTGTTCAGGGATATTGGGCCGTGTCGGACAGAGTACTACTAGTTAAATTGAGTGGCAGACCTTTTAACATAAATATTATTCAAGTATATGCCCCAACAGGAGAGTCCAGTGAAGATAGTGTAGAGGAATTTTATAATGACATAGAGTCTGCCTTAAAGAAATGTAAAAATTCAGAAATAAACATTATAATAGGGGACTTCAATGCAAAAGTAGGAAATCAAGGGGATAGATACACAGTAGGAAACTATGGTTTAGGAGAGAGAAATGAAAGAGGATACAGACTAGTAGAGTGGGCAAAAGAACAGGAAATGATTGTAGGAAACACCTGGTTCAAGCAACACCCTAGAAGATTATGGACCTGGAGGAGTCCTGATAGCAGGATTAGAAACCAGATTGACTACATTCTCATTAGCAGAAGATTTAGAAACGCCCTAACAGTAGCAAAAACAGTTCCCAGTGCTGACTGTTATAGTGACCACAGATTACTCACAGGAACATTGAGGATAAAGTTGAAGAAAGTCAAGTATACAACAGGGAACACTAAATATGATTTGTGTACATTGAGTAATGACAAGGAAATACAAAACAAATTCAACATAGAAGTACAGAACAGATTTGAAATATTGTCTGATCTAGAGATCCTATTCCAGGATGTGGATGATCAATGGGAAATGTTAAAGAATTCAATCAATATGGCTGCAGAAACAACTATTCCAAAATTAAAGAAGGTGGGTCGTAAGAAATGGATGACTGAGGAAATTTTACACTTAATGGAAACAAGAAGACTCAACAAAAATAATCCTGCCAAATATGAAGAAATTCACAGACAAGTCAGAATATTATGTAGGAAGGCAAAAGAATCATGGCTTGAGGAAAAGTGCTTAGAAATTGAAAAACAACACAATAGTCAAAATACCAAATTAGTGCACAAAAGGATTCAGGAACTTACTAATAAAAGAACAAGTACATCAACAGGCTGTCTAAGAACTAAAGATGGCAAAATCATAATAGAAAAAGATCAGATTCTACATGTATGGACAGATTATGTGAAAGACCTGTATAATGATAACAGAGAGGAACAGTATGCTATTAGATTTAATAATGAAGGACCAGCAATTTTAAAGATGGAGGTTCAAAATGTTCTTAAGCATATGAAAGCTGGCAAGGCCCCCGGTGCAGATAACATCACAACAGAAATGATTAAAGCTTTAGAAGAATTTGGACTAGAGCAAGTCACTAGACTGCTGAACACATTATATGATACTGGAGATATACCTTCTGAATTATGTAATTCTGTATTTATTGCAATCCCAAAGAAATCAGGAACCTTAGAATGTGATCAACATAGAACAATTAGTATAATGAGTCACATCACAAAGATTTTGTTACGAATTATCATGCAAAGAGTGAGGAAGAAAATACAACCTGAAATAGGGGAAGAACAATGTGGTTTTGTAGAAGGAAAGGGTACAGTAAATGCTGTGTATATGCTGCGAACAGTTATTGAACGTGCTTTAGAAGTAAACAAGGATATACATCTTTGCTTTATTGACTACACAAAGGCTTTTGATAGAGTAAGACATGTCAACATTGTGGATATGCTTGCAGATCTACAAATTGATGGGAAAGACATTAGACTTATAAAAAACATATATTGGAAACAACAAGCTGCCATAAGAATTGATAATGAAGTAGGACAATACCAACCTATTAAGAGAGGTGTTAGGCAGGGATGTGTAATGTCTCCAGATCTTTTTTCCTTATACAGTGAAAATATTTTCAGAAATGTAGAAGACCTAAATGGAATCAGCATTGGAGGACGAAACATAAATAACATTAGATATGCAGATGATACAGTATTGATTGCAGACAATGCACAGGATCTTCAACAATTAGTAGACGCTGTGGTTGTACACAGTGAGCAGCTGGGGTTGGAATTAAATTGTAGGAAGACACAGGTTATGGTCGTCACTAGGAAGAACGAAGTACCACAATGTAATATACAAGTAAATGGGAATATTCTTCAACAAGTGAATCGGTTCAATTATCTCGGAACAGTCATAACATCTGATGGCAGATGCCTTGAAGAGATTAGAACAAGAATCGCCATTGCGAAAGTAGCCTTTAGCAAGATGAAAAACATTCTGACCAATAAATTGATGTCAATTGAAACGAGAAAAAGAGTGTTGAGGGGATACATAGAGCCTGTTCTTTTGTATGGATGTGAAACTTGGACAATGTGCAGTCAAGCTGAAAAACATCTGATGGCTGCAGAAATGTGGTTTCTGAGGAAAATGCAAAGAATACCATGGACAGATAGAAAAACCAATGACCAAGTACTAATAGAGACAAATGAAAATCGTAGATTGATTAGAGAAATTAGACGTAGACAGTCAAAATTTTTTGGACATGTTATGAGAAGAAATGGACTGGAGAACTTGGTGACAGCTGGCAAGATCGAGGGGAACAGACCAAGAGGAAGACCGAGAGGAAAATACCTGGATGGCTTGGCCACATGGCATGGACGAGACAGGAACACTGAGCTGATCCACGACTCTGGTGATCGAGTGAAATGGCGAATCATGACCGCCCACGCTTTCCGGCATGGCACATGATTGATTGATTGATTGATGATCATAAAGCCGCTAAGTTTTGAATGATCCTTGAATGGTTTTGGGAGAGGGATGAGACAGCTGTTCACCCAATCCTGCGGTACTGATGGTGTCCTAATGCTCTGGTTAAAGCAGTCGGTCATCTCCTTCAGGTCTACATCGCTCAAAGCCTTCATGTGGCCATACCTGACACCATCAGGACCTAGTGCCGTGTCTTTTGCCTTCTTCAAAATATGTTTAACATCTTCAACCCGTATGATGTCTTCATACTGCATATTCTTCATGGTGCTAGCTAACTCCTCTCTATCTGTATCCCTGGTGTCTGCATCATTATGATTGGTCTGCGCTAAAAATCTCTGGAGAAACGCCTCCCTTTTCTCTTTGTCCGTTGTCACGCGCACACTATCATCTCTATAAATTGGCCGCACTGTCATAGGCCGATCCTTTCTTTGTATTTGTCTGTGCAGTTTCCAGAATTTTCGCAGTGTTTTATCACCTCCAATCTCCTTCATGAAACATTCCCATTTTGCGTTTTTGACCTCTGAAGCAAAGCGCTTGAAAACCTCCACCGTATCTCTCCTGACATTTTCCGCTGTATCCACCGCCTCTGGTGAGCTTCGGGGTGTCTGTTGCACTTTCCTTAGCTGCTTCACTGCAGCTCTCTTTACATTCCAAGCATGGTCTACTTCTGGAGTCCACCATGGGGGCTGCTAAAAAGGAGTTTTAACGGTCCTGTTGCATGCCCCCTGTCTGAGGCGTCCAAGAAGGCTGTCGGTCCACTCATACCGGAAGGTCTTGCGCACTCTCCCGGCCTTAACTTTCCTGGATTTAGAGATCAGGACTAAACATGGCATGTGATCACTCCCATGGTCATTCAAAACAGTCCACTTTACATCAAGGACTGATGACTGGGAGACACATTTTCGAATTGCCCCCCTTAACAATCGTATTCTCCCCCCCCCCCCCGCCCCCCTGTGGGGCGTGGGCCCCACGTTGGGAAATACTGAGTTAGACGATAGTAGCATTTTTTGGCTGTTCATGATGTCTTGGCAAGTTTACGTTCAGTAGTGTGTCATTGATTTCTGAACGACCGGCACTCATACCATTTCATAAAACCCAACGCAAGGCGGCCTGCTGCCAAATCGCCCACAAACGTGTTTCGAACGTGGGTATGCGGGATGACGAACTGCGTCTGTAACTCCGTCACCACGAAGCCAGCACATTACACAGTAGTCGAGACATTTACGTTAGATAGTAGTCTGTACATTAATGTTATACAGTAATGGAGATCTTAACTTTAGACAATATCAGTGACATTAAAGTTAGGCAATTGTAGAGGCATTAATGGCAGTGAGTATTCGAGACATTAACATTAGACAGCAGTCTAGACATTAATATTAGACAATAGCATAGACAATAAGAGAATAATCGGGACATTTAAATTAGACAATAGTAGAGAAGTTATGGTTTGTCTATAGTAGAGACACTAACGTTAGACAATAGGAGAGACATTAGCGTTAGACAATAGGAGAGACATTAGCGTTAGACAATAGGAGAGACATTAGCGTTAGACAATAGGAGAGAACTTAAGCTTGGATAGTAGTCGTGGCATTTACGTTAAACAGTAGTCGAGATATTTACATTAGACCAGTGTTTCCCAACGTGGGGCCCACGCCCCACAGGGGGGCAATTTGACTGTTAAGGGGGGCAATTCGAAAATGGAAGAAATCGGCTGAATATAACAAAACGGGGAGACTTGAGACTGAAGTTAACTAAATTGGAACCTGACATAAGATCTCTTTGCAGCAAGCATCAAGCGCAAGGATCTCACTAAATTTAAATAATAAATAATTACTAATAATTAAAATAATATAGAAAAATCTTTCATTAAAATTATTTTGTACTTGAATTTCAGTTCTCCATTATATGTTTTGAAAATTTACTTAGCCTACTGTGTTTGCTCAATAATTACCTAGTGATTTCTTCCTAAAACCTATCATTCAAGTTTTTTTAGTGAACATTTCAATTTTTGAATATTAAAAATAATGTATATGTTGAGGGGGGGGGGGGCATGGGGCGGGGGAGGGGGGCAATATGAATTTTAGAAAGGCTTAAGTGGGGCATGGTACAAAAAAGGTTGGGAAACACTGCATTAGACAGTAATCAAGACATTAGCATTAGACAGCGGATAACAGCAATTGTAGTAATATTAGTAGTAGTAGTAGTAGTAGTAGTAGTAGTAGTAGTAGTAGTAGTAGTAGTAGTAGTAGTAGTAGTAGTAGTAGTAGTAGTAGTAGTAGTAGTAGTAGTGGTTGAAGTAGTAGCAGTAGTAGTAGTGGTGGTGGTGGTGATGGTGGTGGTGATGGTGGTGGTGATGGTGGTGGTGATGGTTGTGGTGGTGGTGATGGTGGTGGTGATGGTGGTGGTGATGGTGGTGGTGACGGTGGTGGTGGTGGTGATGGTGGTGGTGATGGTGGTGGTGATGGTGGTGGTGATGGTGGTGGTGATGGTGGTGGTGGTGGTGGTGATGGTTGTGGTGGTGGTGATGGTGGTGGTGATGGTGGTGGTGATGGTGGTGGTGACGGTGGTGGTGGTGGTGGTGATGGTTGGGTGTGGTGGTGGTGATGGTGGTGGTGGTAGTAGTAATAGCAGACATAGCAGTAGTAGTCGTAGTAGTAGTCGTAGTAGTAGTAGTAGTAGTAGTAGTAGTAGTAGTAGTAGTAGTAGTAGTAGTAGTAGTAGTAGTAGCTGTAGTAGTAGTAGTAGCAACACCAGCAGCAGCAGCAGCAGCAGCAGTAGTAGTAGTGGTGGTGGTGGTGGTGGTGGTAGTAGTAGTAGTAGTAGTAGTAGTAGTAGTAGTAGTAGTAGTAGTAGTAGTTGTAGTAGTAGTAGTAGTATAGTAGTAGTAGTAGTCATTAGTGGTCATAGTAGTAGTAGTAGTAGTAGTAGTAGTAGTAGTAGTAGTAGTAGTAGTAGTAGTAGTAGTAGTAGTAGTAGTAGTAGTAGTCTTCTTCTTCTTCTTCTTCTTTCGTTCGCTTGAAATATGTCTATAACTGCAATGCTGTCTCTTGTATGAATTGAACTGTCTTTTTCAGGTCACACAGCGGTCCATAGAGTTTATCTTCCACTGTCGTCTCTCTAGGCCAGAAGGTTTGCCTAGATATGTTATATTTTAGGCAGTCTTGGAGTATGTGCTCTGCTGTCTGCGACGCCAATCCACATGTGCACATGGCTGTTTCACCAATCTTGAATTTTGTATACATGTGGTTGCGTAATCTATTGTGCCCTGTTCTGAGGCGCAGAATAATGACTTGTTCTGGTCTATCCATAACGTGGTAGTCATCTTGAGCAGGTTTTGGTGGCTTTCTGACTGATTTGATCATTCTTTTCTTTTGGTGGTATGTAACGGGCACATCAGGCTGTTCTTCTTTGGCTTCTTCCTTAGCCAATTGATCAGCTCTGTCGTTTCCGGGTACTCCACAGTGGGCTGGTATCCACTGTGTGGTGACCTTATGCTGACTGCTAAGTTCAGAAAGTAGTGTCCTTAGTACTGGCAATTTCCCAGACAGGAGCGCCTCGAGTACTGATTTTGCATCTGTCAATAGCACCACAGGTTGTGTACCATTGCTGGTATTTAGTAATTTCTCTGTTGCTATCTTGATTGCCTCAATTTCAGCATCGTAGTTATGGCAGTACTTTCCTGTCGGTACTCTAACTGTGTCCCTGGTATTATTTGGGTATTCTATGTACACTCCCGCTCCTCCATTTCGAACAGCATTTTGTGCTGACCCATCTGTGTAGACTCGGATCCAGAGGTCCTGTGGGTTTTCTTCATCAAGGAAGCTGAGAGTGGCTGTTCTGCGCTGCACACTGTTCTGTTCTTCCTTGTCAAATATTCCTCTCACTTTTGTCTGGATTTGTAATGATAGTCTATGCTCATCTTTCCATGGAGTTCGCTATGGAATAGTTGTTGGGGGGATACCAACTGTGGGCAGATCGGTGGTTTCTCTGCAGAGTCGTTTGGCCTGGTGGATAAAACTACTTCTTTTCAACCGCCCCATAGTTAGGTTTTCAAATCTGTTCTTCATAGGGTGGCCTGGCAAGCTGAGGAACTTTTCTGCTTGTATTAGTGTGTTCGTATCTCTGCGCTCACTCAGTGTTTGTGTCCTCCCCATCTTCTCCATTTCCACTATAGGGGTTCATCTCATCCCTCCTGTGGTGACTCTAAGTGCTTGATTTTGCACTTTGTCCAGCTCTTGTAGTGTGGTTTTTGATGCCGAACACCACGCAGTTGACCCGTATTCCAGGTGTGGTCGTATGCTCTGTTGATAAACTTTGCTAAGTATTTTCCCACTGGCTCCCCATGTGGTTCCACTTAGCTTTCTCAGGATGGCTATTTTCCTTCTGGCTTTTGCTACTGCTTTGTTGATGTGCTTTCTCCATGTCAGCCTGCTATCAAATGTTACTCCAAGGTATTTGGTTCTTTATCTTCTCTTAGGGGTGTTCCATTTATCTGGATGGTCCCTGCCTTTTGTTTTGGAGAGAGGGTAAATAGGGTGGTGCTGCACTTGTCAGTGTTTATGCTGACACGCCATCTATTTGCCCATGCAACAAATGTATCTACAGCTCTTTGTAGTAATCTGGTGGCCACTGATGCATGTTCATTTGTGCTCCATAGAACCAGGTCATCGGCGTACATTGCGGCTTTAATTCCATGTGGTGGATTAGCAACGAGATCATTGATGAAGATTAGAAAGAGTGTGGGGGACAAGACTCCGCCCTGGGGAACACCGTGACGCAGTAGTACTTTCTTGCTCTTTAGTCCGTCTATCTGTACTCGGGCTCTTCTGTTGTGCAAGTATGCTTTCACCCATTTGTACATTCTTCCATTGACTTTGCAGTTTCTCAGTTTATTCATCAGACCTTCTTTCCAGACTTTGTCAAAGGCTTTCTTCAAATCTATCCATGCCGCAAGCACCAGCTTCTTCTCTTGGAATGCATCCTCAGTTTCTTGAGAGAGGTAGTGTCGTGTGTAAAGAATGAATGTCGTAGTAGTTATTTGTTCTTCTTTACCACTTTAGTGTCGTCCCTGGAGTGAGGGGAATCAACACCCACATTTGTTTTAATTCAATATCACTATCCTGGAGATATCCAGCATACTCCGTCCACAACACTCCCTCAATCTGAAGACACCTTCTTCTCACTCTTACTCACTCATGGATCATGCCCCCTCTCATTCTTCCCCAACATAACATACGTGACAACTCTAGCTTCAACAAATAAAAACAAGAAATTTATTAAAGCAAAGAGTATATGTAGGAGAAGTGTGTGTGTCTAATGTGTAGAATGTGTGAAGTATCTTCTAAAGTGCATATAGACTCAGATCAGTGTTCAGGAGTATAGTCATTCTCATCACTGTGCTGAGAACACACTAGCACCATGTATTCCAGACAAGCAACCTCACCAAGGTGATGCTTCTCCGGTCACGTGAAGACTTCCTCCGTTGTCTCTTGAACCACTAGGATGCTTGGACACCCATGACAAACACTGTCTATTGAGAGTCTTCAATCTGATTCACACTATGAATTTCCTCTGTTATTTAACTGATTGTTAATCAGAGAATTCTAACACTATTGTCACTGTTACTGGGGAAATCTTAATGGATCTAGTGTCACTGGTTTTAAAGATTCCCCATATTAACACCACAATCTGAATGTTCTATGTATTTCTATAAATTTGTATGAATGTTCCTGGTATCAGTAGTGTATATATACAATTTTCTGACTGTTCAGTGATAAAACTATCACTTGCTAAACATAAATCTCATCAGCAGGTCCTGCTCAGCAGAAGCCAGGTTCCCGCAACCAACTTGGGTATAAGCCCAATGTCGCGGCCTCTCAGGAACTTCGGTCTTCAAATTCTGAGCCATCATCTTCTAAATTGTGTTCTAGCTTCACTGTTGAATATCATAGCACACATACGTGGACCTGTAAATGGAACCTGTAGAATAGAGAATACTATGGTGAGGGCAACTCAATCCTGGCCGGAATTAGGTGAGTGTAGGCCAATATCAGCACTCAGATCTATAACAGAGATCCGATCTCTATCATACGGCCAAATAACTCATCACATGATTTGAGACATGGCAACACCAGGAAAGAATAACGAAACGGGTAGAAACCCAGCAGATGCCCTACTGGAAGATCCTACCATTTCATATTCTTCTCCTCCCTCCCAACCATCCTTAATCTCTCTAATTATTATGCCACTACATTGTCCTCAACTCCCTGAGTAAAATTATATATCACACAAGCTAGTTGAAGCCACACAATAGGATACTAGTGCCGACGCTCCTATGATACTTTCTAGCACCGCACTTATAGAACATTCTATCACTAATCATAATACATTATATCACCACACCTATAATACATTATATCACCGCACAGTACTGTACTCTATTCCTAATCATATGATTAATAGCCTACCATATGCCTATTCCGGTTGCTAATTGAAACTAGGCAATCACAGACTGGATCTATGTCCGCCGATAAATATCAACAATTTGACACCCTAGTTTCTTTCGTTGAACACAACTCAGAAAACTGCACCGATCTTTCCAAACTTCAGAATTCTTGATCGACTAACTCCACTTGTTTACCGCATCGCTTTTTATATTGGGCTGGAGTGACGTCACCAAAAAGTCTAGACGCTGATCCGTCCAGAATCTGGTTTCCTCCTCCTGTTCTAGACTAACTGGAGTCGATCCGCCGTCAAATTTGCTTCCATTTGGGGAAATTCTTTGTCCCGTACATCAATAGTTCAGTCTGTCTGTGAGCCAGAGAATTCCCCACATCACAGAATTCATCCCGCGTCTGTCCAGACTTTCCGTCTAGCACTTCAAAGGCTAACTCCCGCCTTGTTCACCAGTGTTCGTCTCGAGCAACAATTTGTTAACAAAATGCCGACCAGTGTAGACATTGTAACGCGACGTATTTTGTTCCTCGAACAACCCACATCATAAAGATTCGCCGACTGTGTGTAGACTTTTTGACGCGACGTATTTTGTTTCTCAGTTAGAAATGCCGATCGTGTGTAGACAGTTTTAACGACGTATTTTTCTCAGTCTGTACAACATCAAAGGGTCGCTTGTTTTTGCAGACTAATGTCGGGTCTTGTTTGTCATCGATCGCAACTAACAAGTTTATTTTCCGAGACAGGTAGGTTGTCTGATCTTCCGTAGAGTAGCACTGCCTAAAGCCAGCCTGCTGTGGCACAAGGATGTTTTTACTTTCAATATACCACTGCAGTCTGTGATTGATGATGCGCTCCAGTGTTTTGCAGAGACAGCTGGTCAGGCTAATTGGTCTGTAGCTAGAGGCAATGGAACTATCTTTCCCTGACTTTAGGAGGGGTATCATGATTGCTTCTCTCCAGGCTTGTGGAACACTGCCTAAGGTCCAACTGTTATTGAAGATCTGCAACAGCTTTGCTTTGGCCTCTGTTCCTAGGTTCTTGATCATTTCATTGGAGATACCATCAGCTCCTGGTGACTTTCTCATTTTCAGTTTTGATATGGCTAGCTCCAGTTCGCTGATTGTGATGGGTGCCTCCAGAACCTCATGTACTATTTCCTTCTGTCCTGTATGTTGCCGTTTCTCTCAAATCTCTTGTTGTTTCTCTGGACTAATTTTGATATTGTTATCTTGTGCGAATGAGTCCGCAAAATGGTCAGCTGCTTGCTTTCTTGTTAAGATGATTCCATCTTTATGTAGTGCAATTTTTGAGTTTCTCCCTGTGCCCTCATCGTTAAGTTGTTTTATTAGCTTCCACAATTTCTTTGTGTCTCTTTCAAAGTTCAGAGACTCTGTTTTTTCCTGCCAGCTTTTCCGTCTAGCCTGCAGCTTGGCCCTTTGAAATTTGGCTTTTGCGTGCTGGAATTTATTGTGGTGCTCTTGGCTGGGTGTGGCCTCTGCTTGCTTTCTACATACTTCCACATCATTATGCAACTGTTCCAGTTCACTACTCCAGTAGGGTTTATATTGTTTACGGGCTCCTCTTGGTACTGTTTCTCGCGCTGCCTGTAGTATGCATTTCCCAAACTCTTCAACTACTTTATTTATGTCTTTCTCAGTGTTCAGGTTTCTAACCAGTATGCTGGTGCTATTCTTGTACATTGCCCAGTCTGCTTTCTTGTAGTTCCACCTCGAGAGGGTGCTGCTTTCACTTACAAGCTCATTTTCTACAGTTAGAAAGACTGGTCGATGGTCGCTGCCACCAAGTTGTTTCCCAACAATTCGTGTAATGTTCCACTCCAGGTCTGGTGAATGAAAAGCCAGGTCAGGTGTAGTTGTAGAGTGCCATGATCTCGAGTAGAAAGTATGTGGGTCGGACGGCTTGTTAACCAAGATGAATCTATTCTCATCCTGCCAGTCTTCCAGTCTCTCTCCTCTCTGGTCCATGTGATCATAGCCCCAACTCTGCGAGTGGCTGTTGAAATCGCCACACACAATCATTTTTCTGTTAATGGTAGTGTGTCCAGTGCCTGTTTGCGGTCACTTGGACAGTAGTAATTGATCAAATGTATGTCTGTATAGCCTGTTTTAAGTTTAAGTGTCTGATACTCAGCCCCTTCCATATAGACTTCGATTTGGGAAGCAGTGATGTTGTTTTTTACAAGGGTAAGTATCCCACCTTTTCGCCTGTCCTTTCGGTCAGATCGGTAACACTGGTAGCCTCTGATTTTGAAGGCTATATTTTCGATGAGGTGAGTTTCTTGCAAGCAACATATACTTACTTTTTCTTGGTCCAGGATGTTTTCTAATTCTACTTTTTTGTTGTTGACTCCCTCCGCATTCCAGTGCATTATTTTAAGTCTTCGTTTAGTATGGCCAGCTGTTCTATTCTTATGTCCCCTGGCTCCACAGGACATCTGAGAAGGACCTCCAGTAGTTGGGGTTGGACCCTTTCGAGACATAGGGCCCGGCACTGCACCTGCCTGGGGGTCCAAAGCAGGGCGAGCACCATAACATTTAGCAGTAGTCGACATATTCCATTTTTGCGTAATTGCGTGGCATCCTGATTTCTGTGGTGCGCCTCCTGGCTGGTTGCCTCCGTCTTCAGCACCTTTCCTTTGCTAGAGCAGACTGTGGTCTCACTCGAGTTTAGATGTGTTCAAACGCACACACGTGTCTGCACATGCATGTATGTGTATACACATCTAGAGCACACTGGTTATTTTCCGGCGCCAGATACTCGCCGTCGCCCCTTCTTCTGTTAGTTTAAACAGTTCCGCCACATGAAGGCCAGGAGTTGGACTTTTGCTGCATAGGTTATGTATTCACGAGCCATTGGGGTATTTAAGCAATGTTGGGCGCTCACCCCAACACTGCGCCCTGGTTACATACAGCAACATTTGGAACCAGTAGTAGTAGTAGTAGTAGTAGTAGTAGTAGTAGTAGTAGTAGTAGTAGTAGTAGTAGTAGTAGTAGTAGTAGTAGTAGTAGTAGTAGTAGTAGTGTTAGTAGAAGTGGCAGTTGTAGTTGTAGTAGTAGCAGCAGTAGCAGCAGCAGCAGCAGCAGCAGCAGCAGCAGTAGTAGTAGTAGTAGTAGTAGTAGTAGTAGTAGTAGTAGTAGTAGTAGTAGTAGTAGTAGTAGTAGTAGTAGTAGTAGTAGTAGTAGTGTCAGGTGTACTGATCATCCTTTATGGCTGCCAACACTTGGAACCGAGTGTTCAAGTGTACATTTTATTTCAGAAACCATCTGGTAATCTTAACTGGCATACTTACTCGATAAATGTAAAAGACTGCGCTTTCCAGGCCATTGTGGTATGTTGGGTGATATGGTGCTGTGTACTTCATAAATATAAAAGACTGCACTTTCCAGGCCATTGTGGTATGTTGGGTGATACGGTGCTGTGTACTTCATAAATATAAAAGACCGCACTTTCCATGCCATTGTGGTATGTTGGGTGATACGGTGCTGTGTACATCATAACTTGTTTCAGTTTAGGTCAGCATTGCCGAATGGGTAAGAGGGTTTGTTCTTAAACATCCGGTGTGCCGATGCCGAGGTAGCGGGTTCAACGCCTACCACCAGTCAGTTGGACTAAAATTAAATTTTGACTTCTCGTCCTTGACTTTGGGAGATAAATTACAAGGCAAGGGACACTGGTAATAGGGAAAGCTAATCCACAAGCAAAAATCAGTCCAGTGCACTAGAAGTAGTAGTACGTGTATGGACTACGTTTGAGTTCAAATCGAGTGAACGCCAAATAAAATTTGTTACAATAATTTATGGTAATTTAAATTATGGTCGATGTCATGCTTTTCGGTTTATCTCATAAAATTATCTGATGGCCATTTTATGACGGTTGGGAAGATGACGGATGTACTATAAAAGTTGGAAAATAAAAACAGACCCCATGTCACGTGGCATTTTGGGGATATGTGACGTCAGATTAATATTATTCGGCACTCAGTGGCTGAGGTCTGTCACTATACCTCCTGATTTGCTGTGGTACCCAGTTGCTGAGACTGGGTCGACCCCAGAGCCAGGCGGTCACGGAAAAAAAAAATCGCCTCGAAGAGCATTCAAACCACTAGACAATCAAGTGAGTGTTCCAACAACTGAGCTGATTCAGATATAGTTCTCAGGTCGTATGTAGTTAATCCAGAGAAAGTTCTCAGATCATATGTAGCCAATCCAGATATAGTTCTCAGATCATATGTAGCTAATCCAGAGATAGTTCTAAGATCATATGTAGCTAAATCAGAGAAAGAAAAGTTAATATTGAACTGCGCTGATAAAGCAACGAGAACGGTTAGACGTCTGGACACGTCGCCTGCTAGGTGAGGGAAAGATCTGCCATCTATTCCTCCATGAATTCTTAGTTAGTTGCATAGCCTTTACAGGACGTCGCACTCAACCCTAACATTTTTGGCTGTTTGTAAGTTTTGCAAGTTTACGTTCATTAGTTCGACACTGCATCCTGAACGACTGGCACTCATACCATTTCATAAAAACCAACGCAAGACGGATTACTGCCAATTCCAATCGACGGTGTTTCAAACGAGGTATACGGAATTATAAATTGCGCCCGTAACTCCTTCGCCATGGGGCTGTGTATTGAGGCCAATGTGGTGGTCATATCATGTCACAGACACATGGCAGGACACTCGTTCGGAACAATGTAAAACAAATAATTCACATGCTGTGTTCATATCCTCTGCAGCTATACCAAATACAGAGTTCAAATCATCTGTAGCTATACCAAATATAATGTTCAAATATTCTGTAGCTATACGAAATATGGTGGAGTGGGACAATATCAGCCTATTCAGAGAGGTATGAGACAGGGATGGGTAATATCTCCAGATCTCTTTTCCCTATACAGTGAAAATATTTTCAGAAATGTAGAAGATATAAATGGAATCATCATCGGAGGACGAAACATCAATAACATTAGATATGCAGATGACACAGTATTGATTGCAGACAATGAACAGGATCTGCAACAATTAGTAGATGCGGTTGTTGCACACAGTGAGCAGCTGGGGTTAGAATTAAATTGTAAAAATACATAGATTATTGTAGTCACTAGGAAGAACGAAATACCACAATGTCATATACAAGTAAACGGGAATATTCTTAAACAAGTTAATCGGTACAGTTATCTCGGAACAATCATAACATCTGATGCCTTGAAGAACAAGAATTGCCATGGCGAAAGTAGCCTTTAGCAAGATGAAAACCATACTGACCAATAAAAAGATGTCGATTGAAACGAGAAAAAAAGTGTTGAGGTGCTACATAGAACGAACCTATACTTTTATATGGATGTGAAGCGTGGACAATGAGCTGCCAAGCTTTAAAAAAAAAAACATTTGATGGCTAAGGAAATGTGGTTTCTGAGGAGAATGCAAAGAATACCATGGACAGACAGAAAAACCAATGACCAAGTCCTACAAGAAACAAAAGAAAATCGTTCACTAATTAGAGAAATTAGACGAAGACAATCAAGATTTTTTGGATATGTTATGAGAAGAAATAAATTAGAGTACTTGGTGACAACTGGCAAGATCGAAGGAAAGAGATCAAGGGGAAGATAGAAAAGTAAATACCTGGATGGCTTGGCCAAGAAAAGTAAATACCTGGATGGCTTGGCCACATGGCATGGTCGAGATAGTTACACTGAGCTGATCCACAACTCTGGTGATCGAGTGAAATGGCGAATCATGACCGCCCACGCTTACCGGCATGGCACATGATGGATGGATGGATCTGCTCCCTCTCGGCATCTGTGGCCGTGAACGCAGTGTCACAAACCCGACTAACCGGATCTGAAGTCAATTTCAGACCATTTCGGAGCAGATTGCTTTTCATTGATTTGTAGAATGGTATGAGCGACAGCCCTTCAGAAAGCAGTGGCAAAATACAGCACGTAACATTACCTAGAGAATCAGCACCAGCCAATAAATCTTTGGGTTGATTGCGACGTCCTATAAAAGGGAATGTAACTAATTTTGTATACATATATATATATTCCCTAATATTTGTTTACATTGCTACCTAAATAGGTGGATGACTCGTCGTTTTTGAAATTAGGTTTCATCAAGGAAGATGAGGTTATCATTTGCTTAGTTTATTCTCTGTATCTTTGTCTTTTCTCTGTGCATTTGTAGACCTTCTTATTGTAACCTTCTATAACGTGTGTTTAGTTTATCTTGCATCGGATTTTGTTTGTGGGACAGAATGACAATATTGTCATCAGAGTGAAAATCATGCAGCTACTCTGCCAGAGTCCAGTTGTTTCAAATTATGGCATATTTATAGTTGTCTTCATAACCTAGTCAGCTGAATTGAGTTGAGTTGAGTCAAGAACCGACATCACATCACTCTGGACCTTCTCCTGCATGTTCCGCCCTCATTTTCAACAGCAAGTGAAGAATCCAAATGGCGTAATAATCCAGTCAGTAAAACTAATAAAGTCAACAACGGGTATCCAGGTTGCACTCCTGTTCTGATGTCAAATGAACCTCTTAGATTTCCTTCATGTCTTTATATATTGCCAATACCAATTGAAGAATGCTCTGTGGAATCCCACAGTGCCTCTTCAATTTCCAAAGGGATTCTGTATGAGTGAGATTACAGAGAAAAACTAGGTGGACCCGTATGCATGTTATGCGTGTTGAAAAATTCTGAGCAGTTTTAAAAGTTAAAGAGAGAAGTTACGTCGAATAGGCGGCTACCCTTACAAATGTAGACAACCAACCCACAAAAGTAAATACCTACAGCATGTGTGATCGATCTTTCTATACATACTTTTGTATTCTTTGTGCGCTGTGTGTGATTGGGATCGTGTGGTTTTTTGGAGACGATTTGAGCACTTATACAGATATCCGTGTGCAAAACTGATTAAGGCGATCTCGAATGTGGCGAATTTCTGTTGCGAAGGACAATTTATTGATCCCCGGCAATTTTTCTTCTTTGACTCTTGTCTCTTATAAGAGGAATTTCTGATAAGAAAAACTATTTCTTGGGTCACAGGTGAGTTCACCTTATCAAGTCTGCACCGTATCCGTGTGCAATGAACGCAATCTTTTACAAACTAAACCAAATTCAAGGACTAACCTCCAGCATTGTAGCAGTATTTTAAGAAAATCATACAATCCCTGCACGGTGCTGTTATTTATGTCACTGGCACGAAGGAAGGTTAAGGTCGTTGTGATGTGTAAACCATGTAATTCACCTCGGAACCCAGCGGGTCCTGTGCTGGATTTATGGACCCTCATGTGAGACGTCTGCCTCACGTCCTCGCAATACACCATGGATAGATGGCTGTCATAGGCCTGAGGCGAACTTGCAGGGGTGCTAGGAATCGGTGTCCTTTAGAAATACAGTGACCAGAAATCACGGCGTGGAAAAGCATCTGACACTCAACGCTCACTTCAAACCTTGGGAAAATGAGTCCTTCGCTGATGTGATCTATTAATTTAATAATTGAGTTCTAATGTTCACAGAGTGTGATTACTACCAAGTGACAGTTATGCTCACATATTCACCGAACGACAATGCCTCTGAGGCCATAAGGTGTCCTAAGAAACTATCCGGAGAATTTAACTCTGTCACCAAATACCGGGAATATGGTGGATGTATCGACCGAAAGGCGCAAATATGGCAGCTCTAGTGTAAACAGGCACTACGATATTACGTCCACAACAAAAATAAATCGGAAGGACCAAGAAGAAGAAGAAGAAGAAGAAGAAGAAGAAGAAGAAGAAGAAGAAGAAGAAGAAGAAGAAGAAGGAAGAAGAAGAAGAAGGAAGAAGGAAGAAGAAGAAGAAGGAAGAAGAAGAAGAAGAAGAAGAAGAAAAAAAAAGAAGAAGAAGAAGAAGAAGAAGAAGAAGAAGAAGAAGAAGAAGAAGGAAGAAGAAGAAGAAGAAGAAGAAGAAGAAGAAGAAGAAGAAGAAGAAGAAGAAGAAGAAGGAAGAAGAAGAAGAAGAAGAAGAAGAAGAAGAAGAAGAAGAAGAAGAAATCAAGACAAATCCTGTGTGACCAGTCCCTCTAAACATAGTCCAACATGAACAGGTTATAATAAAGGCAGTTAAAACAAGCAGCATGCAGAGTATGTAACGTATCCTTAGGTAAGTTAATCACCACGGTGTTCTCTGTACGCTACATATTGTAGATTCTCCCGTGTAGGTGGAAATCCTTCATGTGCCGAGAAATGAACTGCAAATCCGAGGATAAGACAGACGCACAACTCAGTGAGGTTGCCAGATGACATAGCCACGCAATGAATCTAGATCTTCATGTTAATTCCGCGGTAAGAAATTGCCAGTCATTGATTCAAAGAGCTGATAGCTAGACGGCCACCCTACCTAAAACCAAACAACTCCGACACCACAGTTGGCATATTAAATTTGTATCTAAATTTTAAACTTTTTTAAAATTAAGCTTTTAGTTTAGCAAAACGTACAGTTTTAGCTATTACAATTACTGAGTGAACTAAAAGTTACATTCACACAAGAGACAACATTGAAGTTATAGACAAATTTTAAGCAAATGAAAGAAGAAGAAAACCCTAATACAGCCACAGCTAGTAATTTGGAGTAGTTGCCATCACAAATCGTCTTTCTGCTTGCTGGTTTTTAAACAGTAATATTTAATTTGTATTTGTCGATATTCGACAATTTAATAAAATATAACAAACAGAATACAGTGTTTATTATATGCGAATAAAACATATCTTAAAGAGATCAAAGTAGACATAACTTTGGGCATCTAAAGATACATGGCTATTTGTTGAAAGATGTGGAATAGTGGATCACAAACTGGCAAGAGAAAGACAACATTACACGTCGGTGGACAACGTGAAGAGATGGACTGTAAGAAGACTGACTACCAAAGACCACCAGAACCAGAAGAGGTAGTGTATCACGATGGCGACACACAGACACGCTACGCCGTGTCTTCAATCAACGCCAGTTGTTTAGTGTTTTAGTATCGCAGTCAAAACATTCACCTTCCTGTATGCACTCCCCGAAGTGGCACTGGGTATTTGTGGGTCGCGCTTTAACTGATACAGTGTCGAAGGACAATATGTCACCAAATATGACCTCCCATTTGCACGAAGGACGATATATCGCCACACTTGGGTCATCGTGTTATGCGTTTTGTTTTGTCTCATCTTACGCAGTTTCAATGCTCTGTGAATGGGTATTTACATTGCACTATTTGTTCATTTGATTGCGTGCCATATTTGGTCCAAACCTAATTTTTGTTTGCAACAGAACCAGTTAAGTGGTGTAGAAGACTATGAGTTCATGGTGCTGTATGAAATGTAAACGTAAGTCAATATCAGATACTGCAGCAATAGTAGGAAAGGTTACAGCTTCACATATAATAGGCCATAGATTTATACGGTGAGGTGACCATACACTATTTCATACCAATTTTACCTTGAAGCCAGAGACAAGTACCAGACTTCTCATGTTGGGCCACTAGTCGTTGAGTCACATGGCATCGAGCCTAATACGGATGTCACGTGTCCGTGGAAATCAAACATCCAAGGTCGAAACTCTGGAGATATCCATTACAGTAGTAGTTCCCAAGCTTTTCAAGCAGAGGGCCATATCTACTATTTTCAGTAGTTAAGCTGGCCACAGCGTTCTTTTTTTAGCTATTAAATCTTTTCTTAACTCCGAATTGATCGGATATTGAGCATTTATGTCCGAATGTGTGGTCATGAAGTGTCATTCCAGATTAAATATTTTTGTAACAGCAACACAAATTCCGCAGATTAAGCAAACTGGTTTACCACTACGGCTAGGCATAAACATAAATTTCTCCGTCCAATCTTCATTTAATTCACGGCAAGCAACGTCTTCACATTTTCGCTTTTTACCATTGTTTGATTTTAGATTTTCCATACTCATGTTTATAGACTTTAACGGTAAATCTTTATTTGAAAAGATCTAATTTCACCATAATACCACCACTCTGTTAAACAGTCATAACAGACGACAACATGGCGCATTGTGCACTCTGATTGGTCGACAAGGCTGGGATATGGGAACTTCATAACGTTTCGTTGTGAACTAAACAGGCGCTCTCTATAATATCTGAGCATAACAACCACGAGCAGGATAAATTATTGTACGCTGATGGGGCGCTCCGGGTGCGTTTTTGAAATTATTAAAATATAGTACATTAAATAACGAGGCCTCGCATGCCACTTGCTGACAGCTGGCGGACCACAAGTGACCCGCGGGCCGTGGTTTGGGAACCTCTGCATTAAAGTATTACCTTTAGGCAAAAGAGACAGAGCTCTGGAGTTATCCATTACAGTATTGCCTTTAGGCAAAAGAGACAGCGCTCTGGAGATATCCGTTACAGTATTACCTTTAGACAAAAGAGACAGAGCTACGGAGTTATCAATTACAGTAATACCTTTAGGCAAAAGAGACAGAGCTCTGGAGATATCAACTACAGTATTACCTTTAGGCAAAAGAGACAGAGCTATGGAGTTATCAATTACAGTATTACCTTTAGGCAAAAGAGACAGAGGAGGAAAGATAAAGATTACACAGAAACCTTCAACAGCTGGGTAACAAATAATGCTGTACGCAATGCCAGCTTTATCAAAATATAATATGACAGAGAGGAGTGTGGAGTCATGATCGCCTACGTTTCCTATAGACCAGGAACCTGGAAGAGGAGGAGGAGATGGAGGAGGAGGAGGAACATTGAGAAAACCTGTTCATAGTATAACTAGAAAGCTCTTCCTCTGGTATCCATAGACTCTTGGCAATAAGGAGAGATTTCACACACACACACACACACACACACACACACACATATATATATATATATATATATATATATATATATATATATATATATATATACTTACACACACACGCACATGCACAGAGAGAGATAGAGCGAGAGAGAGAGCGCGGGGGGAAGAGAGAGAAGAGAATTAAAGACGGCGATGAATAGTATGGGAATGACTTGAAGAGAGCCACGGGAGATAGCAAAGAATATTAAGAATATCAGGACTTGGCGTGTTGGTTGAGGGCTGGTATTCCATTAGGGGAATGCAAGGCAAGAGAAGAAGCACGCTATGTATGAATATCAGCCGACTGGAGAAAGAATGTGGGAGGTGTTGAGCTGAATGATTTGATGATTGATTTTTGTGTGTGTTAATGCAGACAAACAATGGATTCTCCATACAACACCATCACCTCTACTAACATCGACGTGTGGCGGTCGACAATAGACGACGCTTCACCGCCACCCAACATCCTCTTTGACTCGCCCACCAGGGACCACGTGGACGCCAATATGAGTTCACTAGGCCTGGCACCACTGGAGTTGGAACAACTGCCCAATTTTTTCTCTATACCTTCTTGTTCGACTTACAAGTATGGGCACCTGGGAGACAGGTAAGACTCATTAACCGTTTTGTAAATCATGAAAGGCTAATTAGGGTCAGAAATGACCCTGCCACTAAAGATTAGCTTTGATGTATTCATTTTCTGCTTGCTTTATTTTCATATATCCACCCCGGTGTTTTATATGCAGGTAACAAAAAGGCTTAGGGCACATCAGAAAATTTTATCGAACATTATTGCGAAAGTAAACATACTTTTATTGATCAAATATACCACATTATAGCAATAAAACTAGGATTGCTAGTGTGTAAGAAGCTACTATAGATCATTGAAGTAGACGAGACAGAAGTCTGTGAACAGACATGATCGTCAACAGCACACTGCATGGGCTATAAGAAGAAAAAGAAAATGACTAAATGGTTATCCTTAACAGTTATTTCAAATAATAAATCTCTGCTAGTTCTAGTTTACCACTATCTAGTTTCATTTATGGTAACGACACTCTATTCCTGATAAATATTTCTCATGCTTACAATAACCTTGCATTCGATGCTGTTATTTACGAGTAAAATTGGAGGCGGGATGGTTGGGGTGGCCGAGATGTTACGGTGTCCGCCTAAAGTTCATAAGCTCTCTAATTTGAATCCCAACATAGGACTGTCGATGTTTACAGGAATGATGTGTTTCTAACCTAGATCTCTCATCTCATCTCATCATGTTCCTTTTGTACCTTGCGGTGTCGAGGTGAAGTATAAACAGCGGGAGAGCGCCAACTTATGGGCTTTATGTATCGATATTCCCATGGACTCTGTTATTCCCTGCGTCCATCGTTTACGAGGTCGGCCTCTTCCTCTGTTTCCATCTGGTCTGTACATCATTGCTTGTTGTGGTATACTGTTACTTGGTAACCTACTTGCATGGCTAAACCATTTGACTTGCTGCTTTCTAATAAAATCTAGTGCAGCTGTAACCCCACTTTAGTCCTGATTTCTTCATTTCTGATCTTATCTCTTCTTGATACATTGAGTATTCTTCTCAGGAATCTCATTTCTGTTGTTGTGATTTTTCTTACCTCTCTTTCTGTAATTGTCCAGGTTTGGCATTGGTAACATATAGTTGGTAGGAAGAGTGTGTTGTAAAGTGCTTTTTTAGTAGTTATTGATACATGTTTGTTCTTTAGTATTGGTGCCATTTGTCCAATGAGTTGGTTTGCCTTGTTGCATCTATTTTCGATCTCGTCTTCTGATTTGCCATTTGATGATATTATACTTCCTATGTATTTGAAATTCTTTACTTGTTTCAAGGGATGTTCGTTTAGGTAAATCGTTGTTGCTTTTTTCTTCTTTAGTTATAGTCAGTACCTCTGTTTTACTTGTGCTAATTTTCATGTTATGTTCACTCCACATTTCGTTTAGACTATTCATGTGGTCTTGTAATTCAGCTTCTGATTTTGCTATTAGTGCTTGGTCGTCCGCAAACAGGAGTTCTCTAATGGTTAGATTTGCAGATGGTTCTTCTTCTGTGTTCTCGTCATGCGGTGTTCTGGCTGTCTCTGTTTGGCTGGTTTCTTTACATATGTTGTCTATATATGTTATAAACAATAGAGGGGACGGGACACAACCTTGTCGTACTCCGGATCTTATGGTGAAGGGTTCTGAGTGTCCTCCAGTTGCTCTCACTATGCATTCACTGTTGTTGTATAAGCTTCTACATAGGTTCATTAGATGTGTACTCACTCCATATTGTTTAAGGATTTCATACAGCTTGTTTCTATCTACTCTATCAAATGCCTTTTCTTGGTCGACAAGGGCTAAGTAGAGTGTTTCATTGAATTCGATTGATTTTTCTATAAGTTGTCCAAGAGAAAAGATGGCATCTTTGCATCCTTTGTTTTTCCTAAATCCAAGTTGTGTTTCGCTTAGCTGGGGTTCTATAATAGTTCTTATTTTTTTTTCAAGAATTTTGCAAAATCTTTTCCCAGTATGACTCAAGAGTGAAATGCCTCTGTATTGTGTGCAATATTTTTGCTGCCTTTGTTTTTCCAAATTGGGATAATTATGGCATTTCCCCAGTCTCGTGGTGTCTGTTGTTCTACCCAAACGTGGTTGAATAGTCTGTGTAGCCATGCTGTCCCTACTTCTCTTGCTGCTTTAATTAATTCATGTGGTATTTCATCTTGTCCTGGTGATTTGTTCAATGGGACTAATCTAACGGCTTCTATAATTTCTTCTTTCAGTATGTCTGGTTCTAGTTCTTCGGTGGCATCTGTGTCGGTTTCTTGAATTCCTGTGACATCTGATGGGATGTTGAGAAGTTTTTCGAAGTACTGTTTCCATATTATTAGGATTTGCTTTTGCTCATTTATTGGTTCTCCATTTTAGTTGTTAATTATTTCTGTTGGGTCAAAGGGTTCTCCTCTGGTTCTCATTGCACTTATCTTTTTATAGAAGTTTCTAGTTGGTTCCTTGTAGTTTTTATTTAGAGTTTCTCCTTACTCCTCCCAGTCTTTTTGTTTTTCTCTCTTTACTGTTCTATTCACGTGTCTTCTCGCTATTCTGTATTCTATGTAATCGTATTCCTGTTTGCTCTTTGGCCATCTTTTATATTTTTCCTTTTTGTCTTTTACAGCTTTCTTTACTTCTGCGTTCCACCAATTTGTTAATTTCTTTATTCGTGTTTTGCGTTTTTTCGTGGTTCCACATGTTATTTTTGCAGTATTTAAAATGCTTGATTTGAACATCTCCCATTCTTCTTCCACTGTCTTTCTTTCTATAGGTAATTTTACAAAGATTTCAGTTAGCTCTTTTTCATAATTTTCCCTCACTGCCTCGTCTTTGAGGGTTTTTTTAAGTTTACTGATTCGCATGGCATGTATTTTCCTGGTCTTTGCTTCCTTCTACTGATGATTCTTATTGTGGCAACGACTGCTTTGTTGTCTGTGTTTATACTTAAGTTGGGCACTACCTTTGCATCTAATATATTTCTCTTTCTGTTGTTTCTTGTTAATATAAAATCAATTTGGCTTTTAGTATCTAGATCGTTCCATTTATACCAGGTGTGAATGTGTGAGTCTTTGTGTTTATAGAATGTACAAGGGGCTTCTCATAACTCCTTCATGGTCAGGCTAAAGACTTATGAGAAGCCCCTAGTATTTGTTATATAGAGGTCGTGTTGGCTTCATAGCTCTATCAGTCTACTTCCGTTATTATTTCTTTCATTATGTTGGTCTCCAAATGCTCCAAGATATTTTTCTATGCCCGCTCTGTTATGTCCTAGTCTTGCATTGAAGTCTCCCATAACTATGATGTTGTCCTGCTTATCTATTTTATTTAGCACGTCATGGATGTCTTCGTAGAAGTCATCACATTCTTGCTCATTATTGTTTGTATTACATGGTGCGTATATTTGTACATATGTTGTAATTGTTTGTTCTTTTATTCTCACTGATATGATTCTTGCTTATATATATTTTATGTCTAGTATTCCTCTTGCTAGCCGTGGTTCAATAACTATTCCCACACCGTGCCTTGCCTTTTCTTGCTGTTCCCCTCCAGAGTAGACAAGCGTGTAACTGTGGTGGATCTTCTTGCATCCTTCCCCCTTTATTCTGGTGTCCGCTTTTCTTATCAGTCCAATTTTCCTCGCTTCCATTGTTTCTATAAGTTCCTCTTCTTTACTATTAAAACCGCAGACGTTCATTGTGCCTATTTATTGAATCGCTGATCTATCTCGTAGTCCATTAACATTGTCTGGTCTATATCCATTAGGGTCAGTCCGTTTATACTTCTTAGTTTTTCTACGAGCAGTATGAAGATCCCCTACCGCTTGCTAGGCCAGTCGCAGGTTTAGGACAAAAATCTGACCACAGGGAGTCCATCCCCTATGGCGAGCCATATCCCCGTTAGCCCATGACCTCGCGGTCATGGTTTCCAGTCTGCACCACGTGGAGATGGGGTTGACTTGTGTAGTCTGCGGGTCATCGGCAGGCTACTAATTTTCACTTTTCACCCCTCCTGGGAGAGGCTAGCCGATCCTAACACTGCTGGCTGCAGGGCCAGGCGCAGTCCGCACCTTGCAGACCATCTAGATCTCTTGGGTAGTGAAATACCCCTTGGGTATGAGAAGGTGACTAGGGGGAATGTAACCATCAGTGTATGAATAACTGTTTGTATTTCATAGAGGTTAGTTAGTTAATTAGTTGCACATCCTTTTCAGGACGTCACAGTCAACTCCGGCATGTTTTGACTGTTTGTCATTCTTGGGCAACTTTGCGTTCAGTAATTTGACATTGCTTTCTGAACGAGTGGCACTCCTACTATTATTTGGAAACCAACGGTCTGTTTCCAAATTCCCCCGCAAATGTGTTTCCGGGATTATAAATTTAATTCGTAACTCCTTCGCCACAGAATCGGTATTGCAGTCAATAGCGGCTCTGTGTAGTCACAGGTATTGTTCGAATGTGGAACATCTGTTATCTCCACCGTGATTTCACATTTACAAATCTAAAAATCTATTTCTTTTATTTAAAAAAAAAATCTTTTATGAGTTAGTTTGACAAGTGATCTTGTAACACCAGCAGTTCTCAAAATGTCAGCGTTTGTTTTCTTCTCTGTCCGTTATATTCTCAACATTCTTCCCAAAACCCGCTGTCTCCGGTGCTTTCAGTTTCTTCGCAAATTCAACACTCACTGTCCAGCATATGCTTCCACACGTGCATCCATACAGAAGTACAGGCCACACTATCCAAAAACACCTTGCAATCACACAGATGGTGCGTTTATGACGCGTAAGGTGATATTACCATGAACCAAACCATGCAGTTATTTCAAGATTACTCCTCTCTGTTGTTCTATATCTGTAGTAGGACTTGTCGCGTAAGGTGATAGTAACACGAACCAAACTACGCTGTTATTTCAAGATTACCCTTCTCTGTTGTCCTATATCTGTAGTAGGACTTGTCCGAAAACTTTGGATAATTTGTTTTGTTGGTTTTACTAATTCAGAATTGTTATGTTTGAAAACGCGGACAGCGAAGGGCAGCCACATCCGCAGCAGACAGCACCGGATACATTCCTGCACAGCTGCTTCTAGTTGGTTCTGACCAGTCATTAACGCCAAGACCATCATGTCCAGCTTTCCTGCACTTCTCGCCATGGCTTCAGCCAGTGTTATATTGTGATACTGTAGTGAAACACGATACACTGACCTTCCAGAGCCGAAGTCCTAGGCACGTTCCTTCAAGACACCCAACGCTGGGTGTGATTCACAAAAATATAAAATGTTAATTATGCCATATTTATTATCCTTCGCGTCTTAAGAGAAGACACGCTAGGTACTTTGAATGAATGAATGAATAAATACACACATACACTTATACACATACATATACATATAAATAATAATATATAATAATAAGCAGGTCCGCATGGCCGAATGGATAAGAACGCGTATTCTTAAACATCCAGTGTGCTGATGCCGAGATTGATTGATTGATTGATTGATTGATTGATTGATTGATTGATTTAGGAATCGACATCACAGCATTCGGGGCATTCCCATAAGCGCCCCGTCCCCATCCTCAGCAGCCAGCGAAGAGTTCCAACACCAATAGTACCAGTAGCAATCTGATTATAAGTCCGTCTCGCCTTTCCTCTGAGCGTTGAGCGTCGGCCAGATCCCCTCGTTATTCCTCGCTGTCTCATTCTTGCCAGACCATGGTAATCCATTTGCTCCTCAGAGGTGTGCACGTGCTCTCACAAGGCCGCAACCACGTCTGCCTTGTCATGTATCAATACTCCACCAGGTTCTGCAGAGCCAGCCAACCTGTCCGCCTGTTCATTTCCCAGCACACCGGCATGCCCCGGAGAAAAGACCCAGGCGATGCTTGTCACCCGTGATCTCCGAAGCGAAGCAAGCCACTCCGCACGAAGCCTGCCCGTCATCACCCTCGTCAGCATGCTTTCTGAGTCAGTTACAATCACGATGTGTGTGTGTGTGTGTGTGTGTGTGTGTGTGTGTGTGTGTGTGTGTGTCGTATTCTCCATTCAGCGGAGAGCCGCAGTGACTGCCTCCACTTCCATTCTTAAGCTGGATGTTGTGGTATCATATGCCAGGCTCTCCTGCACCAAACGTCGACCATTAGCTTTGGTTATGAACCCCCAGCCACTTCTCTCACCTCTTGACACCGAACCATCTGTGTAGATAATCACATCACCCGAGTGAGCATTGTCCTGAATTAGTTGCTGGATTTCCACTTCAGTGGATCCTGCTGGCCACTCCCTGCACTCCCGGCTTAATGTGATTATAACTCTGCACAAGTCTGACTGCTCCGCTGGCACTCTGACCCACTCCTCTCCACGCCTAATGTTCTCCAAGGGGCACACATGTCTGATGCCGAGATAAGCGGTTCAACCCCAACACCGGACAGCTGGACTAAAATGTTGACCTATCGTCCTTGACTTGGATACATTAATTACAAGTACCTCTGAAGTCGGAGTGGGTTGGCCTGATGGCGAGAAACACTGTTAATAGGGAAAGCTAACGCACTCGCAAAATTCAGTCCATTACTACTATAAATAGTGTGTATGGAGTACGCTTGAGTTCAAAGCGAGCGCGCGCTACACACACACACACACACACACACACACACACACACACATACATACATACACACTAATTTACACATGTGATGATGGGTCTCCGTGGCGAAGGCGAAGTAGGTAAGACGACATACTTCGCGCCCCAAAGGTCGTGGTTTGGTTCAATGACTCCACCTTTCAGTTCAGGAGTGCATGCCGATCTTCAGAAAAAGACGAGCCATAAGAGATAAAACCATGTACAATGAAGTCGACCCTTTGGTGTGGACTCAGCCTTATAAAATCTGGGAGGATGAAAATTGATGAATAAGGGAACATATTACTCTACCAGATTCTACTGTGATCTAGAAGATCTGACAGCTTAACACGTCACACGCCCCCTTCCCACCACTACCATGACAGAATCTGCCATGGGTTTACCCTCGACTGAAGACTTTGTGACCTGACAGTAAGAGTTTCGTAGTGACTTGATTTTGCATAGTCCAAAACAATGTATTTCTTTAGTGAATTTAAACACGGGAGCTACAAACAATATGTTGCAAGATTGTTTGCCTTGAATATTTCGCTGCATCTCGTCAGGTGCATACTGTAGAGTTATACATCATATGAGTTGAATAAATGAATAATACTCCACATTCTAACAATACCTGTGACTATGTGTTTTAATTGTTTCATCTAAAGTATTATTCATTTATTTACTTTGCTAACAGCCAAACTAGAAAGTCCGTTCTTGGGAATCCGCATTTCAAAAGAAATCAAAAGAAACTTATAACACACACGTATGCGCGCATACACACACGCGCGCGCGTGTGCACACACCAGGAGAATGTCATAAGCGACAAAGATGAACAAGATGAGAATGACATGGAAGAAACTATAAGAAATAGCAAACAATTCGGGGGCTGGCTGTGATACTGATCATTCTCCACCGGCGGATGAAAGGAGACAACTTGACTTGAACTAAACTACCGACCGGGAACTTACTGTGATTCTTATACGTGCTGTTTTATTTGTTGTCACTCTGATGAAAAAAGCAAACTCTTGCGAGGAAGACCTTCGCAAGTCTGCTGGTTATTCAGAATGGTCATGATGCTGTAAGTATGTTAGGAAATGTAATTAATTTTAACAATGGCGGGCAGCGTGCTAAACTGATTCAGTGATAAACAAAAACTAGGCTTGGACCAAACATGGCACACTATCAGTTGTATAATGTAAATTTCCGTTCACTGAGCATTGAAATTGCGGATGATAACACGAAACAAATAAAATAATACGATGATCCTAGTATGGCGATATATCGTTCTTCTGCCTAAATGGGAAGTCATATGTGGGGTTATATTATCATTCGGCAGTGAATCAGTTATAAACGGGTTCGACAAAACATGTGTTTTTGTAGAAACCTATGTAGATGGTGTATTTTCGTGTCCTTCAACCAGCTCGCACAACGCCCCCCCCCCTATCTCTTATTATTTCCTGTAGTTCCCTCTATGTAGTTCCTTCCATGTCCTTCAACCAGCTCGCACCACGTCCTCCTATCTCTTATTATCTCCTGTAGTTCCCTCCATGTCCTTCAATGAGCTCGCACCACGTCCTCCTATCTCTGTCTATCTCATGTAGTTCCCTCCATGTTCTCTCAATATTATTCATCTACCTAGAATTCCCTTCTAATTGTGTGTTAAGGTTCGATTGCTCTGTGTGTTCCAGAGAGCGGATTTTCTAGTAACACTTTTATCAGGTTGTCTTGATATGAGTTCTTTCTAGCGCCAGCATCTTTTCCTCACCACTTAATTGGCTGGCATCTGCCTAGTTCTCTCCCTAAGTAAGTATTAGTGATTCTCTCATGTCATTTTACAACTTCTATTTAACACAGGCACCAGTTAACGGTCCATCGTCGGTTTGCTGGTTGTGGATCTTCTCGAAGACTGAGTTTGAACTAGTCTATAATTAGTTTACAAGTAATTATTGTAGTCGCTCTCCGTGTTTATGGTCCATACAAGTACCGATGTAACGTAAGAGTTAAACATTCACAGTTTGGTACTAGTTTGTTCAATAATAAAGCTGACATTTTACAGAATTTGAAACTATATAGATAATACGAGTGTTATTAATGGAATGTTTAACATGTATAACAGGACAAAGTGACACATAAAGTGCAATACAATTTATCCCAACATGAACATCTGAAAATATTGGCCCCGAATATTGGCCTCCCGAACATTACTAGTTAAAGCACTCCTTTCTATATTTTAATATTTTGAATAATGAAAACAGGGTGCACAATTTATTACCTGGCATAATTCGCTGCTGTATTTACTGCAGAACTCACACAAAAATAATGCAAAACGGTGAATCCTTCAAGCTGAATTATACAATACACATATTCCCATTATAAAATGAGTTATAATATCTTTTTGTCTATACAACGATGGCGTGGCCATGCGAATAGCAGCTGCTTCAGCGAATCGAAACGTTTATCCATATTGTATGTTAATAATGACAGGAAGTTAGTTTCCCTATGATCGGTATCTGATATGTCTCTTTTGGTTATATTTTAATAGTTAATTAGCACTAGTTTTCCTGTGCTTAGTATGTGATGTTTCTCTCTAGACCAGTGGTTCTCAACCTTTTTTGGCCCTTGCACCCCTTCACCATATGTTCAGAATGTCACCCCCCCCCCTTTCGTGTTTCCTCCTTATAAATCCTTTCCTCCCCCCCCGCCCCTACACAGTATACGTAAAAATGGAAGCTAAATTTAATAACACATACTAGAGCATGTCTAGACGTCTACATAAAAAGTGATTTGCGGGTCTACTTACGTTATAAAATGAATTTCAGAAGGGGTAGAAGTACAGAACCGTAAAGTATGGAGGGAATAACAATATCAAGTAACCGGTTCTTGTATTAACGCGATCTTGAAATAATCTTAATTCCACCCCCCCCCCCAAACATTAAAAATCCCCCCCCCCCGGGAGGGGGGATTCTCCACCGGTTGAGAACCACTGCTCTACACTCTATTTTAATAGTTAAAGGACGCTAGTTTTCCTGTGTTCGTGGACATGTTTTTTCTAGACTATATATACATGTACGAGCATCATCATCATCCAAAGCCGTCTACTCCCTGGCGCCCTTTTGATCTCGGTTATCCTTTTGCTCTCAACATTTACCTACATTTTGGTTTTCAGCATTTTGCTATTTCTGTGATGCGATTTTTAAAATTTATTTTTTTTTTTCATTTTTTTTTTTCCATCATGCCCATCTCATTTTTATTTCCATCAATAGCACCCATTTTATATTGAATTCTTCTATAATTTCCTTATTTGTCTTTTTTCTTCTCCATTCAAATAATTCGCTGAAGTTTTCCAGGGACCAACATTTCAAAATCTTCAATTATATGCTCCATATTTTTAGTAATTGTCCATCTTTACATTCCATACACATTGTTGAATGCATAACCATGTACACATCTATGAGAGAAACATTTAGAATGTATAACTAATTTTTTTTTAAGTAAACAGATTTTGTATACGTGACTAGCCACAAACTCTGGCTTCCTATATAATATTACTATAACCAATGGGTACTCAAATACTGGATCCCCGTCCTTGAAGAGTTAACAGAAAGTGAACACAAAGTGTGTGTTAGTGACACCAGATGTCAGAAGAAAAATATTGGCATCAGATTTCAGAGCAAACAGATATCAGACAGATCTAAATCACTTGAATATGAAATACGAAATCTGGCTTTAAACAAAATATCAAAGACGTGATTGTATTATAAGAATCTAAAGGCAACAGGTAGCTGGATCATTTCTAAGACTTCTCCTCATCATCGTGAGCCTTTCTGAATGACGATTGTGTCACGTATCTCCCCAGATCTCAGTCTGGCATTCTGGATTTGTTGTATAAATGTACTGATGATATTCCTCCATGCCACAGTCCTAGGCCGTCCAGTTTCGTTTCTTTTAGTCTGCATCTGTCACTTCTACGGCCGATCTTATCAAGATATTTCACATAGCTTCTCTTCTCATTATTTGACCAAAAACCAATGTGTGTCTCTTTCTTATAGTTTTATATAATGTTCTTTTTCATTAGCCTTTTCAATACAATCGTTGTTATTTACTCTGGCAGTACAAAGTATTCACAACGTTTTATCGAAGAAACCACATCTCCGTTTCCTTCAAACCTTTCTTACGTTCTGCACCGGGGGCCTTGCCAGCTTTCAAATGCAAGAACATTTCGAACCTCCATCTTCAAAATTGGCGGTCCTTCATTATTAAATCTAATATCATACTATTCCTCTCTGTAATCACCAGAGAGGTTTTTCACATAATCTGTCCATACATGTAGAATTTGATCTTTTTCTATTATGATTTTGCCATCTTTAGTTTTTAGACAGCCTGCTGATGTACTTGTTCTTTTATTAGTAAGTTCCTGAATTCTTTTGTGCACTAATTTGGTATTTTGACTGTTGTGTTGTTTTACAATTTCTAAGCACTTTTCCTCAAGCCTTGCTTCTTTTGCCTCCTTACATAATATTCTGACTTGTCTGTGAATTTCTTTATATGTGGCAGAATTATGTTTGTTGAGTCTTCTTGTTTCCATTAGGTGTAAAATTTCTTCAGTCATCCATTTCTTACGGCCCACCTTCTTTAACTTTGGAATAGTTGTCTATGCAGCCAAACTGATCGAATTCTTCAACATTTCCCATTGATCATCCACATCCTGGAATAGGATCTATAGGTCAGACAATATATCAAATCTGTTCTGTACTCCTATGTTGAATTTGTTTTGTATTTCCTTGTCATTACTCAATGCACACAAATCATATTTAGTGTTTCCTGTTATATACATGACTTTCTTCAACTTTATTCTCAGTGTTCCTGTAAGTAATCTGTGGTCACTATAACAATCAGCACTGGGAACTGTTTTTGCTATTGATAACGCGTTTCTAAATCTTCTGCTAATCAGAATGTAGTCAATCTGGTTTCTAATCCTGCTATCAGGACTCCTCCATGTCCATAAGCTTCTAGGGTGTTGCTTAAACCAGGTGTTTCTTACGATCATTTCCTGTTCTTTTGCCTACTCTACGAGACTGTATCCTCTATCATTTCTTTCTCCTAAACCATAGTTTCCTACTGTGTATCTATCACCTTGTTTTCCTACTTTTTCATTGAAGTCCCATATTACGATGTTTATTTCTGAATGTTTACATTTCTTTAAGGCAGACTCTATGTCATTATAAAATTTCTCTACACTATCTTCACTGGATTCTCCTGTTGGGGCATATACTTGAATATCATTTATGCTAAAAGGTCTGCCACTTAATTTAACTAGTAGAACTCTGTCCGACACGGCCCAATATCCTTGAACAGATTTTGATGATTTCCGGTCCAAAATAATTACCACTCCCCTTTGTTGATCTTCACCTCCAGAATAAATAATCTTAAAATCTTCATCTATCTTGATGCCTGCTCCTGTCCAATTCCCTAAAATATTAATTTTTTCTCTTTCCATTTCTTGTTTTATTTTATCTATTTTTTCGTCGTCGTTTAGCGTCCTAACATTACATGTTGCTAATTTTAATTGTCCTTGTCTTGCGATGATCAGTCTTTAGGCGAATCATATTGTACTAGGCACTTTTAAAGAGGTAGTTTGCCGTTGCTTTCCTCTATGGCAGTAACCATATTAGTCGTGTGACCGCAGCCATTATCTCGCGAAAGAGATCCTCTGCCTGCCGCCGCGAAACTTGAGACCATAACCAACAACTATCTGTCGACTGCCCTCATAATTTCATCCACCACCTGCCTTCCGTAGCTTCTTTTGAACACTTCCAATAAACGAATACGAAATAACACCACATAATCCACAGGAAAACACTAAAACAGCGTCGTGTCAAAGAATAAACACATCACGTTGTCGCCATTTTACCGGAAGCATAAGGCGAAAAACTTGATGGGCTCAAGCACATTTTCTCCCTCTTTTTCTTCTTCTTCTTCTTCTTCTTCTTCTTCTTCTTCTTCTTCTTCTTCTTCTTCTTCTTCTTCTTCTTCTTCTTCTTCTTCTTCTTCTTCTTCTTCTTCTTCTTCTTCTTCTTCTTCTTCTTCTTCTTCTTCTTCTTCTTCTTCTTCTTCTTCTTCTTCTTCTTCTTCTTCTTCTTCTTCTTCTTCTTCTTCTTCTTCTTCTTCTTCTTCTTCTTTTTCTTCTAACGATAGTAGTTCAGATTTCTCGCAGTCTTGGATAAGGTGTACACTTTCTTTCTTTCTTTCTTTCTTTCTTTCTTTCTTTCTTTCTTTCTTTCTTTCTTTCTTTCTTTCTTTCTTTCTTTCTTTCTTTCGTCCTTTCTTCCTAGCAACACATGCCTCAACCAACTCATGGCAAGCCCTTCTATCCTTTGCCACCTCCTGCAACTCCCTTTATGTCCTCTGTTATTATTCGTTTCGGTCTCTAATTCTCTTCTCCAAGTGTCTCAGAGCTCCCTCTTTTTCTTGTTTACGTGGAGTCCTGGAAAAGGACTTCCTAGTTATACTATTACCAGGTTTTCTCAGTGTGTGTACTATCAAATTCTAGCGTATTTTCCTTTGATTCACTGGAATGTGTTTAGTTCTCTACATAAGCTCAGCGTTTGTGATTCTGTCAAACCAGTCTGTTCTGCGCAAGCACCAGTGTTTGTAGATTTTTTGTTTTTTTTTAAGTGACTCTTTTACTTGTTTTGCAAGTTTTTTTTAACAGCTGTACTGATTTGACATTTGATTTAAAATTGTTAAGCTTGGTACTAGATTTAATTTTGACTTTTACAAATTTCCTAATTCTATGAACGGTCCTCTTGTCTCTGTACTGTTATTTAAATATCTCCAATAGTCTCCCCATCTTTGTCTAGATTTCTGCTTAAAGTTGTGTATGATTCCACCGCTTGTACTTTGTGCATATTGCAAAGGTTAAAAATCCACCTACGGTTCGACATAAAAAAAAAAAAAGCACACAGCATGCCAAATAGGCTATTGATATTGTACAGGTTATAAATCCAATAATGAAACCTATCATTAAAAGAATGAAGAATATTGTATGCAATAAGTCCTTGTCATTGGAGGCTAGAAAGAGAATGCTTGCATGTTACATAGACCCAGTTCTAACATACGGCTGCGAATCCTGGACAACTAGTAAACAAGCGAAAACTATTCCCAGAAGTATTGGAGATGTGGTTTTACAGGAGAAGGCTGAAAATTACTTGGACAGTCAAAATGAGTAATCTAGACATTTTGTGAGAGGAAAAGTCGCGAAGACAACTTATTACAAACATCTGAAAAAAGCAGTCTTCATTTTTTTTTTTTTTTTGCACCATTTTGAAAAGACAACAATTGGAACACGTTCTTGCAACTAGAAAGACTTACGTAAATAGAGAAAGTGGAAGGCAGCGAGAGAAACTTCTAGACCACACCAGTGGTTCTCAACCGGTGGGGAATTCCCCCCCCCCCAGGGGGGAATTTCAGGGTTTCCAGGGGGGGGGGGGGGAATTAAGATTATTTCAAGATCGCATTAATACAAGAACTAGTTACTTAATATTGTTTTTCCTTCTAAATTTTACGGTTGTGAACTTCTCACCCTAATGAAATTCGTTTTATATCGTATGTAGACCCGCAAATCACGTTTTATGTAGATGTCTAGACTTGTTCTAGTATGCGTTATTAAATTTAGCTTCCATTTTTATGTATACTGTGTAAGGATGGGGTGAAATTTATAGGGAGGAAATTCGAAAAAGGGGGGGGGGTGGGGAAGTGACGTTTTGAACATATGTAAAGGGAGGCATGGGCCAAAAAAGGTTGAGAACCACTGTTCTAGACAGTCTTGTGCCATGGGACGAGTGGAAGCCAACACACGACTTGATACATGCTGTCAGAGATGGCAAGGTACGGAGAAACATGATCCTCCACGCCAGTCGGCACGGCGTTTGGTGATGATAAACAAAAGACTATTTATATATTCAATTGTGGTGAACACATAATTGGATCCTCTGAGTTCGTTATCTGTGCTGAGATTCTCTCCGTTAATTCTATGAAGTGAGACTGAAGTACGTATGGAGATATCTGTGTAATATGCAGTGATTCTCTACAAACCAAAGCAAACTATCTTTCAAACGGAACAATATGTGATCACTTATACAGAGAGAGTTATCATACAATAAACATGTTGCATATCCTTTACAGCCGGCTTCCTGGCCTAGAGGTTAGCGACTTTCCTCCGTAATCTCGTATACTCTCGCAAGTAACGTGCCGACGGTGAGAATCAGCAGTGGTTCGAATCGAGTCGGTAACTTACGGGGTATGTGAGCTGGCCGCTCAGAAAGCAATGGCAAACTACTGAGCGTAATCTTGCCAAGAAATTAACAATCAGCTGAAAGATGCTGATGTTGACAGCAATTTCCTGTAAAGGATATGCAAACATTTTAATTTAATATCCTTTACAGGACGTCGCAGTCATTCTCAGCAATGTTTTGCTGTTTGTGATTTGTGATTTGTGAACTTGGCAAGTTTACGTTCAGTACTCTGCCATTTCTATCTGAAAAGACCGTCACGCGTACCATATTTTATGAAAACCAACACAAGGTGGTCTGCTGCCAAATCGCCTGCAACTGTGTTTCCAACGCGGTATGCGGGATTAGGAATTGCGTGCGTAACTCCTTCGCCACAGAGCCGGCCATACAATAAGCAATAAACAAAACTTCAAACAAGTGACAACCTTTGTGTTACCGAGCAAATAACGTAAAGCAACTTTCTAGCTTAACAAGTGTGTCGAAAGTGCGACAACGGATGTTTGGCGTACCCTCGCTGATACCACATCCAGTAGAAAACCTTAGCTGCACAAATTCAACCAATCGTCATCAAGTATTAAGAAAAGAAAAAACAAAAAACAAATTCAGCCAGCAAAAATGAAAGTGGGTGCATCCTCTATCTATAAGAAGAATGATGTCATGCGGGAGACCAAAAACACATATAGAAAAGAAGCAGTTGAGAAAAATGGTCTTTGAAAGAGCTTCATGAAGTTGCTAAAGATAGAAGGCCGTAGCGTGAGATGGTTGCAGTCTAAGCCCCATCGGGTTATAAAACACAGCAAAAGACACGCAGGAGATCCCTCGCGTCCTCGTAGAGTTGAGAATTAAACCAACCCTTGCATCCTAAAGGCGCTCGAACTGTGTCACATTCACATGCAGTTCTGCCTCCGTGGCGAAGATGTTATGGACGCAGTTCGTAATCCCGTGTACCCGCGTTAGAAATACAGCTGCGGGCGATTTGGCAGCTGACCGCATTGCGTTGGTTTTTTACGAAATGGTATAGGTGTCGGTCGTTCGATAAGCAATGGCAAGCTATTGAACGCAAACCTGCCAAGATATCACAACAGCAAAAATTGATGGTGTTGACTACGACGTCCCGTAAAGTATAAGCACCTTACTAACCCGACCACGCAGAGCATATACATTCCCTTTTCTTTCCAAGCGTTATTAATTGACACTGTTCTTTTTGATGCAAATGACCATTGTTTTCGTCGTCGTCTATCGCCAGATGATCTTGCTCCAGTTTTTGACACTCCACTTTTTCATACGCAGTTTCAAGTTTGCTTGATCGTGTTCTAATATCTTGAATGGATTTAAATATGCCTTCTGAGGTCAACATGGCTGAATGGATAAGAACGCATGTTCTTATCCGGTGTGCTGATGCTGAGGTAAGGGGTTCAACCCCTACACCGGGCAGTTGGACTAAAATGTTGACGTCTCATCCTTGACTTGCGGACGTAAATTACACGGGGCTTCCTGGTCGACCCAGCTTAAAACAGGTACTAGGAAATGTTCTGGGAAATAAAGGTGACCGGTGTGATGCTGACCACATCACCCATGGAATACAGAGCGGTCAATACAAATATGAGTCTTGCTTTAAATGTATGTTGCGCCTGAATCGATTTAGAGGTCCTTTGCTTATTTTTAATGCTAGTATTAAAATTTAGTTAATTCCTTATTATTATTTGTATTATTGCTGAATCTGTTAACTGTTTCTCCTTTCATCACTAGGGAATATACAACCAAAGGCCCGCACGACATCGCCGACGCATTGCTGTCTCTGAAACATGCCGTGGTTCACCCTGATTTACGTGGACCAATGTCACCGCTCTCATCACCACCACCGCAGCCACCCATGTCTCACTTTGGGTCCTCGCACTTCGGCTCCACTCAGGTCATGTCTGGTTATGGAGCTCCGTCCCCCGGTCCCCATCCTTACTCGCACAGCCATTCCTTTTCGCATGGACCCTCGCAAGGCCTGGCATACTCAATTAATCATAATTCTCCAGTCATGCAGGGATCTTACGGGACCCAAGCCCTAGGACCGCCGAGTCACCATCACTACGCACAATATCCTGAGTCCTGCCAGAGCCCAACTCTACAGCATCCCGTGCAAACAGCTAACGTGCATTTTCCTTCTATGAGCGTCAATGTGTCAATGAGTATGAATGTAGGCATGCCCACAAACTTGGGACCAGGTCACGGACAGTACAACTGTGGACCCGGAGGGCCAGTTATTGGTAGCAGCTCTGGTCAGAGCTGGCCGCTGTCACCTCCAAGTCCACCATTGCCACCGCCTCCTTCTTCAATGTCTCAGTACCACAATTCGACATCAGCAAATATTCCAACACATTGTAACGGCTACGGTAACCAGTCACACACGTTTGGTCATTTCACTCCTGAATATAGGTCACTGCCCCCTGACCCCAGAGCTGGGGTGTACTATAAGCCTGTTTCTGAAACATTCAAAGACAGCAAATTTTGTCAAATGAATCATCATCACCACCACCATCACCATGAGCATGTCTTGAAACGAAGCAGATTTGCCCACGACAGATCATTAACGACAGCGGCTGGCCTAGACGGGGGATTAGTGGTCAAGACCAACCTATGTAGAATCTGTGGAAAGACGTATGCTAGACCAAGTACGCTGAAGACTCACCTCAGGACGCACTCCGGAGAAAAACCGTACAAGTGCAGCACATGCAGCAAATCCTTCTCGCAAGCTGCAAACTTGACCGCCCATTTACGGACACACTCGGGCGAGAAACCCTTTCGTTGTCCAGTCTGTGAGCGCAGGTTTTCCCAGAGTTCGTCAGTGACCACCCACATGAGGACACATTCTGGCGAGCGTCCCTACCGCTGCAGGATGTGTAAGAAAGCATTTTCTGACAGTTCCACGCTGACCAAACATCTTCGCATACACAGTGGGGAAAAGCCATACCAGTGTAAGCTGTGTTTGCTTCGATTTTCTCAGTCCGGCAACCTCAATAGACACATGCGTGTTCACTCCAGTAACAACTAAAGTTTACAAGTGAACTTTGACTAGCCGCTTTAACGTCCTATCTACATTCCTGGTCTGTACTGGAATTATGGGGGAAGTTCTCGGTGTCTTTCATAGTCAGTATTTTAAGATTCCAAAGTGGGCAAGACTGTCTTATTGTGGGCGCTGGAACGATCACGTAGGGCGGTCAGGCTTTTTCATTAGACAAGGTTACTTATGTAGTTGGTTGGACGGACGGACGGTTGATTATTGATTAAATCCTCTGGAGGACTGAGTCTTAATACTTAAGTTGTGCATTGACTTTCGGGTCACTTGAGCCTTGTAAAAGGAATGGATCTATCGGAGTGCGTTTGATGTATAAACTTCCCTACTGACCACTTACAGAAGTATCTTCTCCGCAAGGATTTATTGCGCAACTCTTCTTTTCTTCTGCTTGTTTAAGACATCCGCAGTGTGTGCAAGTCCAGTATTGAAACAATGCGGAAGGCATATTAGTAACTAATATAATATTAGCAAATTGTCGTTAAATAAGCAAGTAATATTAATATTATATATTAGTAATTTCCACTCCTCCATCCTCCCCACCAACCAAAACACGTAGAGTGGCGTAGATTTTATGACGTCCGCCTGTGGTTTTAATGCACCTGGTTTTATGCACTGTGATGACTGATTGGATTTTTACAAAATAAGAATAAGATGTCTAGAGAAAGTTGTAAGGAGGGTAAAGGAGGAATGTGATATTGGAGTAACATCCAAGCTGCTTGATTATGCAGATGATATAAATATTATAGGGGAAAATGAACAAAAGACATTGGAAATATTGACTCACTTAAAGGAAAAAGCTCAACAAATGGGGCTGGTTATCAACCAAGATAAGACAGAATATATGGTAATTTCAAGAGAAGGAATGGCTAAAAACTATGGCCACATACAAATAGATAATATGACCATTAAAAGAACGGAAACATACAAATACCTGGGTACAATCTTCAACTGCTCCAACATCATAAGGGAAGAAATACAAACTAGAATCAATTCTGGAAATAAGATATAATATGCACTACAACATCTACTAAAATCAAAGGCGCTATCTCGTAACACCAAGATCACAATATACAAAACACTGATCAGACCAGTTGTGCTGTATGGCTCTGAAACCTGGAGTACAACGAAAGGAGACGAAGCCTTGCTACAAACCTTTGAGAACAAAGTTTTAAGACGCATCTTTGGACCCATTAGGGATACACAAAGTGGAGAGTGGAAAAGAAGAAGTAACAAAGACATTTATGATCTGTTTAAGTCCACGCTAATCACTGGTATCATGAAGGCTAATAGACTACAATGGCTGGGGCATATAAAAAGAATGGAAGATAATAGGGAAACAAAACTCGCTTACACTCAGGAAATAAATGACTGTAGACCCCGAGGTAGACCAAGAAGACGGTGGAGAGATAATATATATACAGACCTACAAGCACTTGGAATCAACGACTGGCAAGAGAAGGTCAACCAGAGAGACGAATGGAGACGGCTTGTATCTGCAGCAAAGAACCTCAATGGCTCGGAACGCTGAAGAAGAAGAAGAATAAGATGCTATATAACCCCCCTCCCCACCCCCCTCCCCTTCCCTTCCTTTGCTCCGGGGGTAGCGAGACGGACGTCTAGTCTCCTCGGATAAGGGCAAACATCTTAAAGGACCTGTGTTCAAGTTTTGCGCCTTAAAAATCTCTCGATATTTGGAATTGAACAATATTGCGGTATAGGACGCTGCCCAGTCTAGATGTCACATTGAGAAAGCCTATCCACAAAATGATACGCATAGTACGTTCATTTATGGTTTACACATGTTTGGATCCTCCTCGCCGGTGGGACAGAGTTCGTGCACCGTACTGAGAGTTCCTTTTGTATTCTTATCCACTACGGCAAGATCATTATCATCCAGTGCCTTGCCAGCTGGCTGGGATGATCATGCCTCTCCACAAATTGCGATATCCTATGTCATGGATTTATTTGTGTGTTGGCTCCCTTCTGTGCCACGACACAAGACTATAAAGAAACTTCTCACGCTGTCTTCCTCTAATCTCTCTTTCTGCAAATCTAGCTGGTTGCCACAACATGATGCAGTTTTTGTCTTCTCATAACGTGGCCAGAAATGGGAAGACACTGTAACACTTATGAAGATGTCTGTGTGCAAAACAACGGAGATAACAGAATATACCAGCCATTTCTTTCTACAAATTTCCACTACAAATTTCCATTTCTTATCTGGGTTTCCAGTCAACAGCTGAATACATGAAATTCGTCTCCGTCATGCACTTGCATGTTCCTAGTATTTACATCTTGGGTAGTAAGAATAAATGTGACCGCTGTGCACATCAGCTTAGAGACAAAAGAATCAGTTAAAGGACACTGGTCTGGTCTTATTTTACAGCCACGTATTTTGTTTTTATCATTTAGCACAGTGGTTCTCAACCTTTTTTGGCCCATGCCTCCCTTTACCATATGTTCAGAACGTCATCCTCCCCCCCCCCCCTTCGAATTTCCGCCCTATTAATCCTCCCAACCCTTAAACAGTATACATAAAAATGGAAGCTAAATTTAATAACACATACTAGAACAAGTCTAGACATCTACATAAAACATGAAACGTGGTCTCCTTACGCTATAAAACGAATATTTCATTAGGGCGAGAAGTACAGAACCGTAAAATTTAGAGGGAAAATCAATATCAAGTAACTGGCTCTCATATTAATGCGATCTTGAAATAATCTTAATTCCCCCCCCCCCCCCTGGAAACCCTAGAATTCCCCCTGGGGGATGGGAATTCCCCACCGGTTGAGAACCACTGATTTAGTATTATCCATAAAGTAGAAAACTGGAGTTCTTGAACTCAAATGTTACAGAAAAGTCCTAAGAATGTCAGGAACAAGAAGGGCAATAACACTGACATGGTTCTGGAAGAAGGGCTGGGGTCGGTCCAGGACGAAGATGTGCATTGACTTTGCAGACACCTTGGGCGGGAAAATGCTTGAGGCAAGAGAGGTGGCAAAGGAATGAGACTCTTTTTAGCGGCCTTGGTGAGGCCGACGTTCTGCAAAAGACCTGCTACATTATGGATATTGTTATCATAGTGAGGGCTCTCACGTAATCGTACGTGTAAGTCTGTTAAGTTATGCCATGATAGTATTATATTTATGTCTTTGATACAGTGTCTCATATGTAAAACTGTGTAAAGCGATTGTATATATCGTAGTACCATAAACATTTTAATTGTGTCCTTGTATGGTTGGTTTATTTGCATTTGTAAAGTTATATAAAACAGCCAATTATACCATAAAGCGACGAGGATTGTTGCTGTTTCATCATAAAATGAAACTCGTTTTTGCGAGATCAGCTTGGTCCAATGGGTAAAAGCGCTGGCTCTTAAACTTCCGGTGTGTTGATGCCGAGGTAGCAGATTCGGCCTCTACATCGGTCTATTGGACTGCAATGTTGTTTTCTAGTCTTCGACGTTCAGATATAAATTACAAGTACCTCAGAAGTGGGTTCGCCTGATGGCCGGAACATTGGTAATAGGTGAAGCTAATCCACACGCAAACATCAGTCCAGTGCACGAGCAGAAGTAGCACGTGTATAGACTACGCTTGAGTTCAAAACGAGACAACTCGTGTTTGTATTTTGTCTCACGGAGGATCTTTACATAATGTTGTTGTGTTACTGTTAAAATATCACGTGTGTTCGGAAGTAGGCAATGGGCTATCAGAGAGCTATATCTCACACACAACAAGTTGCATGTCGTTTTAAGGACGTTGCGATCATCTCAGGTTGAATTTCTGCGAAATTCTATGTTCGGTAGTTTGAAAATGCTTTCTGAACGAAAGGTTACTTTCTGGACAAAATATTGCTTTCTGAACGAAAGGCTGCTTTCTGAACGAAAGGTTTGCTTTCTGGACAAGAGATTGCTTTCTGAAAGAAAGGTTGCTTTCTCAACGAAAGGTTGCTTTCTGAAGAAGAAGTCAACCTGTAAGACCGAATGACCCGTGCAGGGAATGAACTCGCAACACCGCCGTCCATTCACGTGCAGTTTAAGAGCCACCGTTGTTAACATTTCGGCCACTTTGACCTCGACCTCCTCACAGCTAAAAGGATTATACAATCATCGTCTCGACAGAAAACTTTTTTGTAACCTTTTATTTTACGCTTGTTATCAATGTTTATATATTTGCTTCATTGGAGAATTTTAATTTATGGTTTTATCAGTGTAAAATACTTATGGATGGGGAACTGTGACAGCGCAGTGGCTAGCACGCTGTCTTGTCGGTGTGGTGGTCGTGTGATCAAATCTCTATAGAGGTGGGGATATTTGTTTTAATTGACATGAACTCTTGGTTACTCTTCGTTGGATCCAATTTAAATATGGATAGTAGGAAATGTTCACGGAAGCAAAAGCGGCTGGCGTGACACCGACCATATCAACAATCGAGTGATGATTAGCCTATATACAAAGACGGCTAGCACCATATACTTGTACAGGTCCCTTATAATCTTCTTTTTGAGTGGTTGCCTCTAAACAAGCATGCATTTTGTACTAAAAGAGAATGTAGTCTGTACTAGACAAGTATGCAGTTTCTATTCTTGCTAGCCTGCGAAGCTGGTTTAACTATAATCCTGTGTTTGTATTTGCGCAGACATTTGTATACATGACAAATTAGAGATTGGAGGACCCGCTAGACTAGTGGTTCTCAACCGGTTGGGAATTTTCCCCCAGGGAGGAATTTTAGGGTTTCGGGGGAGAGGGGGGGGGGAATTAAGATTATTTCAAGATCTCATACAAGAACCAGTTACTTGATATTGTTTTTCCATCTATATTTTACGGTTCTGAACTTCTCGCCCTAATGAAGTTCGTTTTATAACGTAAGTATACCCGCAAATCACGTTTTATATAGATGTCTAGACTTGTTCTAGTATGTGTTATTAAATTTAGCTTCCATTTTTAGGTATACTGTATAAGGGTGGGGCGGGGAGATTTATAGGGAGGAACTTCGAAAGGGGGGGGGGGGGTGATGACGTTCTGAACATTTGGTAAAGGGGGCATGGACCAAAAAAGGTTGAGAACCACTGCACTAGACTATATAAAAAAAGATTCTTTTGGTGACCACAGCGGAATTCGAACCTGCTAACCTCCAAAGGACGCCGCCGCCTGGTAAAATGGTATGAATTTACATATACCACGATATTGTTTGTGTGTCTTTTGTTGTTGTTGTTGTTTTGTTTTTTGTTTTTTTGCGACTCCACTCAGACCTAGAGTGGGGTCGCAGGTGGATGACTAGACTTGTCAGGCACAGAGTGGGGTCACGGGCGGATGACTAGACTAGTCAGACCTAGAGTTGGGTCGCAGGTGGATGACTAGACTTGTCAGACCTAGAAGTGGGTCGTAGGTGGATGACTAGACTTGTCAAATCTAGAGTGGGGTGGCAGGCGGATGACTAGACTTGTTAGACCTAGGGTTTGGTCGTAGTGGATGGCTAGACTTGTCAGACCTAGAGTGGGGTCACGGGTGGGTGACTAGACTTGTCAGACCTAGAGTTGGGTCACGGGTGGCTGACTACACTTGTCAGACCTAGAGTTGGGTCACGGGTGGGTGACTAGACTTGTTATACCTAGAGTTGGGTCGCAGGTGGATGATAAAACCAGTACGAGCCTGGAAATGCCTGTTACAATGAGGGCAGATGAATGTTGATTGTCTATCAGACGGAGGTTACAAACTTTGAACCGTCAGTGTATATCGCCCGTGTTCCCTCTTTGACTCTAAACTGTTTACGTAACCTCTTTGACTCAAATCTAATCCATATAACCTCTTCCACTCTAACCCGATCCATGTCGCTGCCTCATCTCTAAACTGTCACAGCGCACCGTACATCCAGACGTTTCAATGCGCTTGTCACCGCAATGCTATCCAATTCTTAAGGTCAATGCCATAGTTCATTATGGAGACCTTCACTGTGACCTACAGTCGCTTTTTCCACCGACAGCGCGTCAGCTGAAGCCAACTCGCCATAGAATATTTTCTTTGGAAGCAGCACACTCGACGCGTGTGTAACATCCATAGAACAACACAATCCTTCCATCTGAGCTAAGATTTGCATAGTAGAGTATAGATGCTTATCATACAAGTCTGTGAGAAAACTTCTACATACGTGTCATTGTTTTGTCATTGTATGTTCAGTTCCTTAGTCAAGCCACAAACTGGCAACCATTTCAAACTAGCATATTTTGAACAAATAGAACTCGGCAATTAATTTTCTCGCCACTTTTTTTTTCCCCCAACAGAAAGTCCCGAAAATAGGTATCCATTTCATGATGCTGGTCGATTCCAGAGCCGAAGTGGTCGAAAACTATAATTCTCCAAAGGTGGGGTTTGCATTTAGACCGCTTTCTTGAGAGGCCAGCGAACTAACCACAATGCCAACTAATCCCACTAAATTAATTGCAGATGAAAAGGGGGAACAAATTAATAATACAAGTGGGGGTCGGCATGGCCGAATGGATAATATCGCGTTCTTAAACATCCGGTGTACTGATGCCGAGGTAATGGGTTCAACTCCTACACCGGACAGTTGGACTAAAATGTTGACTTCTGGTCCCTGACTTGGTGTCGTATTATTTATGTGTCGTCCCTGGGGTGAGGGGAATCAACACCGACATTCTTTTAACCCCATATCCTTATCTTGAGGATCTCTTAGCTTTCTGTCCACAACACCCCGCCCGTCCCTGGATCTCTCTCTCTCTCTCTCTCTCTCTCTCTCTCTCTCTCTCTCTCTCTCTCTCTCTCTTACCAATGGACCATGGCCCCTCTCATTCTTTTCCACAACACACTACACAACACTGGCTCTAACAAAAACAACAAATTAATTTAATAGAGAAAAGTGTCATGTATGTGTAAAGTGTATGTGTAGAATGTCTGTCGTATAATCTAGTGTGTATCTAGAATCAGACCGAATAGCTCAGGAGCAAAGTCTGTTTCCTCACTGTACTAGCCACACAACAGCGCCATATATAATGGACAGAATACCTCACCCAAATGATGTGTCTCTCAGGCACAGTGAGGCAAAGTGTCGACTTCCTCCGATAGCTCTTGGACAATCCAGATGCTTGGTCATCGATAGTGGAAACAGTCCAATATTGATCATCAATCTAACACACACAGTGTAACTACTCTGTTCATAAAAGTTCTGTGATCAGAGAATCCTTAAAATAATGTTACTGTCACTTTGGAGAACTCAATGTTAGTATTTAACTGATCATAGGAATTTCCCAATTGTAACACATACTGTTAATTGGTAATGATCGGAATTCACCAATTGTAACTCAAAATGATAATTTTCCAAGTATTTACATCTACTAGTGTTCCTGGAACAGGTGTTATTGTCAGTGTATTGATTTTACTGTGATTAAACTATCACTCAGGAAACACTTATATAATCATCGTTTCCTGCTCAGCAGAGGTCAGGTTCCTGCAGACCCACTGGGTTATGGGCCCAGTGCAAAAAAAAGCCTCTTAGTAAACTCTGCCTTCAATACTCGAGCCATGACTTTTCTTCTAGCTGGTGGTAACCTATGGTGGAACCTGTTGAAGAGAGAACACACCTGGTGAGAGCAACTCGATTCCGACCTTTATTATGTGAGTGTAGGCCGACGGCAGCACTCAGATATATAACAGAGAACCAACCTCTGTCATAAGGCCGAGGAGCTCATCACATCGGTCTGAGTCATGGTAAGACAAGGAAAGACAAGAGGAAAAGGGCAGAAACCCAGTATATACCTTACTGGAAGATCCTACCATTTGACATTTCCTCCATCCCCCCCAACCATCCTCAATCTCCCTAAATATTATCCCACTACATTGTCCTTAACTCACCGAGTTAAATGATATCTCACACCAGCTAGATTTAGCTACGCGATGGGCTACTGTTGCCGACGCTCTTATAATACGTTCCATCAACACACATTACTACACTCGATTCCTAAGAATAATCCAATGTAGATCTAGTTACTTAATCTATATATATAAAAATCTGTGTGTGTATGTATGTATGTATGTATGTCCGTCCTTCATGCGTTCGCGAACGGTCCAACCGATTGAGATGAAATTTTCTACACGTTTTCCTTTCATTCCTGTGCAACCAACTGTGATAGTTTTATCTATCAGCTATCAGCTATTACCTTCCTAAAATTTAATTTTGTAATTACATGACTGAACAAAAGAAAATATAAAAATATATGACAAAAAGGGATATAACTTTTAGTATAATTGTTATATCTTAAGTTACGTCCCCTGAGTTTAAATGAGTTGATTGACAATGAATTAAATGAGATGCTCAACATAGATAGATAGATAGATAGATAGATAGATAGATAGATAGATAGATAGATAGATAGATAGATAGATAGATAGATAGATAGATAGATAGATAGATAGATAGATAGATAGATAGATAGATAGATAGATTAGATTAGATAGATAGATAGATAGATAGATAGATAGATAGATAGATAGATAGATAGATAGATAGATAGATAGATTAGATAGATAGATAGATAGATAGATAGATAGATAGATAGATAGATAGATAGATAGATAGATAGATAGATAGATAGATAGATAGATTAGATAGATAGATTAGATAGATAGATAGATAGATAGATATATAGATTAGATAGATAGATAGATAGATAGATAGATAGATAGATAGATAGATAGATAGATAGATAGATAGATAGATAGATAGATACATAGATAGATTAGATAGATACCGGGAAGGTTAACCCGGTCAACAAATGCCCGCAGAAGTCGGATGTGTCGGCCTAACGGCGCAAGAACGCAGCTCTGCTGTAAACAGGCACAACGCAATCACGTCCGAAAAAATACTCCGGATGAACGAAGAAGAAGATAGATAGATAGATAGATAGATAGATAGATAGATAGATAGATAGATAGATAGATAGATAGATACATAGATACATAGATAGATAGATACATAGATAGATAGATAGATAGATTCCCGCCAGAGCCTGGGCGAAGCCGGGCCGGGCAGCTAATATTTGGGCAGCTATATTCAAGGGGACTTAACATAAGAAAAGTTATTTCAAGGGTCATAACTTTTAATAACATCACTATTATTTTATGTATAGATTGTTGCATTGTTTTCACAGATTTATAAACTCTTTTCTATAGTTATTTACAGGCATATGAGTTATAATATATAGTGATATAATCTTTACGGCATTTTCATAATAATTATCATAAAAGTAATGCATCTATTTAAATAGTGAAAATTTTCTAACACATCTTTTTATGTTTTTAAAACCAGTGTTCATTAAAAATAATGGATTTATTTTAGATACGTCAGAATTTTATTTCTGTACTTTTTTCGGAGTGGAACTTTTGAAGTAATCGAAGCATTTGTTTTTTCCGTTCGCTTGGCAGAGAGAAGGTCAGTACACAATTAAATGGGTATATTCTCGATTTTGTTTTTGTTTTTAAAAAAAAGTTGGCCGCGTGTGTGTCAACATCACATTTTTCATTCAATGTTGTGGGTGTGCATACCTTATGCATATCTTACACGCAGCACGCCTGTTAAAATGCAGGTTGTTGTTGTTTTTTTTTTTTTTGGTCTAAAAAAAGAAGAAACCTATCCTTTGAAGTACCCAGCATTTACTTTTAGTAGTTTCAGGTTGCCCTTTTTCTTTTGGCCATGTACCATATTTCAATATCCTCTACTATATATGTAGACAATATTTGTTTGTGTGTGTGCCCTTTATCAGATTCAGATGAAATGCAATAGTTAGTTAAAAATCTAATTTTGTATTTTAGTGAAAGAGAGCACATGGTGTCTGGAAGGACATTCTTAAGTTAATTTTGTGTGTGTTGTTCATACTTTATGCATACCTTACACGCAGCACGCCTGTTAAAATACTGTTAAAATGCGGGTTCCCCCCCCCCCCAAGATTTATAAACTCTTTGTCTATAGTTATTTACAGGCATATGAGTTATAATAAATAATGATATAATCTTTAAGGCATTTTCAAAGTTTTCATAAAAATAATGCATAATGCATAACATTGTAACCCATCTTTTTCTGCTTAAAGAACTTATCAACTGTCATGTCGATTAAAAACAGTTTTCATTAAAAATAATGAATGGTGTGTGGAAGGACATTCTTTTAAGTTACTGTGCGCCAGGAGCTGGGCGAAACCACGCCGGGTCAGATAGATAGACAGACAGACAGATAGTCGGGAACGGGAGCTTATTTGACTACTTATATGAATTAAATGAGATGCTCCCCACCAGGGACTGGGTGAAGCCGGGCCGGGTCAGATAGACAGACAGACAGTCGGGAACGGGAGAGCTTATATGACTACGTATATGAATTAAATGAGATGCTCCCCACCAGGGACTGGGTGAAGCCGGGCCGGGACAGACAGACAGACATATAGACAAACAGATAGTCGGGAACGGGAGAGCTTATATGACTACGTATATGAATTAAATGAGATGCTCCCCACCAGGGACTGGGTGAAGCCGGGCCGGGACAGACAGACAGACATATAGACAAACAGATAGTCGGGAACGGGAGAGCTTATATGACTACGTATATGAATTAAATGAGATGCTCCCCATCAGGGACTGGGTGAAGCCGGGCCGGGTCAGACAGACAGACAGACAGAAAGACAGACAGACAGATAGTCGGGAACGGGAGAGCTTATATGACTACTTATATGAATTAAATGAGATGCTCCCCACCAGGGACTGGGTGAAGCCGGGCCGGGTCAGCCAGACAGACAAACAAGCAGACAGACAGACTGATAGATAGATAGATCCCCTCCAGGGCCTGGGCGAAGCCGGGCCGGGTCAGCTAGTTACCATATATTTATTCCGGTTTGAAAATTGGGACTACTAAATCACACGAAGGTAACATGTCCGCCAATGTAAATCGACAGAAGACACTGTAGTCCCTCTCCAAAATCGAACTCGGAATAACACACACGTCTTAGTTGTTTCGCAACTTTTGGTCGACTTCCCCAAAAGTTGTTTATCCCATTGTTTTAATACTGGGTCTGAATGACGTCACAAACTGTCTAGACACTAGACAGTCTAGAAGCTATTTTTCTCTCCTTTTTCCCAACTCAATATAAACAACTGACTGGCTGTCCCTTTCATCTGGGAACTTGTCTCCGGTACTTCAAAAAGTCCCGCCGGTCTGTAATCTAGAGAATCCCTGTTCCCACAACAAAAGATCCTGCCGACCTACATCCAGACAGTCCGTCTACCGCATCAAAGGATGGCTGCCGCCTGCAGACGTATGGCGCTATAGTCTTCCCTCGATCAACAACACATTAAAGAATGCCGGCTGTTTGTAGACGTTTGGTGCGAGATTCTGTCATCGATCGACCTCCAAGATTTTATGTAACACTTGGGGACATAAATTACAAGTACCTCTGAAGTCGGAGTGGGTTCGCCTAATGGCCAGAGACACCGGTAATAGGGAAAGTTAATCCACACGCAAAATTCAGTCCAGTGCTACTAGACGTAGTGTGTAATGGACTACGCTTGCGTTCAAAGCGAACGAGAGCTAAAATAAACACAGGGTGTATTTTTAATGACTGTGCGGTGTTTGAAAATATTGCCGGTCCAAGTTTTGTATTTATCTATTATGTTGCATGAACTTTACACAAGGTGAATACAAAACTTGGACCGGCAATATTTTCAAACCTGCACAGTCATTAAAAATACACCCTGTACAATTCCTCTTCTTCTTGTTCTACCATTCATCTCCCATTGAAGCTTTGGCTCTCAGCCAACTCACGTCAAGCTCTTTGAAGACTTGTTCACGATTGGTTGAATTTTGCTGTTATGTTTTCTACTGGATAAGGTAATGATACAATTAATAACAAGATAGAGTCCAGTGTTTCCCAACGTGGGGCCCACGCCCCACAGGGGGGCAATTTGACTGTTAAGGGGGGGGGGGGCAATTCGAAAATGGAAGAAATCGGCTGAATATAACAAAACGGGGAGACTTGAGACTGAAGTTAACTAAATTGGAACCTGACATAAGATCTCTTTGCAGCAAGCATCAAGCGCAAGGATCTCACTAAATTTAAATAATAAATAATTACTAATAATTAAAATAATATAGAAAAATCTTTCACTAAAATTATTTTGTACTTGAATTTCAGTTCTCCATTATATGTTTTGAAATTTACTTACTGTGTTTGCTCAATAATTACCTAGTTATTTCTTCCTAAAACCTATCATTCAAGTTTCTTTAGTGAACATTTCAATTTTTGAATATTAAAAATAATGTATATGTTGAGGGGGGGGCGTGGGGCGGGGGAGGGGGGCAATATGAATTTTAGAAAGGCTTAAGTGGGGCATGCCACAACAAAGGTTGGGAAACACTGAGATAGACAGTGAAGCGACTCATTGCAACACACTATGCAAAGTACGAGACGTGATTGCATCTTCAAATGTCTGATACTATTTATATAAGATAAAGAAACACATGCACTACCATACTTTCTGAGAAGGTGTATTAATCGACAAATTTATTCACGACCTACAGCATCAGCAAGTTTTATGCTTCCGCGTGATGTGGTAAGCAAGCGTATCTTTCTGCTTGATTTGATCAACAGCCGCATACGTCGGGTTGATTTGATCAATTATATCACATTTCCGGCTCATTTGTCACAAAGACGTCTAGAATTAATTATATTATTTTGCAAAACTTACTTTTCGTGTATATTGTTTGAATTTAATATGTTCTATTTTTGTTGTTTGTTACACATGATTATATGTTCATGCATGTCTTGTTTATGAGGATGTGTTTCTTTTTAAAACTAATTTGGCAAGCTTAGATAGCTGTCTTGCATTTGCTACGTACGGCATTCACATGGGAAAATGTTCTTCTTTGAGAGCTATGTCTGATAGTCTACAAGATTTTTTCATATGTGCCTGTATCAAAGTGACTTCAATAAATTACGCTTATGGATAACTATATGCTTCTTTGTTTAAGGTGTTTTAATTACACACTGTCCGTGTTGTTTGTTTGTTTGTTTGTTTTATGTCAGCGCTGATCTTTGATACAAAATATATGGACGAAACAGTATCTTCTTTCAACTTCGTAGACGCAGTAGTAATGTTGTTATTTGCATTTTTAGTTTTTCTTGTTTCTTATGCTGTCGCAGTCGTGTATTGTATCTGGATATATTTCTATAATAATGAGTTCTTCTTCTTCTTCTTCTTCTTCTTCTTCTTCTTCTTCTTCTTCTTCTTCTTCTTCTTCTTCTTCTTCTTCTTCTTCTTCTTCTTCTTCTTCTTCTTCTTCTTCTTCTTATATATATATGTGTATATATGTATATATATATATATATATATATATATATATATATATATATATATATATATATATATATATATATGTATATATGTGGATATGTGTATATGTGTGTATGTGTGTATATATATACATATGTATGTGTATGTATATATATATATATATATATATGTGTGTATGTGTATGTATATATATATATATATATATATATATATATGTGTATGTGTGTGTGTGTATATGTGTATATATGTATATGTATATATGTGTATATATGTATATATGTATATGTATATATGTGTATATATGTTCGTGTATGTGAGTGCATGATTGTGTGTATGTATGCATGCATGCAGTGTATGCGAGGGAGTGTGTATTTGTGTGTGTGTGTGTGTAAGTATGTGTATATGGGTGTAGATGTGTGTATGTGTGCGTGGGGATATGTGTGTATTTGTGTGTGTATGTGTATATGCTTTCTTGCGCACGCGAGGGAGTATGCATTTGATAGCGAGAGGGTGTGTGTCTGTCTGCGTGTGAGTTAGAGTGAAAGAGAGAGAGAGAGAGAGAGAGAGAGAGAGAGAGAGAGAGAGAGAGAGAGAGAGAGAGGGGGGGGGGGCGAGAGTGAGCGAACGAGAGAAGACAGTGGAAGAATGGATTTGTTAATGTGTGTATGTGTGCGGCCATTGTTTGTGAGTGTCTATGGGTGTGTGTTAGTGAGAAGAGAGCGAGAAAGACAGAGAAAGAGAGAGAGAGAGATTTAAGCGCACGCATATCATGTAACATGCTATTCCATATATGTTGTGTATTCTCATGTTCATATTACCATTTTGAATGCCAACTGATGTTATAATTTATAACATGAACACATGTACATCACTGTAGAGTGGGTGAGAGAATTAGAGAGTATGAGAGAGAGAGAGAGAGAGAGAGAGAGAGAGAGAGAGAGAGAGAGAGAGAGAGAGAGTTGAATTGCATCACTAATTTTTAAGTTACAAAATGTATATGTACAATTTTTCTCCATTTCCTTTACAATTTTGCGACAATGCTCACGACAATCGTCACTGTATGTGTGTGTAAAGTGTGGGAGTTTGATCATAATAGTAGGTTGGGGGATGGGGGGGGGAATGTGTGTGGGTGGGCGGGGTGGGATTGTGTGGGTGGGTGGGGGATTTGTGTGTGGGTACGTGCGGGATGTATGGGTTGGCGGGGAGATGTGTGGGTGGGTGGGGATGTGTGTTTGGCTAGGTGGTTGTGGGTGAGTGGGTGGAGGAGGATATGTTGGTGTATGATTGATGGTGGGTTATGGGATGGGTGGGGGTATATATGGGTGGGGAGATGTGGGTGTGGGGATATGTGGTGGGTGTGAGATGTGTGCAGGTGGGGGTGGTTGAGGGTTTGGGGGTGATGGATGTGTCTGGGTGGGATGTTTGGGTGGATGGGTGGGGAGTGTGTGTGTGTGAGATATGTGTGAGGGATGTATGTGGGTTGGGGAGGGGTGCATGGTGGGTGATGGATTTGGAGATGTGTGTGTGGGTGGGGGATATGTCTGGCTGGGTGGGGGTGTGTGGCTGGATGGATGATGTATGTGTGGGTAGTGAGGGTGATTGTAGTTGGGGGATGTGTGTATGGGTAGGAGATTTTTGGGGAGATGTGTGTGTGGGTGAGGGATGTGTCTTTGGGATGTGTGTGGGTGTAGTGTTGTGTGGGAAGGGAGCTGGGTGTGGATAAATGATGTGTGTGTGGGTGGGTGAAGGTGTGGTTGGGTTTGCGGGTTGGTGAAGGATGTGTGTGAGGGTGGGAATGTGTGCTTAGATGGGTGGTTGGGGTGTGTGAGTGTGGGTGGGTAGATAGGAGATGTATGTGTTGATGAGTGGGTAAGGGATGTGTGGGTGTTAGTGGTTGAGGGATAATCTAGACCATCATGTCTAGGTATGTGTGAGGGGATGAGTGTATGAGTTGAGGATGTGTGTGTGGGTTGTGTGTGTGCGTGGATGGGAGGTGTGTGTTTGTGAATGGGGGATGTGTTGGTGGGTGGGGATGTGTGTGAGGGATGTGTGTATGGGTGGGGAGATTGTGCGTGGGTGGGGATGTGTGTGTATATGGGTAGGGGTGTGTGGTTAAGGGATGTGTGGCTGGGGGATGGGTGGATGGAGGATGTGTGGTTGGGTAGAGGATGTGTGGGTGGGTGATTGTATATGAGTAAGGGTGTGTGGTTAAGGGATGTTTGGTTGGGGGATGGGTGGGTGGAGGATGTGTGGGTGGGTAGAGGAAATGTGGGTGGGTGAGTGTGTGCAGGTTAGGAGATGGTGGAGGATGTTTGTAGGTGTGGGCTCGGGATCTGTAAGTGGGCTGGGGGAGATGGGAGATTATGTGGGTGGGTGCGGAATTTGTGTGTGGGTAGGTGCGGAATATGTGAGTTGACGGGGAGATGTGTGTGTGGTTGAGGAATGTGTGTTTGGCTGGGTGGGTGGAGGTGTGTGGGTGGAGGAGGATATGTGGGTGAGTGATTGTTGGTGGGTAATGGGACGGGTAGAGGATATGTGAGTGGGTGGGGAGATGTGTGTAGGTGGGGGATGTGCGGGTTATTGAATGTATGTGTGCTTGGGGTGTGGGTGGATGGATGTGTGGTGGGTGAGAGGTGTGTGTGGGTGGGGAGATGTGTAGGTGTAGGGATGTGGTGGATGGGTGGGGGAATGTATGTGTGTGTGTGGGTTATGTGTGTGGTTGGGTGGGGGAGTTGGAGTGAATGGGGGATGTGTGGGTGGGTGGTGGATGTGTCTCATAACATAGTAATATGCATTGTTTATGTTTACAAAATTCATGTGACAATGTTTTTTCCTATGCACTGTTGATGAAAGAAAGATGAGTGAATGGAAGGGCCGAATGTAAGACGGGCCTGCGTGCCCAATTTGTTACCCTTTGAAAATAAAGTCTGTTCGTTCGTTCGTTCGTTCGTTCTTCTTCTTCGTCTTCTTCTTCAGATGCCTGGTCTGGATCAAATATCGGCGAGCATGACGCTCCATCCTCTTTTTCGTCTGATATTTTGATGAGCTCGCTCCGTGGCGAAGAGGTTACGGACGCAGATCGTAACACAGCTGCGGGCGATTTGGCAGCCTTGCGTTGGGTTTTTATAAAATGGTATGGATGCTGGTCGTTCAGAAAGCGATGGCAAACTACTGAAAATAAGTTTATTAAGAGATAAAAAAAATAGCCTTTAAAAAGGCTGGGGTTGACTGTGACGTCCTGTGAAGGGTATGCAACTAACTAAATGTTGATGGAGTTGGAGTGGCTTATACTATTATTTGCTACCCACCTATTTAAGCCTTACACTTACACCACCCTATATCTTCCTCTTCCTGTTGGGCCTAGTATCTTCTCACATAAGATTAATTGTTTTTTCTATTCGGCGTATTCTGTTGATACGTACCATAAATTCCGTTCGTCTTTTACCGATGTTTTGATGAGTGATCTTGTAGCACCTGCAGTTGTCAGTACCGAAACATGTTTTCTTCTCTGTCCATGAAATTACCAACATTCTTCTAGAAACCATATGAGTAATGTATAATTAATACGTGAGACCAACACAAGAGGGAAACTTGTCGCAGACATCAACATACAAATGGACCGTTCTATTGGACATGTCATGAGACCAGAAAAACTTGATTTTTTTGTTTTGTTTTGTAACTGGAAGAATTAAAGCGGAATAAACAGGAGATGAAAACCACGGGCTGATAATGGACATTGGATATAGACATCAAAAATACTTTGAAAAATTAGTTATAACTGGCAAACGTTATGTAAATATGGCGTAAGGCAAATAAAAAGACGAATACCTGAATTGCTTTGGCACATGGTATTACAGTAAAAAGAAGAAAAGCTTGATCTGAGATTTCGTGTGAGATACCGAACAATGATTGCCAACGATCAACCACATGGTAGCTAATGGTGATGAGGAAGACGATGATCGGCCATTTTTATGGAATTGGTCGTTATGTTTGTCCTCAGCATCCTGCCTTAAGTGTATCCAGTCATTTCCGACATGAATTGTTCTCAATGGCACGATGTCGAGGTGTCTAGTATCTTCTCCGTAGGTTTTCTGCTGTGTCTTTGTCCTTTAGACGTTTCTGTTGTCACGATATTGTGACTTTACCCCTTCTCATAACATATCCAAAGAATGTGGATTGTCTACTTCTTATATGAATAACTAGTGACAGTGACAGGGCCAAAGGAAAATAATTTTTTTCACAGATTAAAGCAGTTGCCATCTACTCAGCATAGACGCTTGACCTCGGAAGCGGTTCAAACTAGAATGGTAGTGTGTTAAGATCCTGTGGAGAAACATCAAATACAAACGCACACACACCTCGCACAGACATTTAGCAGTATAACATAGTGAAATACTTTGGTCATTTTAAACGCCGTGGTAATTCGAAAGGACAGTGGTGGCCGGCATGGTTCATGGACAAAGTGGCAGAGGTTGATCAGCACGAAGATGGACACAGGATATTGCGAGCACCTTGGGCAAGAAGATGCATGATGCAAAGCTGATAAGGGACCAAGAAGCTTTTAACGGGCTGTGATGAAAGCGACGTTCTGCAAATGGTCTGCAACATGATGATGATGATGATGATGATGATGATGATGATGATGATGATGATGATGATGATGATGATGATGATGATGATGATGAAGATGATGACTATGAGGATGATTTCGAGAGTTACCAATGTACTGGAAGAAACGCTATTCTGATAACTACTAGACGCCATTGTGATGTTATTTTTTGGGGGATTCGTCTAGTTTTCTAGGCAACTGGTGGGTTTCGAAATAAAGTTTTTCAAGGCAAATAAATGAGTAAATCTCTGCCTAAATAATAAATCAACTGGTGAATTCATAAGTCAGAAGGATGTAAAGTTAATATGTTAGATCTTTAGACAGTTGGAAACAGGATGCAGAACATAGCCTTAGATTGAGACAGGGAGATTAGACGATTGTTGAATAGACTGAGGCAGACCGAGGGAAACGATACTCGAAGGTGTAAGACAATACCACGGAAAATACCAGCAAAAGGATTGATCCAGAACACTATGGTCTAGATCTGTGGAGAGACATGAACACTTGCGCCTCTTGCCATGGCACATTATGATGATGATGATGATGATGATGATGACGATACTAGATCTACTAGTCGATGTATCAGTCTTACAGTCTAATCTCCCAACAGTTCATTAGGGGGGCTGCGTGGTCTCGAGGTATGGTGTCCGCTTCCAGTGCTGGAGGTCTGTGGCATAACGCAGCCAACATTATTCATTCATCAACTCATGCCGCAAAAAGAGGAAACAACATTGAAAGAAATTGACTTCACAAACGCAATTGGAGATTGGGACTTAAAACTTAACATCAAAACTGGAACTGAACAAGTGACAAATGACGTGGATTCTTAGAAAGATTTCATCAGACCAAGCTCAGAAAACCATTGGATAGGAAAACCACATGACCGCCTTCGCGCCAGTGCATAATTAACATATATTACTATTTCATCAGAAATGTTAATAAGCCCGCACTTTTGTCTGAACTCGCTCCATGGACGGATGTGAGAAGAGTGTGTGACCAAAAATTCAATGGGCAAGGCAAAAGTCTGGATCCGAGGTACGTTTGTTGGCCCTTGATTAGACTAAGAACCCGATGTATCAAGTAATGTAAACCCATGTTTGTGATGTCAATTGAAATGTATGATTATTAATTAAAACCTCTGAAATGTAAAAATGCTCGACTGTAGATTCTAACGACGCAAAGCCATTCCCGGGCAGAATATTCTCTTCGATGAAACTACAATCTCTAATATTCTTAGAGATAATTATTAACTTTAAGAAGTGCATTCCACTACTATATTCTATTCTAAACAACTGTGAGAAGTGATGATTCGAAAGCAATCTTGTGCATTTCACCAGAAACATTGTTAAAGATGCACCACTATCTACAGCTGAAAAGACAGTTCGTGTACTAGAATAAGTGCCTTGTTCTAAAACAGACTTATCTATGCCTATTTACAATCTAGAAAGCTGAAAGTGAAATCAATCTTTCCTTTCTCCTTTATCTATAGAATTAATAGGGTTTGGCGAAATAAATATTTATATTTATGTCAAATTTAATTAGATAAGGGCACACATGAACTGCAACACATGAGAAAGTTGTGCTTCGCGGAACACCATCACGCGAAGTGAGCTTAACTCATTACTCAACATAACTTAAAACACCACACCACTCATCACCACACAACCCAACACTCAACATCACAACAACAGGTAATGGAAGAGAGTTATTAGACACAAGAAGAAGAAGTAGTTAATTGGGAAAACACAGAGAATTATTTATACACATTGTAAACACCATTTAGTGGAAGAAATGTTCTAAATGTATGTCATTTATTTACATGCATCTTGACATATTCTCACTCTTGTCAATGTCTTACTGTACACGTTCACTGACCCCGGTCAAATGAGAACTTACATACAGCAGGAACAAGTTGATACAAGGCGTACACCGTGTGATAATCTCTGACCACCCCAACTTAACCCAACACTAGCTCAGAGAGAAAAGGAGGGGAGGGGAACTAGTTCCTACTTCAGGAATTTAGATTTCTTCCGACCTACTTCTTATTATTGTATTGGTAGGAATGTATATATTTATGCGAATATTCATCAGTGATCTTGGTGGCTACATACCAACAACCACCCAACACATCAGCAAATTAACCACCTAAATCAGACCTGAGGGAGGGAAGCCGAGAGAAAGAGATGAACCACAAGTGAGAGGGAGGATGACTTCGCTATGAGCAGAGCATGGGGAGGCCTTCAGAGGAGCTATACGGGCAGACCTGAAGTGGATCCATCAGTCAATGGACCCTGGCTTACCTAATCCTCCAGTCACCAGGTTACCTTTCTGATAGGTAGAACCCACACCCAATTACAGGAACACTGATATATTTATGGTTGAGACACCACTATCATACTTAATATGTACAACATCAAAATGTTTACTATGTTTTCACACTTGTTGACATCTCATATATTGATGCTTGTTATTGCTTGTCTGGGACAATGGTCCAATGTGCAACTGTTCTATTACTTTGTGTAAATCACAACAGAGATGTATGTACTGACCAGAAGGCTCAGGCCAGTCAATAAATGATTAACATGAATTGACCTTCTGTTAATTTGTCAAGTTCAAACCTATCTGTACCAACAACTTCTTTGTACATCATGTTGTCAAAATCTAATGTGATTGTTTATGTTTGATTGCTTAAAGATAAATTAACTCCTAATGACTTCCTGAATGGGGAAATAAAAAGACTCTAGATCTATCAACTGCTCAACATCCATGTTTTCTTCATCTAAATCAGGCTGAGAAAATTCTCCAGACTTTCCTCAGATTTGATAAACAATAAGGGGGCTCCAGAGCTATCAGAATCATTGGAGAAGGGGCAGATTCCCAGTTAGTAAATTACCATTCTTACCAGGGCCATAATCTATATCTCCTAGACAATACTTAATAGAACGAGGCCTGCAGATAACTCAAGGTTCATATTCTGGGGTTATTGAAGATAGAAGAGGATGGGGCTCTACATCTTTTGTTAGAGATGGGGCATGCACTACAGTGATCTCCCACTCCCTTCAAAAATATATGACATATTGTGGGCTAAGTCCTGGATGGTTCCCATATATTAACCTTTGGACAATCACCTAAAAATACATGAACACAGTTATCTTTAGATTATTAACACAGTTATTTTCTAGAATGTTTAACAGATACCATGTGGGGTATTGATTGACAGCCACATGATATGAATGACATTTATAGATAAATAAGAGTAGGTGACTGATTGTACTCCTGGAGAAGGGGGCCATGTTCAAATAGGCTTATACTTCAGAGAGAGTTGCTCCAGGTGAAATATATAGTGTGTATCTACTCTACCAACACTACTTCTCTTTCAGAGAAGGTGTTCCTTTACTGTGGAGTCTGAACTTAACAGCATTTCATCAACCACCGGAAAATCTTATCCGTTGGGAAAACTCTGTCTAATTTCAGATTCTTTTCTTTACTAGGAATTAATTGTGGTTACTTCAGTGCCTGCTGCCTTTGGCTTTTCCAGCATTGACAGACAGACATAACATAGGGTGTTTTTAATATTGCACATGCTCTGTTGTATCTTTGCAGATCACGGACTGACAAACTTACGCGGATCAGACTAACTGCAATTATATTGATAGGCAGAGCAAAGCAATAAATTATAGACATGGCGGAAACTGCAAAGTTTAGAGCCCAAATAACAGAAACAGGTAGAGAATGCGGGTTAGATGGCCTTGAGCTAGCTAACTATGTTTCGGATGCATTTGACAAAAGGGAAAGACTGCAGGCTGAATTGACTCTCAAAGAAAAACAATTTCAAGCAGAATTGGAGGAGAAAGAGAAACGACTACAGGCTGAAATGGAAGATAAGGAGAGAGAGCGTCAACACCAACTGGAGTTGAGGAGAATGGAGATTGAAGTGGAGATCCGGAGGATAGAGAAAGGGAGTGGTCCTACACCCTCAACCTCATCAGGATCGCCAGTGACAGAACCACCTCACGTCTCTCAACTTAATTCAGGAGCTATGTCATTTCCTCTGGACCCCTTTAATGAACAGACTGACCACATCGAAGGATTTTTATCACGCTTCGAGGCAATGGCTGTCAGCTGTGGGCTTGAAGAAAGTAGATGGGCGACGAAGTTGGCGCAGGCCTTAAGATCCACGGCGTATGAAGTGTTCTCAAGACTCACTAGAGAGGAACAACAGAACTACACAACACTCAAGACGGCACTCTTAAGCCGATTCGAAGTGGACGCCGAATCTTATAAACTCAGGTTCAAAACCGCAAGGAAGGAACCGGGTGAGAGCTACGCACAACTAGTGGAAAGACTGAAGTCATACATACAAAGATGGACTTGCTTGGGAGGATTTGAGGAAAATTATGAAGGACTCCGTGAAATGATTATCATTGATCAGATCAAGGGGAAAATGCAGAACGAAATGAAGGCATTCCTAACCCAAAACGGGGCTGACCGCCTGGAAACTATAATCATCCTGGTAGAGAGATTTGAGAAATCTCAAAAGGAGATGGGAGGAAAGGGACGTTCGAACAACACCCCCTCTCAAAACAAAACTCCACAGCCAAAAGAGGGTGAAAACACTGTAGCCACCGGGAAAAAGGGGAAATCCCCGAAAAACACTCAAAACTCAGTCCAAACAACGCCGAGGGAGGACAAACCATTCTGTACCCATTGCAAGATTAGAGGTCACACATTTCAGAGTTGCAGAAAGAAGCCACCTCCACACACAGCGGCATGTTTGGCCAACCGAAAAGAGAAAAAAGTGAGCACTGGTGAAACGTCCAAACAGACACCTCATCAAGACACATCATCTCGTATTCCGGTTGTGGAATCCATCTTACTAAATGGATTCAAAACGACCTGTTTATATGATACTGGATTATCATATGACTGTGTTGTCTCATCATCATTAGTTCACCCTGAACAGGTGACAGAGGAAATAGTGGAATTACAGGGACCACTGAAGAGATCAACAAATATGTCTCTTCCAGTGGCAAAAGTGAACATAGCCTCGCGGTATGTCACTGGGACGATCAAGGCAGCAATCTTGGACGATCCGATATATCCTGTAATCCTCGGCCGTAGATTTATCGTTCTAGGAGAACCTGTTCAACCTGTGGCGATGGCGACCATGACCACTCGATCACAGGCAACAAAAACTCCAGAAACAACTACGCCAATCCCTCGAACGGAGGAACTGAAGAGGGCACAAGAAGCCGACAGCACCTTGGAACCCTGCTTCAGAAAACTGCCAAAATCACATTTACCTCTACGTAAATGTGATCTGTTCATGAAGTCAGCACTTCTTTACAGAAAAGCAGGACGAGCTGGACAAGAGTTCAATCAACTTGTTGTACCAACTCAATACAGGACTCAGATCTTAGAAATGGGTCACAGTCTACCATTCAGTGGGCACATGGGTATCAACGCTACTACACAGCGGATTACCACTCACTACTTTTGGCCAGGGATGAATTCAGACATACAACGGTTTGTAAAATCATGCCCACAGTGTCAGAAAGTATCACCAAAACACCGGACACCACCGGCAATGTTGGGTGAATCGCCAATCACTGGAATTCCATTTGAGAAAGTGGCAGTAGACATAATCGGACCTCTCTCAGCAACGAAGAGGCGAAACCGATTCATATTAACGCTTGTGGACACAACAACCATGTGGGCCGAAGCAGTTCCTATGCCCAGCTGTGACTCCAAACACGTCGCTGATGCATTATTAGGAATATTCACACGTCTAGGATTCCCACAAAGGATCTTGACGGACAACGGTTCACAGTTTCGTGGTAAGCTCATGGAAGAGACCTTCAGACTTTTTCATGCACGCCATATCTTCAGTTCACCATATCACCCTCAGTCAAATGGACTTGTGGAAAGGTGGAACGGGACATTGATTAGTATCCTGCGCAAAATTGCCCAGGAGAAGACAGAGGATTGGGACTTGTATTTACCCGCAGCTTTATTCGCTTACAGGGAAGTACCCCATCACTCAACAGGTTTTGCTCCAGCCACACTGTTGTTTGGACGACCAATCAAAGGACCCCTTGAGGCGTTACTGCGAACATGGACTGATAATACTACAGATGATACAGTCGTGACTGCATCTACATATGTTGTCGAGTTGAAAAATCGTTTACAACACAGTTGGAAACAAGCGAATGTCAATCTACGTCAAGCCAGACGAAGAATTGCTCGTAACTTCAACCGCAAGGCAAAGGATAGAGAGTTAGAGGTAGGAGAGAAGGTGATGTTGCTGCTTCCAACCAGTCAGAATAAGCTGCAAATAGGATGGAGAGGACCTTATGTAGTGACGGAGAAGATCTCACGTACCAACTACAGAATTTCAGTCAAAGGCAAGATGAAAGTATTTCACATAAACCTCTTGAAGAAATATCATGAAAGACCCTCAACCACCGAACCTGCACATCTGATGGCCATGAGTGTGGCTACTGAAGTCGAAGAAGGATCAACAATGGGAGTCGAGTGCCAACTGCAAGCCAAAGAGACCTTTAAGGATGTGGAAATCAATCCCAACTTAACAAAGGATCAGCAAGAGCAGATTAGGGAACTTATGGCAAAATATACAGAAGTACTTACTGATAAGCCAGGAAGAACTGATTTGGAGGAATTTGACATGAAGTTGAATGACACAGTGCCTGGGCGAGTCAAGACTTACCCAGTTCCTTATGCAAAGCAAAAGACTTTAGAGGAAGGAATACAACAGCTGCTCACCGCAGGAATAATCTCACCATCTGAATCACCTTACAGTGCTAGCGTCGTCTTATTGAGAAAGCCAAGTGGAGAACATAGATTGTGCATCGATTATCGACAGCTCAATGCTATAACTGAATTCCAAGCAGAACCTCTGCCTGATCAGAATAAACTCTTCACAGCACTCAACCGAGCTAAGTACTTTACTAGGATTGATCTCAGTAAGGGATATTACCAGATTCCTGTAAAACCGGAAGTTAGACCATGGTTAGCTTTCAGCACGCCTGGAGGACACTATGAGTTCAACGTTCTTCCATTCGGATTAAGTAATGCTCCCAGCGTCTTTACACGTATGATGAGAAAATTACTTGACCCACTACAGCATCCAGACATCAGTCACTTCATGGATGACATCCTGATCGCAACTGAAACATTTGAAGAGCATGTAGAAACCCTGCATCTTTTGTTCAGGCGCCTCAGAGAAACTGGATTGACGGCTAGACCAAAGAAGTGTCAGATAGGATTCCAAGAATTGGACTTTCTAGGTCATAAGATATCTCATGGACTGATAACTCCACAAGAGGGAAATGTGGACAAACTCCAGAGAGCACCTCGTCCAAAAACAAAGAAGGATGTAAGATCATTTGTATCCTTATGTGGATTCTATCAAAAATACATCAAGGACTTCAATACTCTGTCAGCACCTTTAACAGAGCTTACCAAAAAGGGGAAACCAGAGAAAGTCACTTGGTCAGCTGACTGTGAGAGAGCTTTCACAGCATTAAAGCAGGCATTAACTGCTCATCCAGTCTTACATCTACCAGACCTCGACCAACCATTCGTGCTGCGCACCGATGCCAGTAACATAGGAATTGGGGCAACGCTGTTGCAGAGAAAGGGAGATGTACCATCAGAGCTATTCCCTGTAGCCTATGCTAGCAGGAAATTGAATGCAGCAGAGAGAAATTACAGTACTATCGAGAGAGAATGTCTTGCGCTCGTATGGAGTGTACAGAAATTTCAGGCATACCTATATGGCAAACACTTCACAGTGCAATGTGACCATCAACCACTCATGTTTCTCGCAGCATCTACGACTCTGAATGCCCGACTTATGAGGTGGTCGCTGCTTCTTCAACCTTACTCGTTCCAGGTTGAGTATGTTCCTGGGAAAATGAATGTGGGAGCGGACTTCCTGAGTCGACACCCAGTGCCTGATGAATCAGGTCAATCCGATGCAGAAGAGAATACAAGGGAGGAAAAATGGGAACAACTTGATAACTGAAAATGTTGGAAACATAGTTCCATACCATAGAACAATCTGGAGTGGGGCCATGTGGCATAACGCAGCCAACATTATTCATTCATCAACTCATGCCGCAAAAAGAGGAAACAACATTGAAAGAAATTGACTTCACAAACGCAATTGGAGATTGGGACTTAAAACTTAACATCAAAACTGGAACTGAACAAGTGACAAATGACGTGGATTCTTAGAAAGATTTCATCAGACCAAGCTCAGAAAACCATTGGATAGGAAAACCACATGACCGCCTTCGCGCCAGTGCATAATTAACATATATTACTATTTCATCAGAAATGTTAATAAGCCCGCACTTTTGTCTGAACTCGCTCCATGGACGGATGTGAGAAGAGTGTGTGACCAAAAATTCAATGGGCAAGGCAAAAGTCTGGATCCGAGGTACGTTTGTTGGCCCTTGATTAGACTAAGAACCCGATGTATCAAGTAATGTAAACCCATGTTTGTGATGTCAATTGAAATGTATGATTATTAATTAAAACCTCTGAAATGTAAAAATGCTCGACTGTAGATTCTAACGACGCAAAGCCATTCCCGGGCAGAATATTCTCTTCGATGAAACTACAATCTCTGATATTCTTAGAGATAATTATTAACTTTAAGAAGTGCATTCCACTACTATATTCTATTCTAAACAACTGTGAGAAGTGATGATTCGAAAGCAATCTTGTGCATTTCACCAGAAACATTGTTAAAGATGCACCACTATCTACAGCTGAAAAGACAGTTCGTGTACTAGAATAAGTGCCTTGTTCTAAAACAGACTTATCTATGCCTATTTACAATCTAGAAAGCTGAAAGTGAAATCAATCTTTCCTTTCTCCTTTATCTATAGAATTAATAGGGTTTGGCGAAATAAATATTTATATTTATGTCAAATTTAATTAGATAAGGGCACACATGAACTGCAACACATGAGAAAGTTGTGCTTCGCGGAACACCATCACGCGAAGTGAGCTTAACTCATTACTCAACATAACTTAAAACACCACACCACTCATCACCACACAACCCAACACTCAACATCACAACAACAGGTAATGGAAGAGAGTTATTAGACACAAGAAGAAGAAGTAGTTAATTGGGAAAACACAGAGAATTATTTATACACATTGTAAACACCATTTAGTGGAAGAAATGTTCTAAATGTATGTCATTTATTTACATGCATCTTGACATATTCTCACTCTTGTCAATGTCTTACTGTACACGTTCACTGACCCCGGTCAAATGAGAACTTACATACAGCAGGAACAAGTTGATACAAGGCGTACACCGTGTGATAATCTCTGACCACCCCAACTTAACCCAACACTAGCTCAGAGAGAAAAGGAGGGGAGGGGAACTAGTTCCTACTTCAGGAATTTAGATTTCTTCCGACCTACTTCTTATTATTGTATTGGTAGGAATGTATATATTTATGCGAATATTCATCAGTGATCTTGGTGGCTACATACCAACAACCACCCAACACATCAGCAAATTAACCACCTAAATCAGACCTGAGGGAGGGAAGCCGAGAGAAAGAGATGAACCACAAGTGAGAGGGAGGATGACTTCGCTATGAGCAGAGCATGGGGAGGCCTTCAGAGGAGCTATACGGGCAGACCTGAAGTGGATCCATCAGTCAATGGACCCTGGCTTACCTAATCCTCCAGTCACCAGGTTACTTTTCTGATAGGTAGAACCCACACCCAATTACAGGAACACTGATATATTTATGGTTGAGACACCACTATCATACTTAATATGTACAACATCAAAATGTTTACTATGTTTTCACACTTGTTGACATCTCATATATTGATGCTTGTTATTGCTTGTCTGGGACAATGGTCCAATGTGCAACTGTTCTATTACTTTGTGTAAATCACAACAGAGATGTATGTACTGACCAGAAGGCTCAGGCCAGTCAATAAATGATTAACATGAATTGACCTTCTGTTAATTTGTCAAGTTCAAACCTATCTGTACCAACAACTTCTTTGTACATCATGTTGTCAAAATCTAATGTGATTGTTTATGTTTGATTGCTTAAAGATAAATTAACTCCTAATGACTTCCTGAATGGGGAAATAAAAAGACTCTAGATCTATCAACTGCTCAACATCCATGTTTTCTTCATCTAAATCAGGCTGAGAAAATTCTCCAGACTTTCCTCAGATTTGATAAACAATAAGGGGGCTCCAGAGCTATCAGAATCATTGGAGAAGGGGCAGATTCCCAGTTAGTAAATTACCATTCTTATCAGGGCCATAATCTATATCTCCTAGACAATACTTAATAGAACGAGGCCTGCAGATAACTCAAGGTTCATATTCTGGGGTTATTGAAGATAGAAGAGGATGGGGCTCTACATCTTTTGTTAGAGATGGGGCATGCACTACAGTGATCTCCCACTCCCTTCAAAAATATATGACATATTGTGGGCTAAGTCCTGGATGGTTCCCATATATTAACCTTTGGACAATCACCTAAAAATACATGAACACAGTTATCTTTAGATTATTAACACAGTTATTTTCTAGAATGTTTAACAGATACCATGTGGGGTATTGATTGACAGCCACATGATATGAATGACATTTATAGATAAATAAGAGTAGGTGACTGATTGTACTCCTGGAGAAGGGGGCCATGTTCAAATAGGCTTATACTTCAGAGAGAGTTGCTCCAGGTGAAATATATAGTGTGTATCTACTCTACCAACACTACTTCTCTTTCAGAGAAGGTGTTCCTTTACTGTGGAGTCTGAACTTAACAGCATTTCATCAACCACCGGAAAATCTTATCCGTTGGGAAAACTCTGTCTAATTTCAGATTCTTTTCTTTACTAGGAATTAATTGTGGTTACTTCAGTGCCTGCTGCCTTTGGCTTTTCCAGCATTGACAGACAGACATAACATAGGGTGTTTTTAATATTGCACATGCTCTGTTGTATCTTTGCAGATCACGGACTGACAAACTTACGCGGATCAGACTAACTGCAATTATATTGATAGGCAGAGCAAAGCAATAAATTATAGACATGGCGGAAACTGCAAAGTTTAGAGCCCAAATAACAGAAACAGGTAGAGAATGCGGGTTAGATGGCCTTGAGCTAGCTAACTATGTTTCGGATGCATTTGACAAAAGGGAAAGACTGCAGGCTGAATTGACTCTCAAAGAAAAACAATTTCAAGCAGAATTGGAGGAGAAAGAGAAACGACTACAGGCTGAAATGGAAGATAAGGAGAGAGAGCGTCAACACCATGTGGAGTTGAGGAGAATGGAGATTGAAGTGGAGATCCGGAGGATAGAGAAAGGGAGTGGTCCTACACCCTCAACCTCATCAGGATCGCCAGTGACAGAACCACCTCACGTCTTTCAACTTAATTCAGGAGCTATGTCATTTCCTCTGGACCCCTTTAATGAACAGACTGACCACATCGAAGGATTTTTATCACGCTTCGAGGCAATGGCTGTCAGCTGTGGGCTTGAAGAAAGTAGATGGGCGACGAAGTTGGCGCAGGCCTTAAGATCCACGGCGTATGAAGTGTTCTCAAGACTCACTAGAGAGGAACAACAGAACTACACAACACTCAAGACGGCACTCTTAAGCCGATTCGAAGTGGACGCCGAATCTTATAAACTCAGGTTCAAAACCGCAAGGAAGGAACCGGGTGAGAGCTACGCACAACTAGTGGAAAGACTGAAGTCATACATACAAAGATGGACTTGCTTGGGAGGATTTGAGGAAAATTATGAAGGACTCCGTGAAATGATTATCATTGATCAGATCAAGGGGAAAATGCAGAACGAAATGAAGGCATTCCTAACCCAAAACGGGGCTGACCGCCTGGAAACTATAATCATCCTGGCAGAGAGATTTGAGAAATCTCAAAAGGAGATGGGAGGAAAGGGACGTTCGAACAACACCCCCTCTCAAAACAAAACTCCACAGCCAAAAGAGGGTGAAAACACTGTAGCCACCGGGAAAAAGGGGAAATCCCCGAAAAACACTCAAAACTCAGTCCAAACAGCGCCGAGGGAGGACAAACCATTCTGTACCCATTGCAAGATTAGAGGTCACACATTTCAGAGTTGCAGAAAGAAGCCACCTCCACACACAGCGGCATGTTTGGCCAACCGAAAAGAGAAAAAAGTGAGCACTGGTGAAACGTCCAAACAGACACCTCATCAAGACACATCATCTCGTATTCCGGTTGTGGAATCCATCTTACTAAATGGATTCAAAACGACCTGTTTATATGATCATGGATTATCATATGACTGTGTTGTCTCATCATCCTTAGTTCACCCTGAACAGGTGACAGAGGAAATAGTGGAATTACAGGGACCACTGAAGAGATCAACAAATATGTCTCTTCCAGTGGCAAAAGTGAACATAGCCTCGCGGTATGTCACTGGGACGATCAAGGCAGCAATCTTGGACGATCCGATATATCCTGTAATCCTCGGCCGTAGATTTATCGTTCTAGGAGAACCTGTTCAACCTGTGGCGATGGCGACCATGACCACTCGATCACAGGCAACAAAAACTCCAGAAACAACTACGCCAATCCCTCGAACGGAGGAACTGAAGAGGGCACAAGAAGCCGACAGCACCTTGGAACCCTGCTTCAGAAAACTGCCAAAATCACATTTACCTCTACGTAAAGGTGATCTGTTCATGAAGTCAGCACTTCTTTACAGAAAAGCAGGACGAGCTGGACAAGAGTTCAATCAACTTGTTGTACCAACTCAATACAGGACTCAGATCTTAGAAATGGGTCACAGTCTACCATTCAGTGGGCACATGGGTATCAACGCTACTACACAGCGGATTACCACTCACTACTTTTGGCCAGGGATGAATTCAGACATACAACGGTTTGTAAAATCATGCCCACAGTGTCAGAAAGTATCACCAAAACACCGGACACCACCGGCAATGTTGGGTGAATCGCCAATCACTGGAATTCCATTTGAGAAAGTGGCAGTAGACATAATCGGACCTCTCTCAGCAACGAAGAGGCGAAACCGATTCATATTAACGCTTGTGGACACAACAACCATGTGGGCCGAAGCAGTTCCTATGCCCAGCTGTGACTCCAAACACGTCGCTGATGCATTATTAGGAATATTCACACGTCTAGGATTCCCACAAAGGATCTTGACGGACAACGGTTCACAGTTTCGTGGTAAGCTCATGGAAGAGACCTTCAGACTTTTTCATGCACGCCATATCTTCAGTTCACCATATCACCCTCAGTCAAATGGACTTGTGGAAAGGTGGAACGGGACATTGATTAGTATCCTGCGCAAAATTGCCCAGGAGAAGACAGAGGATTGGGACTTGTATTTACCCGCAGCTTTATTCGCTTACAGGGAAGTACCCCATCACTCAACAGGTTTTGCTCCAGCCACACTGTTGTTTGGACGACCAATCAAAGGACCCCTTGAGGCGTTACTGCGAACATGGACTGATAATACTACAGATGATACAGTCGTGACTGCATCTACATATGTTGCCGAGTTGAAAAATCGTTTACAACACAGTTGGAAACAAGCGAATGTCAATCTACGTCAAGCCAGACGAAGAATTGCTCGTAACTTCAACCGCAAGGCAAAGGATAGAGAGTTAGAGGTAGGAGAGAAGGTGATGTTGCTGCTTCCAACCAGTCAGAATAAGCTGCAAATAGGATGGAGAGGACCTTATGTAGTGACGGAGAAGATCTCACGTACCAACTACAGAATTTCAGTCAAAGGCAAGATGAAAGTATTTCACATAAACCTCTTGAAGAAATATCATGAAAGACCCTCAACCACCGAACCTGCACATCTGATGGCCATGAGTGTGGCTACTGAAGTCGAAGAAGGATCAACAATGGGAGTCGAGTGCCAACTGCAAGCCAAAGAGACCTTTAAGGATGTGGAAATCAATCCCAACTTAACAAAGGATCAGCAAGAGCAGATTAGGGAACTTATGGCAAAATATGCAGAAGTACTTACTGATAAGCCAGGAAGAACTGATTTGGAGGAATTTGACATGAAGTTGAATGACACAGTGCCTGGGCGAGTCAAGACTTACCCAGTTCCTTATGCAAAGCAAAAGACTTTAGAGGAAGGAATACAACAGCTGCTCACCGCAGGAATAATCTCACCATCTGAATCACCTTACAGTGCTAGCGTCGTCTTATTGAGAAAGCCAAGTGGAGAACATAGATTGTGCATCGATTATCGACAGCTCAATGCTATAACTGAATTCCAAGCAGAACCTCTGCCTGATCAGAATAAACTCTTCACAGCACTCAACCGAGCTAAGTACTTTACTAGGATTGATCTCAGTAAGGGATATTACCAGATTCCTGTAAAACCGGAAGTTAGACCATGGTTAGCTTTCAGCACGCCTGGAGGACACTATGAGTTCAACGTTCTTCCATTCGGATTAAGTAATGCTCCCAGCGTCTTTACACGTATGATGAGAAAATTACTTGACCCACTACAGCATCCAGACATCAGTCACTTCATGGATGACATCCTGATCGCAACTGAAACATTTGAAGAGCATGTAGAAACCCTGCATCTTTTGTTCAGGCGCCTCAGAGAAACTGGATTGACGGCTAGACCAAAGAAGTGTCAGATAGGATTCCAAGAATTGGACTTTCTAGGTCATAAGATATCTCATGGACTGATAACTCCACAAGAGGGAAATGTGGACAAACTCCAGAGAGCACCTCGTCCAAAAACAAAGAAGGATGTAAGATCATTTGTATCCTTATGTGGATTCTATCAAAAATACATCAAGGACTTCAATACTCTGTCAGCACCTTTAACAGAGCTTACCAAAAAGGGGAAACCAGAGAAAGTCACTTGGTCAGCTGACTGTGAGAGAGCTTTCACAGCATTAAAGCAGGCATTAACTGCTCATCCAGTCTTACATCTACCAGACCTCGACCAACCATTCGTGCTGCGCACCGATGCCAGTAACATAGGAATTGGGGCAACGCTGTTGCAGAGAAAGGGAGATGTACCATCAGAGCTATTCCCTGTAGCCTATGCTAGCAGGAAATTGAATGCAGCAGAGAGAAATTACAGTACTATCGAGAGAGAATGTCTTGCGCTCGTATGGAGTGTACAGAAATTTCAGGCATACCTATATGGCAAACACTTCACAGTGCAATGTGACCATCAACCACTCATGTTTCTCGCAGCATCTAAGACTCTGAATGCCCGACTTATGAGGTGGTCGCTGCTTCTTCAACCTTACTCGTTCCAGGTTGAGTATGTTCCTGGGAAAATGAATGTGGGAGCGGACTTCCTGAGTCGACACCCAGTGCCTGATGAATCAGGTCAATCCGATGCAGAAGAGAATACAAGGGAGGAAAAATGGGAACAACTTGATAACTGAAAATGTTGGAAACATAGTTCCATACCATAGAACAATCTGGAGTGGGGCCATGTGGCATAACGCAGCCAACATTATTCATTCATCAACTCATGCCGCAAAAAGAGGAAACAACATTGAAAGAAATTGACTTCACAAACGCAATTGGAGATTGGGACTTAAAACTTAACATCAAAACTGGAACTGAACAAGTGACAAATGACGTGGATTCTTAGAAAGATTTCATCAGACCAAGCTCAGAAAACCATTGGATAGGAAAACCACATGACCGCCTTCGCGCCAGTGCATAATTAACATATATTACTATTTCATCAGAAATGTTAATAAGCCCGCACTTTTGTCTGAACTCGCTCCATGGACGGATGTGAGAAGAGTGTGTGACCAAAAATTCAATGGGCAAGGCAAAAGTCTGGATCCGAGGTACGTTTGTTGGCCCTTGATTAGACTAAGAACCCGATGTATCAAGTAATGTAAACCCATGTTTGTGATGTCAATTGAAATGTATGATTATTAATTAAAACCTCTGAAATGTAAAAATGCTCGACTGTAGATTCTAACGACGCAAAGCCATTCCCGGGCAGAATATTCTCTTCGATGAAACTACAATCTCTGATATTCTTAGAGATAATTATTAACTTTAAGAAGTGCATTCCACTACTATATTCTATTCTAAACAACTGTGAGAAGTGATGATTCGAAAGCAATCTTGTGCATTTCACCAGAAACATTGTTAAAGATGCACCACTATCTACAGCTGAAAAGACAGTTCGTGTACTAGAATAAGTGCCTTGTTCTAAAACAGACTTATCTATGCCTATTTACAATCTAGAAAGCTGAAAGTGAAATCAATCTTTCCTTTCTCCTTTTATCTATAGAATTAATAGGGTTTGGCGAAATAAATATTTATATTTATGTCAAATTTAATTAGATAAGGGCACACATGAACTGCAACACATGAGAAAGTTGTGCTTCGCGGAACACCATCACGCGAAGTGAGCTTAACTCATTACTCAACATAACTTAAAACACCACACCACTCATCACCACACAACCCAACACTCAACATCACAACAACAGGTAATGGAAGAGAGTTATTAGACACAAGAAGAAGAAGTAGTTAATTGGGAAAACACAGAGAATTATTTATACACATTGTAAACACCATTTAGTGGAAGAAATGTTCTAAATGTATGTCATTTATTTACATGCATCTTGACATATTCTCACTCTTGTCAATGTCTTACTGTACACGTTCACTGACCCCGGTCAAATGAGAACTTACATACAGCAGGAACAAGTTGATACAAGGCGTACACCGTGTGATAATCTCTGACCACCCCAACTTAACCCAACACTAGCTCAGAGAGAAAAGGAGGGGAGGGGAACTAGTTCCTACTTCAGGAATTTAGATTTCTTCCGACCTACTTCTTATTATTGTATTGGTAGGAATGTATATATTTATGCGAATATTCATCAGTGATCTTGGTGGCTACATACCAACAACCACCCAACACATCAGCAAATTAACCACCTAAATCAGACCTGAGGGAGGGAAGCCGAGAGAAAGAGATGAACCACAAGTGAGAGGGAGGATGACTTCGCTATGAGCAGAGCATGGGGAGGCCTTCAGAGGAGCTATACGGGCAGACCTGAAGTGGATCCATCAGTCAATGGACCCTGGCTTACCTAATCCTCCAGTCACCAGGTTACTTTTCTGATAGGTAGAACCCACACCCAATTACAGGAACACTGATATATTTATGGTTGAGACACCATTGGCACCTTGCCGTCTTGACAGACGATAGTTTGTGCTTTAAAAAGGCATAATAACTTTTAACTATGGCGGTAGCGAGTGTGACTGATAAGGCCAATTTGCGCTGTAAATGTCCGTTCACAGTGGGTGCATGTGAACACGTGGTCATTTCCACCATCATGCACCATCTTACGTCTCAAACGCTTGGTGTGTGACTTTTCTGCAATAATTTTCTCCTTTGACTTTATTCCATTTCTGATATTTGCCCTCCATGCAACACGTTCAGCGGCGACTTGCTCCCAATGTGCATTATCAATGCCTGTATCAATCATGTCCCGCTTACACACATCTTTGTATCGTAGTAGAGGCCGACCCTGAGATCTCTTACCCATCTGTAATTCACCAAAAAAGATATCCTTTGGTATTCTACCATCATCCATCCTCCTAAGATGTCCTATCCATCTAAGTCTACGAAGACTGAGCATGGAATAAACTGTCACACAACCTGATCTTTCCAATACTTCAGTATTTGTGATTTTGTCTTGCCACTTAATACCAAGAATTCTTCGCAGACACCGCATATGAAAGCTGTTTAAATTGTTCTCTTGGTGTGAGTAAGTTGTCCAGGTTTCACTGTTGAGACACCACTATCATACTTAATATGTACAACATCAAAATGTTTACTATGTTTTCACACTTGTTGACATCTCATATATTGATGCTTGTTATTGCTTGTCTGGGACAATGGTCCAATGTGCAACTGTTCTATTACTTTGTGTAAATCACAACAGAGATGTATGTACTGACCAGAAGGCTCAGGCCAGTCAATAAATGATTAACATGAATTGACCTTCTGTTAATTTGTCAAGTTCAAACCTATCTGTACCAACAACTTCTTTGTACATCATGTTGTCAAAATCTAATGTGATTGTTTATGTTTGATTGCTTAAAGATAAATTAACTCCTAATGACTTCCTGAATGGGGAAATAAAAAGACTCTAGATCTATCAACTGCTCAACATCCATGTTTTCTTCATCTAAATCAGGCTGAGAAAATTCTCCAGACTTTCCTCAGATTTGATAAACAATAAGGGGGCTCCAGAGCTATCAGAATCATTGGAGAAGGGGCAGATTCCCAGTTAGTAAATTACCATTCTTACCAGGGCCATAATCTATATCTCCTAGACAATACTTAATAGAACGAGGCCTGCAGATAACTCAAGGTTCATATTCTGGGGTTATTGAAGATAGAAGAGGATGGGGCTCTACATCTTTTGTTAGAGATGGGGCATGCACTACAGTGATCTCCCACTCCCTTCAAAAATATATGACAAGGTCCCGGGTTCAAACCCCGGTGATGCCGGGATTTTTTCTCGTGGACTTCTAGTAATAAATTTCCCCTGGTCTCTGGGTAGTGAGATCGGACGCCCGTGTGTATTGTTGCGCGCGTAAAAAATCCCTTGGCAGTTGGAAATCGAAAAATGAGTAGCCTAACGACGCTGCAAGGGCAATATTTCGAGTTAAAAATCTACCCAAAGTATTTCAGGACCCTCTGTCGTGTGTGTAAAGAATGAATGTCGTAGTAGTTATTTGCTCTTCATTACCACTTTAATGTCGTCCCTGGAGTGAGGGGAATCAACACCCACATTTCTTTTAATTCAATATCACTATCCTGGAGATATCCAGCAGACTCTGTCCACAACACTCCCTCAATCTGAAGACACCTTCTTCTCACTCTTACTCACCCCTGGATCATGCCCCCTCTCATTCTTCCCCAACATAACATACTTGACAACTCTTGCTTCAACAAATAAAAACAAGAAATTTATTAAAGCAAAGAGTATATGTAGGAGAAGTGTGTGTGTGTATATAAAGTGTAGAATGTGTGACGTGTACTCTAAAGTGTCTGTAGACTCAGATCAGTGTTCAGGAGTATAGTCATTCACATCACTGTGCTGAGAACACACTAGCACCATTCAGTCCAGACAAGCAACCTCACCAAGGTGATGCTCCTCCGGTCACGTGAAGACTTCCTCCGTTGTCTCTTGAACCACTAGGATGCTTGGACACCCATGACAAACACTGTCTAATGAGAGTCTTCAATCTGTTTTACACTATGAATTTCCTCTGTTATTTAACCGAATGTTAATTAGAAAATTCTAACACTATTGTCACTGTTACTGGGGAAATCTTACTTGATCTAGTGTCACTGGTTTTAAAGATTCCCCATATTAACTACACCATCTGAATGTTCCAGGTATCAGTATAATATTTATATGACTGTTTCTGGTAGCAGTGTTGTATATGTAGAATATATATAATGTTCTGATTCTGAGCCATCATCTTCTAAAATGTGTTAACTTCACTGGTGAAAATCATAGCACACATACGTGGACCTGTAAATGGAACCTGTAGAATAGAGAATATTATGGTGAGGGCAACTCAATCCTGGCCGGAATTAGGTGAGTGTAGGCCAATAGCAGCACTCAGATCTATAACAGAGATCCGATCTCTGTCATACGGCCAAATAACTCATCATATGATCTGAGACATGGCAACACCAGGAAAGAATAAAGGAACGGGTAGAAACCCAGCAGATGCCCTACTGGAAGATCCTACCATTTCACATTCCTCTCCTCCCTCTCAACCATCCTTAATCTCTCTAATTATTATTCCACTACATTGTCCTCAACTCCCTTAGTAAAATTATATATCACACAAGCTAGTTGAAGCCACACAATAGAATACTAGTGCCGACGCTCAGATGATACTTTCTAGCACCGCACTTATAGAACATTCTATCACTAATCATAAAACATTATATCATCACACCTATAATACATTATATCACCGCACTATGATACATTATATTACCGCACTATGATACATTATATTACCGCACAGTACTGTACTCTATTCCTAATCACACTCTAAGTTAGATATGATTAATAGCCTACCATATGCCTATCCCGGTTGCTAATCGAAACTAGGCGATCACAGACTGGATCTATGTCCGCCGATAACTATCAACAATTTGACACCCTAGTTTCTTTTATAAACCACAACTCGGAAAACTGCATCGCTTTTCCCAACTTCAGAAATCTGGTCAACTCACTCCTCTTGTTTACTGCAACGCTTTTTATATTGGGCTGTGAGTGACGTCACCAAAAAGTCCAGACGCTTACCAGTCCAGAGTCTGGTTCCTCCTCCTGTTCTAGACTAACTGGAGTCAACCCGCGGTCAAATTTGCTTTCATTTGGGGAAATTCCAGTCTGTCTGTGAACCAGAGAATTCTCCACATCAGAGACTCCATCCCGCCTGTTTTCCAGACTCTCCGTCTTGCACTTCAAATGCCGTCTCCCGCTTCGCAGACAAATGACGCCGTTGTTCGTCTGGAGCAACAATTTTGTTAACAAAATGCCGACCGGTGTAGACATTGTAACGTGACGTATTTGTTCCGAACGATCCACATCATACAGATTCGCCGACCAGAGGTAGACATTTTGACGCCATGTATTTTGTTTCCCAGTTAGAAATGCCGACTGTGTAGACAGTTTTAACGACGTATTTTTCTCAGTCAGGACAACATCAAAGAGTCGGTTGTTTTTTCAGACTTATGTTGGGTCTTGTTTGTCATTGATCGAATCTCAAGTTTATTTATGCGACACCCTCGCCGGTGCTACGGAGTTCGTGCACTGAGCTGAGCTTCTCCAGACTCAGGTTTGAGTTAAGAGGAGAACGGAGCACTTATGGGTTGCACCCGTGTGCCGTGATGTTGATCCATCGACTAAACTAAACTAAACAGGGAGATTAGACGCTTGACAGGCTGTATAAAGAGTGACTGTAGATCTAGTGACGGCATCATCATCATCATCATCATCATCATCATCGTCATAATGTGACACGGCAAGAGGCCCAAGTGTTCATGTCTCTCCCCCAGATCTAGACCATAGTGGTCTGGATCAATCCTATTGCTGGTATTTCCCATGGTATTGTCTTACCGGTATCTCTGGCCGAGGGGATACACGACTTTCTCCGTAATCCCGTTTATTCACGCAGGGTCTCGCAGCGCGCGATGATTGGAAGCGGTTCTACCCGCGCTGGTGACTTGCGAGATAAATGAGCCGGCCGCTCAGAAAGCAATCGCAAACTACTGAGCGTAATCTTGCCAAGAAATCAACAATCAGCTGAAAGATGCTGATGTTGACAGCGATGTCCTGTAAAGGATACGCAAAACATTATTATTATTGTCTTACACCAACGAGTATCGTTTCCCTCGGTCTGCCTCACCCTATTCAACAACTAATCTTTCCAGTCGTCACTATATTCTCCAACAACTCCCTTCTCATTATACTACTAACTAACATTCTTTGTCTCTTTCTTATAGTGGTTTTTATGTTCTACTTTCAACAGCTACTTCCAGGCAATCGTTGTTAGTTACTCTAACCGTCCAAGTTATTCCAAACAATTGTCTCAGAACCACAACTCCATAGCCTCAGAGCTCTTCCTGATTTGTTCCTTCAAATTTCAAGATTCACTGCCACACACTGGAGGTCGCCGTGACTGAGAAACTTAATACGCTTACACTTTCTCTTCTGATCGCGGCTCAGTACGTTCGCTCTTGCATCAGTCAATTTGACTAAAATGTTGACTTCTCGTCATTGACTTGGGGACGTAAGCTACAAGTACCTCTGAAGGTGGAGAAAGGTTCGCTTTAAGGCGAGGGACATTGGTAACAGGGAAAGTCAACTGTCACGCTAAATCAGTCCAGTGACTCACTAGTAGTAGCTACTATTTGTAGTATAGTATGGCGTCCGTGGACTTCCATGTCACATGTCAGTAGTATAGTATGGCGTCCGTGGACTTCCATGTCACATGTCAGTAGTATAGTATGGCGTCCGTGGACTTCCATGTCACATGTCAGTAGTATAGTATGGCGTCCGTGGACTTCCATGTCACATGTCAGTAGTATAGTATGGCGTCCGTGGACTTCCATGTCACATGTTAGTAGTATAGTATGGCGTCCGTGGACTTCCATGTTACGTGTCAGTAGTATAGTATGGCGTCCGTGGACTTCCATGTCACGTGTCAGTAGTATAGTATGGCGTCCGTGGACTTCCATGTCACATGTCAGTTGTATAGTATGGCGTCCGTGGACTTCCATGTCACATGTCAGTAGTATAGTATGGCGTCCGTGGACTTCCATGTCACATGTCAGTTGTATAGTATGGCGTCCGTGGACTTCCATGTCACATGTCAGTTGTATAGTATGGCGTCCGTGGACTTCCATGTCACATGTCAGTAGTATAGTATGGCGTCCGTGGACTTCCATGTCACATGTCAGTAGTATAGTATGGCGTCCGTGGACTTCCATGTCACATGTCAGTAGTATAGTATGGCGTCCGTGGACTTCCATGTCACATGTCAGTAGTATAGTATGGCGTCCGTGGACTTCCATGTCACATGTCAGTAGTATAGTATGGCGTCCGTGGACTTCCATGTCACATGTCAGTAGTATAGTATGGCGTCCGTGGACTTCCATGTCACATTTCAGTAGTATAGTATGGCGTCCGTGGACTTCCATGTCACATGTCAGTAGTATAGTATGGCGTCCGTGGACTTCCATGTCACATGTCAGTAGTATAGTATGGCGTCCGTGGACTTCCATGTCACATGTCAGTTGTATAGTATGGCGTCCGTGGACTTCCATGTCACATGTCAGTTGTATAGTATGGCGTCCGTGGACTTCCATGTCACATGTCAGTAGTATAGTATGGCGTCCGTGGACTTCCATGTCACATGTCAGTAGTATAGTATGGCGTCCGTGGACTTCCATGTCACATGTCAGTAGTATAGTATGGCGTCCGTGGACTTCCATGTCACATGTCAGTAGTATAGTATGGCGTCCGTGGACTTCCATGTCACATGTCAGTAGTATAGTATGGCGTCCGTGGACTTCCATGTCACATGTCAGTAGTATAGTATGGCGTCCGTGGACTTCCATGTCACATGTCAGTAGTATAGTATGGCGTCCGTGGACTTCCATGTCACATTTCAGTAGTATAGTATGGCGTCCGTGGACTCCATGTCACATTTCAATACTTCCTCTCTGGCTTTTTTTTTTTTTTGCGTTCGCTCGCTTTGAACTCTAGCGTAGTCCATGCACATGCAACTACTTCTAGTGCACTGGGCTGATTTGTGCGTGTGGATTGTTTCTCTTATTACCAGTGTCTTTTGCTATCAGGCCAGCCAACTCCGACTTCTGTGGTACTTGTAATTTACGTCCCCAAGTCAAGGACGAGAAGTCAACATTGTAGTCCAATTGACCGGTGTAGGGATTGAATCCACTACCTTGGCAACATTACTCTCTGGAATTTAATACCATTCAGCAGAACAGGATTGATATGACATTTCAGTACTCTCTTTCTTGTATTTTATACTATATACCAGACCAGGTTCAATATAATATTTTCAGTACTCCCTACCTTGAATTTAATACCATTCAGCAGGACACGTTCGATTTATCATTTTAAGACTGTTAGATATTCAATTAAAGTGATGTGTTTCACAAAATACCCTTCACCTAATCTACAAACAGATAAAGAATGGCAGACATTGGCCTTGAAGTGTGAAGCTTTAGCCCCTCATTATAATAACGACCATATTGTTATGTGGAGGTGGTCAGTTCCTCACCTCGCTGCCTGTCCTTTCCAGACAATTCTGACAATTACCCAGTACTCTAATTATGCTGAGTCCACTCTAGAGCTGTGATGGCCCGGGGAACAAAATAGTACGGCCATTGCTGGTGTCGTGTCTTCCTTTAAAGTGTTGTCCCTGGAGTGAGGGGAGTCAACACCCACATTATAATTTTTTTCCCCTATCAATATCCTGGAGAATCCACCAGCTTCCGTCCAACACATTCCTTCAGTTCATGGACACCTTTTCCTCTCTCTATCCCTGTCGTACTATGCCCCTCTCATTCTTCCCCACGCAACATATTCAACAACTCTTGCTTCTAAAAATTAATAAAGATTAATTTATTAAAAGAAAAGTGTAATGTACGTGAGACGTGTATGCGAAGAAAATGTGTGATGTGTTCTATAATGTGTAGGATCGGACCCTCAGATAATAGCATAGTCAGTTCATCCTTGCAAGGACACACCACAGCACGTTACGTCAGAACATGTCCATCTCACCCGGTACTGTATCTCTCCTGCCGGACACCGACTGTCATCTGTAGCTACCTGGTAATCCATCTTCCTGATCATCCGAAATAGATACTGTTTGTAAATTACAGCTGATCATGGACCGGTTGCACACTACACATAAGTTCCTATCGTTCCTAAAGAATGCACAAATCCTTTGTAGTGAGTATTTAGGTATCACTGTTATTGTTAATATACTTGATCCTAACTAGTGTCTATCTAGTTTCAAGTCTCATGTCTTTTGTACTATTTCCCTAGAATATATCACACCATGTGACTATTATATTTTAATGTTCTTGTTTAGGTACCACTGTTCTTATGCTGTGTGTGCTGCATCAACAATCATCACCCATCTTAGGTGAACCATCTTCCTTCTAGCGTTATTTAATTTCCGTAAGAAACAGGTTACTGTTCAACTGAGGTTCTTTCAAATTGGCGTTGCACCTTTTCTAAAACAGGGTTGAGCTTCCTCGTAGCTGGTAGGGAACCTGTGAGAGAAACAACACATCTGGTGATAGTACTAGTCACTGATCCCACCGGCTGAGTGTAAGCCTATTGCCTTGCTCAGTTATTTTACAGCTAACTAAACTCTGTCATAGAGCATATTAGCGCCTCACCTACGTCCGAATCAGGCGATGACAAGGAAAGACCCATAAACAGAGTGCAAAACTTCAGTGGGCCACCACTGAAAGATCCCCCCATTGGACACTTTCCCCATCTCCCAATCCATCTTAAATCTCTCCAAATATCACCCCGCTATCCTATTCATCCTAGCAGAGCCAATCATCACTCATCCTCTAACTAGTTTTCCACTAGCAGTGCTAATCATCACACTCTAGTTTTAACAAGGTTACTGCCTATGTTAATTAGAACTAATTAGATAATATGTTCTACCTTATACGGCACTGAAGTTTACTCAATCACATCTAAGTTTGCCATAACAGGCACGTGTAAAATAAATCTAATTAATCCCGCACACGTTAGATGTTCTTAACACCCTAACTGCTGTGCCAAAGCACGTCTACCTAGATCAACGGTTCGAGTCACACTAGTTGTCCCCAAATCGGGTTTTTGGCAAACGCCTAAAATTGGTCACGTGACGTTATTCTTTATGTCCACACAGGTGTTCTTTGGGCAGATCAGCCCTTGTCAGGAATCTATCTTCCCTGGCTCAATCAATGTCAGATTCGTCCTCCCATGTTTTGACATCCACAACAAGCTAGCGAGTTACTGTATGGTCCCAACAACAGTTTTCAATAACAAGCCGCCAATCTTCTGTCGAGTGGTGACAATCACAGCAGCCATTTCGCTTGATGTCCGGAACTCTAAATGACAGACGGACTGTTTTCTCCCGAGCTGGGCTCTTCCGCTTGAATCCGACCTGTTTATGAACTGTCAAAGTGGTGTATAGATTCATCTCACTCACCACCGAATGTTCCTATTTAGCCCACCAGATGTAAACACGTGCAGCTGCAACCCAGACTGTTTTTACTGTATTTGTTGAAACAACCTGTGGCCTCGAACATGTCGTTAAACCGAACGCCTTTTATTGTCATCACTGGTTACTCACGGTGTTTTTCGTGACATAGGCCCCCTCTTAAGAGAGTAGTCCATCTCACTCTTCTCCACCGTGAGTTTAATCCAGATGATTCATTCCTCTTCTTCAGGAGCTGGGTGTCTTGACAAGAAGTCCGCTCCAACATTTTCCTTCCCAGGAATGTACTCCACTGTGAAATTATAAGGTTGAAGTAACAACGACCACCGCATCAAACGGGCGTTGAGCTTCTGAGAAGTAGCCAGGAACATCAGGGGCTGATGATCCGACTGGACCCGAAACTTAACTCCATACAAATAGGGTTGGAATTTTTGCACTGCCCATACGAGAGACAAGCACTCTCTCTCTCTCTCTCTCTCTCTCTCTCTTTCTCTCTCTCTCTCTCTCTCTCGACGGTTGAATAATTCCTCTCAGCCTGGAGTAGTTTCTTACTGGCGTATGCCACAGGTTGCAAAACCGAAGCATCGTCTTTTCCTTCCTGTAACAAGGCTGCCCCAATCCCAATCACACTCGCATCCGTTCTCAACACAAATGGTTTGGAAAGGTCCGGGAGCTGCCATACAGGCCTGCTGACCAAGGCCTCCTTTAACTGACTATAGGCAGTCTCACATTCTGGTGTCCAAATGATTTGGTCCGGGAATCCCTTTTTCAAGGTTTCCGTCAATGGAGCTGCCAGTTCAGTGAAATGCGGGATAAATTTGTGGTAGAACCCACACAACGAGAGAAAAGATCGCACATCCTTCTTCGTTTTTGGCCTTGGTGCATTTCTGATTTTCTCCAGGTTCTTCTCTTCTGGGACAATGTGTCCTGGAGTGATGGTGTGACCTAGAAATTCCAGAGTCTGGTAACCAATCATGCACTTGGTTGGACGAGCGGTAAGCCCTGCTTCCTTGAGTCTATTAATCACTCTCTCCAAGGATTGCAAGTGGTCATACAAGCTGTCACTGGAAATCAGAATATCATCCATGAATGAGATGATGGATGGATCCTGTAAAGGATCAAGTAAAGTCCTCATCATGCGTGTAAACACACTGGGTGCATTGCTGAGTCCAAAGGGCATGACCTTGAATTCGTAGTGTCCACTGGGTGTACTGAAAGCCAACAGTGGTCGAATCTCCGGTTTGACTGGTATCTGATAATACCCCCGACTCAGATCTACCTTTGAAAAGTACCGAGCCTTATGGAGCCTAGCGAATAACTGCGTTGGATTCGGCAAAGGTTCCACCTGAAATTGTGTATGACTGTTCAGAAGTCGGTAATCTATACACAACCGGTGTTCTCCACTTGGTTTACGTAACAAAACTACCCCCGCATTGTATGGGGATGTGGATGGCGCAATCACGTCATCCTCCAACAATTTCTGTATTTCCCCCTCCAGGGCCTTTTCTTTAGAGAATGGCTCTGGGTAAACCTTTATGATGAACAGGTTCCTGCGTGGTCAAAGTCATCTCGAACTTAACCAACCTCGTGCGTCCTGGTTTATCAGTCAGTATCTCCTTATGAGACTTGAGAACCTGGGTTATCTATTCCCTCTCCTGAGAGGTCAGATCAGGGTTCAACTGCACATCCTTGTAGGTTTCCTGGTGTACCAGGGGATATTCCCTGCCTTCGTTGGTTCCCACTTCCGTCTCCACTGCAACTGCCATTGCCATGAGGTGCGGTGCCTTGTCTCCCGGTCTCTCTTCGTATTTCCGCAAGAGATTGATATGGAAAACCTTCGACTTTCCCCGGATCCGGATCTGATAGTTGGTTCTGGATATCACCCTTTCCACGGGAAATGGTCCTTACCAATCTATCTCCAGTTTGTTGTTTCCCGTAGGGAGTAGCAACAAGACTTTATCTCCCACCTCTAGAGATCTTTCTTTAGACCTACGGTTGTAGTAAGCCGCATGTCTTTTCCTGGCATTTTTCAAGTTTTGATTTGCCAGAGTCCATCCCTTGTGGAGTTTTTCTTTCAGTTCCTCCACATATTTATAGGATGAGATCACTTCTTCTGACGTCCCCTCTTCAGTGCAACTCCTCAACATGGCTTCCAACGGTCCCTTGATTGGACGACCAAACAGCAACGTAGCGGGTGGTAGTCCTTTTGACCCATGAGGAACTTCCCGATAGGCAAAGAGTGCTGCTGGGATATATTCATCCCACCTATCAGGTTTTTCCTGTGCCAGTTTCCTGAGCATTGTCATCAACGTGCCGTTGAAACGCTCTACTTGTCCATTGGCTTGAGGGTGGTAAGGGCTGGTATGTATGTGGTTAGAGTGAAACACCCTAAATACCTCCTCCGTGAGTTTTCCACAAAACTGAGACCCATTGTCCGTCAGAATTTGATCCGGAAAGCCTAATCTGGTAAAGGCCTCCATCAGTGCGTCCGCCACTCGTTTCGAGTCAATCGTGGTCAACGGTATGGCTTCACCCCACATGGTACAGCAATCCACCATTGTGAGTATGTACATGTTCCTCTTCCTAGTCCTTGGAAGTGGACCCACGATATCGATGGCTACCCTCTCGAAAGGAGAGTTCATGATGGGCATCTCACCCAACACCACCGGTGCTGTCTAGTGTTTCGGCGCCACCCTCTGGCACTCAGGGCATGACTTCACATACCGACGCACATCATCTGTCATTCCCGGCCAATAGTAATGGCAGGAAATTCGCTGCATGGTGGTGGCAATGCCCATGTGTCCACTAAAGGAGATGGTATGCCCCATATGAAGAATCTGGGACCGGTGAGCTTTCGGGACGACCAATTGACCGTATAGGTTGTCTCCCCTTCCTGCTCTCCTGTAGAGTATCCTATTCTTCAGGTAGTACTGCCCCCGTCCTGGTGGATCAGCACTTCTCTGCAGCTTTTTGTAGCAAGGACGTAAAGTAGCATCCTCACTCTGGGCAGTTCGTAGCTCCCCCGGCATTGGGTTAGTCACAATTGCTTCTGCCTCATCCGTTCTCGTCTGAGAGCGAGTCTGTATTGCTCCCATATGGATTGGCTCCCTGGGCATTCCCAGAAAGACATACCGGCAACCAAGAATTACTGGAAAAATGGGATCGGTCAATACAGCGGCCCTGATTGTGCCGGTGACATACCTTGACCGAATCTCCACATTAGCAATGGGCAACTTCATGGCTACAGCACTCTTCTGTGCAGGCTGTATATCCAAGGTCTCACCTGTGAATTGTTCTGGATGTACCAGATCCGCAGAAATCACGGCCTCCCCGTCCAGTCCTGTGTCGTACAAACACTCCACTTGACGACCGTTAACCTCTACCAATTCCACTACAGGTGGTTTTTCCTGGTCTGGAGTCTCTTCATCGGCCTCGACCTGTTCGGCGGGCTCCACCTTAGGTTTCCCGGGGCACACGGCGAATTGAGTGTCTCCTGACTTTCCTCAACATGGCTTCCAACGGTCCCTGCAGTCAATAGCATTGTGCGTATTCGACCTGCAGTGGTTGCACCATTTCCCTGTCCTAGACCTTCTAGTGCCGGACTTGAGTGAGCTCTCCTGGTGGCGAGCTTCCTTGTTGACCTTGGCATTTTCCGTGACACCCTCCCAGGAAGTCACTTGACATGCTGCGAAGTGAGGGCTCTTAGCCTTCGATTTGCAGTCTCTCGTATTGTGAGAGGGTGACTTACAAATTGAACACCACTTCTCCGACCACGGTCGTTTTGGTGTAGAGCTTGAAGTGCTCTTGCTTCCCTCCTTCTTCTTCTCTGAACTATCCTCTGATTTTTGCACATAAGGTACCCACTTTTTAGTTCCTGAGTTTTTGGCTTTCTTCTTGTCATGTTTCTCCTGACTTTTGGTGTTGGTGGAAAGGTTTTCCCCTGCCTCCCCATGTACATCGACGAACCGTTCTGCTTATTTTGTCACGAGGTCAATACGTTCCGCTCCTTGCTCTCCAAAGAATGTCCTGAGCGGTTTCGACATTTGCTTCTTCAACTGGTCGACCACCATGAGTTCTTCCAGACTCTCATAGTCATGTGCGAACCCAGCCAAATCGATTCACTTATGGAGATAGGATTTTAGACGCAAACCGTAAGCGGCAACAACTCTCCCGGTTCTCGTTTCGCTGCTCGAAATTTTTTCCGGTAGGTATGTGATGTAACCTCGAATCGTTTCAGCAGAGCCGTCTTCAATTCTTCGTAATTGTTCTCATGTCCTGGTGGCAGGCGAGAATAAACCTCGTAGCCGGTCCCGCGTAATCCCTGGGATAGCTTGAGATTCCATTTGTTACGCTCCAGATCCATAGCCACGGACATGGCCTCGAAGCGTTGAAGGTACTGGTCAATCTTCTCTTTGTCCTCCTCGTAGATCGCTAGAGGAAACTTCATAGCATGGTAACTATGTCCACCTGATGAGGTTGAGCCTGGGACGGAGGAACCCCCAACTGCTCCCTCAGTTTCTCCATTAGATTGACTCTTCAACTCGAGTTCCCTCATCCGGTACTCGTGGTCCCTTTTCTGAGCTTCTTGTTTAGCTTCCAGTTTCTTAGCTGCTTGCTCAGCTTCAAATTTCTTCGCTGCTTGTTCTGCTTCCAATTTCCTAGCTTCTTGTTCCAACTCCATCCTTCTCAATTCCAATTCGGCCTTTCGATCTTCCCTTTCTGCTTGACGATACTCTCTCTCCAATTCCTGTATGTAATCCGTTAGAGCAGAACCCGACAATCCCATTTCTTCCCCCTTTGCCCTTAGTTCTGCAGTGGTTAATTTTGGAGTGGCCATTTTACAGAGAGGTAAGCTAGCAGGTTGAGTACAATTTAACTGCAAACCAATATGCCGATATAAGAACAAGTGCTATAAATCTAGATATTACCACACACAGCACATTCACTCAGTGACAAGAGTAGAATCAGGACCACAGACCTATGCAGGCGTGTGAAGTGTGAACAGGTAAGATATTTGTCTTAACCCCTATCCACATTCACTCTAGCTGGATTCTCCAATATGATATCTCCCTCTTATAACTAAGGATCCCGTGTCAAAGGACCCCGTTGTCAGAAGATCCCACTGTCAAAGGATTCCGTTTACAAGAGATCCCGCTGTCCAATGATTCTGTTTACGATAGATCCCGCTGTCCAAAGATCCCGTTTACGAGCCCCCAATAATGTCGTGTCTTCCTTTAAAGTGTTGTCCCTGGAGTGAGGGGAGTCAACACCCACATTATAATCTTTTTTCCCCTATCAATATCCTGGAGAATCCACCAGCTTCCGTCCAACACATTCCTTCAGTTCATGGACACCTTTTCCTCTCTCTATCCCTGTCGTACTATGCCCCCCTCATTCTTCCCCACGCAACATATTCAACAACTCTTGCTTCCAAACATTAATAAAGATTAATTTATTAAAAGAAAATTGTAATGTACGTGAGACGTGTATGCGAAGAAAATGTGTGATGTGTTCTATAATGTGTAGGATCGGACCCTCAGATAATAGCATAGTCAGTTCATCCTTGCAAGGACACACCACAGCACGTTACGTCAGAACAAGTCCATCTCACCCGGTACTGTATCTCTCCTGCCGGACACCGACTGTCATCTGTAGCTACCTGGTAATCCATCTTCCTGATCATCCGAAATAGATACTGTTTGTAAATTACAGCTGATCATGGACCGGTTGCACACTACACATAAGTTCCTATCGTTCCTAAAGAATGCACAAATCCTTTGTAGTAAGTATTTAGGTATCACTGTTATTGTTAATATACTTGATCCTAACTAGTGTCTATCTAGTTTCAAGTCTCATGTCTTTTGTACTATTTCCCTAGAATATATCACACCATGTGACTATTATATTTTAATGTTCTTGTTTAGGTACCACTGTTCTTATGCTGTGTGTTGCATCAACAATCATTACCCATCTTAGGTGAACTATCTTCCTTCTAGCGTTATTTAATTTCCGTAAGAAACAGGTTACTGTTCAACTGAGGTTCTTTCAAATTGGCGTTGCACCTTTTCTAAAACAGGGTTGAGCTTCCTCGTAGCTGGTAGGGAACCTGTGAGAGAAACAACACATCTGGTGATAATACTAGTCACTGATCCCACCGGCTGAGTGTAAGCCTATTGCCTTGCTCAGTTATTTTACAGCTAACTAAACTCTGTCATAGAGCATATTAGCTCCTCACCTACGTCCGAATCAGGCGATGACAAGGAAAGACCCATAAACAGAGTGCAAAACTTCAGTGGGCCACCACTGAAAGATCCCCCCCCCCATTGGACACTTTCCCCATCTCCCAACCCATCTTAAATTTCTCCAAATATCACCCCGATATCCTATTCATCCTAGCAGAGCCAATCATCACTCATCCTCTAACTAGTTTTCCACTAACAGTGCTAATCATCACACCCTAGTTTTAACAAGGTTACTGCCTATATTAATTAGAACTAATTAGATAATATGTTCTACCTTATACGGCACTGAAGTTTACTCAATCACATCTAAGTTTGCCATAACAGGCACGTGTAAAATAAATCTAATTAATCCCGCACACGTTAGATGTTCTTAACTCCCTAACTGCTGTGCCAAAGCACGTCTACCTAGATCAACGGTTCGAGTCACACTAGTTGTCCCCAAATCGGGTTTTTGGCAAACGCCTAAAATTGGTCACGTGACGTTATTCTTTATGTCCACACAGGTGTTATTTTGGGCAGATCAGCCCTTGTCAGGAATCTATCTTCCCTGGCTCAATCAATGTCAGATTCGTCCTCCCATGTTTTGACATCCACAACAAGCTAGCGAGTTACTGTATGGTCCCAACAACAGTTTTCAATAACAAGCCGCCAATCTTCTGTCGAGTGGTGACAATCACAGTCGCCATTTCGCTTGATGTCCGGAACTCTAAATGACAGACGGACTGTTTTCTCCCGAGCTGGGCTCTTCCGCTTGAATCCGACCTGTTTATGAACTGTCAAAGTGGTGTATAGATTCATCTCACTCACCACCGAATGTTCCTATTTAGCCCACCAGATGTAAACACGTGCAGCTGCAACCCAGACTGTTTTTACTGTATTTGTTGAAACAACCTGTGGCCTCGAACATGTCGTTAAACCGAAAGCCTTTTATTGTCATCACTGGTTACTCACGGTGTTTTTCGTGACAGCTGGTGCATGAAATCTGACTACGTAAGCGTACACTTCATGATGCTACTGCGGCTCCTTGTTTACAGCAGCCTAGAGAATTATTCTCTACGTTTGGAGACGTATTGGGTGCATGGTGTTAGCCCCATATGTTTATAGACCAGTCGGGACTCGGTGGATGGTGTCGTCAGTGTCAAGCCAGTCGCCTTTATTTTTCCAGAACATTTTCTGGTACTTCTTTTAGCCGGGTAGACCTGAAAGCTCGGATCCATTTTACAAATGGATGGGAATCGAGCAAATGAGCATGGGCCGGTAGGCAAGCCCTCTAGTGTAGTATCTCACTCGTTTTCATCATCGGGACATCAGTTGGGTATATGGTTGTCAGATACGTGGGCACCAAAATGAGGACATAATAAGACAAAAAGGAGGACAAAGGAGGACATTTTGATTGTTTCATTTAAATCGTTCCAGATTAAACCCACAATCAGTACAATTTTATCACAATCAATCAATCATGTGCCATGCTGGAAAGCGTGGGTGGTCATGACTCGCCATTTCACTCGATCACCAGAGTAGTGGATCAGCTCAGTGTTGCTGTCTCGTCTATGCCATACAGCCAAGCCACCCAGGTATTTTCCTCTCGGTCTTCCTCTTGGTCTGTTCCCTTCGATCTTGCCAGTTGTCACTAAGTTCTCCAATCCATTTCTTCTCATAACATGTCCAAAACATTTTGACTGTCTACGTCTAATTTCTCTAATCAATTTACTAGTTTCATTTGTCTCCTGTAGTACTTGGTCATTGGTTTTTCTATCTTCCATGGTATTCTTTGTATTTTCCTCAGAAACCACATTTCTGCAGACATCAGATGTTTTTCAGCTTGGCTGCACATTGTCCAAGTTTCACATCCATACAAAAGAACAGGCTTTATGTATCCCCTCAACACTCTTTTTCTCATTTCAGTTGACATCTTTTTATTGGTCAGAATGTTTTTCATCTTGCTAAAGGCTACTTTCGCCATGGCGATTCTTGTTCTAATCTCTTCAAGGCATCTCCCATCAGATGTTATGACTGTTCCGAGATAATTGTATCGATTCACTTGTTGAAGAATGTTCCCATTTAATTGTATATTACATTGTGGTATTTCGTTCATCCTAGTGACGACCATAACCTGTGTCTTTTTATAATTTAATTCTAACCCCAGCTGCCCACTGTGCACAACAACCGCATCTATTAATTGTTGAAGATCCTGCGCATTGTCTGCAATCAATACTGTATCATCTGCATATCTAATGTTATTGATGTTTCGTCCTCCAATGCTGATTCCATTTATGCTTGCTAGCTTGCTTGTGTTCGTTGGCTTGAGCTCCAACGCGAAGTCCTGTATGTCGGATGAAGGCATCTTGTTGTCCAACATCAGTGTGATGTCATACAGGACCTGAGGTTTGCGTGAGTATCCGTTGTCCCATGTCTGGCTTATTGGTGTGCAGACTGGTGGTTCCTCGCCGTACAGGCAGACACTCTCCGACTTCGGAGGAATCGGCGATCCTACTGACTTTGGCCAGGACCCCGAATGGACGTGTTGCCCAGGACGCTCGACGAGGACGCGTCAATAGGTCTTGGCCAGTATATAACCCGGCCCTGGTGCCTTGGAAACACCTCTGCGTCCCATTCCATTTATATCTTCTACATTTCTGAAATATTTTCACTGTACAGGGAAAACAGATCTGGAGACATTACACATCCCTGCCTAACACCTCTCTTAATAGGCTGATATTGTCCCACTTCATTATCAATTCTTATGGCAGCTTGTTGTTTCCAATACATGTTTTTATAAGTCTATTGTCTTTCCCATCAATGTGTAGATCTGCAAGCATATCCACAATGTTGACATGTCTAACTCTATCAAAAGCTTTTGTGTAGTCAATAAAGCAAAGATGTATATCCTTGTTTACTTCTATAGCACGTTCAATAACTGTTCGCAGCATATACACAGCATTTACTGAACCCTTTCCTTCTACAAACCCACATTATTCTTCCCCTATTTCAGGTTGTAATTTCTTCCTCACTCTTTGCATGATAATTCGTAGCAAAATCTTTGTGATGTGACTCATTATACTAATTGTTCTATGTTGATCACATTCCAAGGTTCCTGATTTCTTTGGGATTGCAATAAATACAGAGTTACATAATTCAGAAGGTATATCTCCAGTATCATATAATGTGTTCAGCAGTCTGGTGACTTGATCTAGTCCATATTCTTCTAAAGTTTTAAGTTTAGGCAAATCATAATTATTACAATAGCTGCCAATAAACTTTTTATCATAGCCGGTGGTTGGTTTAAAGAAAGAAAATATTCTTTCAAAGCAGTAAACAGCCTCAACAGCCTCTCAATAGCTGCAAACAAACCGAGCCATCTAGTTTTAGATTGATAGAGTAGTTGTTGATAGTTAATGTTGACATAGTCACAAAAACCCTTTAAAGTTTCTGTTCTGACAGTGTATATAGAAAAGTAATTGAATATCTTCAAGACAATAGATTCAGCGTCAATCTGCATTAAATCTGTGACGTGTTGGATGCAGTTGTGCAGAACATGAGCAGAACATCCAACGCCTACTAATGGCTTGCTCAAGGCTTCCTTCAAATGCGAGAACACATTTCTACCTTCTCTTCTGTTAATGCCTCCAAATTTTACATTGACATTGTCACCAGAAAAAGCAACACATTTGAAGTACAAATTATGTTTTTGGAATGTTCTCAAAATATACTGTGATATAGTTTCTGAGGTTTCATTTGGTGTGTTGTCTAACTCGAGAATCTTACTTTGGATTCCACCTGCTTTCCAGTCAAAGTACTGAACAACGATCGGAAATATTTTCTGCGAACCGTGATTGCTAGAATCTGTCGAAAGACCGAAACATGAAATACCACTTAAAGATTTATCCAATTAATGGACAGTGTGAGGGACAATCACCTGGTTTATTATTGCTTTAGTCTTTGTTTGTGCACAGCAATATTTTTAGCGATTTCTGAATCTTCAAATACTGTGTGCATCAAACCAGCTGTGCAGGTCATCGAGTTGTAAGACCGATGATGACAAACTGTATGAAGTGCCAAAGTTGCTTCAGCCGCATGCGCTTTCAGCAACACATTGGAGTACTTAGGCTGGGAAAAAGACGTCAGTTTCAAGATGACTCGGACACTTTGATTAGGTTTCTATGTCTCTCACTGTCAACATGGCGCTCCAAGTCAGTAGTTCCTTTGCTGGCAACGGACAAGTAACTATTGCAAATCGAACACTTTGCCTCATTCTCGTTGCGTCCTTCAACGAAGCATGGAAACTTATTTTTCATAGTGTTCGAGAATTTTGCATTTTCTCTTTCATCATCATCATCATCATCATCTTCCACTTCTGCCGTCAAGCGTCGTGGGGAGGAATAATTTGCGTTCCAGTGCCCGGTGGAGAAGCCAAAAACGGCAAAAATTACAAATTTAAAAAAACAAAACAATTTTAAGTGGCGTATCTGCTACTGGAAACGGAAATAACATTAACATTTTGACCATAGAGACTACAGCATTGTTAGTGTTCCCGAATAGAGCAACAGTTAGATTCAAATTATACAAATAATTGGTGTTTCACATTTGGTATAAATCATCATCATCATCATCAAGTGCCGTGCCGGCTGGCGTAGGCGTTCATGGCTCTCCATAGATCTCGGTCTTTGGTTTTCTGGATCAACTCTGGTGCTGATATTCCTCCATGCCACCGTCTCAATCCATCCAGCATCACTTCTCTTGGTCTACCTCTGCCTCTCTTCCCCTCGATCTTTCCAGTTGTTACGATGTTCTCCAATGCCTCTCTTCTCATCACGTGACCGAAGAAAGATGTTTGTCTCTGTCTTATTGTTGTATATAATGTTCTAGTTTCATTAGCCTGTTTCAGGCAGTCGTCGTTAGTTACTCTGGCAGGCCAAGGAATTCGCAACATTCGTCTCAGGAACCACATCTCTGTTGCTTCTAATTTCTTCTTAATTTGTTCATTTACGTTCCAAGATTCACTGCCATACAGCAAAACTGGTTCTACATAGCATTTCAGCACTCTCTTTCTTACATTCAGTGACAGTGACTTATTGCATAAGATACTCTTCATTTTCTGAAAAGCGGCTTTTGCCTGCCCTATTCTACTCCTAATCTCTGTTGTACATCTTCCATCTGATGTTATAAATGCCCCTAGGTATCTAAAATTATCAACTTGGTTAAGGATTTTCCCTTCTATTTCTATGTCACATTTTGGTGTCACCATTTTCTTTGATATTACCATTGTTACTGTTTTCTTGATATTCAAGGAGAGTCCTTTCCTTGCACTCTCTGTTACTACAACGTCTAATAATTGTTGTAGGTCTGTTGAATTATCCGCCACCAATACTGTGTCATCTGCATAGCGTATATTATTTATATTATAACCTCCAACTAGTATTCCTGGCATCTCTTTGATCTCTCTCATTATTACTTCGCTATACAGGGAGAAAAGATCTGGTGACAAGACACACCCTTGTCGTACTCCTAGCTTTATCCGTTCGTAACTACCCTCTTTATTTCCCATTTTAATTGCTGCTACTTGGTTCCAGTAAACATTCTTTATTATTCTTAAATCTTTTCCATCAATGTTGATATCTTCCAACATTTTAATCAGTTCATCATGTTTTACTTTATCAAATGCCTTAGTATAATCTATGAAGCACAAATATATGTCTCTCTGTTTCTCTATTGACCTTTCTATTAGTGTCCGTAATGTATAAATTGCATTGTTTGTGCCCTTTCCTTCCACAAATCCATACTGTTCTTCACTAATTTCCATTTTTATTTTCTTTTTGATTCTTCTCATTATGATTCTGAGTAGAAGCTTAGTGATATGGTTTATAAGGTTAATTGTACGAAAATCTTCACAATCAATTGCTCCTGGTCTTTTTGGTATAGCTATAAATAAAGATTTCAGCATATCACTGGGTAAATATCCACTGCTGTAAATATCATTCAACATTTTGGTTAATATATCTACTCCAAATTCTCCCAATACTTCTAATTCTTCTATTGTGATTTCATCTGGCCCAGCTGTTTTTCCTTTCTTCATACGTTTCATAGCGTCAGCGACTTCTTCTTTCAGAATAGGTGGACCTTCTAAGTTACTATCTTCTGTTAATTCTCCCCTTTCTCCTTCATATAATTCTCTTATATACTCATTCCACCTCTTCATTATAGCATCTTCCTCTAATATTATCTTTCCTGTTTTTGATTTCAAACACCCTGTATTTATTCTTATTTTTCTTTCTGTAAGCTCACTGATTTTTCTGTGCATATTTTTTGTATCTTTAATGGAATTTAATTCTATTTTTTTTGCATTGCTCGTTTAACCAACTTTCTTTAGCCTTCCCACATTTATCTTTTATTTCTTTATTTATCTTAGCGTATTCTTGTTTGTCATTTTTACTCTGTTTTCTTTTGTCCATCAGTTTTAAGATATCTTCATTCATCCATTTTTGGTATAAATAGGAAAATTAAATAAATATTATTAAGCAATGAGTTTTAATAAAGAACGTAAACACACGGTAGAGTGTAGGTACATTGTAAAATGTAACAATAATACATAAAAATGATAACATAAAATATTAAAAAATCCGGGCATTTTAAAGGTTTTTAGCTTTGTCTGCCGGGCGGAGGACATTAGGCTAAAAAGGAGGACATGTTCTCTCTTTGCCGCATGTCTGGCAACCCTAGGTGGGTAGGATTTGCTAGAGTACCCTATCGATTGCCTTCACGTTTTACATCCTTTGTATTGCGTCCTCACCCGGGGAAGCTGGGTATGTCACCTCACACTGCCGAGACACGAAGTCTTAATGACAATGGCATGACGTTACTCTGATAATGGCATGAAGTTACTCTGATAATGGCATGAAGTTACGCTGATAATGGCATGAAGTTACTATGATAATGGCATGAAAATACTCTAAAAATGGCATGACGTTACTCTGACACTGGCATGAAGTTACTCTGACAATGGCATGAAGTTACTCTGACAATGGCATGAAGTTACTCTGACAATGGCATGAAGTTACTCTGACAATGGCATGAAGTTACTCTGACAATGGCAAGAAGTTACTCTGACAATGGCATGAAGTTACTCTAACAATGGCATGAAATTACTCTAACAATGGCATGAAGTTACTCTAACAATGGCATGAAGTTACTCTAACAATGGCATGAAGTTACTCTAACAATGGCATGAAGTTACTCTAACAATGGCATGAAGTTACTCTAACAATGGCATGAAGTTACTCTAACAATGGCATAAAGTTACTCTAACAATGGCATGAAGTTACTCTAACAATGGCATGAAGTTACTCTAACAATGGCATGAAGTTACTCTAACAATGGCATGAAGTTACTCTAACAATGGCATGAAGTTACTCTGACAATGGCATGAAGTTACTCTAACAATGGCATGAAGTTACTCTAACAATGGCATGAAGTTACTCTAATAATGGCATGAAGTTACTCTGACACTGGCATGAAGTTACTCTGACAATGTCATGAAGTTACTCTGACAATGGCATGAAGTTACTCTGACAATGGCATGAAGTTACTCTAAAAATGGCATGGAGTTACTCTAACAATGGCATGGAGTTACTCTGACACTGGCATGAAGTTACTCTGACAATGGCATGAAGTTACTCTGGCAATGGCATGAAGTTACTCTGACACTGGCATGAAGTTATTCTGACACTGGCATGAAGTTACTCTGACACTGGCATGAAGTTACTCTGACAATGGCATGAAGTTACTCTAACAATGACATGAAGTTACTCTAACAATGGCATGAAGTTACTCTAACAATGGCATGAAGTTACTCTAACAATGGCATGAAGTTACTCTAACAATGGCATGAAGTTACTCTGAGACTGGCATGAAGTTATTCTGACACTGGCATGAAGTTACTCTGACACTGGCATGAAGTTACTCTGACACTGGCATGAAGTTGCTCTGACACTGTCATGAAGTTACTCTGACAATGGCATGAAGTTACTCTAACAATGGCATGAAGTTACTCTAACAATGGCATGAAGTTACTCTAACAATGGCATGAAGTTACTCTAACAATGGCATGAAATTACTCTAACAATGGCATGAAGTTACTCTAACAATGGCATGAAGTTACTCTAACAATGGCATGAAGTTACTCTAACAATGGCATGAAGTTACTCTAACAATGGCATGAAGTTATTCTAACAATGGCATGAAGTTACTCTAACAATGGCATGAAGTTACTCTAACAATGGCATGAAGTTACTCTAACAATGGCATGAAGTTACTCTAACAATGGCATGAAGTTACTCTAACAATGGCATGAAGTTACTCTGACAATGGCATGAAGTTACTCTGACACTGGCATGAAGTTACTCTGACACTGGCATGAAGTTACTCTAACAATGGTATGAAGTTACTCTAACAATGGCATGAAGTTACTCTGACAATGGCATGAAGTTACTCTGACACTGGCATGAAGTTACTCTGACAATGGCATGAAGTTACTCTGACAATGGCATGAAGTTACTCTGACACTGGCATGAAGTTACTCTAACAATGGCATGAAGTTACTCTGACACTGGCATGAAGTTACTCTGACACTGGCATGAAGTTACTCTGACACTGGCATGAAGTTACTCTGACACTGGCATGAAGGTACTCTGACACTGGCATGAAGGTACTCTGACACTGGCATGAAGTTACTCTGACACTGGCATGAAGTTACTCTGACAATGGCATGAAGTTACTCTGACACTGGCATGAAGTTACTCTGACACTGGCATGAAGTTACTCTGACACTGGCATGAAGTTACTCTGACACTGGCATGAAGTTACTCTAACAATGGCATGAAGTCTCGATGACAATGGCATAAATGTGTTTGGACAATAGTTCAATGCCAGCTCTAAAGGCCATGGAACGGGTGCCTTGCCACCTCTTCCTCCGTGCATTCGGGCCCACAAATATGTGACGATTCTCAGTTACCCATAATAGGTTCCTGCTGCGAGACTTCTTTTTATTTTCTGCCAAAACATAATATATGTGAAGTCGTATCGCCTCACAGAACTTCAGCATCATCCCTGCCCATTGCCTTTTATTTTTGTACGTATCACTACCAGCTGTCCCCTTGTTGTTGTTGTGGTTGTTGTGGTAACAGATCCAGGTACGTTGAGACGCCAGATCTTCGGCCACTTGCTATGTAGGAACACTTGGACATATGTGTCAGTGCCTTCCTGCTTCTATTCAGTGCCTATGTATTAGGCTCGTGAGAGCAAACTATCCTAAATGTTCATTCCTGATGGGCACACAAAGAAGTGGTATTATTAGCCTACGCAGATTTATATTTTTGTTTCTTGCATGTTTCATTTCTCTGACTGCCGTATTCTGTTCCTCGGCTTTCACAATTAGTCCGTGCGTATTCAATATCTAGAAATACGTGTTAATAATGTAAGGAACAATATCTATACCAAATAATATCATCATCATCATCATCATCAAGTATTTAGGCTCTTGGGCTGCTTGTGAGGGTTTCATGATAATTAATCCTTCTTCTTCTTCTTCTTCTTCTTCTTCTTCTTCTTCTTCTTCTTCTTCTTCTTCTTCTTCTTCTTCTTCTGCGTTCATCTGGATTTTTTTTTTTTTCAGATGTAATTGCGGTTTGTCTGTTTAGGCACCCTTGGACCGAGACCCTTAGGCCAACACATCCGACTTTAGCGTGCATTTTTGACCAGATTAGCATTCCTGCGGGACTCTCACTTTTGTGGTGCCGTCCACATCCAGCTTGTCAAGTTGGAACAGTCGAATGCTTCACGATCAATCATCAAGGGAAGGCAGGGACAGTCCATGGCATTTTCCGCCATCCAGGGTGGCTTCCATAGTTGCAAAGCCGACACATAGCGCCCTGGTGCTGGGCTCACCGAGGGAATCGTCACGTCCTGCTCATGGCTGCTTTAATTCCTCACTTCAATGTATTGGCCCTTTCGTTCGCTACGTGCCGCTCCCCGCACAAACCAGGGACGGTCGGACTGCAGATGGGATCCACTCAGCAAGCTTTCGTTTCGGACATGTGCTAGTCGCTGTGCCCGGAAAACAAAATAGTTAGAGCTGTTCTGGGCACGACGGACATTCGGAAAACTAGCTAATCAGAGCTGTTCCGGACCCGAAGGACATTCGGAAAACTAGACAGTCAGAGCTGTTCCGGACGCGAAGGGCATTCGGAAGACTAGTTAGTTAGAGCTGTTCCGCAAGGAGGACATTTCACTCGGACGTTTATGCGTTGTGCCTGATTTATTTGCGCCCTTAGGCCAGCACATCCGACTTCAGAGGGCGTTTTTACGGATTTGTCTTCCCTGGGTTTCGAGAGACGTTAGACTTTTTGTGCTGTGATGTCGCCCACATCTCAGCTGGTCAAGGTAGAACGGTCAAAGACATCACGGTCAACCCTCAGGGAAAGGTAGGGGCAGACCATGGGCATTCCCCGCTATCCAAGGAGGCTTCCATAATTGCAGAGCCGGCACATAGTGCTCAGAGACTGGGCTCACCCGAGGAATCGCCATCTCCTGCTCATGGCTGCTTTAATTCATCGCTTCCATGTATTGGGCATTTCGTTTTGACACTGGTCGCACCCCACGCAAACCAGGGACGGACAGTCTGCGGACGACATCCACTTATCAAGCTTTCGCTTCTGACTACCAAGTGACGGATTCGCTAGCCAAGCGTTCCATTTCGTGTTTTTGAGACGTTTTTTCCACCTTTGACTACGCTCACTCTATGAGTATAGATGCAGACTTTCATCATAACCACTTCGTACGACTGGACCGCTTTGAACCACCGCTGAGGAAGCAAGATGGACCAGACCGAATTTGGAATTTTTTTGTTTTTGAAAATTTGAATTTGAATTGGAGGCTACATGTGCTGCCGGCTCAGCACCTTACCTCCTTGCAGCAGGGAGCGGGTGACGGTCAGGCTCTCCCATCCGGGGATCCTCATATCCCCCAGCTGAGAGCTTTCGAACAAGTATCTGCACTAAGCATGTAGCGTGCTCAGCATCTCACCTCCATTTTTAAGTAGGTGAGTATCGGCCCGGCTCTCACATCCGAGGGTTTATGGCTTAGAGGCGTTCAGCCATATCCCTCTACTGAGAGCCTTAGATTATGTGTCCGGACCAAGAATTTCTGCCTTCGTGCGCCTGTTTTGACCTTTCGACTGCTATCCTCAGTCTACCTGCAGAGCAGCAGGTTGTGTCTCTCTTCGTCTGGTCCCTAAACCTGTCCTCTCTGACACACAGTTGTGCTTCCGTTGGCATAGCTCTTGGGGTCATTGGGACACGCAAGGCCCCCCCCCAACCGCTGCAAGGTGGAGATACTTCGGGGGGGGGGGGGGGATAATTAATCCCATAGTAATCTCCATTGTTACAAGACTTAGTGGAACAACTAGAACAAATATAGTGCAGAATGCGGCTTAGATATTAACATCCAATAAACGAAAACTGTGATAATTACCAGTGGAAAGGAAAGGTCACCAATGAAAATCACAGTAAATGGGAAGATACTAGAACAAGTAACACGTTTCTAATATCTTGGACATATAATAACAGATGGTAGAAGTGAAATAGAAATCAAAAAGAGAATACGAATGGCCAACAATACTTTAACAGCATGAAATCATTATTAACATCTGGAGAGATTAACAGCGCATTAAAAATGAGAATTATCAAATGCTACGTATATCCAATGTTACTGTATGGCGCGGAAGCCTAAACATTGAACAAGCAACTAGAAAGAAAGTCGAATAGAGGCCCTGGAGATGTGAATATACAGACAAATATGTCGTATTTCATGGAAACAAAAACAATCAAATGCAGGAGTTCTAGAAAAACTGGGAATGAAGAGAGAGTTGATGAAAGAAGTAAAGAGGAAGCAAGTGAAATATTTCGGCCACGTTAAAAGACATGATACTCTTATAAAAACCATACTGGAGGGCAAGCGAGCAAGAGGTAGACGACGATACAAGTGGGAAGATAACATCAAGAGACGGACGAACATCAGCCTGACAGAATGTACAGTCAGGGCAAGAGACAGACAGTGTTGGAGATCCATTGCAGCCAACCTACATTGTGGAGACGGCACCTGATCTATTGAATCTCCCTTATGCCGTTTTATTGAATGTCGCGTTTACCAGTCTGATGGACTGTGTATGCATGTCTCATAAATGTTTCGCTTGATCTATACATCCCTGTTTTCAACATTATTTTGTCTTCTAGCACTCTCTTTGGTGTTTCTTCGTGTCCAAGGCTGTGACCAAGTCATGGAATTTTTCTATTACTTTAAGAAGCATTCTTTGTTCCGTAAAATTTTCCAGAGCTCGTTCATTTGTTTTTCAGTCTAGCTGGTTCTTATCGTTTTCCATCTGAGAGGTAACTATATGCTTTTTATCCATTGTTCATATAAGAGACGACGATTGAGGAAATCTATCAACAAGGCACCTATTGATGATGATCTGTAGCTCCACCCAACATGTCAAAGGTGACAGCCACACAACGTTGTTAGATGGAACTGCCAGGACTTCTGACGCGTCACGCGAGAGATAACCTGTGACCCCAAGCTTAATCTGGCTGGGGAAAACAGATGGTTAGCGGGAGCTGGGGGTTGAAAGCCACAGCAAGCGACATCGGCAGAGAATATGGGTGGGGCGAGAGGAGGGGGAATAGGACAGACAGAGAGACGTGACCAAGTGAGAGGGAGAGAGAGATGGGGAGGGCGGGGGATGAGAGAGATGGAGAGGGAGGACGGATAGAGAGATGGAGAGAGAGAGAGAGAGAGAGAGAGAGAGAGAGAGAGAGAGAGAGAGAGAGAGAGAGAGAGAGAGAGAGAGAAATATTGTAGTACTGGACAATGGAAGCACTCTTTTCTTCATATACAAATGTTTTATTTAAACGTAATATTCGCCTCTACGGCACTCCATTGGTATAGCGGGTAGTGAGCTTGCATGTCAAGCCAGCGGTCTGGGTTCAATGTCCATCACAAGCAGCAATACATTTACATAGCACGGCCCTGAAAGAGGTGGAAGTTGGAGGGGGAGAGGGGGGAGGGGTCAACCCAGCCTAATAAGCATTGGTACTGGACAATTTTCAAAATTTTCTAGGACGTCTCTGGGAAAGAAAGGCAACTAGGAAGGGAACTGAATTCACACCTCGTTATGTCATGGCTTAGAACAAGAGAAACCTTTCAGAGGCATTATCTGCTATGGGCCTTTCTACACCTTTTGTTCAATGTACTGCTCAACTATCGAGATATAACACATCAACTACAACAGGGCAATGGCTACCACGCGTGCCTGCCATCCAGTGGTCATGTGTTCGAACCCTCATCTACATGAGGATATCTCAGATTTGGCTGGGGCTCCCAGGTCGACCCAGTCTAAAATGAGTACCAGGAAATGTTCTGGGAAATAAAGCCGGCCGGCCGGATGTTCACTACATCACCCATCGTGTGCCGATTGGTCTGTATACAAATCTAGGGCTAGCACCACATACACATTATACCTTGATGCGTGGATATGTGTATATATATATATATATATATATGTGTGTGTGTGTGTGTGTGTGATGTATGTGTGTGTGGTGCGTGCGTGCGTGTGTGTGTGTATGTGTGTGTGTGAGTGTGTGTGTGTGTGTGTGTGTGTGTGTGTGTGTGTGTGAAAAGGGGGTGGGGTTATAGAAAACGACAACAGAATCCAATCTATAAGTCTGGATGAATGTACTGTATTAATAGGAGAAACTAGAAAGCATCTTATTATTATTTATTTACTTATAATTGTCGCTTAAGGCACAAATATTTAACATTAATTCCGTTATTACCTTCGTAATTGTGGTTTAGTAGAACCGTTTACTCTACGCTGTTTAAGTTTCTGTTTTCATGAACATCAAAATACTAAACAGCTGAATTCTTTAAAACGTGACTAGTTTCCTCTTTCTGTCTCTATATCTTTATATACCTCTCTGCCTGTCTGCCTGCCCGCCTGTCTACCTGCCCGTCTGCCTGAGGATTCGAGAGATAGCGATACACACACACACACACACACACACACACACACACACACACATATATATATATATATATATATATATATATATATATATCCTGTCTATCCAACTCTTTACAAATATCTTTATATCTATCTATATTTATTTATATCTTTATATCTCTTTCTACCTCGTTATCCCCCTCTGTCTCACTCTCTGTCTGTCTGTCTCTCTGTCTCTGTCTGTCTGTCTCTCAGTCTCTCTCAATCTGTCTGTCTGTCTCTCTCTCTTTGTCTGTCTGTCTCTGTCTCTCAGTCCCCCTGTCTCTCAGTCTCTCTATCTCTCTTTGTGTCTGTCTATCTGTCTCTCTGTCGCTCAGTCTCTCTTTTTCTCTCTCAATCTGATTTTCACACGCTGCTAAAGTGTTATGGCCAGTTATGTCATCCCCCCCCCCCCCCGATATACTGTGACGATTACAGCAAATCATTTCGGCGTGGCTGAGAGGTTTAAGGCACTCGAGCTTAAACTTCCTGTGAGCTGGCGGCAAGATAGTGGTTCACTCCACACAACGACCAGTTGGCCATAAATGTTCACATCTCGTTCAGAAAGCAATGACAAACTAATGAACGCAAACTTGCAAAGTAAATCGCAAACAACCATCAGGGACTGCGGGTGTTTGCAGCGTCCTGCCTAGGACAAACAATTTGTGTAAGATAAACGGACATGCAATGTTTAGCCATGAATTGAGGCTTAAGACAGAATGAATTATAACCAACGCTATTCAAGCACCTTTAAGCAGAACCAATCAAATGGCAGACAACCCCCCCCCCCCCCCCACTCCACCCTCAGCCCCTTTACTAACGCAAAGCTTGAAACTATCGTTGTGAGAGAATGGATAGTTTTCTGTGCGTTAAGAGTTAACATTTAAACTTTGACCATTATTACACAGACTACTGACCATCGTCGGACCTGTCAAGTGAAGAACCACTATCAGTGATGCCAGCTGTATATCCATGTTGGTCACTCGATCGCCCGTGCCAAACAAGGCGCATAACTACCACTTGAGGTGTAAATGTTTTTGAAGCGGTAGTCGGTCTCCAGTTACGATGGAGGGAGAATACCCTTCCACTGCAGATGTCTTGCTGTGACGTCCCTCTACACAAACCAGACGAGAAGCAGCCAGGCAGAAAATCGGCCGGGAGTGGTTAATTGGCTGGGCTGGGGCGCTTATAACTCGTGTAAATATTTTGGTTTAACCTGGTACTGCTCGATTAAGCAACACTTGGACACCGTGTTGTCAATGAAATCTTGACAACTCGACTTGTAGTGGCCGTATCTGATTTGGTGAAACAACCGCGCGGAAGTCCAGGAGTGTCCAGATTGAGCAGAGAAGGGGATGTAATTTGCTCTTCTCCGGCTCTCGAGTGGTTATTGCCCTTGCTTTGAGGTTGATGATATTCAGCTTTCCCTGTAACAAAGAGGTCACGACCTCCCATTTTTATGATGTTTTCTCTTCTGCAACGCAGGTCGCAACTATTCAATTAAATAACAGAGCATGGTACAAGTTGATATATAGGTCTTTATTCCCTGTACTTCTTCTTTCTTTAATTCTTGCTTCTTCTTGTCTTCTATCTTTGTGTTCATTCTTGTTCCTTCTTATGTTATTCTGTCTTTCTTATTTTCTGTCCTTTACACAATTGCTCTCTTTTTTTCGTTTTTTTTTCTTTTTAACGAGGATTCTTTTATACATTGACCCAAAATGGCAGAACCACAAAGCCTACAATGGATACCTGGAAATATTCTGGGAAGTAAAGGCGGACGATGTGATATTTACACCACCCATCGAATGCCGATTCGATATATAAAAGTTTAGGACAATCACTATACACCTAATACGTCTCAAGGTGTGAAAAACAGCCCTTTAGTTATTTTACTTATTTCTTTTGTCGCTTCTCTTTGTACGAGGTCAGCATGATCGAATGGATAAGTACGCGTGTTCATAAACATCCGGTGTGCTGATGCCGAGGTAACCGGACAGTGGACTAAAATGTTGACCTCTCGTCCTTGACTTGGGAGACGTAGATTACAAGTACCTCTGAAGTCGGTCCGCCTGATAGCGAGGGACACTGTTAATCCATCCATCCATCATGTGCTATGCCGATAAGAGTGGGCAATCATGATTCGCCACCTCACTCGATCACCAGAGTCGTGGATCAGCTCAGTGTTCTAGTCTCGGCCATACCACGTGATCAAGCCATCCAGATATTTACTTCTCTGTCTCCCCCTTGTTCTCTTCCCCTCGATCTTGCCAATTGTCACCAAGTTCTCCAAATAATTTCTTCTCATAACATGCCCAAAAAAAGTTTGACTGTATACGTCTAATGTCTCTAATCAGTTTACGATCTTCATTTGTTTCTTGAAGGACTTGGTCATTGGTTTTTCTGTCTGTCCATGGTATTCTTTGCATTTTCCTCTGAAACCACATGTCCACAGCCATCAGATGTTTTTCAGCTTGACTGCTCATTATCCACGCTTTCCATTAATACAAAAGTACAGGCTCTATGTAGCACCTTAACACAATTTCTCGTAGCATTTGACATCTTTTAATTGGTCAGTATGTTTTTCATCTTGCAAACGTCTACCTTCGCCCTGGCGATCCTTGTTCTAATCTCTTCAAAGCATCCCCCATCAGATGTAATGACAGTTCCGAGATAATCGTTGTACCGATTCACTTGTTTAAGAATATTCCCATTTACTTTTACATTACATAGTGGTATTTCGTTCTTCCTATTGACGACCATAATCTGTGTCTTCTTACAATTTAATTCTAACCCTAGTTGGTCACTGTGTGCAACAACCGCATCAACTAAATGTTGCAGATCCTGCCCATTGTCTGCAGTCAATACTGCATCATCTGCATATCTAATGTTATTGATGTTTCTTCCTTCAATGATGATTCCTTTCATATATTGTACATTTCTGAAAATATGTTCACTATACAGAGAAAAGGGGTCTGGAGACATTACACATCCCTGTCTCACAACACTGTTGCCACTTTTTAAACACTGTTAATAGGGAAAGCTATTCCACACGCAAAATTCAGTCCAACACTACTAGAAGTGGGTATGAGCTACGCTTGAGTTCAAAGCGAGCGAGCGCCAAATAATAAAATTTCTCTTTGTGTCATATGCCATGTATACTACAAGAAATTGATTGATTGATTGATTGATTGATTGATTGATTGAATGATTGATTTAGGAATCGACATCACAGCATTCGGGGCATTCCCATAAGCGCTCCGTCCCCATCTTCAGCAGCCAGCGAAGAGTTCCAACGCCAATAGTACCAGTAGCAATCTGATTATATATCCGTCTCGCCTTTCCTCTGAGCGTCGAGCGTCGGCCAAATCCCCTCGTCATTCCTCGCTGTCTCATTCTTGCTAGACCATGGTGATCCATTTGCTCCTCCGAGGTGTAGGCCTACACGTGCTCCCACAAGGCCGCAACCACGTCTGCCTTATCATGCATCAATACTCCACCAAGTTTTGCAGAGCCAGCCAATCTGTCCGCCTGTTCATTCCCCAGCACACTGGCAAGAGCCAGGTGATGCTTGCCACCCGTGACCTCCGAAGCGAAGCAAGCCACTCTGCACGAAACCTGCTGTCCTCCCCCTCCTCAGCATGCTTTCTGAGTACAAGAAAAACATGTTCAACATATAATGAAGAGTCGTAATGAGTTCGTTCAATCGAAAAAAACGAAACACGAAAGCTTAGTTGAAAAAAAAAAAAAAAAAAGCTAAGAAAGTCAACGAAGCCCATCAATCGCCGGAACAAGCCATCGCATACAGTAACACGCCATTTAACTGAATCTGGACATGTTGCAGACAAATAGAATGTTAATGTATTTTTCCCTACAAATAACCAAAAGTCATAAAGATGTGCCGATACTACTAATATTCACTCCGGTAAACCACAATTATGTAAGCAAACAGACATGACAGTTTCTTTCAAACTACTGTGTTGACATTGAAACATATGATAATGTGTTTTGTTTATTTCGCTTGAAAAGTTTCATTACGCTACTTCAGTTAGGGCGCTGAGTGGTCGCGTGGTAGGTGTTCGCCTCGAGTGCTGAAGGTCCCGGGTTCAAGCCCCGGTAAGGGCTGGGACTTTTTCACGTAGACGTCTAGTAACAAAAATTGGGTAGGGAGATCGGACGCCCGCGTGTATTGTTGCGCACGTACACAATCCCTTGGCAGTTAGAAATCGAAAAAGAGTAGCTTAATGGCGCTGCCCGGGAAAAATTTCGAGTTAAAAATCTACCCAATGTATTTCAGGATCCTCACCGGTGCTACGGAGTTCGTGAACTGAGCTGCGATTCTCCGGACTCAGGTTTGAGTTAGGAGTAGAACGGAGCACGTATGGGTTTACACCTATGTGCCGTGATGTTGATCCGTCTACTAAACTAAACTAAACTAAACTAAAACTTCAGTATACGTGGTATCCTCTTTAGTCGCCGCCTATGACATGAATGGTAGGTTACGATTTTTTGCTTACCCTTTGCGCTGCCCCAATACACTGACTTTTGTTTTCATTACCGCCATGAAAATATCTGCATTTATTAATAACATGACTGTTCAGAAAAAGAAAAAAAGTTTCAAGAAGAGAACCACTAACCAGAAACCCACTTGGTTATTCGATAAATTACACACCTTTATTGACTCTTTATATCCTCGACAATGATTATTTTACAGTATCAAATATGGGTCTCGGCGAGTTAATAACTGCTTGGGACAGAAGTAAAAATTGTGTGGGATAAATAAGCATCCAGTTTCTGATGTTTAGGTAACGGGCTCCTACAGCTGTCAGTTAGACTAAAATGATGACTTCTCGTCCATGACTTGGGGACGTAAATTACAAGTACCTCAGAAGTCAGAGTGGGTTCGCCTGATGGCGAGGGACAAAGATAATATGGAAAGCTAATACACGTGCAACAATCAGTCCAGGCTATTAGAATTAGTAGTACGTGCGGGAACTTCGCTTGACTTCAAGGCGAGCAATGGCAAAATAAAACAGGTTGATAAAATTGTTATCTGGACAGAAGATGTTCATGTATTCATGTGAGATCAGCAGGCTTGGCCATGGGAATGGTATTCCCGTGGGATTCCTATGGGAAAGGTCCCATGTGATGGGATAGGATGGGAATAGCACACATTTGTATTTCCCATGGGACTGTAGCCATGTCATAGCAACTTGATCGACGTCAGAGCTACCCTTAATTTTATTTATTTTTTACCCCTTTAAAGCCTTTTATACTTCTTTTTCTGTATATATTTGTAGTTATACTTTATCTTGTGGTGGGACACCGGATAAATAAATAAATAAAAACACATAGCCTTTTATTATATAAGATTACATTTTGGTGCGTCACCAGCAAAAATAGAAGACATGGTTAAGTCAGTTGTTACTAAGAAGAAAGAGAATGTGGACACCAATAAATGGGCCAATGACTGGATCGCTTTTTCTAAGTCTGTTGTTTCAACTGTTATTTCATTCATCAAGGATTTAAATCTTTCTTCTGAATCATCTGCTGTATGCAAAGTAGCAGGAATTGTAGAACAAAAGCCCAAAAGTGATTTTGACTTATTTTTTGATCCTCCACCAAACAAAGCACTTAAGTTTGATGACCCCAGAAAAAAATGCCTTGAGATGAAGTCACCATGTTTCAAAAATTACGGCAACCAACTTCACAACCATTAACTTATTGGGAAAATGAACATAGAGTTTCCACTGCTAAAAGCAAGTGCGAAAATTGTTTCGGCCATACCAGTTGGTTACTTAGGGGGTATGAGAGCCGGTCGCTCAGAAAGCAATGGCAAACTACTGGGCGTAATCTTGCCAATATATCAACAACAGCGGTAACATGCTGGTGTTGACAGCGATGTCCTATAAATAGGATTGATTGATTGATTGATTGATTGATTGATTTAGGAACCGACATCACAGCATTCGGGACATTCCCATAAGCGCTCCGTCCCCATCCTCAGCAGCCAGCGAAGAGTTCCAACACTAATAGTTCCAGTAGCAATCTGATTATATGTCCGTCTCGCCTTTCCTCCGAGCGCCGAGCGTCGGCCAGATCCCCTCGTCACACCTCGCTGTCTCATTCTTACCAGACTATGGTGATCCATCTGCTCCTCCGAGGTGTACACGTGCTCCCACAAGGCCGCAACCACGTCTGCCTTGTCATGCATCAATACTCCACCAAGTTTTGCCGAGCCAGCCAATCTGTCCGCCTGTTCATTCCCCAGCACACCGGCATGCCCAGGAGAAAAGATCCAGGTGATGCTTACTACCCGTGACCTCCGAAGCGAAGCAAGCCACTCTGCACGAAGCTTGCCTGTTCTCACCCTTCTCAGCATGCTTTCTGAGTCAGTTACAATCACAATGTGTGTATGTATCGTGTTTTCTATCCAGCGGAAAGCTGCACTGACCGCCTCCACCTCCATTCTTAAGCTAGATGTAGTGTTATCATATATAAATAGGATATGCGGGGGGGGGGGGGAGAAGAGTATCACCAGCAGTAGTAGAACACTTATTTAGTGCAGCTGGATTGTTGTTGAGTAAGTTACGAAAACGGATGTTACCAGCTCTCGTTATAAACTCTGTGTATATCAGATTTGCGTGTAAGATGAGAATTGTGGAAATGGTTTAGGAATTAACTGGATTAATTGAATTATTGGAAACAGTCGATCAGCAGGAAATTGATAATGTGGTGAATGAGGAGAGTGACTCAGAAACAGAATGAGAGTGTCAGTCAGAATGACACTGAATTGTCATTTTTAGGTTAAACTTTTTTTTAAATAAAATACTCTTGAATATTAAAATTAATAAATTATGTTGTTTTACGTGTCTCTTTGTACATATAGTCCTATTTAGTAGACACTAAACCCAAACTTTCATAAATTTCATAATTTTATTTGAACTGTATTCCATATTAATATTATAATGGGAATCCCATGGGATGGGATGGGATGGGGTGGGATGGGATGGGATGGGACCGGCATAAACTACCATAGAATGGGATGGGATATGACAGAAAAATATGTCCCATGAACAAGCGTGGAGATCAGGAAACCTCTCGAAATCCATACCAATTGGATTTCTGGAATTCTCTCTCTGTCTGTCTGTCTGCCTGCCTGCCTGCCTGCCTGCCTGCCTGTCTGTCTGTCTGCCTGCCTGCCTACCTGTATGTCTGTCTGTCTGTCAATGATGGTGCAGCCTAACATGTTCTGTCCAGACCATAGCATTGCATGAGGACATGAAAGGGTGGATTGAATGGCCACCAGGTCACTTCCAGGGAAAGAGAGGAAGTTGGACAAGGGAAACATGATGCTGTCTATAAATGAACACAAGCTGCAGAGGGAAACAAATCCATGACTACACGCAGCTGTAACCGATGGAGCCATGAATCCAATTTGGCACTAGCAGAAAAGTTCGTGGTTGACGATGAAAAAGAAGCGCGTGTAATCAACTGGCTACTGGAACCATGAGTGTCCATACTCATGGACATTATCTAAGAGAGAGAACACACGTGGGCATTTCCGGAGTGCGGTATTGTCGATATATTCTATTGATGATATTTTCCATTATAAAACATTGTTTTCGTCAACCCAACCCTTTATCCTTAATGGTTGTCAGCAGGGGGATCTGTAGATGTCTACAGGCATACACATCCAACAAACATAGATCAATCGTTGCTCGTGTATGTGTATGACTGTGTGCGCGCGCACACATATGTGAGTATGTGAATCATAATAAGAGGCAGAAGACTGGTTCTCCGGATCTCCGTGTATGTGACAATAGCCCCATGACCATCAGACGCCTATTTAAACCCTGCCCAACTATGAATAATTAACGTCAGCAAATATGACATCAACCAACTCCCTTCCCCCTTGCATGTCATGAACCTGAAATTAACTATTGCCAACGAGGAGGAAGAAGACGAAACACTACTATAAATGGTATGCTAATGGTAATACAAAATGTTGAATTTATTTCAGGTCAGAGTTCAATTAGTCTACTGTTTACGTCTTCGAAGTATCAAGATATCTTAAGCATGCGTAACGTGCAAACGGAGACGTGTTTTCGCCTCTGTCAGAGTCGACCGGTCTCCCTGGCCCAGGCTTTAGCGTCTTTATCCGTAATCCTGTAATATTCTCGTGAGTGACGTGATGTGCGCGAGCATTGGTAGCGGTTCTCGTCTCGTCGGTAACTTACGGGGTATGTGAGCCGGTCGCTCAGAAAGCAATGGCAAACTACTGAGCGTAATCTTGCTTAGTACTTCAACAGCAGCTGAAAAATTATGGTGTTGACTGCAACGTCCTGTAAGGGATATGCAACAACAACAAAAGAGAAGACTTGACATCCGATCATGTACCCAAAGATTAGATGGGAGTTTAACATCTTCAGCATTCCCCTGTATTTTAAATTATTCGAACATATCTTAAGTATTCCCTTGTCTTTTAAATCATCCAAACACATCTTTAGTATCCCTCTATTGTTTCAATCACCCTAATTTTTTTTAAGTATTTCCTTGTTTTCTAAATCATCCAAACACATCTCTAGAATTCCCCTGTTTTTTTTTTGTTTGTTTTTTAAATCACCCAAATCACATCCTTAGTATTCCTCTGTTATTTTTAATCACCCAAACATTTCTTTAGTATGTCCTTGTCTTTTAAATCATCCAAACACATCTCTGGTATTCCCATGTTTTTTTTTACATCACCCAAACACATTTTTAGTATGTCCTTGTGTTTTAATTCACCCAAACACATCTTTAGTATTCCTCTGTTTTTTATCGTCCTTTAAATCATCCAAACATATGTCTTGTATTCTCTTGTCTTTAAAATCACCCAAATATCTATCTCTGGTTAAGTTGGATGCGGCCGTCGTGGACAGTTAGTTAGGGTTTATCTTATAGTCTAAGAAGAATGTGCTCGAAAACAAAATAGTAGTTTTCAAGAATTAT
>OY992877.1:69679953-70204953 GCA_963921405.1 Cepaea hortensis
GGTTCGTTCGTTCATTGGTTGGAAGGTTTGTTGGTTGGTTGGTTGGTTGATTGGTTCGATCATTGGTTGGAAGATTTGTTGGTTGGTTGGTTCGTGGGTTTGTTGATTGGTTGTATGGTTCGTTCGTTGGTTGGAAGGTTAGTTGGTTGGTTGGTTGGATTGTTGGTTGATTCGTTGGCTGGATGGTTATTTCCTTGGTTGGTTGGAGGTGGATGGTTGGAATTGTTTGGGTGGTTAGTTGGTTCGTTGGTTGGTTGGTGCGTTCGTTGGATGGATTGTTGGACGTGAATCCCTAATGCGTTGACTTTCGGGTCGTCTAGACCAAGAAAATGACTTGCGTCTATCGCGGTATGGCTGGTGCAAGGACATTTCTCCCGACATGACCAAAGTACGGGGATCTATCGCGGTATGGCTGGTGCAAGGATATTTCTCCCGACATTATCAAAGTATGGGATCTATCGCGGTATGGCTGGTGCAAGGATATTTCTCCCGACATTACCAAAGTACTGGGATCTATCGCGTTATGGCTGGTGCAAGGATATTTCGCCCGACATTACCAAAGTACGGGGATCTATAGCGGTATGGTTGTGCAAGGACATTTCTCCAGACATGACCAAATTGCGGGGATCTATCGCGGTATGGCCGGTGCAAGGACATTTCTCTCGACATGACCAAAGTACGGGGATCTATAGCGGTATGGTTGTGCAAGGACATTTCTCCAGACATGACCAAATTGCAGGGATCTATCGCGGTATGGCCGGTGCAAGGACATTTCTCTCGACATGACCAAAGTACGGGGATCTATAGCGGTATGGCTGGTGCAAGGACATTTCTCCCGACATGACCAAAGTACGGGGATCTATCGCGGTATGGCTGGTGCAAGGATATTTCTCCCGACATGACTAAAGTACGGGGATCTATCGCGGTATGGCTGGTGCAAGGATATTTCTCCCGATATTACCAAAGTACGGGGATCTATAGTGGTATGGTTGTGCAAGGACATTTCTCCCGACATGACCAAAGTGCGGGGATCTATCGCGGTATGGTTGGTGCAAGGAATTTTCTCCCGACATGACCAAAGTGCGGGGATCTATCGCGGTATGGCTGGTGCAAGAAAATTTCTCCCAACATGACCAAAGTACGGGGACTGGGTTGTGGAGCTCTCCTTCCACTTTCCACGCCTAGAAACCACTGGACGTGCAAGGCCGGTACTGGAACTTCACATCTGTATAGAGCCATATTAGGATGAAACCAGGTCATGATTCAACACCACCACACATACATCCTGGTCTCGAGTAAGCCTAGATTAGCAATGTTTCCTGCACAGGTTTTAGCTATTTAATTGTCAGAATCCCACCCAATGCCCAGAGGGAGAGGAACCGGTGAAATATGACAGTAGTCACAAGTCGTATTGTGTTCTCAGTTTGCAGTCAAACTATTTCTCCGCTAATTTGCCGCTCGCAGCTATGGGCAGTCAGAGCGCCGCTCGTTAAAGGATTGTGGGTATTTAAAATGTCACCGCTCGCGACAGAATCATGATGTTTGTAGCCACAAGATATCTGTCACGTGATAGGAAAGGCGATTAACGGCTTGGTTGTTCATGTCTTTTCTGTAACCTCACGACTTGCTTTCTCTGTCTGTCTTTCTTTCTTTCTTCTTCCCCTTCTACGACTATTTCTTTCTTTTTGCTTTCTTCTCTATAGTGCGTTCACAAATGTTTACTCGCATTCACGTTCCATTTTTTTTTTTAAAGTATCTGCTGCATCGTTATGAAATTTTTCCTGCTGTCTTATATTTACTCCCACCCAAGGAATATAACTTAGATAGGTCCAAAGGCAACTGCAATCATGGAAAGCGGTGAAATGTCTTTGATTTATTTATTTTTTTGGGGCGAAAATGTATTGAATTCACTCTAACAAATTTGTTAGTAGGTGCTATAACAACATAAAAAAATACAAAATAACAAACGACTCAAGTAAGGTATATGTTTTTATTAAACCATGTATAGACAATACAATGCATATTAAATAAGTAATGGCATAGTCGAGATATTATCATTTTGTGTCTGTCTTTTTATATACAGATAGGACAGAGATGCACGGTGTTGCTGATATGTATATACAGAAGAGTTTTGGGTCTTGAAGCCTATATTGGTCCCCCCACTTGGTGTTTGGGTATTGAGTACTTCTAAAAATGTGTCCTTGTTTAGGTGCATGTTGTGGTTTTTGGTCAGACCTTTGGTACTGACTTTATCATAATCTCCGACACAAATATATGTCTTACTACATAATGAGACCATCCCCTTCCCTTCGTATTCTAGTTTAAAAAGCCCGGGGGTTCTCTTTTCATAGGTTTTGATAGTCTGGCAATCCTGACAGGTAGTAGTTTTATGTTCAGAGCAGACTTCAGACGGGAACCACTGATTATAGACTCTGTCATATTCTTCTCGTAGGTGTGGTCTAACTACTTCAGAGAGTGAGTCGGCACTAAGGGCCAAATATAAAGAGTCAGTGTCCATTTCACAAAGCTGAAAGTCGTCTTTAGAGATAAATTTGTCTAGAAAGTCGTAGTAGAAAGCCAACATTCTTAATTTGGCATATTGGTAAACGAAAAAACCAATCTGTAGAGGTAGATCCCAGACAGTTTTCTTCTTTAGGGTTTCAACTTCGAAAAGATCAGGTGTAATACCAGTCATGCTTTTAAACCTAGGGTTATTGAGTGCTTTGGTCGTGTCTTTTCCCTGGCAGTAGGAGACATCGGTATGTTTGGCTTTATTAGTTAATGTTTTACCGTAAGCGGCATTACCTAGCAATTTCATCGTGTCGGCTGTAATACTCTCGGCTGGATTTTTGTCCCCTTGGCGACGGGCATTAGACACTGTTTCCCCAAATTGTTTAAAACAACTAACCGGTCGATACTCTATTGTCTGGTAGATGTGTGTAACGACCAACCCATGGGCTAGATACCATTTTAAAAGAGGGGTGGCTAATAATATTTTCTTCCCGAAATAACTACTAATCAAAGTCCGTCGTGGGGTACTCAGTAGTTTATTTTTTACGGCGTAGTCTTTCATAAACTCCCCAATATCGTCCCTCGACACTTCTGTGTTCTTGAAAATAGGGGGCATTTCGGCAAAGGACTCTTGTAAATCAGTCGGGGTCTCTATATCGCACTCCACCAACCCGAAAAATGTATCACTTTTTACAGCCTCAATTATCTGGTTTTCACTTAAAGAACCCCAAGGAAGCTCTGACGGTGGAAACTTCTCTTTCAGGAAACACTTTATTTGTGTGTTTGATCTCTTTAATCTCTGCCACTCACATTCCCAAATAACCTTAACTGTCACCCCAACAGTTTTTTCTAGATATTCGTGGATCTCGCATGTGTTCTGGTATAGTTCTTCTAGTGGTTTATTATTGACGGGGTTAATAGTTTTTCCCTTGGTTAGAGGGCAGCTTGGGTGACCGTGAAATAAGCACCCATGGAATTGATAAGCTATCTTACTCTTCTTTTCCCACCCATCTACACGGATATATCGATCACCAAGTTGCATCTCATGACTATTGAATTGGGTTTTTAAATCTATATTTTCATTATGTGACACCCAACTTAACCACTCTCGACACTGACGTGTGTATTTATGTAATCTATGTGCTCTAAAACCATCCTCGCGACTTCTATATATGGGGAAGTCTGTTGGCATATCTTTCATCAGAGACCATAGGTATAAAGCATTCGCATCAAACCCTTTAATACCTTTTACCGGCTTATTACCCCTGATATGGGTCTGATTGGCCTCGTGATAACGATGAAAAATAATACTCGGTCCACCCACTATATTGTCTCGTAATAACTTGTGTACCTTCTCCTCCTTCTTCGAACACAAAACAAAAGAAACATCTTTATTCATTGTGTTGAATAGGTACTGTAACGTAATACCGGGGACTGAGATGGCCTGTTTACACATGTCTATTTTTAACTCTGCATAAAAGGCTACTTGCTTGTCCAGGGCTTTTAGAAAAGGGGACACGTCTTTGATGTTGTACCAAATTAAAAAATCCCGCAAGGTACTCATCTTATTAGCGGTCCATGCTTTCTGACAAACTGTGTATTCTACCTCGGAAATGTTACGGTTTTTAAGTCTTGAAAAGAAAGCTGTATGTGGTGGTAGGGCTGTCTCATTTAACTTGCCCAGGTCGGTCAGATATTCGTATGGGAAACAGCCTTTTGTCTCTTCAATACCAAAAGAGGCCAGATATTGAGAGTAACTTACACCTGGGACCAGAAAGTTGGAGACGTCAAGGAATTTCAGTCTTTCTGTCGCTATACACATGAAATTATTATTTCTTTTGACTATAAACTTGAACGGGTTAGCCTCCCGATCAAGGAAATATTGTATCAAATAAGGTTTCAGGAGGTTAATGTCATATTTTCCACTATTCAACCCAAACAGAGGGAGTTCTTTCAGAAAGGAGTCGAGTCTTTCACTTAATTTTGGGTGGTCACCTAATTTTGCAAAGACTGGCTCGAACTTTTTCAGTAACAGTTCGTATGACTTAGCGGCTATGTCATGGAGATAGTCCATCATTTCGTTTACAAGGACCTGTGGATCACCTGTGGTAATGAAACATTTAGGGGTGTCGAACCCAGGGACATTAGAGGCGATGGCACACGAGAGGGGGACGTGTCTGGCTATAAAGGTCGTCGACTTTGAGTTAGCCGGTAAATTTGCAACGGAGAAGAAAGATTCCATGTCATAGCATGCTCTATAGGGGAAAATAAAGTTTACGTCGACGTCAAACCCATGCTCACATAGTAATTCCAAAATAGATTCAGTGGGGTGATAAATCCCGCCTTTATATGTTTCAATGGTAGCTATGCCTTTACATGTAAGTTCGTGACGTGTCAATCGCCAGTACACTTTAAACAGTTTACCACATTTCCCACAGGAAAAACATCGAGCGGCTTTGTTAATATCAACAATATACATGAAATGGTTTTCATGTAGAAGCAGATTCAATATATCTGGATTTGTACTACTACTTTTAATTTTCGGAACTAGATGTTCCTCCTCTGTAAACGCAAACACATTTATTTTTATGTTAAAGCAGGTTTCCAGGGCAGGTAAGTCAACTAAATTAACCCCTGAGAAATGTTTGTGAGATTTCAAACCTTTATAAAGTACCCATTGGCTGATCAGTTTTCGTGTATCTTTTCGTATATTCCTGACAGACCCAGTTCTGAAAACAGCCAAAGCACGGAAAAAGCACCGATTATCATTATAAACTCTACCGTGTTCGTCGCTCTGAAGTGTATTAATAAATTTGTTTTGTGTTATATGGGAGGGAATTGATTCTAAACAACAACCAACGGGGAATTCTACCAGTTTATACACATAAAAAGTTATACTGGGAATTGATTCGACATAATATTTTGTATCTGGTCGTGTTAGTGTCGCTGAATTGACCAAGTCAACAGTGTTTAGTTTGTTTACAAAGGCCTCGAAATCAGATCTATTGTTCACTAAGAACGGTATATCGAACAATGAGGAATTATTTGGACTGGCATGGTAGAACCGTAGGGCTTGTGTCTCTCTATGTCTCAGGACTATGTGCAAACTGGGGATTATTTTAAACCGTGAGTTTTGAACATTAAAAAGCGGGAATAAACGAAAACTCCAATCTGTTGTCATATCACTATCTGGTCGGTTAAAAAATGTCCATTCACACAGATAACGACCGTGTCGTATGTGTGACCTAATCGTATCCCAATGCTCAGTATATACAACCCTAACATCTGGAGGTAGTTTCTGTAATGAAAGATATTCAGTAGTTGTTTTAACACCAGAAGTTCCTGGCTGCTCGTCTTGGCCCATGGCACGTAGTTGATCAGATATCGACAAGGTATCTGTTGCTGGTCCGTCACTCGGTGTGGTACAAGATGATAGCTGAACATCTGTTGACAAGGTACTTGGTGATGCTGCGTCACTCGGTAAGGCACTAGATGTTTGTTGGTTATTATTAATAGGAGATAGGTTAGCGCCCCCGCCATCCGACAGGGCACCTAGTATTGTTGGTTCTGCGTCACTCGATAAAGTACTAGATGATGATAGGTGAGTAGGTGAAACATGATCACCCATACTACCCGACTTGATACTGCTCGCTGATTGGTCATTGTTAGTCACCAAACCATGACCACCAGACGACAAGGCACATGTTGATTGTTCAGGTATTTTCTGACGTTTACCAGTAGATTGTTCGTCTGTAGTTGGATCTCTTCTCCTCTTACGGTTTGTGTATTGTTGATTATTAGCACCCACACGGTTAGATGATGATTGAGTGGTCGAGCCGTTATTTGATACTGGTTCATGTTCAGTCTTTATGTGTCTCCGTAAGGCGTCTTTTCTGGTATACATACGATCACATAAATCACAATTGAACTGTTGTGTAGAATGAGTAGTCGCAACATGTCGATGTAGATCAGCAGGTCGTGTGAAGGTTTTATTACACAGAGTACAGGAATGTTTCTGTATAGCTGACATTCTTGAAATAGTTTTAAAAATGACCGAAGTAATTGTTTCTGTTATTCAGGTATACAACACAGTTTGTAAGATGACAAAATTTTTTTAGATGTGTTGATTCGTAAATATGAGTCTGGTGTAGATAATATAGCAACTGATTAACCATGTATTTGGAGATATCACAGACGACTTATTGTCTGATTGTGGGCGGATAATAATGTGTCTTTGGCCAGATAAGAACTCCTTGTACAATAGTGATGACCAAAGGCCAACCAGTTTTATAGTTTCTGTATCAGAAGACACACTTGTTAATTTCCGTTGAATCAAAACATCCTTCTTCGTTGACTGTGAAAATGAGAAAAGACTTGACCTTCGTTTCGTCACTGGTTTTGATACTGTCTGCCTGAGAGAGGTGTATATCTGAAATGAACAACGGTCTGTCAATAAGAATCAACCAATCAGAAAACAGATAACATCAAAGCACAAAGGGTATATCCCTGTAGTGGTCTGAGGGACATTTGAATCAACCAATCAGAGAACAGATAACATCAAATCACAAAGGGTATATCCCCTGTAGTCGTCTGAGGGACATTTTTTGAATCAACCAATCAGAGAACAGATAACACCAAATCACAAATGTCATTTCACCCTTAGAGACCAACAATCTGACTGCCTGACATTTTGAATCAAACAATCAGAGAACAGATAACATCAAATCACAAAGGGTATATCCCCTGTAGTGGTCTGAGGGACATTTTGAATTAACCAATCAGAAAACAGATAAGAAATTAACACAAATGTTCTTTCCGAGATGTAGGTCATGTGACCGGAAGCCCACTTTGGTCATTTATGTCCACGTCTTCCAGATGTATGTTTCCAACCCGAAGCACCACCTTTGACCTGGTGTAACCCACTTTAATTATGACCAAGACTGTTACACAGACCGATGAAGAGTCATACATCTCTAACACATCGTCAATGATATGATTATATTTAACCCATATAGACATCACTAACCACCATTAAAATACACCATTGGTTACAATAGTTATATATCGAAAAAGTCCCAAGTCGGCTTCTGATGTATCAACTTCTAACACGTGGCACTATTTCACTTTATAAAGAAAACAAACTATTTTAGTAAAGTTTGTTTTAAATGAAACCAGAAGTATTCTAATGTGTGAACTTTGAAAATTAATTGTCTTGTTGCGAAAAGTGTATATAAGAAAATATTCCAGGTTCCTGGTTGATCCTGAAATCTAAATGTATTCATACATGCTACTACCATTCAGTAGCATGTCCTTTGCAGAATCTCATTCCCATAAAAACCCGCCGAAAATATAGAAAAAAATTTAAAAAATTCTTGATCACAAACAAGATGTCCATTACAACCAACTGGAGATCATCTTTCTTTTGTGGCTTCCAAGACATACACCCTTATTGCTCTCTCCAAATTTTCATGACGTTTCAAGTGACCAAATATACCAATTTTCTTTGCTTGTCTTTAAAAAACCATCTTCAATATTCTTGAAGTATGGATGAGTTTGTTCTTTTGACCCAAGATATTCTTAGAACCCCTTAATAAAATTTATATGCAAGTGCCTTTATGACGTGTTTAGTGTCTCACAGGCGTAAGTTGAATACTCTTAAAAACATAATTTTCTGTAGTTCTATCTGTCCCACTCTATTAAGTTGTCTTTGAAGAGCAATTGATAATCGATTAATTTCTTTCATTGTGTCACTGTTGGTAATCAAGATATTCGAAAGTTTCCACCACCTGGTTGTTATGGGGTTCTTGGCTTTGCCGAAAGCACATTACTTTCCTTCTGGACAGTGACTGTTTTAATCTGTGACCATAACCAACAACAATATGTTGTTACACTTCATCCACCTGCTTCCATGGCTTCACATAACCATGATTCGGGTACGCCACCCAAAAGTGCTCCATAGAAGAAAGAAGGATACCCTGTAATCGGGACTACCATACACAAGTAAATTTTAGGCCAATCTCTCAGAATATCACACACAATCAGTCATACACACTCTCATTGTGAGTTCTTTATAGGCTGTCTGATCGTTGTGCTAACATTAGAGGTCTTAGAGTGACCAACAACAACAACAACAACAACAACAACAACAACACACATATAGACGGACACCCAGTCATAGACACCAGTATACCCATATAGAGAAACCCACCGACAAATAACCAGATACAGACAACCAGACATACAGACAGATAAAAAGACATATAGATAGACTCACAGACAGATAGATGGACACGCAGTCATAGACACCAGTATATCCATATAGAGAAACCCACCGACAAATAACCAGATACAGACAACCAGACATATAGACAGATAAAAAGACAGCCAGGCATATAGATAGACTCACAGACAGATAGATGGACACGCAGTCATAGACACCAGTATATCCATATAGAGAAACCCACCGACAAATAACCAGATACAGACAACCAGACATATAGACAGATAAAAAGACAGCCAGGGATATAGATAGACTCACAGACAGATAGATGGACACGCAGTCATAGACACCAGTATATCCATATAGAGAAACCCACCGACAAATAACCAGATACAGACAACCAGACATACAGACAGATAAAAAGACAGCCAGACATATAGATAGACACACAGACAGATAGATGGACACGCAGTCATAGATACCAGTATAGCCACATAGAGAAACCCGACGACAAATAAGCAGATACACACAGACATACAGACAGATAAAAAGACAGCCAGACATATAGATAGACACACAGACAGATAGATGGACACGCAGTCATAGATACCAGTATAGCCACATAGAGAAACCCGACGACAAATAAGCAGATACACACAGACATACAGACAGACACGTTTTTAGTCATACGCGCAAACACTGATACAAACCATTAACAGATAAATGAAACAACAAACATGAAAACACGGCCCGAAGTGTCCCCATCACATTACCTTCTTACTTTTCAATCCGTGTGCTCATAATATGGTGAATTTTAGATTTATTCTGATGACATCAATCTGATTATCATGTGGTTACACATCTATCCATACATCATGTCGCTAGGACTTTTCAATCTTTGTGCTCAGAATATGGTGAATTTTAGATTTATTCTGATGACATCATTCTGCTTATCATGTGGTTACACATCTATTCACCCCTCATGTCACTAAGCGGTCATGTTCTACCATTTCACTCGATCACTAGAGTCGTGGATCTGGTCTCGACCATACCAAGCCTTCCAGGTATTTACTTCGCGGTCTCTTCCTCTCGATCTTGCCAGTTGTTACCATGTTTATTTCTCATAAAATGCCCATTTAATTTTTTCTACCTTTTATTTCTATAATCTATTTACGATTTTCATTTTGTTTCTTGTAGATTATTTTCTTCCCGTGGTATCTTTTCTCCACCTTTCCATCCGGTGTTTTTCAGCCTGGTCCACACATCGATACAAAAGTATGAAGCACTTCAACACTTTTTCTTTTTCTAATTGCTATCTTTTTGGTCAGTTTCATCTTGCTAAAGGCTACATTTCCTGTGATGAATCTTGTAATCTCTTCAAACCATTCCCCAACAGAACTGTTCCGAGATAATTGTACTTGTTTTCCTATTTACTTGTGATGTTTTCCTAATAATCTGTGTCTTTTTAATGCTAATCCTAGTTGTTCACGTCTATTAATTGTTGCAGGTTCTGTTCCTTGTCTACAATCAAGACTGCCTATCTATTGATGTCCCGCAATAATCTTTTCATATAATTCTGGTGTACAAGGGGAAAAAACATTACACACCCCTTTTAATTGGCTGATATTTACCTATTTCATTAGCAATCCACATGACAGATCCAATATGTTTTTTCTTCCCCCACCAATTTGTAGATTTTCAAACATATCTAATTTGCCGTACACAACCTTATTAACGTGATAACATTCACATGTGCATTAAAAGTATTGTGTGTTGCTTCGTGTGTTATTTTACATTCCTTTGAAAAGGAGTACCGAAAGCAAGTACCACCAAGTAAAAACGAAAAGAGAGCAAGTGAAAACAGACCTTGTTGCCTCTCTCTTTCTCTCCTGCTCGCGTGGGCTCGTGCCTTGGGGAATTTATGAGACACCAGAAAGAACCCAGGAATACAATTCGGAAGTTTTGGGGGATAGATAATGCAGCAGATCTATAATTGTTGGGTATTGTAGTAATATGGAGTGCTCTATCAAGAAAATATTAATAATGGTATCAAAAGAAAGTAAATGTTTTACAGGACATCGCTGTCAACAGCTTTCAGCTGATTTCTTGACAAGCTTACACTCAGTAGTTTGCCATTGAGCGACCGGCTCACATCATAAGTATGAACCAGTGCTGATTCTCACAGTGAGCACGTTACTTACGGAGAAAAGTGTAACCAGGGATACCAACAGTGGTGACACCAAAGGTGACATAGAAACATTCTTTACCAAGTGGATAAATTACCTAGGGGGTAATTATCAGATGGATGATGTACAAGAGATTAATGTACAGGACAAACAAAATTTTAGAAAATGAAAATATAAGAGAGTGGTAAATAGTTTTGGTGTGTGGGAGTGAATGTTGTAACAACAAATTAGAAGCAGCTGGTTTGTAAGGTGAATTTCCTGTCTAACAACTAGAAAAGAAACAACTTTCTTCGATCATGTAAGAGATGCATGAACATCGTGACAACTGTTATCTCAGTAACATACAGAGATTAGAAATTATGGTAGTGGTATGTCAGCAAAGTTGATTTCAGAACACCAAAGACAGCGTCATGAAGGCCTACAACACGGAACTTGATGATAGTGTCAGCCAAGTTGGTTTCAGAACACCAAAGACAGCTATGTGTTGTGCGAAAGAAAATAAAGAAGTGTGGGTTTTGTACAGAGCGAAACCAAAAAATATAACCATTCGTTCATTCAAAACCATGGCGAAATTTAGATTTATTCTGATGATATCAAAATTAAATCTAATTATCGTGTTAGTAAAACACTTACAAGGCGAGCCTCAGTGTTCGTCTTGGCGAATAAACACACTGCACTGTGACCGGTGTTTTGTTAACGTGCGCGGTCATCCGAGAAAACTTGCCAACACGCAGCTCCGGACAAAATTCGTAACGGAACTAAATTAGCCACAAATGTGTAACACGCTGAGTTTATAATATCAATATCTCTTGATATATTTCGTAAAACACCATCAAAATTGTTTTGTTTTTTTGAAATAAACGACATCATAATCTTTCACTTCACTATAAGTTTTAATACTTTAACCTCTCAAAAGTTATTTTATTACACATTTAAGGCGTCATACGACGCGTATTTGTTCCGAGATTGCATACATAAATAATTTTTTAAAATATATAAGAATGGGTTATTATGCTATATTGCCTTTTAAAATACTTAAAACTTGGTATTATTAAATATTACAAGGTTCCTTTTTCTGATATTTGAATAATTTTATCTAAATCTGACTTTTTCGGAAGCGGGCATAGCACAGTTTTACATATAATGTTCCTTTTTATACAACTGAAAACCATACTTTATTGGTGCTTAAACATAAGTGAGGGAGTAATTTTTTGTCTAATATGTTTATAAATGTCTGTTCTAGAAATATGTTTTGTCTATCGCTGTAATTCTTATTTTTATCATCTCCGACAGTCACACTTGACACGTTGCTGTTGTATCTTTGCTTTGTAAGATCAGTGTTACCAGAAGTAATAGCTTAGCGCACCCGGCCCGTGTTCGGGTGGCAGTGGTTCGATCCCCAAAGTGTGAATTTTTTTTTATTTTTTTAATTCGTTCGCAAGCGTTAAACAGTTCTTCATCAAAATACCGTTGTCTACTATTTTTCTTTTTGGTATCTCTTTCGCTTACGCCCACAGATAAGAAGATAGATACTTTGTAACACCGAAAAAAGAATACATTATGTTTCATGTCGGTAACCGCACTGGGTCTATCATTATCACGTGTCGCTTCTTCTTTCGTTCGCTTGAAATATGTCTATGATTGTGATATTGTCTCTTGTATAAATTTAACGATGTTTGTCGATAAGACTTCTGACTCAAGTTTGTAACGAAAACAAAACACTACCAGCTTAGTTATTAATTGTAAATAAATTAGATTTTTGTGTAGGGCAGTAATTCTTCAGTCATCGTGTGCCATGTCGGTGGGCGTGACCAAACGTGGTACATTTTACCATGTTGATAAGTTTAATAAAACAGAGTACAACAGACAAAGCTGTCAATAATTGAGTTGATTAAAGCGTTTCTTACGGGAACCCACACAACTTCCTTGGGGTTGAGTGAAAACCAGATAATTGAGGCTGTAAAAAGTGATACATTTTTCGGGTTGGTGGAGTGCGATATAGAGACCCCGACTGATTTACAAGAGTCCTTTGCCGAAATGCCCCCTATTTTCAAGAACACAGAAGTGTCGAGGGACGATATTGGGGAGTTTATGAAAGACTACGCCGTAAAAAAATAAACTACTGAGTACCCCACGACGGACTTTGATTAGTAGTTATTTCGGGAAGAAAATATTATTAGCCACCCCTCTTTTAAAATGGTATCTAGCCCATGGGTTGGTCGTTACACACATCTACCAGACAATAGAGTATCGACCGGTTAGTTGTTTTAAACAATTTGGGGAAACAGTGTCTAATGCCCGTCGCCAAGGGGACAAAAATCCAGCCGAGAGTATTACAGCCGACACGATGAAATTGCTAGGTAATGCCGCTTACGGTAAAACATTAACTAATAAAGCCAAACATACCGATGTCTCCTACTGCCAGGGAAAAGACACGACCAAAGCACTCAATAACCCTAGGTTTAAAAGCATGACTGGTATTACACCTGATCTTTTCGAAGTTGAAACCCTAAAGAAGAAAACTGTCTGGGATCTACCTCTACAGATTGGTTTTTTCGTTTACCAATATGCCAAATTAAGAATGTTGGCTTTCTACTACGACTTTCTAGACAAATTTATCTCTAAAGACGACTTTCAGCTTTGTGAAATGGACACTGACTCTTTATATTTGGCCCTTAGTGCCGACTCACTCTCTGAAGTAGTTAGACCACACCTACGAGAAGAATATGACAGAGTCTATAATCAGTGGTTCCCGTCTGAAGTCTGCTCTGAACATAAAACTACTACCTGTCAGGATTGCCAGACTATCAAAACCTATGAAAAGAGAACCCCCGGGCTTTTTAAACTAGAATACGAAGGGAAGGGGATGGTCTCATTATGTAGTAAGACATATATTTGTGTCGGAGATTATGATAAAGTCAGTACCAAAGGTCTGACCAAAAACCACAACATGCACCTAAACAAGGACACATTTTTAGAAGTACTCAATACCCAAACACCAAGTGGGGGGACCAATATAGGCTTCAAGACCCAAAACTCTTCTGTATATACATATCAGCAACACCGTGCATCTCTGTCCTATCTGTATATAAAAAGACAGACACAAAATGATAATATCTCGACTATGCCATTACTTATTTAATATGCATTGTATTGTCTATACATGGTTTAATAAAAACATATACCTTACTTGAGTCGTTTGTTATTTTGTATTTTTTTATGTTGTTATAGCACCTACAATTTAAGGGGTTGGTTGACAGTGATAATATCTCGACTATGCCATTACTTATTTAATATGTATTGTATTGTCTATACATGGTTTAATAAAAAACATATACCTTACTTGAGTCGTTTGTTATTTTGTATTTTTTATGTTGTTATAGTACCTACAATTTAAGGGGGTCACTTGACCACCATACCTAGCGTCACTAGACCACACCCACTCTGATGAGTCACTAGACCACACTTACTCAGATGAGTCACTTGACCACGCCTATTAAAAAAAACGAGTTATCGCCCTTTGAGGTGGAAATTAACCGGAGTTATCGCCCTTTGTGGCGCAAAAGCAATGTGCGCCACAAAAGGAGCGGATAACCTCCTTCTACACTACTTGAAATATGTCTATGATTGTGATATTGTCTCTTGTATAAATTTAACGATGTTTGTCGATAAGACTTCTGACTCAAGTTTGTAACGAAAACAAAACACTACCAGCTTAGTTATTAATTGTAAATAAATTAGATTTTTGTGTAGGGCAGTAATTCTTCAGTCATCGTGTGCCATGTCGGTGGGCGTGACCAAACGTGGTACATTTTACCATGTTGATAAGTTTAATAAAACAGAGTACAACAGACAAAGCTGTCAATAATTGAGTTGATTAAAGCGTTTCTTACGGGAACCCACACAACTTCCTTGGGGTTGAGTGAAAACCAGATAATTGAGGCTGTAAAAAGTGATACATTTTTCGGGTTGGTGGAGTGCGATATAGAGACCCCGACTGATTTACAAGAGTCCTTTGCCGAAATGCCCCCTATTTTCAAGAACACAGAAGTGTCGAGGGACGATATTGGGGAGTTTATGAAAGACTACGCCGTAAAAAAATAAACTACTGAGTACCCCACGACGGACTTTGATTAGTAGTTATTTCGGGAAGAAAATATTATTAGCCACCCCTCTTTTAAAATGGTATCTAGCCCATGGGTTGGTCGTTACACACATCTACCAGACAATAGAGTATCGACCGGTTAGTTGTTTTAAACAATTTGGGGAAACAGTGTCTAATGCCCGTCGCCAAGGGGACAAAAATCCAGCCGAGAGTATTACAGCCGACACGATGAAATTGCTAGGTAATGCCGCTTACGGTAAAACATTAACTAATAAAGCCAAACATACCGATGTCTCCTACTGCCAGGGAAAAGACACGACCAAAGCACTCAATAACCCTAGGTTTAAAAGCATGACTGGTATTACACCTGATCTTTTCGAAGTTGAAACCCTAAAGAAGAAAACTGTCTGGGATCTACCTCTACAGATTGGTTTTTTCGTTTACCAATATGCCAAATTAAGAATGTTGGCTTTCTACTACGACTTTCTAGACAAATTTATCTCTAAAGACGACTTTCAGCTTTGTGAAATGGACACTGACTCTTTATATTTGGCCCTTAGTGCCGACTCACTCTCTGAAGTAGTTAGACCACACCTACGAGAAGAATATGACAGAGTCTATAATCAGTGGTTCCCGTCTGAAGTCTGCTCTGAACATAAAACTACTACCTGTCAGGATTGCCAGACTATCAAAACCTATGAAAAGAGAACCCCCGGGCTTTTTAAACTAGAATACGAAGGGAAGGGGATGGTCTCATTATGTAGTAAGACATATATTTGTGTCGGAGATTATGATAAAGTCAGTACCAAAGGTCTGACCAAAAACCACAACATGCACCTAAACAAGGACACATTTTTAGAAGTACTCAATACCCAAACACCAAGTGGGGGGACCAATATAGGCTTCAAGACCCAAAACTCTTCTGTATATACATATCAGCAACACCGTGCATCTCTGTCCTATCTGTATATAAAAAGACAGACACAAAATGATAATATCTCGACTATGCCATTACTTATTTAATATGCATTGTATTGTCTATACATGGTTTAATAAAAACATATACCTTACTTGAGTCGTTTGTTATTTTGTATTTTTTTATGTTGTTATAGCACCTACAATTTAAGGGGTTGGTTGACAGTGATAATATCTCGACTATGCCATTACTTATTTAATATGTATTGTATTGTCTATACATGGTTTAATAAAAAACATATACCTTACTTGAGTCGTTTGTTATTTTGTATTTTTTATGTTGTTATAGTACCTACAATTTAAGGGGGTCACTTGACCACCATACCTAGCGTCACTAGACCACACCCACTCTGATGAGTCACTAGACCACACTTACTCAGATGAGTCACTTGACCACGCCTATTAAAAAAAACGAGTTATCGCCCTTTGAGGTGGAAATTAACCGGAGTTATCGCCCTTTGTGGCGCAAAAGCAATGTGCGCCACAAAAGGAGCGGATAACCTCCTTCTACACTACTTGAAATATGTCTATGATTGTGATATTGTCTCTTGTATAAATTTAACGATGTTTGTCGATAAGACTTCTGACTCAAGTTTGTAACGAAAACAAAACACTACCAGCTTAGTTATTAATTGTAAATAAATTAGATTTTTGTGTAGGGCAGTAATTCTTCAGTCATCGTGTGCCATGTCGGTGGGCGTGACCAAACGTGGTACATTTTACCATGTTGATAAGTTTAATAAAACAGAGTACAACAGACAAAGCTGTCAATAATTGAGTTGATTAAAGCGTTTCTTACGGGAACCCACACAACTTCCTTGGGGTTGAGTGAAAACCAGATAATTGAGGCTGTAAAAAGTGATACATTTTTCGGGTTGGTGGAGTGCGATATAGAGACCCCGACTGATTTACAAGAGTCCTTTGCCGAAATGCCCCCTATTTTCAAGAACACAGAAGTGTCGAGGGACGATATTGGGGAGTTTATGAAAGACTACGCCGTAAAAAAATAAACTACTGAGTACCCCACGACGGACTTTGATTAGTAGTTATTTCGGGAAGAAAATATTATTAGCCACCCCTCTTTTAAAATGGTATCTAGCCCATGGGTTGGTCGTTACACACATCTACCAGACAATAGAGTATCGACCGGTTAGTTGTTTTAAACAATTTGGGGAAACAGTGTCTAATGCCCGTCGCCAAGGGGACAAAAATCCAGCCGAGAGTATTACAGCCGACACGATGAAATTGCTAGGTAATGCCGCTTACGGTAAAACATTAACTAATAAAGCCAAACATACCGATGTCTCCTACTGCCAGGGAAAAGACACGACCAAAGCACTCAATAACCCTAGGTTTAAAAGCATGACTGGTATTACACCTGATCTTTTCGAAGTTGAAACCCTAAAGAAGAAAACTGTCTGGGATCTACCTCTACAGATTGGTTTTTTCGTTTACCAATATGCCAAATTAAGAATGTTGGCTTTCTACTACGACTTTCTAGACAAATTTATCTCTAAAGACGACTTTCAGCTTTGTGAAATGGACACTGACTCTTTATATTTGGCCCTTAGTGCCGACTCACTCTCTGAAGTAGTTAGACCACACCTACGAGAAGAATATGACAGAGTCTATAATCAGTGGTTCCCGTCTGAAGTCTGCTCTGAACATAAAACTACTACCTGTCAGGATTGCCAGACTATCAAAACCTATGAAAAGAGAACCCCCGGGCTTTTTAAACTAGAATACGAAGGGAAGGGGATGGTCTCATTATGTAGTAAGACATATATTTGTGTCGGAGATTATGATAAAGTCAGTACCAAAGGTCTGACCAAAAACCACAACATGCACCTAAACAAGGACACATTTTTAGAAGTACTCAATACCCAAACACCAAGTGGGGGGACCAATATAGGCTTCAAGACCCAAAACTCTTCTGTATATACATATCAGCAACACCGTGCATCTCTGTCCTATCTGTATATAAAAAGACAGACACAAAATGATAATATCTCGACTATGCCATTACTTATTTAATATGCATTGTATTGTCTATACATGGTTTAATAAAAACATATACCTTACTTGAGTCGTTTGTTATTTTGTATTTTTTTATGTTGTTATAGCACCTACAATTTAAGGGGTTGGTTGACAGTGATAATATCTCGACTATGCCATTACTTATTTAATATGTATTGTATTGTCTATACATGGTTTAATAAAAAACATATACCTTACTTGAGTCGTTTGTTATTTTGTATTTTTTATGTTGTTATAGTACCTACAATTTAAGGGGGTCACTTGACCACCATACCTAGCGTCACTAGACCACACCCACTCTGATGAGTCACTAGACCACACTTACTCAGATGAGTCACTTGACCACGCCTATTAAAAAAAACGAGTTATCGCCCTTTGAGGTGGAAATTAACCGGAGTTATCGCCCTTTGTGGCGCAAAAGCAATGTGCGCCACAAAAGGAGCGGATAACCTCCTTCTACACTACTTTTGTTTTACAGTAATACACGTTAATTCGGGTAACGCTAGGTGTATCCATGTTCGTATGGAGTGGGAGAAATGTGTAATATTAGTAAAGACAGAGAGTTTACAGAGGCCTGAGGTAAATAATGTATAATCGCAATGAAAATGGACAGGAAAGTAGAAAGAATATATTTACTACCTTATTTTTCATTTCATTCTTTTTTTTTTTCTTCAGCTGTTTGTTAATGTACAGTTTTCAGTGACAATATTTTCAAAAATATAGAAGATATAGAAGGAAACAACATGGAGGGGGGGGGGGAGAGAGAAAACGATGCATCAATAACATTATATATGCAGATGATACAGTCTTGATTGCAGACAATGAACAGGATCTGCAACATTTGGTAGATGCGGTTGTTGCACACAGTGAACATCTAGGGTTATAATTGAATTGTTGTAAGAAGACACAGATTATAGTCGTAATTGAGAAGAAGGAAATACCACAATGTAATATACAAGTAAATGGGCATATTCTTAAACAAGTGAATCGGTACAGTTATCTCGGAACAGTCATAACATCTGATGGGAGATGCCTTGAAGAAATTAGAACAAGAATTGCCATCGCCCAAAGTAGCCTTTTGCAAGATGAAAAACATACTGACCAATAAAAAGATATAAATTGAAAGGAGAAAAAGAGTGTTGAAGTGCTACATAGAACCTATACTTTTGTATGGATGTGAAGTGTGTACAATGAGCAGACAAGCTGAAAAACAGCCGATGTCTGTGAAAATATGGTTTCTGAGGAAAATGCAAAGAGTACCATGGACAGATAGAAAAACCAATGAACAAGTCCTTCAAGAAACAAACGAAGATCGTAAACTGATTAGAGACATTAGACGCAGACAGTCAAAATGTTTTGTTGGACATGTTATGAGAAGAAATTAATTGGATAACTTAGTGACAACTGGCAAGATCGAAGGGAAGAGACCAAGAGGAAGACCGAGAAGTAAATACCTGGATGGCTTGGCCACGTGTCATGGTCGAGACAGAAACACGGAGCTGATCCACGACTCTGGTGATCGAGTAAGATGGCAAAACATGACCGCCCACGCTTATCGGCATGGTACAGGTGGATGGATGGCTTTTTAATAATACGTACACAATGTATCTTGAAACTAGGATGAATTTAGCCTTTTGTATGGAATTCGCGAAAGCTCCCAAACAGCTGTGCGTTAATGTGCGTATGGAGTGCCCAGAGATGATACCGCAATTTACTCATCATGTGTCAATCTGTTCAGCTTTCTGTGTAGTTTGCTCATACATGCACATGGGTGATAGAACCGTTTTGAGTCGTCGTAAAAGATTGTCTATTGTGCTGTGTCCTGTTCAGAGACGGAACATGATTATCTGTTGTGCACGACGAATATAGTTGTGAATGTCTCTGTAGTAGGGATTCCTTCTTAACAGCCAAGATGTTCGTCCTCTTTCCATTGAAGTTTACAGACGGATTGGTATATTCGTGTTTTGTTCCCTCATTTGACAGCCTGTTTGTTCTCTTGTTATGCCACAATATGTCAGTTTCCACCTCAGTACTACATGTCTTTTGGTATTCAATGCATTCAGTGGCCTTTTCAATGCCGGTTGTTTGTCACCTTCGAGGCTTGGGGAACTAATAATTTATCGCAGTGGAATACGAACTGTTGCCATTGACAACTTTTAGTTTTTGTATTGATGCTGTAATGTTTAGGGCCTGCAATTCTTCAGAATAGTTGGAGGAAAATAGCCCATTAGTTGTGCATGTGGATTAATGTCTGCGATCTACCCGGACCTTAATGTGTCGCACGATTTCAGTAGGTTGCTCTCGGTTGCATAAAATTCAATCCATCCTTTCTCCAATAGTCATCTTCCTCTTTCAACACATGGTCCTCACATTTTCCCCAGTAACTTTTATCAAAGTTTAATAGAGCGGACTGGGTTAGGATCTCGAGGTCAGACAGTATTGTCAGCTGCCACCTGTCCTTTAATTTTAGCCCACACAAGTTCTATACCGTTTAAAAGAGAATGGTACAGCGGAAATCTCAAGCACCTATGGCCACGTTCTTCTATTACCTTGTCGATTTGATATGTCTTACCTTTTTGCGTCTGTTTTACAAGGGACAACAACTCTAGCTTGAAATACTTTCTGGAAATGGTATATTGTCCCTTCGGAGTCACCATATCTTTATTGCTTCCCTTATGTCACGTAGGTGCCGGCTTCCTGGCCTAGAGGTTGCGACTTTTCTCCGTAATCTCGTATACTCTCGTAAGTAACGTGACGACGGTGAGAATCAGCAGTGGTTCGAATCGCGTCGGTAACTTACGGGGTATGTGAGCCGGCCGCTCAGAAAGCAATGGCAAACTACTGAGCGTAATCTTGCCAAGAAATCAACAATCAACTGAAAGATGCTGATGTTGACAGCGATGTCCTGTAAAGGATATGCAAACATTTTTTTTTTAAATTTCACGTAGGTACTTGTGATGGTATCATTACCCCACAAGGACAACAATCACCTTCGGATTAATGAGCCTGCGAGGGTAAACCCAGGACTATCATTCTGAGCCGGTGATGACCACCATCTATAACTTCTTGAAGTTGAACGATGTAGGGTTAATGGTGAAATCGAAATCGATTGCGGGGACTGCGTTTCACAGCAGAGACAACGGGAGAGGAGGGAAGCTCACGCCCGAAATATACTGACCCAAAAGAAGAGTCGGCTCCGTGGCGCAGGATTAAGGACACAGTTCTTAATCCCGTATACCACGTTCGAAACACAGCTGTGTTAGTGTTTTTTTATGAAATGGTATCGGTGCCGGTCGTTCAGAAAGCAATGGCAAGCTACTGAAAGTAAACTTGTCCAGGAATCACGAACAGCCAAAAAATGCTGGGGTTGACTGCTGCGTCCGTAAAGGATTTGCAACTAACTTCAACAGAAGAGCTCGCTTCCGCTTGGCGGTACAGAAGGGCAAGCGTTAAGCTCTGAACGGGGTACGAAGAAAGCAACATGGCGGCAATGACGTATATTTGGGCATTCCGAACCACCGACATGAAGGTAACCACAAGGGCAAAACGGTTGGAGGACAGATGCTGGTTGTCTCGCGGTTGAATGAAAGGGGAAGTGATAATGTTAGCAAGTCATGATGCGCCAGGTGTACAATTTTTGCCTCCCCGAGGGCATGATGGCGTGTAGGTAGGTGTTTTAAACTATTACAGCTATTATTAAAACGTTTCAAAGCTGGATATGCAAAATTGCGACAGGGGGAAGACACAGGAAATTCGTGACCCGACAACGAAGAGTGTCAAGGAGGTAAAGATGTTGACGAATTCGCAAATACAGATCTCTTGTGACGATTGGAAACCTCCTGTCGTGCTTGCAGCTCGACGGAGTTCGTCCTACAGCACGGTTACATCTTTTTGTTTAGCTTTCGCTAACCAAGTTGGCCACATAATGGACATGGTGCTTAGCAAGTACTCATCAGTGGAGTATATTGAAGGCGCCATTTCATGTCTTGAAACGTTCGTGGCATATGGTGCTAGCCCCATATTTTTACACCAACCGGCACTCTATGGGTTACATGGTAAATGTGTGTGGGGTGTGTGTGTGTGTGTGTGTGTGTGTGTGTGTGTGTGTGTGTGTGTGTGTGTGTGTGTGTGTACATATAAGATAGTCCAGGTACTTCAGCCGTATAAGGAGATTCAGCAACCAGCTAACCATGTGCCGGATACAAAGTTGTAAGAGGGAGACAGAAACCCAGCGGCAACGGGAAAAGTCTGCATGTATTAACTGCGAAGGTGCAGGGGGAAATCTATTGCAGACGCATTTACTGCACACGTTCAATGCAGATGTGGCACGCGATACCGCATACAGACGCACACACACATACACACGCACAGAAAGTCACAAACAGACACGCAGAAATAGATTAGAACGAGAGGTTTTTGTCCCATGTGAGATAATACGAGATATGCATGCATGTAAACTTGCACACTTTCAATACACGTATGACACGTGATTACACACACACACACACACACACACACACACACACACACACACACACGCACACGCTCACTCACATAGATTAGAATGGGAATTTCCAATGAGATAATACCCATATATTGTAGTTAATAAATAGACCGCTTTGCGTTGGGCTGTTTTTAAATAAAATGGTATGAGTGCCGATCGTTCAGAAATCAATGGCAAACTACTGAAAGTTAACTTACTAAGAGATCACAAACAGCCAAAATGATGGTGGTGACTGCGACGTCCTGTAAAGGCTATGCAACCAACTGCTGGCTTGGCGCGGTCGAAAGAATAATAGCGCTGTAGCTCTTAAACTGCTGGTGCACTAATGACGGGGTAGGGGGTTCATCTCCTACACCGGTCAGTTGAACTTAAACGTTCACTTTCTTGTTCAGAAAGCAATGGCAAAGTACTTGTGTAAAATTGCCTAAGAAATACAAGAGGTTGATCGAACGTCCTGCAAATGATATTGTTACTTGTTATCGTGTGCTAGTAACGCTCACTATCCACTTATCATTGTTAGGTGATTCAGTCATTGCAAATGCCATGCAGTTTTAAGAAACTTGCCTTACTAAAATTGCTATTGTTGTTTACATGGATGTAAAGTCCAGAAGTTTGATTTCACTGCACCGGATATTATCCAGTATGACTCAGTCTCTTACCGCAGAAAAGTTAGTTGCATATCATTTACAGAACGGCCTGGCGAAAGTGTCGACCAGAGCACAGACTCCCCAGCTCCAGCGATGATACCCCGTACTGGTAAATCGAATAACGGACCCACGACGTTCGGAGCTCGAGGTAGACGGCATGACTTTGCCACGGAGACTCCTTATATTGTTGCAAATAAATACCATAATATCTTGCTGTAACTTTGTATTAAAATGTTGCGCGTATACTTTTTTTTTTTTGGGGGGGGGGGGGGGGGGGGAATACAGTTTTCATGGTGTATTCGCCTCTCGTGGAGTCATTCGGTGCTGTTGGTATTTATCTTGTGACAGCCTCTGACTCATGTTTTACTCGTGCTAGCTAGAAAACATGCAATTTTTCTTGTTTCAAACCAGACTAAGAAACAGAAAATATTTTGGTGGTATCATCATCTGCCATGCCGATAAGCGTAGGCGGTCATGTTTCGCCATCTCACGCGATCACCAGAGTCGTGGATCAGCTCAGTGGTGTTGCTATCATTTTCTTGTGACGTTCTGTAATTTGACGAATCATGATAAACTAGGCATTTTTAAAGAAGGTAGTTTGCCGTTGCTTTCCATCCATTATTACCATAATGGTCGGTGGCAGTAGCCATTGTTGTAACTTTGTATTAAAACGTTGCGGGAAAATTGTTGTTTGTACAACTTTGATAATGTCTTCGCCTCTCGTGAAGTCATTCAGTGCTGTTTGCATTTATCTTGTGACAACCTCTGACTCATATTTTACAATGCCTAGCTAGCACACATGCAATTTTTCTTGACTCATTACAGTCTAAGAAATGTTCCACATATCCACTGGTTACCATAGAGATGACGCACTTTCTGCAAAAACTGACAGTAATTTACTAATACACTGTATAGGGAGTCACTTATTCATGTCTGATTATTTGCTAGGTATAAATAAGCTGTTAACAACGAAGACGCCGAAAATGTCACAAACTTTTAATATCTTGGCCCCATACTCAACAACATTGGGGAACACTGAAAAGAAATACTGCAGAGATTAATCAGTGGAACTTATACTGCAGAAATTAAACAGTGGAACTAATACTGCAGAGATTAAACAGTGGAACTAATACTGCAGAGATTAATCAGTGGAACTAATACTGCAGAGATTAAATAGTGAAACTAATACTACAGAGATTAAACAGTGGAACTAATACTGCAGAGATTAAACAGTGGAACTAATACTGCAGAGATTAAACAGTGTTAAGAACTAATACTGCAGAGATTAAACATTGTTAAGAACTAATACTGCAGAGATTAAACAGTGGAACTAATACTGCAGAGATTAAGCAGTGTTGAGAACTAATACTGCACAGATGAAACAGTGGAACTAATACTGCAGATATTAAACAGTGGAACTAATACTGCAGAGATTAAACAGTGTTAAGAACTAATACTGCAGAGATTAAACAGTGGAACTAATACTGCAGAGATTAAACAGTGTTAAGAACTAATACTGCAGAGATTAAACAGTGGAACTAATACTGCAGAGATTAAACCGTGGAACTAATACTGCAGACATTAAACAGTGGAACTAATACTGCAGACATTAAACAGTGGAACTAATACTGCGGAGATTAAACAATGGAACCAATACTGCAGAGATTAAACAGTGTTAAGAACTAATACTGCAGAGATTAAACAGTGTTAAGAACTAATACTGCAGAGATTAAACAGTGGAACTAATGCTGCAGAGATTAAACAGTGTTGAGAACTAATACTGCAGAGATTAAACAGTGGAACTAATACTGCAGAGATTAAATAGTGGAACTAATACTGCAGAGATTAAACAGTGTTTAAGAACCTACGGGCTCTAAGAATATCTTGGATACAGAACAGAAAAAATCCATTCAAAAGACAGGATCTGAATATTGAAGAGGGTTGGCTACTAAAGCCGAAACAAAAACAAAGAAAATTGAAATCTTTTTTGTTGCTTGAAACGTCATGAAAGTTTGGAGAGAACAATAATTGAGGGGTATATGCCCGGGAAGAGAGGAAGAGAAAGGTAGCGATTGGGTGTCGGGTGTAGCAGATGATCTCCGGATGGATGCAACGGACGCGGGACTTCTTCTTATGACCGAGAAGTGTTCCGGAAGGTTGTTAAGGGAGCGAGGTTCTGCAAAGGGCAGGCTACTGAATGAATGAATGAATGAATGAATGAATGAATGAATGAATGAATGAATGAACGAATGAATGAATGAATGAATGAATGAATGAATGAATGAATTAATTAATTAATTAATTGAGGACCTATAAAGTTTATGAGGACATGCATCTTCCCGGTGGCAACATATGCATGTGGACCATTTCACAGTCGTTTTAGTGGAAAATTGGGGCTTTTGAGCTCAAAAGCTACAGAAAACTGGCTCATACACAGTGTGATGTCTGGGAAGCTGAAATACTTTGGTCATTTTAAATGGCACAGTGACATGGAAAGAACGCCGATTGAAGGCATGGTTCCTGACAGGGATAGACCGGGACGAAGATGAACGGACGCCTTTGGCATGAGCGTGCGTGCGGCTGGAAAAATGAGAAGTCGAGAGGCTTTTTGACTCGCCGTGAAGAGAGCGACGTTCTGCAATGGATCTGCTACATTGAGAGCGCTAAACGAGTTAAGCGTGACTAGTCCTAACATAACAAATTTTTAAAAATCAGCTGCAAGAGCATTTCAGATGCCTATCTTCCTGCTGCTGTTGCAAGGGAAATAAAACAAATATTTGTAAAAAGTAACAAGTCATTCAAAGTACGTTTAGTGTCCCCTTTCTCCGATTAACGACATTTCAGTCTGTTAATACAACGATTATTTCAGATTTACAACGAACTCTTTCTGTTTGCGCGACTTATTGCCTGTCATATTTCACTGCACCTCGTCGTTATATATTATATTAAGTGAATAAATGAATAATACTTACTAAAACTGAAAAAATTAAAACACATAGTCGCAGGTATTGTTCGAATGCGGCACATTACCTGGCATATTTCGCTTCATCTCGTCAGGTGGATACTGACCATACTGCAGAGTTACAAATAAATTAATAAACTGTAGCTCATTATATATATATATATATATATATATATATATATATATATATATATATATATATATATATATATATATATATATATATATATAAGAGAGGTATTGGAGAACATCGTGACAACTGGAAAGATCGAGGTGAAGAGAGGCAGAGGCAGACCAAGAGAAATGATGCTGGACGGATTGAGACGGTGGCATGGAGGAATATCATCAGCAGAGTTGATCCAGAACACCAAAGACCGAGATCTGTGGAGAGCCATGAACGCCTACGCCAGCCGGCACGGCACTTGATGATATATATATCAAGGTGGAGTACCCGTTTAGCCCCCCGATCAGGGTTACGTGAAGCCATGGGTGCAGGTGGTGGATGAAGATGGAGAGCAGCCAACAGATAGTTGTAGGTTATGGTCTCCACCTTCACGACGGTAGGCAGAGGATCTCTTTTTTGAGGAGACAATGGCTACGGTCACTGACCAGTATGGTCACTGCTAGGAAGGAAAGCAATGGCAAACTACCTTCTTTACACATGCCAAGAAAATCATGTTGTGTGATTGCAGACAATGAACAGGACCTGCAAAATTTAGTAGATGCGATTGTGACACACAGTGAACAACTAGGGTTAGAATTAAATTGTAAAAAGACACAGATTATGGTCGTCACTAGGAAGGACGAAATACCACAATGTAATATACAAGTAAATGGGAATATTCTTCAACAAGTGAGCAGGTACAATTATCTCGGAACAGTAATAACATCTGATGGGAGATGCCTTGAAGAGATTAGAACAAGAATCGCCATGGCAAAAGTAGCCTTTAGCAAGATGAAAAACATATTGACCAATAAAAAGATGTCAATTGAAACGAGAAAGAGAGTTTTGAGATGCTACATTGAGCCTGTACTTTTGTATGGATGTGAAGCGTGGACAATGAGCAGTCAGGCTGAAAAACATCTGATGGCTGTAGAGATGTGGTTTCTGAGGAAAATGCAAAGAATACCATGGACAGCCAGAAAGACCAATGAACAAGTCCTTCAAGAAACAAATGAAGATCGTAAATTGATTAGAGAAATTAGACGTAGACAGTCAAAATTTTTTGGACATGTTATGAGAAGAAATGGATTGGAGAATTTGGTGACAACTGGTAAGATCGAGGGGAACAGACCAAGGGGAAGACCTAGAAGCAAGTACCTGGATGGCTTGGCCTTGTGGCATAGTCGAGACAGAAACACGGAGCTGATCCACGACTCTGGTGATCGGGTGAGATGGCAGAACATGACCGCCCACGCTTACCGGCATGGCACATGATGGATGGATGGATATATATATATATATATATATATATATATAATACTTTCCCCACAACTTAGAATGAGCTTCGGAGCAACGGAAATATGTTTCCGGGTTGTATGTTATGAATATATTGGAATACCAGAGTAACTAATCAAGGCTAATGAAAGTAGAACAATATAATTATATACACATTTCAGAAGCAGACATAATCTGTGGTTATTTAATGAGAGGGGAGGTATTTGAAGGCATCGGGATGACTGGAAAGGTGAATGGAAGAAGAGACAGGAGCAGATCGAGAGAACCGATTCCGGATGGACCGGAACGGTGGCAGGAAGTACTCGTATATCATCAATGAATTTGACTCAGAACATTATGGGCCGAGATCTTGAGAGATGCATGACCGCCTACGCCTGTTGGCAGGGCATGCGGTGATGCTGATTATATTTTCCCAATAGTTTCTATATAATATCGTTATATAACATAATATAATTCTGACGCGTTTAGTAGTTACTACTCATGATTAGTATAATTATGTTTTACCTATAGGTGGATAATGTAGTATTTGTTATGCTCAGTCTGAATTTTTGTATAAAATTAATTAACCTGTCACTTTTCTATTTCAGATTTGTGATTTGCTCATAAACGTATTCAGAGGAAGGCAGTGTTGTGGGTTTCCCTTGTCTTTCACATCTGTATGAGTGGTTTGTGACCTGCGTGTTTGACAATTTCCTGTTTTCAGGACAAGTGAGTGCACAGCTCTACCCGAGTGCAGAGATGTCCACTTATTTTGGTGAATTCAATCTCTTGGGTTGAATTTGCTGCATTATAGTTCGTTATCCGTCCTCGGTCAGTATGAAATGTATTACAAAAGAAATAAAGCTCCACATGACATTAGCATAAGTTGATCAATGTCTTTATATTATATCAAAAGATCTGTAACGTTTACAAGAAAATTTGAACATGTTTGGTGACATAGGGAGAAACAATGTTGACTTGATATATAGAATGAATCCAAACCAGCGTGGATAATTCATAGTGCAGGAAGATCAGCCTATGATAAGCGCCGGGGTTTCATCATCATCATCATCGCCATCATCATCACCATCATCATCATCGTCATCATATGCCATGCCAATAAGCATGGGCGGTCATATTCCGCCATCTCATACGATCATCACAGTCATGGATTAATTCTGTGCTCTTGTCTCGACCATGCTATGTGACCAAGCCATCAGATATTTACTTCTCTGGCTCCTCCTTGTTTTCCCTCCTCAATCTTGCCAGCTGTCACCAAGTTCTCTAGTTTATTTCTTCTCATAACATGCCCAAACATCTTGACTGTCTATGTCTAATTTTTCTAATCAGTTTACGGTTTTCATCTGTTTCTTGTTGGACTTGCTCATAGATTTTAGTGATATTTAATTTTGAGGATATCTTAGAGCACAATTAGCGTCACTGTTTAGGGCGAAGGGTGAATGTGAAAGTTTGAGAATCACTGTAAATGTTTACAACCTAGAGTCTAATGCGCTGGGCTGAGCATGTATGAGTGGTTTTCACAGCTATGTGAGTCTTACATGGTGCATGCACAGAGTGAACAACATTAAGTTAAGGGGGGGGGGGGGAGGATTTGTAAAGCCCTGACAAAGAACGGCAAGCCGTAGTGTCTTTCTTAAGATGGGTTTCAACGTGTGAACGTGACACCAGCAAATTCTTACAAAGCTATGGCCTAAGAACGGAACGGATAATCAAAATATCTGAGGTAAGACTGGAATCTTAGCAGGGCCATAGTGTGTTGAGGCTCAAGCTATGCGTATGGAAGGAAAGTATTTGTTCTGAGAATCAGCCAAGATCAAGATGATTGCAAGTGTTAAGGTTTGTTCGAGTCCAAATATATAGTATAGATTGTCAACCGGCGGTATTGTTAAGTTGGAGTGCAAGAATAACTATCGCTTCTTCTGTACGACAAACGAACCACACAACTACAACAGTAGCTACTTACTTATCAGGGACTGCTCTGTTTAAAAAAAAAAATGGTACCGGCATCTTTGTATTTGTCTTCTTCTACTTCGTACACCTTCAGACGTCCCTTTGAATGTATTCACAGAAATCAGCAGGTCATCTTGAGCTCGAAGGTGAGCATGGCTGAAAGGAAAAGAGAAAAGAGCGCTCGCTCTTAAACTTCTGAAGTGCTGATGCCGAGGTAGCGGGTTCAACTCCTACATCGGTCAGTTGAGCTAAAATGTAACTGCTCGTCCTTGACTTGGGGACGTAAATTACAAGTACCTCTGAAGTCGGAGTGGATTCGCCTGATGGCGAGGGAAACTGGTAAAAGGGAAAGCTAATCCACACGTAAAAATTAGTCCAGTTCACCAGAAGTAATAGCAGGTGTATGGACTACGCTTGAGTTCAAAGCCAGTGAAAACGAAACAAAAAACATTAAGCTTGTTGACATCTCCATAGAGTTTGTCTTCACATGGAGGCCAACATAGTTTTCTTTCTTCTGCATATGTCCGATACTTCTGCAACAAATATTTAGTTGTCATTTTACCAGCTCCATAGTTAAATTCATCGGTATCTCCTATCTTTAGTTTATTACGCATGTGGTATTTCAATTGGTTGTGTCCTGTGCGGATGTCTGAAGATTGTTTGCTCTCTTCATTGGAATTTGTAATATGCGTCGTCATTCTGATAGCCTGTGTGCTCTGATTCCCCACTAGTTTTATAATTGTTTCTCATAAATGACTTGGCCTCATCAGTGGTTATGTTTATATCAAATTGAGGTAGTCTTCCACCTTGATTTGCCAATCTATCAGCCCCTTCATTTCCCAGACATGGTCCACGGGGTGCTGTTCTTGTGTCTCGCTATTCTGCACTGTTTCTGCTCCTCAGAATTGACACAACTGACTTCGTATCTGTACAGAGTGCTGTGTGCTTCTCTTTGTTTATCTGGCTGCAGCATTTCTGCTGCAGTTTTCAACACCTCTATATCTTTGATCCTAGTATTTAGAAGTGACAACAAAGACCCAACACTTCTGGCGAGGTATACATTTTCAATAACTATAAATGCCACCAACACAAGACGATTACCACGTTATGGACAGTCCAGAGCAAATAATTATTCTGCTCCTCAGAACAGGAAACAATCATTTACGCAACTACATGTAAACAAAATTTAAGATTGGCGCCACGAGAGCAGATCACATAATTGAAGACTGACCCGAACACAACATATCTATTCAAACCTTCTGGCCTAGAGAAACAATAGTGGAATGTAAACTTTAAGCATTACTTGAGTGGATTAAAAATAACTGAAGTTTATACAAGATGCATTTTAAATTGCAGATATAGCCATAACATTTCAAGCGAACGAAAGAAGAATGGCGACAAATCAGGGAGGGAAAAGCAGTAAAACAGTATGTGTAAAAGTCATAGACATAACTAAATTAAATGAAAGAAGTAACTTTCAAACAACAGAAACATATAAAAGGATTTATTAACATCTTGATATGTCGGTTTTTGTTTACTGTCTAATAAAACTTATCAAAGTACACACAGCCTTCTCTTCACTATTTGTTACCGCACATTTTTGTGCTGTGTTAAAATAATAAACGAATAAATTATTGAACATTAATAAGAAAAATTTATCAAAACTATACATCTTTAATGTTAAGCATGATCTGACTATTTCATGCTAGCTTTTAAGTGCGTAAATGCAAACATTCTCAGCAGTCTGAAACAGGGAAATGTATGCTTAGTTAAAAGTTAGTTGCATATCCTTTATAGGACGTTGCAATCAGCCCCAGCATGTTTTCGCTGTTCGTAATTTCTTGGCAAGTTTACGTTCAGTAGTTTGCCATTGCTTTCTGAACGACCGGCATTAATACCATTTTATAAAAACCAACGCAAAACGGTCTGCTGCCAAATCGCACGCAGTTGGGTTTAGAATGCGGTAAGCGGGATTACGAACTACTTCCGTAACTCCTTCGACACAGAGCCGGCTTAAGCTTTGTAAAGGTGCCTTAATGTCGATGTACTTTTGCCACAACCCCCAAATGCTATAAATACCCTCTTGTGGATTGTTTCTTTTTGCGTTCCCTCTCTTTGAACTCAAGCTTAGTTTATACATGTGCTGCCACTTCTAGTGTACTAGACTGATTTTTGCGTGTGGACTAGCTTTCCCTTTTACCAGTGTCCCTCGCCATCAGGCGAACCCACTCCGACCTCTGAGGTACTTGTAATTTACGTCCCAAAGTGAGGGACGAGAAATCAACACTGTAGCCCAACTGACCGGTGTCGGGGTTGAACCCGCTACCTCGGCTTTAGCACACCGAAAGTTTAAGAGCGAGCGCGCTTATCAATTCGACCTCCCAGTTTGAAATAGTCATATCTGTGTGTGTGTGTGGGGGGGGGGGGGGGGGGGGGAAGACACGACCCTACTCTGTATAGTTTGCAACTGTCATTGTGCTCACGGAAACTCCTACACTTTTAATCTGTGTGCAAAGGCGGCGTAGTTGTCTAGTCAATCACAAACAGCCAATGTGATTGCAACGTTTAGCTAAGGACATTAGCTTCACTTAACTAGCACTGGCGTTACATCAAAGATCATCTGCGACGAGAGCAATGGAACGTCCAAATAGAAAATGGATTGACGACATCAAAGACATTGTACAATCACACGGAATGACACTATCCAGTGCCGCCCATCGGGCGCTGGAGCGCTAATTATTCCTCCCCACGACGCTTGACGGCAGAAGTGGAAGATGATGATGATGATGATGATGAGCTAAGGACATGCAATTTGCCCCGGGAAGGTTAACCCGGTCAACAAATGCCCGCAGAAGTTGGATGTGTCGGCCTAACGGCGCAAGAACGCAGCTCTGCTGTAAACAGGCACAATGCAATCACGTCCGAAAAAGAAAAAAAAACTTCGGATGAACGCAGACGAAGAAGAAGAAGAAGAAGAAGAAGAAGAAGAAGAAGAAGAAGAAGAAGAAGAAGAAGAAGAAGAAGAAGAAGAAGAAGAAGAAGAAGAAGAAGAAGAAGAAGAAGAAATTTTAATGTTTAGTGCTAACTGCCAATGTGCCCACGGAAACTACTATTATTTATACCTTAATGCCGACGTACTTTTGTTGCCACAACCCTCACATACTATTAATACCCTGTTGTGGATTGGTTTTGTTATTTGACATACTGCCATAGCAGTAAAGATACGCCCCTAGTGCGTACTGTTTGCAACTGTCATTGTGCACACGGAACTTCCTACTATTTTTAGTCCTTATGCAGAGGCGGCGTCGATCCACACGTCGGTCAGTTCGACTTTAACTGGACGCAAAATTGCCCAGAAAATCACACACAGTCAATCTGATTGCAATGTTTTACAAAGTACATGCAATTTTTAGTGCACACTGCCAGTGTGCACACGGAAACTCCTACTACTTTAGTTCAGGTCCCGGGCGGCTAGTCATCTGATTCACCGCTCTTAGATCAGGGAAGAACAGATGATTACGACACCGCTGGTTTGTTTGGATACATTTGTCTAGAGGTAGGTTCCAACACTTATGTGTGTGTGTGTGTGTGTGTGTGTGTGTGTGTGTGTGTTCAGATAAATTCAAACACTTATGTGTGTGTGTGTGTGTGTGTGTGTGTGTGTTCAGATAGATTCAAACACTTATATGTGTGTGTGTGTCTTCATATAGGTGCAAACACTTATACACACACACCTATATATATATATATGTGTGTGTGTGTGTGTGTCTACGGGTAGATTCAGAGATTTATATATCCCCTTGCTGGTCTAGGCTGCCACAACAAAACCAGTCAATATATATGCGTTGCAACATGTGAATTACTTTCTGTGATCGTGACACTGCAATTTTCCAGTTAAGTATTACAGTTCCGCTACAGATTTTGGTCGACAAGCTTGTTTGCATCTGTTTGTGTGTGTGTGTGTGTATGTGGGGGGAGGGGGGGTGTCAAAAATACAGACCTGATTCCAGACTGGTGATTGTAAGAGATAGTGAATCATCATCGCCGACGCTTATCGGCACCGCACATGATGTTAGTATTGATCTATCTCCGCCTTCAGGCTCTCACACTCACATACATAAGGGTGTGCGAGAGTAAGAAAGACAGCCTGAAGAAAGAGATAAATGTTTCCTCGAAATGTGTGTATGTTTGTGGATGTGTGCGTGCGTGTGAATGCGTGTGCGTGTGTGCGTGCGTACGTGCGTGTTTGTTTTGTGTGTGTGTGTGTGTGTGTGTGTGTGTGTGTGTGTGTGTGAGAGAGAGAGAGAGAGAGAGAGAGAGAGAGAGAGAGAGAGAGAGAGAGAGAGAGAGACACGGGAAAATCATTGAGCTTTGGTAAACAATTCTGGCTTCGAGTACTTTTCCAGTTTGAAGAGGACACAGTAGATATAGCTATTTAACATCACCATTTCTCCCTCCATTAAGGAGACTTAATACTGAACCCTCTCGTGAGATAGGGAGAAGTACTTAAGAGAAGGGAATAGCTACCGAGCAGATAAAGCGGGCCAGTGAGAAGGTTGCAATGATTAGACATGCACGAAACTGTCGGTATGGCTCGAAAGCTATTTCTGGAGAAGAAAGCAACACTTGTTTACTGTCTGCTGTGAAATATATATAAAGGAAAAAAAAAGTCCCAAAGTCGGATGGCAATGTTTATTATTTATACCCATTCTGTCCTAGCTATTAGTTTACTTTCAAATGCCACCTCTGTGGCGGTGTTACTTGAACTAGTGCTGTCCGACAGTTGTTCATTATTCCAAAACTGTCCTGGCTGTTGCTTTTAATGTTTCTACGCTAATGTTGCCGGCGTCTTTGGATTAGGGGTTTGTGAACGCAGTTTCACAATGCACAGACGTACTGTGTTTCGAACGCAGTACGCGGGATTGTGCATCAAATCGTCTCCGTAACCTCTTCGCCACAACGTGGTTTAAATCAACTAAAAATAGCCTCACGTTGCGGTCGTATACAAAGTCTTTGCCATGTAACGAGAGTAATGAACGGAACTGTCAAAATAACGCACAACCGATAACTGGGTAACAGATAAGAAGGGTGAAACCAGAAACGTCAAGAAGTGATAAGACCTTTGACAATGACTAAACAATAAGAGTGGATATATGAAAATATTAATGCGATGCAATTAAGTAATGGAGTTTAAGAAGGGTGAAACCAAAATCGCCAAAACATGACACTGCGTTTGACAATGACTAAACAACTGTGAATACAAGAAAATATTAATGCGATGCAATTTAGTGACAGTGTTTAAAAAAATACTAAAGAAAAGATGAGAAGGGTGATATCAAAAAGGATACTGCTTTTGACAATGACTAAACAATAAAAGTGAATATAAGAAAATATTAATGATGTAATTACGCGGTGGTGTGTAAGAACTAAAATACTACTATAAGTAAATGCACGTGTATGTGAGTGAGAATGAAACGTGTAAGTGAAGAAACTGTAATTTAAAAAAAAAATCAAAAGACAGACAACAATATTTAAGACCTAACAACTGTAAAAACATTTATATATAGACACAAACATTTAGATTTGCTAGGGGTTCTTTAGGCACATTGACTGAAGTACTCAACTAGCCACAGTAACGTCGGGCCTGGTGAAGCCGAGGTCACTCTCGGCGTGTAACTTGGTAAGGGAGGTAATGACACAGCAGAAAATGTTTCAGGTCACCGCTGCTGTTGATAGACTGCTACAACAACTTACGCAAATAATACCGCTTTTGAGCGCCTGGCAAGGCACAAAGGTCGTATTCTATAATTTAGGAATAGACCGTTTAACTGGTGTTTGTTACTCGTCGGAAATAAATGTGCACAAATATGAACTGTACTGACTATTGGCAGACTTGTTACTAAATTTGCTTACAATACAGTTCAATACATTCAATTCATTTACAGTGTCACCAACAACGTAACTAACTTACTACAACTACTTTACTAAACTTAATTTAATTTTAAAAAACTACTTTACTTTCGTATGTTATGTTATACTTACTTTACAACATACTTCATGCGACGTTGCTAGCTTAATTTACTGTCACTGGGTGGCTTACTAATACCTTTTTCTCTTGTAGTGACATTAACACAACAGAAAATAAGTTATATAACAGTCTAGAATTATAATTATTACACTTTATTGATCAGTCAGTGAGAAAAAAGAACCTTGGCCCACAATTTTTATAGCAGTCTTTTCTGCCGCAAGTGACACAAGTTGTGTTATTGGCAATTCCTCACATGTGTTCATTATGTGATGTGTTTTTGGCACTTCTTCACAAGTTTTCATCATGTCATGTGTTATTGGAATTTCCTCACATGTGTTAATCATGTCATGTGTTATTGGCAATTCCTCACATGTGTTCATCATGCCATGTGTTATTGGCAATTCCTCACATGTGTTAATCATGTCATGTGTTATTGGCAATTCCTCACATGTGTTAATCATGTCATATGTTATTGGCAATTCCTCACATGTGTTAATCATGTCATGTGTTATTGGCAATTCCTCACCTGTGTTCATCATATAATGTGTTTTTGGCAATTCCTCACATGTGTTAATCATGTCATATGTTATTGGCAATTCCTGACATGTGTTCATCATATAATATGTTATTGGCAATTCCTCACATGTGTTAATCATGTCATATGTTATTGGCAATTCATCACATGTGTTAATCATGTCATGTGTTATTGGCAATTCCTCACATGTGTTAATCATGCCGTGTGTTAATCATGTCATGTGTTAATCATGTTTTGTCATGTGTTAATCATATCATGTCACTTGTTAATCATGTCATGTGTTAATCATGTTATGTCATGTGTTAATCATGTCATGTGTTAATCATGTCATGTCACGTGTTAATAATGTCATGTGTTAATCATGTCATCTGTTAATCATGTTATGTGTTAATCATGTTATGTGTTAATCATGTTATGTCATGTGTTAATCATGTCATGTGTTAATCATGTCATGTCATGTGTTAATCATGGCATGTGTTAATCATGTCATGTGTTAATCATGTTATGCCATGTGTTAATCATGTCATGTGTTAATCATGTCATGTGTTAATCATGTCATGTGTTAATCATGTCATATGTTAATCATGTTATGTGTTAATCATGTTATGCCATGTGTTAATCATGTTATGTCATGTGTTAATCATATCACGTCATGTGTTAATCATGTCATGTGTTAATCATGTCATGTACGATCAGACTTCTTAAATTTTATAAAAAGCATACTTTAAAAATCCTACAACATAACTCATTCTTTATACACGTGTGATTTTGTTGCTATCAGTATCATTATTTCTTCCATGGGACTGATAGAATTAAATATTGGGCACAAAGTTTTCACAAAAATACATTCCACTATGTTAAACATAGTGACAGACCAAACCATTTTATGTATACATTAAACTTTATTGTAAGTTACAGTCACCTACATTTTTCAAGTTTTCGATTATATATTTTTTTACCAACTATTAACTACTCTATACTCATCATCATCATCATATATTGCAACCCATGGGCTGTCATGAAGCTTCGTGATATATATCCATTTAAACTATTTATGTTTTGTGCCGGTCTCTTTAATTCCAACTGTATGTGCATTGATATATCTGTGCTTCATTGTTTTGTCTTTGACTACCCTTTCCTACTGTTCCCCAGTATTTTGTCTTGCGATGATTCTTCATGTGAAGTTTCTTCATGTCTTAGGATGTGACCAGATCATAGAAATAATTGATTTCCATCCCAGTCATAAATTTGTATGAATATTTAATATGTATTGGCACAAATTTGTGTAAATGTATGAGGTGGCAAATAGCAATGCAAATAATCAGAATGTAATATTAAACATTATGTCAAAATTAAATTACCTTAGTGTTTAGTTCAGCATTTATGCTGATGACACTGTCTTGATAGCAACAAGTCTTAGGAAACTACAGGAAATGATAAAGACAGTGGTTGTAGAAAGTGAAAAAATGGCCATAGTTTGAATAATAGAAAAATATAAGTCATGGTGATATCAAAGAAACAGATTATGCCTAAATGTGCATTAAACTAAATGACATTATTTTAGGGCAAGTGCAGAAATCCAGATATCTAGATGGAAGATGCATCACAGTGATAAAGAACATAATAGGACAAGCAAAAACTGCATTCTCTCAAATGAAGAACATTTTGTGCAATAAGTCCTTGTCCTTTAAAGTTAGAAAAAGAGTTCTTGCAGGTTACATAGAACCAGTTTTAACATACGGCTGCGAGTCCTGGATAATTAGTAAACAGGCAAACAAATCTCTCAAAGCCTTGGAGATGTGGTTTTATAGAAGAATGCTGAAAATTAATTGGACAGCCAAAATGAGCAATCTAGACATTTCGAGGGAAGCTAAATTGCAAAGACAACTTATCACAAACATAAGAAAGAAGCAGTCATAATTTTTTAGCAGCGTTATAAGAAGGCAAAGACTGGAATATGTTGTGACAACTGGAAATATTTGTGCCTACGTCCTTGATTTGAGGACGTAAATTACTAGTATCTGAGAAGTCAACAAGTGAATCGGTACAATTATCTCGGAACAGTCATAACATCTGATGGGAGATGCCTTGAAGAGATTAGAACAAGAATCGCCATGGCGAAAGTAGCCTTTAGCAAGATGAAAAACATTCTGACCAATAAAAAGATGTCAATTGAAACGAGAAAAAGAGTCTTGAGGGGGTACATAGAGCCTGTTCTTTTGTATGGATGTGAAACTTGGACAATGTGCAGTCAAGCTGAAAAACATCTGATGGCTGCAGAAATGTGGTTTCTGAGGAAAATGCAAAGAATACCATGGGCAGATAGAAAAACCAATGACCAAGTACTACAGGAGACAAATGAAAATCGTAGATTGATTAGAGAAATTAGACGTAGACAGTCAAAATTTTTTGGACATGTTATGAGAAGAAATGGACTGGAGAACTTAGTGACAACTGGCAAGATCGAAGGGAACAGACCAAGAGGAAGACTGAGAGGAAAATATCTGGATGGCTTGGCCACATGGCATGGACGAGACAGGAACACTGATCTGATCCATGACTCTGGTGATTGAGTGAAATGGCGAGTCATGACCCCCCACGCTTTCCGGCATGGCACATGATTGATTGATTGAGAAGTCAGTGTGGGTTTGCCTGAGGGCGAGGGTCACTTGTAATAGGAAAAGCTAATCCATATGCCAAACATCAGTTAAATTCACTGGAAGTAGTAGCACATGTATGGACTATACTTGAGTTCATAGCGAGCAACAGCAAAAAAATTAGTGAAAATTAGTCACTGCAAGCAAACTTCACTAAGAATTAATATATGATGATTATTCCAGAAACTTACAGTTTGTGTTCTTTTCTTTTCAGTAATTGCTGAAGGCTGTACTTGAAAGGATTACTCATCTCACGATTTCTAGAACTGATCCTTAAACAATTTTTGTGCTACATTGTCAGTTTTGAAGAGCAAAATGTTTTTTTGCAAGAATGGAACACAGTGGGATCATGCTTGGGTCAATAGAGGTTTTGACCGGTGTTTTTATGAGTCTACGACCTCCACAGTATTATTCTTGTTCATATTTATCTGTGGCATAATTCAGAGTGTCCTATTTAGCAAATATGCTATTTTGATTGATGCACAGCGGGTGTCAAAGTCATGGGGCTACACTTTTCAGGCAAGTATAATTGTATACTTTTTACATTATTTTATGTTTAGAATGTATGTAAGCATTTTGATTATTTTCATTAAATGCAAGTAAAATAATCAAATTAATTTTGTTAAACATTTTTAACAAATGATGTTTGCAGATAAGACCTAGTGCTCAGTTTAGTTAACAATTAACATAACCGGCTCATTCATGAGAATATGTGTCTTGTCTTAGCGTATCTAGTGTATTCAACTTCTTTCTCTGTTGTGGCAGAGACTATACGAAGACCTAGCTCTTCACACCTCCATTGGCAGTATCTGCTTGGAGTTGAGATGAGTGCAGAACTAACATCACAGCACTCGGGGCATTCCTGTACATGCTTTGTTCTCATCTTCAACATCCAGAGAAGAATCCCAACACTAGAAGTACCAGTTGCAGTCTGATTATGTGTCTGTATTTTTTTTTAAACAGCTCTAAATATTCGTGGCAAGGTGTTTCCCTCACACACTTTTACCATGTCAGCAGCCTCGTGGCCTACTCTTTGTAGTCTCCAACTGCTGTGGGTTTTTTATCTTTGCACATAGGATCTCCTTTTTCTCCCCATATCTCTCCTTAGAGCACTAGAGATTAGAATGTATGTAATATTATTAAAAGCCATCACCTCTGAAGTCGGAGTGGGTTTGACTGATGGCTAGGAACGCTGTTAATAGGTAAATTTAATTCACGCGCAACATTCAGTCCAGCACTACTAGAAGTAGTGTGTGTGTATAGACTACGCTTGAGTTCAAAGCAAATGAGCGCGCCCCCCCCCCCCCCCCCAAAAAAAAAAAATCAGAAGCTACTGGTTTATGTACACATTCCCATATGATTCTGTGCCCTATGGATACAACCATATGTGTCATATATTTATTACTTTATTTATTTATTTATAATTTGATGAATATATGTATTTCCGCCGGCCTCCCTGGCATAGGGGTTAACGTCTTTCTCCGTAATCCCGTATATTCTCGTGAGTAACGCAGCTGCGTGAGAATCGTTAACGGTTCTCACTGCGTTGGTAACTTACAGGGTATGTGAGCCGGTTGCTCAGAAAGCAATGGCAAACTACTGAACATAAACTTGCCAAGAAATCACAAACAGCAAAAAATGCTAGGGTTGATTGTGATGGCCTGTAAAGGATATGCAGCTAACTTACACTTGTTATGTTAACCAGGTTTTGTTGACCGACCTGCTGATACTAGAGGCTTTGATATACATGATTCTCTATGATGTGTACCTACATGACAGACATCTTCTGGGTTATCAAGTAAGTAGCCAGTATTTTTTTATTTTGTTCGCTAGCTTTGAGCTCGAGTGTAGTCCACATGCTACTACTTTTAGTGCACTGGACTGATTTTTTGCATGTGGATTAACTTTCCATATTACCAGTGTCCCCCGCTATCAGGTGAATCCTCTCAGACTTTAGAGGTACTTGTTATTTACATTTCTAAGTCAAGGACGAGAAGTCAACATTTTAGTCCAAATGACCAGTGTAAGGGTTGAACCTGCTACCTCAGCATCAGTACATTGGATGTTTATGAGCGAGCTCTCCCATCCATTTGGCCATGCTGACCTATGGTCAGACATTTTATTGAGTATTATCTTAATGTCATTCACTTTGTAAACATCCCCAAAAAAATATTTTTTCTCTCCTTTGATTCAGTTGTATACAGTTTCATTGCAACTTTAAACAATCATCATTATCGGGTGCCTTGCAAATTGGCATAAATGTTCATATCTCTCCACAGATTGATTGATTTAGGAACCGACATCACAGCATTCAGGGCATTCCCACAGATCTCAGTCCTTAGTGTTCTGGATTATTTCTATTGATATTCCTCCATGTTATGTTTCTTTGTCATTGCCAGATATGTTATTTTGTCTTTTGATTTGTAATCGAATCATTGCAATTTGTCAGGCATGTGGTTAAGGTTGGTAGATGGGTGTTTATTTGGCAGATGCTGCCATAAGGGTGTGAGGTGATTTGACTTTGTCTGTCTGAAGCCATAACATTATGACTTGAAGCCCTTTTCTTTTTCCTCATTTTTCTTTGCCCTATGGATCAACCATATGTGTCATATATTTCCTGCAGTATACCTTTTTCAAGGTCATGACGTCAACACGGATTTCGAGGTCAACTTTTGTTTCATTGTGTCCATTTATAACGAAGCTGGGATGTAAATTGTAATAAGTCACTGCCACTGAATATGAGAAAGGGAGTAGTAACATGTTACATGGAACTTGTTCTTCTGTGTGGCAGTTAATTTGGAAATGTGAATGAACACATTAGGAAGTGATTGGAGACAGCAGAGATGTGGTTTCTGAGACACTGTTAGATTCATACAGGAGACAACATTGCAGTTATAGATGTATTTCAAGCGAACGAAAGAAGAAGAAGTTTCTAAGACAAGTGCTGTGATTACCTTGGACTGCTAGAGTAACTAGCAACCATTGCCTGGAAGAGGCTAATGAAAGTAGAACATTATACACAACTATAAGAAAGATTGGCAATAGAAGAGGTAAAGGCAAACCGAGAGAAATGATGTTGAATACCCGGGAAGGTTAACCTGGTCAACAAACACCCACGGAAGTCGGATGTGTCAGTCTAAGGGCGCAAATAAACTGGCACAATGCAATTACCTCTGAAAAAACACTCCAGATGAACGCAGAAGAAGAAGAAATGATGTTGGATGGTCTAAGACAGTAGCATGGACGAGTATCCTAAATAGAATTTATCCTGAACACCAAGGACCGAGATGTGTATAGAGACGGATGTCCGTGTCACATGGCAAGGCATATGGTGATGATGATGTGATATCTACACCTTTCAGCCAACACATCTAACTACAGCGTGACATATTTGCAACCCCTGGGCCTTCCCTCTTTGATTTCTAGCTCTTGACTAGCCTGTAGTGAGGCAGCCTGTTTCCAGAATCACTGCTTGGAGGTGGAGTAAGATTCCGGTCTTCTCTAGTTTACCATAGTGTGGTGATGCTAAAATTAAGATCATGAATGATCCTTTTTTGAAAGTTGTTTAATCTTGTAATTTGGTTATCTTACATAAATAGTTAGTGCTTTCAGCATGGTACCTCTGTGACCCACAATTGGCTCTGATTTTGTTTTTGTTTCCTTTGTTGAATTGTACAGGTTTAGATGCAACTGCATTGGTGAAAAACAAATCCACCCTGTTCATGCTAATTCTGCTTCTTCTTCTCTTTAGCCTTGCTTTGCCTGAAATACTTTGGCCATATCTAACATCAAAGTGGTTTAGAAAGGCCAGTGGTGTTTGGAATGGTTCCTGGGAAAAGAGGTGGGGGTCCAGCTTTAAAATGGATACAGAACATTGCAGACACCTCAGACAGGATGAGACAGGAGAACTTGCACAGGATTTAGAATTGTTCTGTGCACCGTGATGAGAGCAATGTTCTGCAGAGCACCTGCTACATGAGATGATGCTTTCCCTTTCAGGTTAAGAAGAGCCATCTGCCATGAGCTTTTTCTGTGTGCTTCATTCATGGTGTTATTCACAGTATTACATATTACACCACTCCATCTTTTGTGATGGCTAACTCTTGCTCTGTTTCCAGTGATCTAGAGCTCTATGTGGAGCACTGTCTTATGGTGATCATGTTATATGATAGAACCATCAGACTTGCTCTGTGTGTGTGTGCGCGTGCATGCGTGCGTGTAATCTAACATTGTTACTGTTCCTATATAGTTCCTGATATCTTTGTTTTTGATCTGGTTTCTTCTTGTTACATTTTAGAATTTGTTATGGACATTTTGTTTCATTTATTTCCATTGCTATTTTCCCTTTTGTTATTGTCAATGTCTGACACTGATTGTAGAATATTAGCAGGAAGATTAAAATAATACTACTACTGCTAATCCTGCTGCTACTTCTATACTGCTACTGCTACTACTTAAGGTTGCCATATCTTGTCATTGAAAAACCCATTCCTTTAGAATCAAAGACGTTAAACAAACTGATATTGTCATTTATCATCATCATCATCATCATGTGCCTTGTCAACTGATGGAGGCATTAATTCATAACAATGTGAATTTACACACAGAAGCCACAAACAAGGCATTGATGTCTCTTCACAGATCTCTGTCCGTGGTGTTGCGGATCAACTCTGTTGATGATATACCTATATGCCACCGTCTCAGTTCCTCCAGCATTATTTCTCTCGGTTTGCCTCTGATTCTTCTCCATCTGATCTTTCCAGTCGATGTTTTCCAAATCCTCTCTTCACATTATAAGACAAGAACCTTTTCCTCCCTGCATTCTGACCTACAAAATCTGATGGTCCTGGCATATCACAGATTCATAGCAGATTCCTGCATCTGGACTTGTTTTTCCCTCTCTTAGGGGATGATGAATGTAGGCATCAAAACTTTGTCCAACCATGCTCATGACATTATAAGTGTAGCCGAGTGGTTACACTAACGTGCCCACAACACTTGACATTGGCAGTGCAAATAAATGTGTGGGGGGAAAATATATAAATAATACAATTTTATATATCTCTTAACAGGTGCTTCAGGCTTGTGCCCTTATTGCTGCTTGCGTGACCTCACTTTGGCTCTTGGCCATGGAAAAGCGTAGCATGCTGCCCAGTATTCCCACTAGAGGCCAGGGGCTGGTGTTGCTGCTGTTCTGGGTGCTGTTTTTTATGAGAGAGAATCTCATGTTTGCATCATGGGGCAACCCAACCTGGTGGTGGCACTTGAAAGAGTAAGCTTTATACATCTTTACTATTTAACATTATTTATATGTAACATTTTGGTATTCCAAAGATTTCCAAGATATGCATGCCTGTCAGTCATGTGAGAATCTCTTTCGAGCTGGATTTTTTTTTAAACTGCCCTGGACAAAACAATGGACCCAGCCTGAAAAGAGTCCCAGGAAATGTTCTGGAAGGTAAAGATGACAGCAAGCTGCAGTAATATAGTGGGTAGACACTTGCCCGCTAGCCCAGGGGTTATGGTTTTGAATCCGCATCAAGGCGAATTTTCTAAATTTACCTGGGCTCCAAAATCGACCCAGCCTAAAAAACGGGTAACAGGAAATGTAAATGTCTGGAAAGTAAAGTCGACTGGCAAAATAATGACCACATCATCTACAGAGTTTCGATTGGTCACCATATACACCATGTATCTTAAAATGCGTAAAAGGATACTTGACTTTTTAAGAGGGCAGACATGATATCGACTACATTACGCATTGAGCGCTGATTGGATTATATAAATATGGAGTTTACATCTGTACCCAGTATACCTCCAGGCGTGAAGAGGGTCCTTTTTTCTCATCCTGAACTAAATGCACACCTTTTTGCATCTGTGTGTTTAATGTCCTGCATCTCCATGGTCAGTTAACAACATACAATATGTTATAGCTTGTTATCTTTAGCAGCTGAACTTTATTTTAAAATTGATCTGTTTTTTTTAATAGTTTATCTTTTCATGTAGGCTTTGCCCCTCAAAATCTGGGTTTTAAAAACAACGTAATATGAATGAAATTGAAAGATCTTCTGTCTAAATATAGGTTGTAAAGTGAATAAGTGAACAGGCTTTATTTGGAAAGGGTTAGGAATAAGGTATGCAGCCTACCTTGCATTTATCCCTTTCTTTAAACATCATATTCAATTTACATAATTAAATGAGAATAATGGCTTCTCATGTACATCTTTGAAACAATGGTTGCAGGTAGGAATGGGATATTTGTAGATTGCCATGAAAGTAACAGGAAGCATTGAGGCTCACAGCCAGACAACATATTGAAACCTTGTTATGCTCACCTGACTGAAACACCTTTGAGACAGGTGGTCAACTTCCGCGGAATAACACAGAATAAGAGATAACTTACTAGTGTAGCAGTGCAACAGAGGCTGAAAACCTGGTATCTCTGTCATTTTGGCGACCTAGATTTCACTGAAAGGGTATTGATCAGACTAAACATCTAATACGGAAACAGCTTATAAGAAAGCATGTAATGCTTATTTTATTACATAAGTGGTGTAGTGTACTATGGGGTTATTTTATTTATATTTAAACGCTTCTGAGATTTTCTTTTTATACTGGCCAATAAAAAGATGTCATTTGCAACGAGAAAAAGAGTGTAAGGTGCTACATAAAACCTGACTTTTTGTTTGGATGTGAAACGTGGACAATGAGCAGACGAGCTGAAAAACATCTAATGGCAGTGGAAATGTGGTTTCTAAGGAAAATGCAAAGAATACCGTGGACAAATAGACAAACCAAATGAGCAAGTCCTACAAGAAGCAAATGAAAAACAGAAAATTATTAGAGAAATTAGACGTTAGTCAAGATTTGTTGGACACGTTATGAGAAGAAATAAACTAGAGAACTTGGTGACAACTGGCGAGATTGAAGGGAAAAGAACAAGGGGAAGGCAGAGAAGTAAATACCAGGATGGCTTGGCCACATGGTGTAGTCGAGACAAAAACACAGAGCTGATCCACGATTCTGGTGATCATTTGAGATGACGAAACGTGACTGACTGCCTATGCTTATCTGCATGCACATGATAATGATGATGAATTTTCTGATGTATTATTAATTGTTTCAACAAAAATAAGAAAGACAAAGAAAAGCAAACAATACCTAGCACCCAGTTTTGTGTTTGCCACATTTGTTATAAAACGTCAGCATTTCATCAATATTAACCATAGACCTTCATTGTAAATGTTTCAGCGAGAATGACAGAGTGGAGCTTGGGTTGTTTATTCTGCGTTACCTCACAGTTTTTGCATTACTTGTCCTGGGGTTCATAGGACCTGCCGTGCAGAGGTCAGCTTATGGTCTTATATCTGATGAGGAGGTTAGTGTCCATATAAATCTACTTGTAGTTAGCATGGTATATATTCTCCCTTTAACAGTGGCGTAGCCATGTTGCTGTTCTGGTTCGCAAGATCAGTCCCGTGTCTAGCGTTCGTTGTCTTGGATGGCTGTGTGAGGTGCACCAAACTGGGATCCTCCCAGTCAACGCAAGTTAGCGAGGCAGGCGTTTCGAGAATGTAACCGCATCGTGCAGCTAGGGTCGTGGTTTGAGCGGGCAGAAAAGCAAATTTGTACGACCGTTCAACAAAGTCTCGATAAGCGCCCACTCTCTCTCGATGAGTAGTGGGCCTGCAGTCAGTAAGCTGGTATAGCTTTTTTCGGTCAGTCCTGCCGGCGTCGCTTGAAAGCTCGTCGGTAGGCGTCTAGTGGTATTGCATGTATCACCTTGTACCGGGAGGGCGCGCTTTAGCGATGCTACTCTTGGCCTGCGTGTGCGTGAAGGGTCCGTCTGTCCGATAGATATCTGGCTGACCCTGCCAGTAGTCATATGCTTTGTGAACTGATGAGGCTCAGCCGTAAATCTGGAGATTTGTTCGCAATTTAGACGAGTTATACGAGTGGGTAGAATCTCGTTGGCCGCATGTGTGTGTGGTCTGTTCTGGCGGTCAGTCTGTCTATCCTGATTGATATCTGATTGATCCTATCAGTACTCATACGCTTGTTGCTAGTCACTACCCTTGTCTTAAAGCTGAAAATTAAAGGAATTGATGGAAGGGCCGTTTGCACGAGGCTCTAGGCTACCATTTGTTGTTGAGAGTAAATATATTCAGGGATAACTGGCCTGTGGCAGCCTGACGTCCACTGCATCTGTGTCCGTCTCCAGTCGTCTTGCCATGCTCGCCACTGGAACCAGATGGACGCAGACGAGAGAGTGAGGTCGACGGAGTTGCGCAACCACTTCCTCACTATAATCCAAACTAAAGCGCAAGTCATTCGTTCTTCATCAAATCAAAAGATGCAATGAATGAATGGTCCTCATCATTCGTGATGGACGAACATCCAGCCATGTTTACATATCATTTATGCATATTGAGGATATGGTTTTGATAAGCAAATAACATATAGTCAGTATTAACCTCCATCTTTACTTCACTGACTGGCTCTGTGGCGAAGGGGTTACAAATGCAATTAGTAATCCTGAACACCATGTTCGAAACAACTGCGAGCGATTTGGAAGCAGACCGCAATGCTTTGGTTTCCCATACAAAGGTATATGTCCTGATCGTGTTCAGAAAGTAATGGCAAACTACTGAATGTAAACTTGCCAAGAAATCATGAACAGCCAAAAAATTATGGTGTTGACTGCGACGCCTTGTAAAGGATATGCAACTAAGTTATTTCACTGGTGTTAGTTTTGGCTGTCTGTTTTCAGTCGTGCACATATTGTCTAGTTATCCTAAACTTACAAATAAATAATTTATATATTTTTATATTAACTATATATGGGGAGAAATTGATTCTTTGATTAACTGGAATCAATGTCATTGCTCTTGGGACACTCTCAGCAGTTGTTTGAATGTAGGGATGGTAATTGTTCCCATCTTCATCAACATGGATCGTCTCCCACACTGAAAGTTAGATGTAGTCAGTCGCCAACACTCTCTGTCCTGTGTCTTCATGGTACACTTCTACAGGTTTCTGTAGTACATTTCTTGATGTTGTCCACCCTCGTGTAACTCCTTCCTCTTATAGACTAGTAAATCTATCTAAGATTGTGGAGAGATGATGTATCTATACATCTTAACCATTCATGTCCTTGTCATCCAGAATGACTGTCTGAAGCATAGGCTGAGTCTGACACGCTGGTAACTCTCATGTTTCTAGTCTTGTATATCCACCAAAGTGCTGCAGTGACCACCTCTACCTTCATTCCCATGCTGGATTGCATTATTACATAGTCACCACAGTGCCCTGTTATGACCTTTTCTTGACATCCAGCTAAAAATCCGCATCTTGACCTCTTACCATTAACTCTTAATGACCGAAGTGACCAGTAATAAGAAGACAGTAAGTATGGTTAGTAACTTTCATAAACTCTTTGCTTCATTTTCCTTCTGGTTATGCAGTTAAAATGTTTCCTTTGTAATTATATGTTACATCTTTGTAACCATGTATTACATCAGTATAGCTTTGAGGAGGAAAAGAACCCTGGAACTAACTAACTTTCAACCTCAACTGCATATGAAAACTTCAGATGACAGAATAATCCTGCAACAAATATGGGAAATTCTCACAACCCATTAAGAGTTCAGGACAAAGCCATATTGTATATTATGAGAGTATTCTCTCCAGAGTCGTCACCTATTAATTATTGCACTTTTGTTTCTGCTCTCCCATATTGAATTAGTGCATAACAGTAATGACATTATGTGACTTTATTGGTGTTGTATTGTTGGAAGATGATACCTGTTATTCAGTATACTTCTTGTGAAACAATTTCAGAAATAAGAAAATTAATTGGATAAAAGATACATGGGATCTTCTTCTTCTTTTGTTCGCTTGAAATATGTCTATAACTGCAGTGTTGTCTCTTGTATGAATATAACTGTCTTTTTTAGTTCACTCAGCGGTCCATAGAGTTTCTTTCACGGTTGTCTCTCTTGGCCAGAAGGTTCGCCTAGATATGTTATATTTTGGGCAGTTTTGGAGTTTGTGCTCTGCTGTCTGCGACGCCAATCCACATGTGCACATGCCTGATTCACCAATCTTGAATTTTGTATTCATCTGGTTGCATAATCTATTGTGTCCTGTTCTGAGGTGCCGAATAATGAGTTGTTCTGGTCTGTCCATAATGTGGTAGTCATCTTGAGCAGGTTTTGGTGGCTTTCTGACTGATTTGATTATTTTTTTATTTTGGTGGTATGTAATGGGCACATCGGGCTGTTCTTCTTTTTTGCTCCTTCCTTAGCCAATGGATCAGCTCTGTTGTTTCCAGGTATTCCACAGTGGGATGGTATCCACTGTATGGTGACCTTATACTGACTGCTAAGTTCAGAAAGCAGTGTCCTTAGTACTGGCAATTTCCCAGACAGGAGCACCTCGAGTACAGATTTTGCATCTGTCAATAGTACCACAGGTTGTGTACCAAGGCTGGTATTTAGTAATTTCTCTGTTGCTATCTTGATTGCCTCAATTTCAGCATCATAGTTATGGCAGTACTTTCCTGTTGGTACTCTGGCTGTGTCCCTAGTATTATTTAGGTATTCTATGTACACTCCCGCATCTCCATTTCGAACAGCATTTTGTGCTGACCCATCTGTGTAGACTCAGATCCAGAGTTCCTGTGGGTATTCTTCATCAAGGAAGCTGAGAGTGGCTGTTCTGCACTGTACACTGTTCTGTTCTTCCTTGTCAAATATTCCTCTCACTTTTGTCTTGATGTGTAGTGATAGTCTATGTTAATCTTTCCATGGAGTTCACCCTGGAATAGTTTTCCGGGAGATACCAACTGTGAGCAGATCTGTGGTTTTTCTCCAGAGTCATTTGGCCTGGTGGATAAAACAGCTTCTTTTAAACCGCCCCATAGCTAAGTTGATACATAGGATAAATATTTTATAGAAATAGGGTGGACACACATGATAATACAAACCGTTTTTGTATCAAAGTTATTTCTGTTATTATCTGTATGTTATAAGCTAAAGAAAGATAGTCTGCCTGAGATATATGATTATATGTAAATCTCCATTGTAGGTTAGTGTGTTTTATAGAGTTGTTACCAACTTGTTCAGTGCTCAACAGAAACTTCAGTTACTGAGATACGTAATTTGTAAGTGTGCGTTGCTTTATTGTCTTTTTCTAACATGTATAAAGTGCAGTATTGCTTTTGCCATGCTTTGCAACAAGGGTATGCTTTTCTAATACTGCATAAGCACTAGAAAAGAGATATCTCACTTCATTATGTCCTTTTATCAGTCAATTTATATCACAATTGTCATGGTTATTATGTTCATTGTTATCTTTGTGAATCTATCTTCAGTCAGGAAACAGAAATCAAAATCAGTCAACCTGGCGTAATGTAATGACAAAAATGCGAATGATGGTACCTTATGTATGGCCCAAAGGTAGCATTTCCCTTCAGATTACAGTTGGCGTTTGTCTCATTATCCTCGGTCTAGGAAGAGCTGTGAATGTTTTTGTCCCCATTTACAGTAAAAATATTGGTAAGTTTCTTTTGCAAGTGACTTATAAGTGTATTTATTTCTATTATGTTTCAGCGGAACTAGTAAAATATTGGTTATGTATATGTTACATGTATAATTTATTTTTAAAGCTATTGGACTATACCTTTTAGTAATTTTATTTATTTTGTGTAACTCTGGCTGCAATTGAATTTAATAGCCCTTGAGAAATACCTCATTGTTAGATTTTAAAATGTATCAACAAACCCAGAAGTTAGAAATATCAAATTACTAGTAAAGTTGCAGATAAAAATGTCTTATAAGTTATTGATATAACCCTTTCTAAGTAATAACACCCATTCTAATTAGTCTAGCAATATCCATTCTAAGTAGTAACCCCCATTCCCAGTATTAACTCCCATTCCAAGTAGTAACCCCCATTCTGAGTAGTAACCCACATTCTAAGTAGTAACTGCCATGTTGAGTAGCAACCCCCATTAATGCATTTTAAGGATTTGTTAGGTCTATTTTTTCTATGGCCAAACACTTCATGAAATGTGATAATGCAACCATCACATCAGCTGCCTTTTATTTCCAAGAGACACGTCTGTTATCTAAAGTAATGAGACTGGATAGACCCCCACCGCTATACCAGACTGCAAAAATCCCTTCCTTCTTTCCTTATCTTACTTCAATAATCTATAAAGTTGTGATGCAACAACTGCTGAAGCTGTGGTGTGTTGTGTACAACTTAAAGATCTGGCGGAAGCTGGCCCTCTCCAGGCATCGCAATTGGAACATACTATAAATATTCTCTTCTGATACACACTAGTAACTCCCATGTATCTAGTATCATATAACCACCAAAGTGCTGCATGACCACCTCTGCCTCTATTCCCATACTGGATGACGAAATTTTGCCAAAGCAGTGGCTATTAAGCCTGCACTGTAAAATTTCCAGCAGTGCTGAGATTTTTATGCATATAGTTTAAATACAAGACTTCCTATTTTTGTGCCCTTGTCCTAGAAGGTGTGGTATCTCATCCACTACCCTGAGATGAAAGAGAAGGAGCTGTGGCTGAAAATTTATGGTACAGGGTTTGATCTGAGACTTATGCTAAGCTGCAGAGAATTTCTGGGAACAAGGGACAGTGGATTGGCATGAATAGGTGACTTCAGTATTAATCTTTTGGCTAACAAACCTTATGATGATGATTAATATTAACTGCATTCAATACTTTCAGTGAACAGTCTGACCTATGACCCAGATAACCCAGAACGAAAATTCCGTTGGGACTACATTATGATTTTCATTGCTCTGACTTTCCTCAGAGGTGGCGGAACAGGTTTGTTAATTTATTACAGTGCTTGTTCTTAAAATTGTAATTGTAATGTCATTACAGTTATATGTTTGCAAAGAGTTAAATGATTTAATTGTCTCAAACCAAAAGAGGGAAAATTATTAATGGGAAAATATGAAAAACTTGCAAGATGAACAGAGTATATTAATAAACATTACAGTGTTGACATAACAGAAGTCAGTTTCACGGACATTGAGAAAGTCCATTTGTTTTCACAGAAGAAGTAATAGACGCATTTTATCGGCTTTGTGGCGAAGGGTTACGGACGCAGTTCACAATCCCACATACTGCATTCGAAACGCAGCTGTGGGTGATTTAGTAGCTGACTACCTCATGTTGGTTTTCATACAATGGTATGAGTGTCGGTCATTCAGAAAGCAATGGCAAACTACTGAATGTAAAGTTGCCAAGTAATCACAAACAGCCAAAAAAATACTTGTGTTGACTGCAGGACCCTGTAAAGGATATGCAGTTAACTGTCTTTTAATCAGATGAAAAAGAACATTCCATCAGACCAGACAATATAATATAGAAGAATTAGACGCCCTTGGGGAATCTAGTATTTATATCATTACAGATCTGTTAAATGATGTGTACAGCAAATTGGGACTTTCAAAATTAAATGTTACAGTAAAAGTCTTAGAATATTAAGAGGAAGAAAAATACTGACAGTCTACCAGATCTGAGCATCAGAGACAACTGGCTCATAGACAATATTTTTTCTCAGAAATTGAAGTGTTTTGGCTATATGAAATGTCACAGTGGCTTAAAACAATAATGGAAGGAATGGATCCTTAAAGAAGATGCAGTGGTTGACTTGCATGAAGATGGAAACAGAACGTTAAAGACACCCTGGGCGTGACAAAACTGCAGAGATAGGGAACTGGTGAAAGATCTAGAGTCCCTCTGGCAGGCTATGGTGAGAGCGACATTCTGTAAAGGACCTCCTACATGATGGTATTGATGATTCTTCTATAATATAGTCATGCAGTGTGTATTGTGGTCTGTATGTTTGAGTCTCCTTTCTACCATGCAGGCACCACAGGCTTCCTGAACAACTTTCGGACATTCCTGTGGATTAAGGTTCAGCAGTACACTACATTAGCCATTCAGCTGAAGCTGTTCTCACATCTGCACAGGTAATAATATCAAAGTTATGAAGACAAATCCATTATCCATAACTATAAGTCACTTAGTACATATAAGAAGAATATTATAGGTAAAGGACCCTTTTTCCTTGCCATAAGGGCATATTGGGAGTATGGTACTAGGTTCATTTTTTTAAAACCAAAATCACTCATGGGTGTTGTGGAATGGATACTATCATATCAGAATGTAAACAATATAAAATGACACAAAGTAGTGCAGCTTTACATAACATTACATGAAAAGCTACACTACTTTGTGTCATTTTATATTTAAATTTTCACAGCTTTACCGCAGTTCCACCAAATTGTATTCATATCACATCAGAAGCACATCAGTGCCAACAGATGTCTGTACGTCCTTTTCTGTTTGCATATAACGAGACAGAAAATGCAGACAAAAAAATCCGGCTGCTGTGGAGGCAGAAGTACAAGTTGATTTTTGAGAATTCGTTAGATGGTGATGCTGTCATTTACACAGGTGGGTCGGTCGTCCGACATGTGAGAAGCTCATGGGCCTTTACGGCCCAGGCTGGAGGGAGAATTGTGAAGGAGGACTCTGGTGCTTTTGTTGAGACCACAAGTAGCCTGACTATGGAAGTCATGGCAGTAAGTAAAGCAATAACATGGCTCGAGACACAGACATTCACTAGGGCTTGTTTCCTTAGCGACTCAATGAGCATGCTCAAGAGGATAGAGATGGGGTGGATCCGAAGAGAGTGGTTGCTGTCTCTGGAGCGGTCTTGGCTGGCAAAGATTAGTTTCATCTTCGTGCCAGAGTATGCGGGAGTACAAGGAAATGAGCGGGCTGAGAAGCTCGCAGGAAAGGCTACTGTGGAGGGCCGACATTCTGAATGCACTACGAGAAGTAAGACTTGCGAGAACCAAGTGATGACCGTGAATCTACAACCATGGTCAGACTGCAAGAACGGCAAATTAAAAGAGGTGTTGCCAAACGAGAACACTACGCAGGAAGCCAAACAAGATTGATAAACCAACACAGAACTGGTGTTGTTAGCCGCTACACGCTGCAGGATTTGCTGAGGAGAAGATCCGAGCACTTATGGACTGAATGGTTTGATGTGCAGTGAGGATGATCTGTCGTCTAACTAACTAACTAACTAACTAACATCAGAAGCTTCATCTTCTGGAAAAAAATTATAAGGCTATATTGACACAGAAGCTCTGTGTCACAAAAATATTCTGCCTTGGGAGGAAGATATGAACACAGGATCAATGGACCTGCAGGCAAGTGTATGCTATTGCTGCTCCTGCGAAGAAAATATACAGGTTATGTTACACTGAAGAACTTTAATTAATAACATAGTTTACACAACACTCGTGACTTGTAATTGTCAATAATCAGTCAGTCATTCGTCATTGTTCAAATGTTTGTTTGGGGGTTGCTCGCTTAGAACTCAAGCGGAATCCGAACACACTACTTCTAGTAGTGCTGGACTAAATTTTGCATGTGGATTAGCTTTCCCTATCAACAGTGTCCCTTGCCAACGGGCGAACCCATTCCGACTTCAGAGTTAATTGTGATTTACATCCCCAAGTCAAGGACGATAGATCAACATTTTAGTCCGACTTACCTCGACATCAGCACACCAAATGTTTAAGAACATGTGTTACGGACGCAGTTCATAATCCCGCATGCCCGCATTCGAAGCATAGCTGCATGCGATTTGGCAGCAGACCACCTTGCATTGGTTTTTTCTGAAAATGGTATGGATGCCATCGCTCAGAAAGCACTGGCAAACTACTGAACGCACACTTGCCAAGAAATCACAAACAGCCAAAAAATTATTGGGTTGATGGCATCGTCATGTAAAGGATATGCAATTAACTTTTTGTTATAGTAATACATATGTATTTGAAAACTGACTGAATAATTTCATTGGGGGGCTACATATCTCAGATTTCATTAAATGTTTCATTGACTGACCACAAAAGTACTGGGCCCAATGGTTTACATCACCCATGTGTTACCAGGGCCCATAAGAGAAGCAGTGAATAGTAACACTCTAACCTACCTTGCATGTCACAAGAGGCAACTAAGGAGGGTTGGTGGGAGACAGGCTACCTCATTCTGTAGACAACTTTAGCTGCACAGTCCAACCTGTCATGAACAAGTCTACACAGGGCTTGGTGTGAGATTGTTGATGATCTGTCCTCCTTTGGGAGAAGAAAGACAGCAGAAGGAGGAGGAAATTATTTTTTCGTTCGCTCGCTTTGAATTCAAGCATAGCCCATACTACTTGTAGTGCGCTAGACTGATTTTTTTCATGTAGATAAGCTTTCTCTATTATCAGTGTCCCTCGCCATCAGGCAAATCCACTCCAACTTCTGAGGTACTTGTAATTTACGTCCCCAAGCCAAGAACATGAAGTCAACATATTATTCCAACTGATCAGGGTAGGGGTTGAACAGACTCCCTCGACAGCAACACACCAGATGTGTAAAAATTAGCGCTCTTATCCATTCAGCCATGCTGACCTCCATGGAATGGTTTATCTAACTTATACAGGCTGTATTTGTAATGACTGTGCAGTGTTTGAAAATATTGCCGGTCCAAGTTTTGTATTTACCTATTATGTTGCATGAAATTTACAGAGGGTGAATACAAAACTTGGACTGGCAGTATTTTCAAACACTGCATAGTCATAAAAAATACATCCTATACTTAGTACTTACGAACCTTAGAAATGCCATGCTAGAGAGAATTGCACAGAAATATGAACAAATTCATGCAGCTTCTCTTGAACTACCTACTTACATTATGTTGTTTTCTCTTGCTTTCTCATGCATATCACAAGACCTGAATAACCTCTAACATATATTACAGTTACATAAATTAGATAAAGGGTTAGGAAATATTAACACAGATCTATCTTTACAGCTGTTGTCTTTTCAGAAAAATCATATACAATAATTTTGTTTGATTTATTGAACCTTAATTAGTTTTTCCCCCATCTTTGCACAAGCATATGTTAGAGTTGCCCTTTCTTGATCATATACATACACATGCTTTCTAACACTCATAGTAACAATAGTAACTCATAGTTATGTATGTACGCAGTCTGTCTTTGCGCTGGCATCTTGGAAGAAAAACCGGTGAAGTTCTTCGTGTGATTGATAGAGGAACAAACAGTATTAACAGCTTGCTTGGGTGAGTTATTATTGAAACTTCATGATACACATTTCCTCACTGTTGCATCCATGTTTATACTTCTGTCACTTTTGCGACAGTCTTGTCAATAGAAGGTTGACGGCAGAAGAAATGTTCACATCGACCTTTTGAATAGCAAGGAAACTTGGAAAGCAGCAGGCAAAGTAACGTGGTGGGAAGGAGATCTTTCAATATATGCAAAACCTACCCTTGACAAAGCCGGTCTCCCTGGCTAAGGGGTTAATCAATTTTTCCATAATCCTGTATATCCACATAGGGTAACGCAGCTGCGCGAGATTCGGTAGCGGATCGCATCGCGTTCGTTACTTACAGGGTATGTGAGCCGGTCGCTCAGAAAGCAATGGCAAACTACTAGGCGTAATCTTGCCAAGAAACCAACAGCGGTAAAATGCTGGTGTTGACAGCGATGTCCTGTAAATAGGATATTCGAAAAAAAAAAAAAAACCTTGATAAAAACAACCACCAAGTAGAAATATTTCTTGTCTTTGAAAAAAAATGAAGTCGAAAGATGCTTTATTCTTTTAACTGATTTTGTTATCAATACCAAAGATGTAAAGTCCTAGAAACACACACAAGCGTAAAATCACATAATGTGAGATGAGATGCATAAGAAATGCATCTGAGAAAAAAAAGAAGAGATAGAGAAACAAATGAGAAACTAAGAACAAGTGTAGGGATAACACCAATCACTGACTTTATAGAACACCAAAGAATTCAATGGTTTTGACACTTAGCTAGAATGGAACGAGATCAACCAGCAGCCAGAGTGTTCCTCACGAGAACATTGAGATATAAGATGAGAGGATGACCCGAGTAAAAGAGACATTGAGGACATCAAATATGACTTTCCCGGGAAGGTTAACCCGGTCAACAAATGCCCGCAGAAGTCGGATGTGTCGGCCTAACGGCGCAAGAACACAGCTCTGCTGTAAACAGGCACAACGCAATCACATCCGGAAAAAAAACTCCGGATGAACGAAGAAGAAATATGACTTTAGCACTAGCAAAAAGACAACAAAAATCTAAACATTACATCTACCTCCTCTGTAATGCTTCACTGTAAAAGAAGAAGAAAAAGAAAAAAAGTACTTGGGGAAATAGGTGTTAATAACATATATCACAAGAATACCGCATGACGAGAACACAGAAGAAGAACCATCTGCAAATCTAACCATTAGAGAACTCCTGTTTGCGGACGACCAAGCACTAATAGCAAAATCAGAAGCTGAATTACAAGACCACATGAATTGTCTAAACGAAATGTGTAGGGAACGTAACATGAAAATTAGCACAAGCAAAACAGAGGTAATGACTATAACTAAAGAAGAAAAAACAACAACAATTCACCTAAATGAACATCCCTTGAAACAAGTAAAGAGTTTCAAGTACCTAGGAAGTATAATACCATCAAATGGCAGATCAGAAGACGAGATTGAAAATAGAATCAATAAGGCAAACCAACTCATTGGACAAATGGTACCAATACTAAAGAACAAACATGTATCAATAACTACTAAGAAAGCACTTTACAACACAATCTTCATACCAACTTTATGCTACCAATACCAAACCTGGACAATGACAGAAAAAGAGAAAAGAAAAATCACAACAGAAATGATATTCCTGAGAAGAATACTCAACGTATCAAGAAGAGATAAGATCAGAAATAAAGAAATCAGGACTAAAGTGGGGGTTATAGCAGCACTAGATTTTATTAGAAAGCAGCAAGTCAAATGGTTTGGCCATGCAAGTAGGTTACCATTCAACAGCATACCACAACAAGCAATGATGTACAGACCAGATGGAAACAGAGGAAGAGGCCGACCACGTAAACGTTGGCCGGAGGGAATAGCAGAGTCCATGGGAATATCGATACATGAAGCCCATAATCGGGCACTCTCACTATGTTTATACCTCGACACCGCAAGGTACAAGAGGAACATGATGAGATGAGATATATCACTTAACAGATGTAAAGTGTTGCTTGTGTACAAACACTCGTGTGCCACATGTGGACACACTCTTATTGATTTTGTGGACATGCTGTAGAGTGCCTGTTTTGTCCACACTTTAGAGTGCCTGGTTTGTACACATACCCCTGGGTGCCTCTTTTGTCCACACTTTAAAGTGCTTAGTTTGTGCACAACCAAGAGTGTCTGTTGTGTGTGCACTCCAGAGTGCCTGTTGTGTGCATATGTGAAACTGGTTTATAATTACCTGGCACTTGATATCACTAAAATGCATCTGCCTTTAAAACCAAATATGCAGAACACTCACAATTATGATAATATGACTCTGAGCCAAGGGATAGGTGTCCAAGCAAGCATATTGATCTTTGTACTTGATTTATTCATTGATTCAAGAATTGACATCATAACACTCCAGGTATACTCATAAATGCTCCGTCTCCCACAGCAAATGCCACAAGGTGTGGAATCGAATTGTTCCACTGACACACTGGTTGCAAACATCCTGACTTCATCCTCTCATATGTACTTCTCTACCCGACCCACACCTCACTCCTAATTCAAGCATCCTTGAATATGTTTTTTCATCTGTTACTTTGTCTTTATCTTTTAGAAATTCACAGATAGTCTTCAGGATGTCTGCCTTGTCCATGATAAGTGTTGCAAGCGCTGGTGTTTTTGAAGACTTTAAAATGCACATTAACATTCCATTATTATTTCAAGACATTTGGTTGGAAAATTGTGCAAACACTGCTAATGATTGCTCTACCTGACATTGTAAAAATAAAAAAAATAAGCTGCCCAGAAGCATGCTGTATGGAAATCAAAAGTCAAGTTTTGGCTTCTTCTTCTGCATTCATCCGGAGTTTTTTGTGTGGATGTGATTGTCAGAGTCTTGCATAACACAAGACTAGTAGCTCGTTTTCTGGCAAGTGTGAAGTAATATCAAACTATCAAATCACACGAAGTGAATATCCGAAAGTATTATTCACACGCTTTATTGACGCATTGCATTAATTATCGCACAAACATTGTGCACTGACAATCTATAGCAATCATTTCAACATGAACAAGATCACTACAATACATAATAATACATGCAAGCAATAAACATCTCACTTACAGTTAAACTTATACAAGCATTCGACTCAGTCTCCCACTGTCGTACAGGCTAGCTCTCAAGGCAGATTCAAACTCGACTCACATTCCCTTGCGACCTGTCCCTTCAACGATCTCAGCCCGTCTGCCAGTTCCTACACGCTTACACGCACACGTCAGCTGGTGTCCCCTGCACGGTTCACGGGGTGAACTCAATTGCTGTGCGTGGCTACCTATCCGGGCGTCGGTAACGACGCCGCGTTCTCTCTGCCGTGTTTCACATTACTCAGGGTTGCGTGTTGTTATGTTGTCTGGCGTTGGTACAGACAACGCGTCGCAACCTCGGGTGTGAGACCTTGACACTCTCCACACCCCTTTTTCATGAAAGGATTTCCTTTCATGTACAATCTATATCTAGGTGTTATTAAACATGTCAAAGTCGAACATTATACCTTAACAATTATAATAAATATATACAGGTGAATAGTCAACAATATGTATACACCACTTATGTTGCACTATGAAGTACAACAGTCAAGTACAATCTATTTAATGGGCATTACCTCGCTGTGACCCAGCTAGTCCGGTAGGTATCGGCTAAACTGGCCCCTACCTCACAACCAAGAACAAAAATACTAAAATAATCAGGTCAAGCCGTGAGCATCTCCCTCTGAGATGACTCCTCCATCAGACCTCTATTTAGAGTTTCTAATGAAGGTCAACAGTTTTGGCAATATACTGTCCATATCTAAACGATGTTACATTGACATGTTATTTATCAAGCACACATGTTAATGGTTACAATACATATTTACATATCACCAACAATTTAGAATAATGTCCCATGGTTATTATACAGAAAATTTTTGGGAACAATAATTTATCGTCGTTTACAAGACATAAATTACAATTGGAAATTTATTTCTTAGTGTCATAATTTGATCCTTATTGACAAATGTGCACAAAAAGTCACGTTTGTAAAGAAGCAATCAAGTTACGATGCTGAGATTACATCCTTAAAAAAATCAACATATACAATTCCGTATATGGAAATATTTTAAATTACATTTTAATACAATTGTCATACATTTATATACTTTTAATAATATGCAAAAACTCGGAAGTATACAGCTGTACTATTACATGTGTTGTGATGTCATTCAAACAAAGCTGGTCCGTTCTTGATGGATCTTCTATAAACGGAGTAGTAGTTGTTACTATCAGCTGTTGGATCATCTCTTCCGTCTTCTGCTCGGATTGTACTGTCGCAGTCATCTTTCGTACCTTGTTAAAACGTCTTGGGCACCTCGGTCTGGATACTTTAGGATTACCTCACGTTTTAGTGGCTTGGTAACTTCTTGGATCCTGTAGTGTTGTCCCGTGACACTTCTCTGTAGTGTCTGGTTGTTATAATATTTATTTACAATAATAATTACATTCTTTCTCATATCTTACAGTTATACAACACATTAGTTTACATAATACTGATTTCATTCTTTCACATATCTCACGATTATATACGCATTCATTCGCATGATAATAATAAGAATCACAATATGTACATAAGTTATATACATTGGGAGATACAATCTTCCCCATCACAATGGTGTACACAGCGTTACTGACACATTGTCACAATTGGCTGTGGTACTGAGCACTATCTACGTTGCAGTTTTATACACCCTCTGCACTGTGCTCTGGTGTCGACTGGGTATTAGGTTCGTTGTATGGACATCTCGACAAAAGGACTGCAAGACAGTTTTGTGAACCTTTTATGTGGTTAACCTCATAGCTATAGTCCTGCAGAAGAAGGGACCATCTTGCCACCCTGCTGTTACTAGGCGTTCCTCTGGTAACAATTGTCAGCGGAGTATTATCTGTTTCAATAATGAAATGTTTGCCTAACAAAAATCTAGAAAGTTTACGTACCGAAAATACCATGGCAAGAGCCTCGAGTTCCGGTGTACTGTAATTTCGTTCGCTGGTGTTCAGTTTTCGAGAGACGTAGTATACTGGGTACAAGATTTGGTCGTGTTCTTGGAGAAGCACACCTCCAATGGCTACGGAGCTCGCATCACATCTTAATCTAAAAGTAATATTCAAATTTGGCAATTTCAAAATAGGTGATTTAGAAAAATAAGAAAGAATTTTCGTAAATGCTGGCCTTAAACATTCACTGTTTACAATCACATTGGGTTGTTTATTTGTTAGTAGATCAGTGAAACATTTGGTCAATTCAGCAAAATGAGGAATAAACTGTCTATAATAGTTTAATAGACCTAACACACTTCGCAACTGTTTCTTAGTTGTCGGAAGCGACAATTTCAAAATTCTGGACATGATGTTATCGTCAGTTGATATAAAGCCATTTGAGATCTTATAGTGTATCGGGATGGGCTATGGTCTACACTTAATAGGAACGTCAGATGTTAAGATGATTTGGTGTTGCACTAAATCTGTCTGTCCTGGGCTGTCAGAAAAGATAGTCCTGTAGTCTTGTATCAGTTGTCTGCAACTGTTGGTCTGTGTCTGTGTCAGGTTAGGATTTACCTTAATGTCTTGTAAGTTGGTCGTCGTGTCAAGACCTGGTGCCGGTATCTCGTCAGTGTCGTTGTCGTCCGTCTGGTCCACTATGGAGGTGCTTGCTGCAGTCTCTACTTGTTCGTCTTGCCTGTGGTGATAAGGTTTGAGCATGTTAATATGAAAAATCTTATGTTTGTCCCTAACTGCAATCTCGTAATCTACTGTCGAAATTTGTCGTAGCACTTTGAACGGTCCTTGCCATGAGTCAGTTAGGAGATGTCTATCACTTGGCAAAAGAAGAAGCACGTCCTGTCCTGGCGTCAGTGTAATAGTTCTATTTCCTCTGTTAGCATATTGTCGGTAAATAGCTCCTGATTTTTGGAGAGCTTCTTTGGCTAATATACATGATTTCATAATTCTATCACGCAATGATGTTACATGTTCATATGGTGAAATGGGTATAGACAAAGTTGCACTTTCAGTCAACATAGATTGGTACATTACTAATGAGGAGTGAGTGAAATTGGTATTATGGCTCCCTAACTTAGTTCTAATATGGGAACAGACTTCCCTGATGTCTTTGGAAGTTATGGTTTTAGAAGGACTCGCTTCTGGCGAAATTTAGTACCTCTTGATATTATGTGGTCAAGAGGATCAATTCTGTCGACAGAGATATTTTTGAAAGGTATACTTGTTGACTCTGTTAATTGCAGTTCAGCTTGCGAGTGTTTCTTCACAAGCTTATGGCAGATGTCACAACTTCTGCAATACCGTTTGGTATCACTGCGAAACTTAGGCCAATAGAATTGAGTAAGTAATCTTGCTCTTGTTTTAGCATCAGCTATATGCCCTGCGAAGGGTATGTCATGTGCTAGCTTTAATGCTTGATTGCGGTTTTCTGCAGGTAGCACCGTTTGTTCTGTAGTGCTAGAACCTTTGGTATAGTACCGTGTCAGAATTCCGTTTTTCAGAGCAAAATACCATTTAGCATTCTTTGCTACTCGTGGCTTTTGGCCTATAAGTTTAAAATACTTCTGCAAAGATCGATCGGCTTTCTGGGCTGTTATAAACTTCTTCCTGGTTGTTTCAGGAGATGTCACAACTGGACTTATTTGTTGTAAAGCCTCTGTTTGATTGATTCGATCTTGCATTTGGGCAGTAGATCTGCTTACTGCATTTGTAATATCGCAACGATCATTCTCATCACACATTGATGTTACATTCACACAATTACATGTATGTTCTGGCATAGCCAGGTTGGTATTTGTACATTCAATTACAGGTGGTAATACATCATGAATGGTGATTGGTGATGAAGGTGAAGTGGTAGTATCAATATTACAACTGACAGATGATGTATTGATGTCATGTGGTATGTCATTCACTTCAGGAAGGTTTCCAATGATAATATCACAGCAAGGATTGGTTAATGCTGCGCATTTCACCTTTCCTGTAAGGAATGGTGTAGTTATATATGCCCATGCAAGTGGATATTTCTCTATGTTCCCTGAGAATGTCCTGCATGTGACATATTTACCACTATATTGTGTTGGTAAAATATAATCTCTCTTTACACCAATGAGAGTACTCCCGCTATCACGTAAGACTGTGGCAGCTTTACCATTAACATACCCCTGGTGTATGTTTAGTATACCTTTGGAGTTTACTACCGAATTGGCCTCCTCACTGGTAGTAGGTATAGAATGGCCGCATGTTAACACGCCATCCTCATGAAATTGATCACAAATGGTACATTTTTCCTGATGGAACACTTCAATGGAGTGTGCCGAGTTTACTGGGTGATCTTGTACACTTTCATCTTCTGACGAAGAAATGTCAAACATGGCTGCATTAGCCCTTTTTGTCATTGACTTGGCTTTACAATCTTTACGCCAGTGACCAAAAGCCTTACAAAGATAACATTTTGTAAGTTTTTTGTAGTTCTTCCTCTCTTTCTCTTGCTTAGAAATGTAATTATGCAAGTAAGCAGTGTACCCAGGATGTTTGTCGCACATATCATGCTCATTGTGTGCATAGTTGCAATATTTACACTGATATAATTTCTCTGCAGTTTGCCTATAAGGTCTTTGTTTGCTATTTGACCCTGCCTGATATTTGCCATATGTAGCTGCTGCTACAAAGTCTGTGCTGGTCAGACCACTAGAGAAACAATGCTTATTGGCTGCAAAATAACCAGAGCCACGCCTTTCAATCTGTTGAACACTTTCACACTGACATTCCAACAAAAATTTAGAAAAGGGAGCTGGGAGAGATGCAATAATCTTATCTCTCAACATAAGGTCAACCAATTTATCATAACTTCCATTTACTTTAGCTGCTGACAGCCATTTAGAAAAAATATTTTGAATTTCTGAGATGTAATCAGAGAACGTGTGTGTTGGCTTAGGAGACTTCTTCTTCTTCTTTCGTTCGCTTGAAATATGTCTATATCTGCAATGTCGTCTCTTGCATGAATTGAACTGTTTTTTTCAGTTCACACAGTGGTCCATAGAGTTTATCTTCCACTGTCGTCTCTCTAGGCCAGAAGGTTTGCCTAGATATGTTATATTTTGGGCAGTCTTGGAGTATGTGCTCTGCTGTCTGCGACGCCAATCCACATGTGCACATGGCTGTTTCACCAATCTTGAATTTTGTATACATGTGGTTGCGTAATCTATTGTGTCCTGTTCTGAGGTGCTTAGGAGACAACTTCCTAAACTGTTCTCTATAACCTGATTCATCTAGCAAAAAATGTGACATAATTTTTGCTTTAATGTAAAGATAATCTTCTTTCAGGTCATTTGGGATAGACTCTATGACTTTAACCCTTTGTATCCTGAATTATTTTATCTATAACCTTGTACAAACGCAAAGAAAATGTATTGCGCATGCTCAGATCGCTTCCAAACATTCACGCCACCTACCTGGGAAACAAGCAATGTTATTTAGATAGACCTTTAAGTACCGTCAGGATTCGTGATCAGATTGTAAACATATAGCCATTTGAAGTGAGTGGTACTTAAAAGTACCGTCAGTAAATAAAGGGTTAAGAGGTTCCCCAGAAAGACTTCTTACATATACTATCCCCCATTCAGGTTTTGGGATTTTGTAATGATCCATAACAAATTCAAAATTTTGGGTGAATGCTGCTATGCAATCACCTGTGTTGTAACTTTTGATCAGACCTTGGTACTTCTTATGAGGTTGATCTTTGTCTGTTTCTCTATTCACTTTCTCTTTAGAACATTCAGCTTTAAGTTGTTCAATTTTCATTTGTGTTTCTTGCTCTTCTTTCTTACTTTGTGCTAAGATCTCAGCTTGCCTCACTGCAGCTTCTGATTGTGCTTGTTGAAGCTTTAGAGCAGCATCTGATTGTGCCTGTTGAAGCTTTAAAGCAGCTTCTGCTTGTGCATATTGAAGCTTTAGAGCAGCTTCTGATTCTGCCTCTTTACTTTTCAGAGCCCTTTCGGCTGCTCTCTCATCCCTCTCACTAATTTGCTCTTGTTTCAAACAATATTCTGCATATTTACTTTCACTCCATGCTCTCAATCCCTCACCAGACATATTCATTTTTAAACCCATTTCAATGCAATCGTTTAAAGAAGACATGATGACCAATAGGTATGATGGAATAAATATAAACAAAATTACTTATGATGTTAGTAAGTTACAAATATTTATAGCACAGTTAATGTCTAAAGCCAGACTAACGAAAGTATAAAGAAAGCTGGAAAAAAATTTTATACTCAAGTAATCCTTGGGTACTGTGCTGTTCAGTGGTGCTCGAAATCACACTGGAACGTCTTTCGGGTTGACGCACAAAAAATTTTTGAAGTTCATCAGACTCAGGTAAAGTTGTCACAAAAACCCTGTACTTTTTAAACTAAACGAAATTTAGAACGTTTGTAAATGTATGGTGTGTGTAATGTCACTAAAGTCTGTAAAGGTTTGTATGCTGTCAAGTATTATTGTTAGTCGTTACCACTTTCAACCACTTTCATACTACCTCTACTCAATGACATTCAAGGGCACGGCCGCCATTTTGGATTTTAGGTACAAAATTTGTTGAATTTAGTGCTAAGTCTGAAGACGCCTCGGTTGGCTTCAAATAATATCTTCACACTTATAATTTAATTAAATCAACTCTATTAATTCGTTACTTTACCTTAATCTATGACTTGCGCACTTCTATCGGCATGTTCACATTCGCTTCAAACTCGGACAAAAAAAATTTATACGTTCGCATTTGATTCAAAACCCGGACGAAAGCCACCACATTCGCACTTGTCAGAGTCTTGCATAACACAAGACTAGTAGCTCGTTTTCTGGCAAGTGTGAAGTAATATCAAACTATCAAATCACACGAAGTGAATATCCGAAAGTATTATTCACACGCTTTATTGACGCGTTGCATTAATTATCGCACAAACATTGCTCACTGACAATCTATAGCAATCATTTCAACATGAACAAGATCACTACAATACATAATAATACATGCAAGCAATAAACATCTCACTTACAGTTAAACTTATACAAGCATTCGACTCAGTCTCCCACTGTCGTACAGGCTAGCTCTCAAGGCAGATTCAAACTCGACTCACATTCCCTTGCGACCTGTCCCTTCAACGATCTCAGCCCGTCTGCCAGTTCCTACACGCTTACACGCACACGTCAGCTGGTGTCCCCTGCACGGTTCACGGGGTGAACTCAATTGCTGTGCGTGGCTACCTATCCGGGCGTCGGTAACGACGCCGCGTTCTCTCTGCCGTGTTTCACATTACTCAGGGTTGCGTGTTGTTATGTTGTCTGGCGTTGGTACAGACAACGCGTCGCAACCTCGGGTGTGAGACCTTGACAGTGATTGTGTTGTGCCTGTTTACAGCAGAGCTGCGTTCTTGCGCCGTTAGGCCGACACATCCGACTTCTGCTGGCATTTGTTGACCGGGTTAACCTTCCCGGAAGTTTTGGCTTCACCTGATCTGTCTGAGGACAAACTCCATGGTGATGTCAACAACCTTAAAATGGCCACTGTTGTATTTTAAAATATTCAAATTTATGTATGAAAGCATACAAAGAAGAAGCAAAAAGGTGCTCTTTTTAAATACATGTAACATGTTTACTATTTTGGTTTCAATATAGCTACCTGGTGTTCCAGATCCTGCCCACTATTGTTGATATACTTATTGCAGTTGTCTACTTTGTGACGGTCTTCAATTATCTGTTTGGACTTATTGTTTTTGTCAGCATGGCCCTATATCTCAGTAAGTCTCAACATTGTAATTGTGACATCCATAAGTTTCAAATCATTCTTACAGTTTATACAGATAATTGTTTCTTTATTCTTAAAATTAGTGTTTAAATTCTCTATCTATCACACATATTTAGAATAATACACAGCACTAGTATTAACTTTTGTTAAGAACTGCTTATGCACTTAAAACCAATCTTGTAAACTATATGAAAAGTATTGTGGCATTGAAGTAACTACAGCTAGAAAAAATGTGATTATTTTAATTTCTTGTCTTGATATAGTTATGGCAGTCTGTTGTAAAGTGCCTCACATGGCCTCAGATTTCAGTTTAATCATATCATTTTAGCATGATCTGTGGCTTAGGGTAGTGAACGCAGTTTAACAATTCCGACATACCAGAATTGAAGTCAGCAGCAGGCGATTTTGGAGCAGATTTGCTTTGTGATGATTTTCTTAATAGTATGGATGTCAGCTGTACAGAATGTAATGGCAGACTACTGAATGTTAAATTGCCTAGAAAATCACAAACAGGCAATAAATGCTGTGGTTGATTGTGACATCCTGTGAAGGACGTACGACTAACTTTTTAGCAAGTCATTTTTGGGACATCTTGTTATTTTATCTGTACATGTGTATAATACAAATATAAATGCAATTTTGTGAATAAACGAATGTAACTGGAAGAGACAAGAATGTGCTTATTATATGTTATTTCATATAGGAAACTTGCTCTTTAAACTTCTTCATTGTCTTGTAGTCCATCCCCTGTGATGTTGATGATCCAATCTGTCCACAGCCTTTTGTCTCATGTACCACATTTCTGACATAAATGTTCCCCAATCTTTAATAGCCGGCTTCATGGCTTAGAGGTTATGACTTTTCTCCGTAATCTCGTATACTCTCATGGGTAACGTGATGACGGTGAGAATCAGCAGTGGTTCGAATCGTATCGGTAACTTACGGGGTATGTGAGCCGGCCGTTCAGAAAGCAATGGCAAACTACTGAGCGTAATCTTGCCAAGAAATCAACATACAGCTGAAAGATGCTGGTGTTGTTTTATATATGTAGATACTAGCTGACCCAGCCCGGCTTCGCCCAGGCCCTGGAGGGGATCTATCTATCTATCAGTCTGTCTGTCTGCTTGTTTGTCTGTCTGTCTGGCTGACCCGGCCCGGATTCACCCAGTCCCTGGTGGGGAGCATCTCATTTAATTCATATAAGTAGTCATATAAGCTCCCGTTCCCGACTATCTGTCTGTCTGTCTATCTGTCTGTCTGTCTGACCCGGCCCGGCTTCACCCAGTCCCTGGTGGGGAGCATCTCATTTAATTTATATAAGTAGTCATATAAGCTCCCGTTCCCGACTATCTGTCTGTCTGCTTGTTTGTCTGTCTGTCTGTCTGACCCGGCCCGGCTTCACCCAGTCCCTGGTGGGGAGCATCTCATTTAATTCATATAAGTAGTCATATAAGCTCCCGTTCCCGACTATCTGTCTGTCTGTCTGTCTGTCTGAGCCGGCCCGGCTTCACCCAGTCCCTGGTGGGGAGCATCTCATTTAATTCATATAAGTAGTCATATAAGCTCCCGTTCCCGACTATCTGTCTGTCTGTCTGTCTGTCTGAGCCGGCCCGGCTTCACCCAGTCCCTGGTGGGGAGCATCTCATTTAATTCATATACGTAGTCATATAAGCTCCCGTTCCCGACTATCTGTCTGTCTGTCTATCTGTCTGTCTGTCTGACCCGGCCCGGCTTCACCCAGTCCCTGGTGGGGAGCATCTCATTTAATTCATATACGTAGTCATATAAGCTTTCGTTCCCGACTATCTGTCTGTCTGTCTATCTATCTGACCCGGCGTGGCTTCGCCCAGCTCCTGGCGGGGATCGTCTCATTAAATTCACACAGTAACTTAAAAGAATGTCCTTCCACACACCATCCATTATTTTTAATGAAAACTGTTTTTAAATCACCTGCATGACTGTAGATAACTTCTTTAAGCATAAAAAGATGAGTTACAATGTTATGCATTATGCATTATTTTTATGAAAACTTTGAAGATGCCTTAAAGATTATATCATTATTTATTATAACTCATATGCCTGTAAATAACTATAGAGAAAGAGTTTAACAATAGTGCAAGTAAGTCCAACAATATGACTATGAAGTATATAGAAATGTTATTAAAAGTTATGCCCATTGAAATAACTCTTCTAGAGTGAAGTCCCCCAGCTATATAGTAATGAAAAATGAAATATTAAATGTTATTAAGTAAGTATCCGATTTTACACTAAGAAACTATTACAGTCGGTTGCACAGGAATGAAAGGAAGACGTGTAGAAAATTTCATCTCAATCGGATGTACTGTTATCGAACGCATCCAATACATAGCCAACCACACACATACAGTCTGTTTTATAGATATCCATCCATCATCCATCATGTGCCATGCCGGTAAGCGTGGGCGGTCATGTTCTGCCATCTCACCCGATCACCAGAGTCGTGGATCAGCTCCGTGTTTCTGTCTCGACTATGCCACAAGGCCAAGCCATCCAGGTACTTGCTTCTAGGTCTTCCCCTTGGTCTGTTCCCCTCGATCTTACCAGTTGTCACCAAATTCTCCAATCCATTTCTTCTCATAACATGTCCAAAAAATTTTGACTGTCTACGTCTAATTTCTCTAATCAACCAACGATCTTCATTTGTTTCTTGAAGGACTTGTTCATTATAGATATAGATATATATATATATATGTTTTATATATATATATAATCTTCTTCTCTTCTTCTTCTTCAGCTTTCCGAGCCATTGAGGTTCTTTGCTGCAAATACAATCCGTCTCCATTCGTCTCTCTGGTGGACCTTATAATATAATTTTACAAAAGCAAAAACATGAACACATGGAAATGTATTAGCTGCAATAGTTTGCTTTTAATATTTTAATAATGGTTGTCAAAGATTTTATTTATTAGTTATATTACAAAATTCTACTTCATATATATGTATGTGTGTGTTTCCCACTTTTTGTTGTAGATAATCATGCACAAGATTAACAGTAACTTTGTTTTTAATCTTTTGTCGTGGATAGTTGCAACAGTGCTTGTTACTGAATGGAGGACAAAATTCAGGCGACAGATGAATCTGAAGGACAATGAAGCCAATACAAAAGCTGTTGACTCACTACTGAACTTTGAGACAGTCAAATATTATGAGGCATCGGACTGGGAGAAAGATCGCTACCACAAAGCTATTCTAGAGTACCAGGTGCAGTAATGATGTACACTTATTAGGAATTATTTATTCTGATTCAACTCCTTTTATTCTGTAAACTGTTAAATAGTTAGTCAACATATCATTCTCATTGTACATCGAACCATTCAGTCCATATGTGATCAGATCCCTTCCTCAGTAAATACCCCAACAACTGCTAAATGTAATCATGTAGGTTTTCTCTTCTGTCTCTAATACTGCCTTGTTATTTAATTATTATTTTTGTTGTTGTCACTTCATGTTATCTTTTTCTCAATCAGTTTTGTTAATGGGAGCAGTTTTTCTGGACATTTCTTATAACATCTCAGAAACTTGTCGTATATCTATTTGACATATTAATAATTTCACATGTTATCTTTACTGCCAGTGTGTGGTTTAGAGGCACAAAATGTCTTTCACAATTCCCAAACACACACAGTGGAGGGTTCGAAATCAGCCATAGACTGTTTGGAAGCTGTCCTTGCGTTGATTTAGAGGGTATTGGCGTAGTCATTCAGAGAACAATGGCAAACTATTGAACTTTAAAATTCCTAGTAATTCGCAAACAGTTAAAAACAGCTGGGGTTGATTGTGACATCCTGTAATGCACAGGCAACTGTCTTTATTTGATGCACCTGAGTTCAGTCGAAAGCAGCAAGTTATGTACGTATTTTTATGCCATCTGATCATGGAACCTACGTCTTGTCCACATTTTATGTTTGTATTCATAGTGTTTGGATCATGTTCTACTGATTTAGTTAAATGATAGGCTGCGGTTGAGTTGTTGAGTTGAGTTGAGCTCAGAACCGACATCACTGCACTCAGGACATTAGCATATGCGCTCCATCCTCTCGTTCAACAGCCAGCGAAGAGTCATACTACTAATCATTCTCACCGCTATCTGATTGAAATTTCTCCTGGTCTTCCCTCTCAGTTTTGAGATTTCTCCAGAACCCCTGCTGATTCCCCGCAATATCATTCTTCCCACATACGGGTTCTCAGTCTGTTCCCCGGGCTTCTTCACCTGGTCCCACAGGCTCTCGACCACCTCTCCCTTGTCCATAGGTAATCTAACACCAAGAGGTGCATTCGCTGCCAGCCTATCATCCTGTTCATTCTCCCACACTCCTGCATGGCCAGGGCAAAAAGCCATACAATTCTCACAATCTGTGACCTCTAAAGCAGCGATTTAATGCACTATGAAACCACAGAAAATAAAAAGAATAGATTAGATATTTGTCATGAATGAGTATGCTAAACTTGTTTTGCAGCAGGGTTAATGATGCTGAAATGTTCTTTAGCTGCTGTTTCATGCTATTTTCATATTTAAACACAGAAGGCACACAAAAAAATAGGTTGCATGATTTATTGCCTGCCATATTTTGCTCCATTTTGTAAGGTGCAAACTGCAGAATTATGTATCTTATGAAGTGAATAGATGAATCATATTTTGGCTGAATCCATAGCACACAGTCTCTGATATTGTTCAGATATGGAGCAATGTGTTCAAACAGGACCAGAGACTATGTATGTTAAGTATTTCAGCCAAAATATGATTCATTTATTCACTTCATATGATATATAATTCTGCAATATGCACCTGACAAGACGCAGCGAAATATGACAGGCAATAGATCATGCAACCCATTATTTGTGACTTCTGTGTTTAAATTCACTAAGGAATTACATTGTTTTGTACTATCTTATTTCCTATAAGCTGGTACTCTTTGCATGGGGAGCCATAGTGCCGGGATTCCGGTCAATATGGCGGCGGATGGTTGTGTTGTTTTGTGACCGTTCCTTTTTTCGCGTAGGAGATGGATATTTTCATCTCTTGCGTGTAATTTGTGTGCCAGGATGTAAAACCAGGAGTTTCTTCTCAAGATCTTTGCCAATGCTACGGAGTTCGTGCATTGAGCGAAGCAATCCTTGAGTGAATTTTTGCAGCATGTGTGTTTCTGTGGTGTTCGGTTTTTCAACATGGTGGAACAGCATTTGTGCTCCGTGCGGAGGGCAGTCAACCTAATAAGGTGGCGGGGAGGCCGAAAGCGGCAAGGCAGACGAGGTGGAGCAAGGCATTTTAGACTCAAATATGACCATCTGGGCCTCAGGAATACTTGTATTCTATGTTGGAACTGTGCCGGCGTAAAACGAGGCCCTATTCTGGAAAATCTGGTATACAGGAACGACATTGTAGCGCTACAGGAGACGAGACTGGGTAATCAGTTACTTCAAATTGCCGGCTTTAAATTTTCCACAACAGGCGACAGTATGGTGGCTTCAGAGCTAGACATGTCCAGTTGGGACAGTGACGACTTACAAATACAGGCAGTCAGAGTTCGATCCGGTCTACCATTCATGTTGTTCAGAGCTAGACATGTCCAGTTGGGATAGTGATGACATACAATTACAGGCAGTTAGAGTTCAATCCGGTCTACCATTCGTGTTGGTTAATGTTTATGCCCGTAACGCGAGTGTGGATTCTCAGAAGTGGCAGTGCTTAAGTGACATATTAGGTCATGAGAGAAATGTTATTTTCTGTGGCGATTTCAACGCTAAAGGCAGATCATGGGGAAACATTTCCTCCAACACACAGGGGGAGGAGCTCGAGACTGCACTTAAAACCATTGACCTGGTTTGTATCAACAGTGGCTGTGTCACCAGCACAGCAAGTTGTTCAGGTGATGAGGACAGTGTTATTGATCTGAAGCTGCTTTCTCCTTCACTTGCTACAGTGTGTAGATGGGGTGTCCTAGGGTACCATGGCAGCGACTACCACCCTTACAGCATATTGGTGGAGAAAGGCAGAACCAGGCAGCACAAGTCAACGGTCAAGACTTTCTAGTATGACAGTAAGGCGTGACAAGCACAGAAAGCTTCAAGGCAGGAAAAAAAAGCTGGGAGCTGCCACCTTGGTGGAATTTTGAGGTGGAAAAGACCTGGTTAGATAAGCGTAGTGCTGTAAGGAAATGGCAAAATGCCAAGAAGAACAGAGTTGCCTATCCTAGTCCCTGCATGCACTTAGAAAGAGAGATGCACACAAAAGTAAGCTATTTTTAAAAAAAAATCGTTAGGTGGTTAAAAGTGAAAAATGGGCAGAGGTATGTCAAAGAGTAAGCACAGACAAGTCACTGAAATTATTCTAGCGACTACATAATAGCATGAGTGGGATAGTCAAGAATAAGAGTATTCCTGACTTCCAAGGTGCCGACCTCATTTGGCAGAGGGCTGATGAGAACAAGGGCAAAGCCCTCTTCGAACGCTATCTAGAGCAAAGTAACCAGACAGACATGAGAGGCCGAAATCTTGCCAAGGAGGTCACCTCAGTGCAAGGCCCAGAACATTTTGGATGAAGACACAGTGACAGTGAAAGAAATCAAGGCTGTGCTTCGACAAACAAAAAACAGTGCTCCAGGGCCAGATGGCATAAGATATGATGACATCAGTATGTGTACCGACAACGAGCTAGAGAAACTAGCAGACATGTACAACAACAGTATAGGGAGTGCTAGCATCAAGGAGGAATGGTTACACAGCTATCTGATTCCCTTGCCGAAGCCTGGCAAAGACCACACAAAAATTCAGGGATATCGAGTAATAACCATGCAGAAAACAATTGGCAAACTGCTGGAGAAGTTAATTGCCAGATAAATATCAAGCCAGCTAGAGAGGCAAGGTGTTTTCCCACCTACCGTGGGAGGGGACCATCCAAAAAGAGAAACCTGGACCAATGCAGCAGTTTTTGCCCATGATGTCTATGAAGGTTTCCATTCAGGCATTGAAACATTTGCTGCAGTGATTGATCTTGAGGATGCGCACAACAAAGTACCAATGGATTTTTTAATGCTTCAGCTTCTTGAACTCAAGATGTCCTTTCCTCCTTAATCGGATCGCTGCAGCCCTCTTCCATAGGAAAGTAGTTTTTAGATGTGGCAGTTGGATCTCAGAACCAACAACATTATATCCTGGCCTACCACAGGGATCACCATTATCTCCGGTGCTGTTCAACGTCTACACTGTAAGAATCACCAGCGAGCAAATCATAGGACCAGGGACGATGTTGTATGCAAACGATGTTTTAGTGTATCGTCAGGGTAAGGACAGAGATCAGGTTGCTGTGGAACTACAAACCGAACTCAATCGCATAAGCACTTGGTGTGTTGAAGCTGGGGCAATGGTCAACCCAACAAAGGCAATAGTGACATGGTTCTCTTTGAATAACTATATTGTCAACACCCCAATGCCAAATGTAAATCTGGGTTCAGAGACGGTGGAAAGAACACAGGCAATGAATTACCTGGGGATATGATTTGATCGAAGCCTAGCTTATACTGAGCACGTAGACCAGGTGATAACAAAGGCCAAGCTGGGTTTGGCTGCAATGCGGGTGATGGCAGCAGCAAACTGTGAGCAGCGCCATCTATGTCTTTTTTACGAGGGTCTAGTCCTTTCTGTTTTGGAGTATGCGATAGCGATCCTGATTCTCAGCCATAAGCAGATAGAAAGGATGGAAAGGATACAGAATGAAGCTGTGTGCATTATTCTTGGATTTACAAGAGATACAGCATGCAGGGCAATGCACTACCTTCTTGATTTTCCAATCATGAGGGACAGAATGCAAATTTGCCAAGCACGTACCTATCTCAGAGTCAATGCAAACACACAACATCCACTGCATAGCGAGATTAAGAAGGTAAAGGGCAGCGGGTTAAAATGAGGACGGTCGTGGATGGGTCAAGCTGAAGACTTTCTTCAGCAGGTGTGTTCACTTGAGGACTTGGAACCTGGCGAGAAGTGGGTACAAGTGCCAACAGAGTTTTGTACATCCTTTTCATTGTGCATCCAACTAGACAGGAAATGCAGACAAGAAAATCCAGCTGATGTGGAGGCGGAAGTACAGGCTCTGATTGTCAAGAATTCTTTAGAAGATGATGCTGTCATTTACACGGATGGGTCGGTATCCGAGGAGTGAGAAGTTTATGGGCCTTTACGGCTCAGGCTGGAGGGAAAATTGTGAAGGAAGAGTCTGGCGCTTTTGCTTTGACCACAAGCAGCCTGACTGGAAGTCATGGCACTAAGTAAAGCAATAACATGGTTCGAGACACAGACATTCAATCGAGCATGTGTCCTTAGTGACTCAATGAGTATGCTCAGGAGGATAGAGATAGGGTGGGTCCGAAGAGAGTGGCTGCTGTCTCTGGAGCAGTCTCGGCTGGCAAAGATTAGTTTCATCTTCGTGCCAGGGCATGCGGGTGTACAGAGAATGAGCAGGCTGACAGGCTTGCAGATAGGGTTACTGTGAAAGGCGGACAAGCCATGGACCAGGCAGACATTCTGAATGCTCTACAAGAAGTAAGTTGTTTACAAGAACCAAGGGATGACTGGGAATCTACAACCATGGCCAGGCTGCGAGAACAGCAAGTTAAAAGAGGTGTGGCCAAACATGAACACTACGCAGGAAGCCAAAGAAGAGTAATAAACTGAGGAGGGGATCCAAGCACTTATGGACTGAATGGTTCGATGTGCAATAAGGATGATCTGTTGACTAACTAACTAACTAGCCATAGTACCACATTGACTAGCATGCTTGCCTGCTGGCCCAGTAGTCATGTATTTAAGTACCCACAGATGGAGATTATTTCAATTGACCTTGGCTCACAGGTTGACCCTAACATGGGTATTAGGAAATGTCCTGTGATGACCAGCTTGATATTGACCACGGTTCCAAATGTTGCTGTATGTAGCCGGGGCGCAGTGTTGGGGTGAGCGCCCAACATTGCTTAAATACCCCAATGGCTCGTGAATACATAACCTATGCAGCAAAAGTCCAACTCCTGGCCTTCACGTGGCGGAACTGTTTAAACTAACAGGAGAAGGGGCGACGGCGAGTTTCTGGCGCCGGAAAATAACCAGTGTGCTCTAGATGTGTATACACATACATGCATGTGCAGGCACGTGTGTGCGTGTGTACACATCTAAACTCGAGTAAGACCACAGTCTGCTCTAGCAAAGAAAGGTGCTGAAGACGGAGGCAACCAGCCAGGAGGCGCACCACAGAAATGAGGATGCCACGCAATCAAGCAAAATGGAATATGTCGACTACTGCTAAATTTTATGGTGCTCGCCCTGCTTTGGACCCCCAGGCAGGTGCAGTGCCGGGCCCTATGTCTCGAAAGGGTCCAACCACAACTACTGGAGGTCCTTCTCAGATGTCCTGTGGAGCCAGGGGACATGAGAATAGGATGACTGGCCATACTAAACGAAGACTTAAAATAATGCACTGGAATGCGGAGGGAGTCAGCAACAAAAAAATAGAATTAGAAAAAAATCTTGGACCAAGAAAAAGTAAGCATATGTTGCTTGCAAGAAACTCACCTCAACGAAAATATAGCCTTCAAAATCAGAGGCTACCAGTGTTACCGATCTGACCGAAAGGATAGGCGAAAAGGTGGTATACTGACCCTTGTAAAAAATAACATCGTGGCTTCCCAAATCGAAGTCTACATGGAAGGGGCTGAGTATCAGACACTTAAACTTAAGACAAGTAATACAGACCTACATCTGATCAATTACTACTGTCCAAGTGACCGCCCACAGGCACTGGACACACTACCATTAACAGAAAAAATGATTGTGTGTGGCGATTTCAACAGCCACTCGCAGAGTTGGGGCTATGATCACATGGACCAGAGAGGGGAGAGACTGGAAGACTGGCAGGATGAGAATAGATTCATCTTGGTTAACAAGCCGTCCGACCCACATACTTTCTATTCGAGATCATGGCACTCTACAACTACACCTGACCTGGCTTTTCATTCACCAGACCTGGAGTGGAACATTACACGAATTGTTGGGAAACAACTTGGTGGCAGCGACCATCGGCCAGTCTTTCTAACTGTAGAAAATGAGCTTGTAAGTGAAAGCAGCACCCTCTCGAGGTGGAACTACAAGAAAGCAGACTGGGAAATGTACAAGAATCGCACCAGCATACTGGTTAGAAACCTGAACACTGAGAAAGACATAAATAAAGTAGTTGAAGAGTTTGGGAAATGCATACTACAGGCAGCGCGAGAAACAGTACCAAGAGGAGCCCAAAAACAATATAAACCCTACTGGAGTAGTGAACTGGAACAGTTGCATAATGATGTGGAAGTGTGTAGAAAGCAAGCAGAGGCCACACCCAGCCCAAGAGCACCACAATAAATTCCAGCACGAAAAGCCAAATTTCAAAGGTCTAGCTGCAGGCTAGACGGAAAAGCTGGCAGGAGAAAACGGAGTCTCTGAACTTTGAAAGAGACACAAGGAAATTGTGGAAGCTAATAAAACAACTTAATGATGAGGGCACAGGGAGAAACTCAAAAATTGCACTACATAAAGATGGAAACATCTTAACAAGAAAGCAAGCAGCTGACCATTTTGCGGACTCATTCGCACAAGATAACAATATCAAAATTAGTCCAGAGAAACAACAAGAGATTCGAGAGAAACGACAACATACAGGACAGAAGGAAATAGTACATGAGGTTTTGGAGGCACCCATCACAATCAGCGAACTGGAGCTAGCCATATCAAAACTGAAAATGAGAAAGTCACCAGGAGCTAATGGTATCTCCAATGAAATGATCAGGAACCTAGGAACAGAGGCCAAAGCAAAGCTGTTGCAGATCTTCAATAACAGCTGGACCTTAGGCACTGTTCCACAAGCCTGGAGAGAAGCAATCATGATACCCCTCCTAAAATCAGGGAAAGATGGTTCCATTGCCTCTAGCTACAGACCAATTAGCCTCACCAGCTGTCTCTGCAAAACACTGGAGCGCATCATCAATCACAGACTGCAGTGGTACATTGAAAGTAAAAACATCCTTGTGCCACAGCAGGCTGGCTTTAGGCAGTGCTACTCTATGGAAGATCAGACAACCTACCTCTCTCAAGAAATTGAGGATGCATTCCAAGAGAAGAAGCTGGTGCTTGCGGCATGGATAGATCTGAAGAAAGCCTTTGACAAAGTCTGGAAAGAAGGTCTGATGAAGAATGTACAAATGGGTGAAAGCATACTTGCACAACAGAAGAGCCCGAGTACAGATAGACGGACTCAAGAGCAAGAAAGTACTACTGCGTCATGGTGTTCCCCAGGGCGGAGTCTTGTCCCCCACACTTTTTCTTATCTTGTTGCTAATCTACAGCATGGAATTAAAGCGGCAATGTACGCCGATGACCTGGTTTTATGGAGCACAAATGAACATGCATTAGTGGCCACCAAATTTCTACAAAGAGCGGTAGATACATTTGCTGCATGGGCAAATAGATGGTGTGTCAGCATAAACACTGACAAGTGCAGCACCACCCTATTTACCCTCTCTCCAAAACAAAAGGCAGGGACCATCCAGATAAATGGAACACCCCTAAGAGAAGATAAAGAACCAACATACCTTGGAGTAACATTTGATGGCAGGCTGACATGGAGAAAGCACATCAACAAAGCAGTAGCAAAAGCCAGAAGGAAAATAGCCATCCTGAGAAAAGTAGGTGGAACCACATGGGGAGCCAGTGGGAAAATACTTAGCAAAGTTTATCAACAGAGCATACGACCACACCTGGAATACGGGTCAAATGCGTGGTGTTCGGCATCAAAAACCACACTACAAGAGCTGGACAAAGTGCAAAATTGAGCACTTAGAGTCACCACAGGAGGGATGAGATCAACCCCTATAGTGGAAATGGAGAAGATGGGGAGGACACAAGCACTGAGTGAGCGCAGAGATACGAAAACGCTAATACAAGCAGAAAAGTTCCTCAGCTTGCCAGGCCACCCTATGAAGAACAGATTTGAAAACCTAGCTATGGGGCGGTTGAAAAGAATTAGTTTTATCCATCAGGCCAAACGACTCTGCAGAGAAACCACGGATCTGCCCACAGTTGGTACCCCCCTAACAACTATTCCAGAGCGAACTCCATGGAAAGATTAGCATAGACTATCATTTCAAATCCAGACAAAAGTGAGAGGAATATTTGACAAGGAAGAACAGAACAGTGTGCAGCGCAGAACAGCCACTCTCAGCTTCCTTGATGAAGAATACCCACAGGATCTCTGGATCCGAGTCTACACAGATGGGTCAGCACAAAATGCTGTTCGAAATGGAGGAGCAGGAGTGTACATAGAATACCCAAATAATACTAGGGACACAGCTAGAGTACCGACAGGAAAGTACTGCCATAACTACGATGCTGAAATTGAGGCAATCAAGATAGCAACAGAGAAATTACTAAATACCAGCAATGGTACACAACCTGTGGTGCTATTGACAGATGCAAAATCAGTACTCGAGGCGCTCCTGTCTGGGAAATTGCCAGTACTAAGGACACTACTTTCTGAACTTAGCAGTCAGCATAAGGTCACCATACAATGGATACCATCCCACTGTGGATTACCCGGAAACGACAGATCTGATCAATTGGCTAAGGAAGGAGCCAAAGAAGAACAGCCTGATGTGCCTTTACATACCACCAAAAGAAAAGAATGATCAAATCCGTCAGAAAGCCACCAAAACCTGCTCAAGATGACTGCCACGTTATGGACAGACCAGAACAAGTCATTATTCTGCGCCTCAGAACAGGGCACAATAGATTACGCAACCACATGTATACAAAATTCAAGATTGGTGAAACAGCCATTTGCACATGTGGATTAGCGTCGCAGACAGCAGAGCACATACTCCAAGACTGCCCAAAATACAACATATCTAGGCAAACCTTCTGGCCTAGAGAGATGACGGTGGAAGATAAACTCTATGGACCGCTGTGTGAACTGAAAAAGACAGTTCAATTCATACAAGAGACAGCATTGTTGTTATAGACATATTTCAAGCGAACGAAAGAAGAAGAAGATATTGACCACAACACCCAGTAAGTACCAATTATATAAAAATAGGCTGGCACTATGTACTCAATATGCTTTAAGGCATATTTTTCCTCTTTTTTAACTTGCATATCTTATGACTACTTCATTATTTATTTTGTAAGATGCTAACTTTGCTGTTTAATATCATGTATTATCATTTCCTTTTAGTTTTGAGGAAACTGGAATATTTTTGTAACATCTATTAAAAATTTGCTTTCTATGTTATGTCACCAAATTATGACTCGTTAATTTTCATTTGCATACAGAAAGCTGAGTGGAACTCAAATGCCAGCCTCAACCTGCTGAATTTTGCACAAAACATAGTGAACACTGCTGGCTTGGCAGCAGGTTCCCTTCTGTGTGCTTGGGCAGTCGTACATGGAATTAATGATCTCCGTCTGACTGTTGGAGACTATGTTCTTTTTGGCACCTACATTTCTCAGCTGTATGGGCCTCTAAACTGGCTTGGAACTTACTATAGGTATGTGGTTATCATAGATTTATAGTGTTGTTGTTTTTTTCACTCCTTCCCCCCATTTATAATTTTTTTAACAGAATAAAATGTTTAAGATATTTTGCAGTTTATTAACTTTGTAGCAGTCAATGTTGCTGAAACGAGCACTTGCTCTTAAACTTCCATTGCACTGCCAGTGGGGTAGAGGGATTGCTTCCTATATCTGTCAGTTTTACGTAAACATTGACTTTTTGTTCAGAAAGCTGCGGCAAACTACTGAACATAAACTTGTCTAGTAAATCAAACAGGGGTTGGATTGATTGCAGTGTCCTGCAAAGAACATGCAACATTTTTTGTTTTCAATAACTTTGTGGAAATCAGGGGGAAACCATCACATTATTTTCTGAGAATAAGTTTGTGGGCAGTCACATAGGTAAATTTATGATGAAACAACGGTGGTCAGCATGGCTGAATGGATAAAAGCATTCGTTCTTAAACTTTTGGTGTGCTGATGCCAAGGTAAAGCGTTCAACCCTTACACTGGTCATTTGGACTAAAATGTTAACTTCTCGTCCTTGACTTGTGGACGTAAAATACTTCAGAAGTCGGAGTGGGTTCTCCTGATGGTGAGGGATGCTGATAATAACGATAGCTAATTGGCATACAAACATCAGTCCAATACACTGGAAGTAGTAGCACATGTATTGACTACGCTTAAATTCAAATTGAGCGAACCCAAAAAAATAAAAAACGATGAAACATGTTCAAAACATTTCATACCAATCTGAGAATTAAATAACCTCAAAAGACATGACAAATGAATACTGAACCTCTATTCAGAATATCTTTTGTATGGCTAGGGTTATCTCCTATGTTTATAAAATTCCCCTCTTGTATAATTATGTCAGAGTACATCATCAGGGAGGTGGTTACATGTTAAATAATCAACAAAGTGATCAAACATGTCTGTGGCTGACAGGAGAGCATACCAAATGACATAGGTGGAAAATTCTAGACCATTGACTAAATACACAGCCAGAGATGTTCTCTCGAGCAAGACTCTGTAAACCTTTTTGCAAACAACAAATATATGTTACTATTATCATAGGAAGAGGAGCGGCTGGCCGAGTGGCTAACATGCTGGATTCTCCTTCGGGAGACGCGGGTTCAAATCCTTGGTAAGGTGTGGATTTCTTTTCTGTCTGGGGCTAAAAGAAAACCCTAACCTGCACCGTTCGCGGCAACTGCGCCAGCCAGGCGACCTTAATTCCTAAGGCTCAAGATCCCCCTGCCATATGCCGCAAGTCATATAGGCAGTAAATGGCAGTTTATTATCATAGGAAATAAAGAAAAGCTTAGATTCATACAAGCAAGCAATTACTGATGAAGCAACATTACACACAAGTAGTTATGTAAATAGATGCAATCTTAAGTTAAGTTGTTTTTTGTTTTTTTAAAGAGTAAATAGTTGTATTGAGATAAATAAGATATCCAGAACTGATTGCAGAATAGTAAGTTATGAAATTGACCAGTCATAATCAATCCGGAAGTGTGATCACTGGACAGAATATAAACTAGGAAGTTATATACAGATTAGACAAAATTAATCACCTGTCTTCCTCTTGTGGCTGATTAATCCAGAAGACATTTTGTGTCTGTCATCTAAAGAAATGTAAACAAATATTTCTTCTGCACAGGATGATTCAGCAGTCTTTTATCGACATGGAAAATATGTTTGAGCTTCTGGAGGAAGAAGTGGAGGTAAATGTTAATGTGTCATTGTTTTATATTAAAGTTGGTTGTGGTGGTGGTGGGGTGGTTAATATTAATGTGTGTATGTTTTTATTTAGCTTGATTTTGTTTATTTGCTCATAGTATGTTCTGAAAATAATATTTATTCAAGCTGTGATTAATAATTTTGAATATAATGATTATCTGTAAATTTCTTGCTGTTGACGAATCTTACATGATTACTTTTACGTCACACATAAAACAATACTGGACATGTATATATGATTTTGTTTCTTCTTGTAACTAAATTTTTTTTTTTTAGTCATAGCACTGCATGGACAATTAAAACAAGCATTGTTATTGCAAAAACATGGCTTTTTTCTTTTGGCAAATTGAATAATATGGTTGCAAAGAGAAAGCTATCAATACCAGGGAACAAAGTTCAAGTATTGTTACCTTTGCCCAACCATGGTCCATATTGGAAGCAAAAAAAGATAGCAACACTATGTCTAAGGAGGCTTGGGGTAAGACTGGGTGTCTCATCTTGTAGACAACTTTAGCTGAAAAATCCAAACAATCGTGAACAAGTTTACAAAGGGCTTTAGTGGGAGTTTCTCGAGGGCCTATGCTCTGTTGGGAGATAAAAGACAGAAATAGAAAAAGGAATATTTTTGTAAGATAATGAGAATAAATCTTGTACATTTTTGTTTTTTCTTGTTCGCTTTGAACTCAAGCGTAGTCTATACACACTACTTCTAGTAGTGCTGGACTGAATTTTACGTGTGGGTTAGCTTTCCCTATTGACAGTGTCCCTCGCCATCAGGTGAACCATCTCCGACTTCAGAGGTGCTTGTAATTTACGTACGTCCCCAAGTCAAGGATGACAGGTCATCATTTTAGTCCAACTGTCTGGTATAGGGGTTGAACCACTTACCTCGGCATCAGCACACCAGATGTTTAGGACCGCGTTCATTTCCATTCTGCCATGCTGACCTGCAATCAAGTAAATGATCATTTGATCCCCTTTGGTGAAACCACTTCCAGGGCTGGAATCATGCATCTATTCTAGGTGTAGACAAATAGAGCTGGAATCATGCCTCTATTCTAGGTGTAGACAAATAGGGCTGGAATCATGCATCTATTCTAGGTGTAGACAAATAGGGCTGGAATCATGCATCTATTCTAGGTGTAGACAAATAGGGCTGGAATCATGCATCTATTATTCTTCTTCTTCTGCTGCGTTCATCCGGATTTTTTTTCCGGATGTGACTGCGTTGTGCCTGTTTACAGCAGAGCTGCGTTCTTGCGCCGTTAGGCCGACACATCCGACTTCTGCGGGCATTTGTTGACCGGGTTAACCTTCCCGGGATGCATCTATTCTAGGTGTAGACAAATAGGGCTGGAATCATGCATCTATTCTAGGTGTAGACAAATAGGGCTGGAATCATGCATCTATTCTAGGTGTAGACAAATAGGGCTGGAATCATGCATCTATTCTAGGTGTAGACAAATAGGGCTGGAATCATGCATCTATTCTAGGTGTAGACAAATAGGGCTGGAATCATGCATCTATTCTAGGTGTAGACAAATAGGGCTGGAATCATGCATCTATTCTAGGTGTAGACAAATAGGGCTGGAATCATGCATCTATTCTAGGTGTAGACAAATAGGGCTGGAATCATGCATCTATTCTAGGTGTAGACAAATAGGGCTGGAATCATGCATCTATTATTCTTCTTCTTCTTCTGCGTTCATCCGGATTTTTTTTCCGGATGTGACTGCGTTGTGCCTGTTTACAGCAGAGCTGCGTTCTTGCGCCGTTAGGCCGACACATCCGACTTCTGCTGGCATTTGTTGACCGGGTTAACCTTCCCGGGATGCATCTATTCTAGGTGTAGACAAATAGGGCTGGAATCATGCATCTATTCTAGGTGTAGACAAATAGGGCTGGAATCATGCATCTATTCTAGGTGTAGACAAATAGGGCTGGAATCATGCATCTATTCTAGGTGTAGACAAATAGGGCTGGAATCATGCATCTATTCTAGGTGTAGACAAATAGGGCTGGAATCATGCATCTATTCTAGGTGTAGACAAATAGGGCTGGAATCATGCATCTATTCTAGGTGTAGACAAATAGGGCTGGAATCATGCATCTATTCTAGGTGTAGACAAATAGGGCTGGAATCATGCATCTATTCTAGGTGTAGACAAATAGGGCTGGAATCATGCATCTATTCTAGGTGTAGACAAATAGGGCTGGAATCATGCATCTATTCTAGGTGTAGACAAATAGGGCTGGAATCATGCATCTATTCTAGGTGTAGACAAATAGGGCTGGAATCATGCATCTATTCTAGGTGTAGACAAATAGGGCTGGAATCATGCATCTATTCTAGGTGTAGACAAATAGGGCTGGAATCATGCATCTATTCTAGGTGTAGACAAATAGGGCTGGAATCATGCATCTATTCTAGGTGTAGACAAATAGGGCTGGAATCATGCATCTATTCTAGGTGTAGACAAATAGGGCTGGAATCATGCATCTATTCTAGGTGTAGACAAATAGGGCTGGAATCATGCATCTATTCTAGGTGTAGACAAATAGGGCTGGAATCATGCATCTATTCTAGGTGTAGACAAATAGGGCTGGAATCATGCATCTATTCTAGGTGTAGACAAATAGGGCTGGAATCATGCATCTATTCTAGGTGTAGACAAATAGGGCTGGAATCATGCATCTATTCTAGGTAGCCATGTAGACAAACATTGGGGGACAGCTAGAGATATTACAGTAAGACAACAAAAAGCATAAGGAACTGTCAAAGCACTAGGACATTTGTGGTATTCAAAATAAATAAACCTAGACCAAAATTTGAATATTTAATGCTAACAGTAAATCAGTACTTCTGTATCAATCAGAAATGGGGAGAACAACTAACGCCTTTATGAATAAACTACAACACATTCATTAACTGTTGCATGTGCAGAATAAGACAAAAATGGTACAACAGAATTACTAATCGAAGCCTCGGGTGAGAATTCGTCAGATTCCAGCGAATCAAGAAGTGAGGAAAAGACTGGCACTAAATAGGACACACATTGAGAAAAACTGATGGTAGTATAATTAGAAAGTCCTTTTGGAACAGAAGGGCAAACGAAATAACAAGAAGACCTAAATAAAACACACAGGACAGAATTAGAGACAGCAGTTAATAATATGGGGAGGGCTTGAAGTAAGCTGCAGAATATAGCAAAAAATATGGCGGCTTTGCATGAGTTGGCAAAAGGCCTATACGCCAGTGCTTATAAGGGGCAGCAGAATAAGAAGAACGTCTGTATAAACTGTACTGCTGCAAGCATGAAAAGCTGGGGGGGGGGGGGGGGGTGTAGCTATTTGACTGGTAGGAAAACAAATAAGTCAATTCTACAAGAGGCAGAAAGAGCCACATATAGAAGACATTAGATATTGACGATCAAGGTATTTTGGGTATTTTATGAGGAAAGTCAAACTTTAAAACCCGGGAAGGTTAACCCGGTCAACAAATGCCCGCAGAAGTCGGATGTGTCGGCCTAACGGCGCAAGAACGCAGCTTTGCTGTAAACAGGCACAACGCAATCACGTCCGAAAAAGAAACTCTGGATGAACTCAGAAGAAGAGAAGAAACTTTAAAACATAGTGACAACCGGCAAACTTGGATGGGAAAAGAGCAAAATGAAGTCACAGAGATAATTCCTGGATAGCTTCACCAAATTCCACAGTAGGAAAAAGGACACAGACGTGAACCTCAACTGGTAATTATGTGAGATGTCCAGTCATAATCAGCCATGGCAGTCAGCATGGCCGAATGCGTAAGAGTGATTGCTCATAAACTTCCAATGTCCTGATGCTGAGGTAGCGGGTTCAACCCCCACACCAGTCAGTTTGACTAAAATGTTGACTTCTTATCCTTGGCTTGGAGATGTAAATTACAAGTGCCTCGGAAGTCAGAGTGGGTTTGCCTGATGACAAGGGACACTGATAATAGGGAAAGCTAATCCACATTAATCTGCTAATCAGTCCAGTGCACTAGAAATAGTTGCACATGTAAGGACTATGCTTGAGATCAAAAGCAAGTAAACCCAACAACAACAATAATCACCCATGCCTACTGGCAAAGCACATGATGATAATTTAACTCAAGGTGTGATATTGTGGTGTGTATGTGTGTTAGAGGCCAAAGATTGACATTGTAACTGTTGTTGTCAATCCAGGTTAAAGATATACCAGGAGCCAAACCAATTGAAATCCAAGGAGGAGAGATAGAATTCAAAAACGTATCTTTCCATTATGATCCCAGGTTCGTAATGTATACCTTATTTCAAACAGTAGTTGTATATTTTGTAATCTAAAGGTTGCCTCACTATTACACATAGCAGATTTAGAATATGTAGTTTATTTTTATTTTTTCTGTTGTATTGTAGACATAGTATTACTAGTCTCGTTTGCAGTAATGTTGTGATATACCATAACTGCAAAAACAAAAATAGATTTTTCTCTCTCTTTTGCAGTACTGAGGGAGATACTTGAGGATAGTATAAATGGATTGGCTAGTGAAAAGTAAAGTTAAGGCCCTTTTTCATGCCTTGAAGTGTTTTGAGTATTTTGCGCTGGCCTCATATTTTTATAGATCCATTGGCACTCAATGGGCGGAGTGGTCAGTATCACGCTGGTCATCCTTATTTCCCAGAACATTTCCTGGTTCCTATTTTAGCCTGGGTCAACCTGCGAGCACAGGTCAATTTTTAGAAAATCTCTGCCTCTGTGGCGAAGGGGTTATGGGCGCAGTTCGTAATCCCGCATACCACATTCGAAACACAGCTGCGGACAATTTAGCAGCAGATCGGCTTGCGTTAGTTTTTATTACATGGTATGAGTGTTAGTTGTTCAGAAAGCAATGGCAAACTGCTGAATGTAAACTTGCCAAGAAATCACAAACAGCCAAAAAATGCTGGGGTTGGCTGCAACGTCCTGCAAAGGACATGCAACAAACTTTAACTCTGCTTTAATGTGTTTTCAAATATGTGACCATCAGGCTGTGCAGTTATGGGGCTCTACCATGCCTTATACATGTGTATTATGTAAGTTTTATTTAATGGAACCTGGTAGAAAACTTCAGCACTGTATGAACATGACTGAGTTTACCACATACCTGTGTTGCACTTTTTTAGCGCTTAAATATGACATTCCTGTTAAATGATCATTCATCTTATTTGACACTACTTATGTTCTGTTCATTTCTACATCTTCTATCCACCTTCCCTAATTCATCTTTAAGCACCAGATTAGGATGAGCTTTCAAACAGAATTATTGTGTTGGTTGCATTAATTCTATTCTGATCCATTTCTTGTTCCTTTTTGCTCTTGTTTCCATTTTATCTCAATACCAGTATTCTACTCACTTTCTTCTGTGTACCACTTTCTCAAGCTTTTCTGATTTATCCATATGTTCCCCCTTTTTTAAATTCTCTCCTGCATTCACTTAGATTTTTCTCATCAGCATGCACAATGGCAGTATGCCTTATGTTAGTCTGTAATATAAATGCATTCAGCATAATATGATCTATGCTTGCTTATCGTATTTTCAGCAAGCCCATTTTGAAGAACGTGTCTTTCACTGTTCCAGCAGGCCATACTTATGCCTTGGTAAGATGTTGTTGTGTTTAAATTACCGGTTAAATATTGAAAATAATGGGGGGGAGGGATGTTTTGTTTATTAATATACAGTCCATGTGTAAGTTTACCTATTCCCCCCCCCCTCCCTCACCCCCTCCCCGCCCTCTTTTTTTAACATGTTTAGAACTTTTGCTCTCTCTCTCTCTCTCTCTCTCTCTCTCTCTCTCTCTCTCTCTCTCTCTCTCTCTCTCTCTCTCTCTCTCTCTCTCTCTCTCTCTCTCTCTCTCACACAGACACAAACAAACACACACATTCATGCACGTAATACAATCAGTGTTTGTACAACCTGAAATTTTTTTCAATTATTATTTTTTTAGAAGTATATTTCATACTTTCCATCTCATTAAAAAATTAATTATACCATTCCATAAATATTAATCAGTTATCCTCCTATATCTGTTGGTGTTGTGGTAAAAAGAAAAGCAATTTTAGGTCTTAAAGACTGGGCACGTTTTATTTGGTATATTCAAATATCTTAATTACTTTCATCAGGTTGGCCATACTGGTAGTGGAAAGAGTACAATAGTAAGGCTGCTCTTCCGTTTTTATGATATCCATTCTGGCTGCATCAAAATGGATGGACAAGATATCTCACGGGTAAATAGTTTTTTCATTATCCCATGTAGCAGATCGAGGATTTGTATCATCGTTTTTTAAATTTATTTATTGTGCAGCCTTATCCACCCCAGGGATTTAAATACAAAAAGGTGCATAAAACAACCTATGATAATGAAGTTGAGAAAACAAATGAAGATTACATACCAGAGCACGACAGCATAAACAAGCTGGGCGTAATTAAGTAGACCAAGATCTTCAGAGTCAGAAAGCACTGGATTACAAGTACATATCACTGACTGTGTCACAGTGACATACAGATGGGGGACACCTAGGTAAACATGAGAGCACATCCTTCGGGATTGCCCAGGTTTTATCAGAGAGATGATTAAAATCTGGCCCATGGAAGCAACCCTACAAGAAAATATTGTGGAGGATGGTGATGACTTCCGGCACACTGTCCTGTTAATTACCAAGGGAGCTATGGTGTCCGCCTCCAAAGGTACTGAGCTAGATTTGAGTATAGAGTTGGGAATTTTTAGTGAGATCAGATACCTTGCCTTCTCAGATAAGGGTGGCAGACAGGGAGTCTGTGTGCAAATTGTGCACATGAAAAGTCCCATTGAAGTTGGAAATCGCAAAGAGTAGGCCATAAGTCCTCAGTTCTGGCAAAATTATTAAAAAAGAGATCCAACGCATGGGTGGGTAGAGCTTATTACCCTGGATGGAGTCTGTCTAGAGGAAGCAAATCTTACACAAATGCATGCAAAAATAGAACACAATGACCTTCGCAGTGCATAACTAGATGTGATACAAAAGAGGAATGAAGAAGAGGAAGTTCATTACCCATGCTAGAATAGGCATGTAGCAAACATTGATTATTAAGGAGACTAAGAGGTTGTTTATTTCTTTCTTTAAAATAAGGAAACATCAATTAACTTACATGAAGTTCATTACCCAAGCTAGAATAGGCATGTAGCAAACATTGATTATTAAGGAGACTAAGAGGTTGTTTATTTCTTTCTTTAAAATAAGGAAACATCAATTAACTTACATGAAGTTCATTACCCATGCTAGAATAGGCATGTAGCAAACATTGATTATTAAGGAGACTAAGAGGTTGTTTATTTCTTTCTTTAAAATAAGGAAACGTCAATTAACTTTCATGAGTGTGTATTTTATAGGTTGCTCAGAAATCTTTACGAAGTGCTATTGGTGTAGTACCACAAGATACAGTACTATTCAACAGTGACATAAGGTATGCGTTTTTTTGTCTTTGCACCATCTTTGTATTTGTTTTAAAGGTCTTAGGTGTTCACATATTATCGGCCATGGCCATCTCCCCTTCAAAGACAGTTTCCAAATAATTCTGAAAATATCCAATAACTATTTTATGGAGCTGGATAGGCAGACTCCAAGTTGTACTGATCAAGGAAAAATTGTGCCACTGCTGGGGATTGAATCTGGATCACTTTCTGGGTAAACAAGAGCACTAACTACTGTGCCACCATGCTTCCATCATCTTTGTGTGTATATAACACAACGCCATTGCTGTGGCGAATGTGTTGCGAATGCAGTTCACAACCCTGTGTGTGTTTGAAACATAGTTGCAGGCAATTTGGAAGCAGACCGCCTTGATTGATTTTCAAACAGTGGTATGAGCATCGGTCGTTCAAAAAGCAATGGCAAACTACTGAACGTAAACTTGCCTATGAAGATCACAAACAGTCAAAAAATATGCTGGGGTTGACTGCGGCTTCCTGACATATAACACAAAACCACTGGTATTAAATATACAGTGCAGATTTGATAAGGTGAACTCACCTGGGACCCAAGAAATAGTTCTTATCAGAATTTCCTCTTATAAAAGTTCAAGCGTATAGTAATGTTTTACAATGTATATTATATATGACTAACTAACATATATATATATATGTGTCTGGCTCAGGAGTTTCTGGAGAGTATCTGCTATGGGGTTATCATTGTATACTTTTATAATTCAACAACAAATAATAATTTTGTTTAAGAAGAAAACACCTGGTAAAATAATATTCTCAGTATCGTATACCCTGGAATCACTCATATGGCTGCGGTATCCATAGATGCCTTTCATTAATGTGAGAGTTCATGCCAGTGTAAACATAGATTGGTTGGCTTCTAGATCACTTTTATTGGCCGCTCTTTAACAGACACATCCAGAATTATTAAAGCTATAAGAGAAAGAGGACTATCCTCAGCATGCTAAGAGACAACAATGCACAAACTTATGGAGTATAAACCGGAACTAATGCTACATGTTGATTGTGTGGATATGACAAATGTTTATCCAACCAGACTGCAGCAGAGCTAGTTAGCATCCATACACTTCAGTACCTACTGAGGGAGATGGAGAGCTTTTGTGTTGCATCCCAAGTGCCTTGACATCATTTTTGCTAACCAATAAACCAGTTTGTAACATGTAAACTGTGATTATAGAGAATTTAGCTGCTGTATATGTAATTTTTTTTCCCTATAGTGTTAATGGGGCTGATAAGGAAAGCAAAGAATGGTAACACCGCAACCTAGCATGTGTGCGTGTTGTAAGAGGGGTGTAAGGAGGGTTGTCATGAGACTGGTTATCTCATCCCATAGAAAACTTAAGCTGCAAAATCTAACCAATCATGATCAAGGGTTTGGTATCAATTGGTTGGCAGCCTTTGCTTCATTGGGAGGTGAAAGGCAGAGGAAGAAGAGGATTTGATTTTATATTGGACATTCGATTGGCAGATTCTGATTGCTTGTTCTCAGGTACAACATCAGGTATGGAAATGTTAATGCAACTGATGAGGAGGTGGAGGGTGCAGCCAGAGCAGCAGAGATTCATGACAGAATTCTGACATTCCCAAAAAGTAAATACATTTTCTATTCCTTGTGGACAGTTATGAATTGCAGTGTATGTTGTCATAATAAAACATGTGGTAGAATGTAAATTAGTTTGTTATGGTTACAGATGGGATGTAATGTTTAAATTAGTTTGTTATGGTTACAGATGGGATGTAATGTTTAAATTAGTTTGTTATGGTTACAGATGGGATGTAATGTTTAAATTAGTTTATGGTTACAGATGGGATGTAATGTTTAAATTAACATTAAAGTTGTATTTATAGTCGGTGTTAAATTTAAGCATGAAGAATAACAATCTGGAAACATGTTGTCAAAGGTTGTATACTTTTTTTAGTTTTCAGGACACTAATCATTTTGTATCTGCAGTTATATTGCAAGTATAAGGATTGATTGATTGATTGGTCTAAAATTCGACATTATAGCATTCCAGGCAAACCTATAGATGATCCGTCTCCTGCAGTAAATGTCGTAATTGGTAGATGCTGATCATTCGTGTACACACTGGTTGAGAACATGACCTCACACATCCATCGTTGCCTGAATTATACTTCAGTCCAGAAAGGTTGTGTGGTGACCTCGATCACAGGCATGGGAAAAAGTTAAGGTTGTTGTGATGCATATTATGAAAAACTGTTCTACACACCAGGTGTCTGCGAGCTCTGTGATGGTTTTACGGAACCCTTACAAGACTTCTACCATACATCCACATCGTATAACACGGATACATGGCCATCACTGGTCTAAACCAAACTGGCAGGGGATCTCAGAGTTGGTGGTCTAAAGATTCAGTGATCAGAAACTATTCTGGCATTCATCTATGCACCCCCAAATCAAGGGTGTTTGATGTCCATCGAGGGTAAACCCTAATAAATTGGCAAAATGGCTCAAATGTCTGTTAAATATGATTTCTACTAGATGATAACTATTCTCAAAGCTGTATGATACTAAATGTCCCTGATCTGCAACACTGCAGGCCCCAGGCATGTAGGTGGAAAAGCACCCCAATGGCTACCAAGATAGAAAATTGCTTGACTAGTGAATTCTTTTGGTGGAGGTACTAACTTGATCGCTCTCTGTGGGTCACATCAAAGCCCAAAATCCAGCAACCATGCAGATTGCGGTGTATGGGAGGCTCAATATAGGGAAGCGAGGTTTAAGCAGCCATGAGCAGGATGTGACAATTCCTTGGGTGAGCCCAGTATCAGAGCATTATGTGATGGCTCTGCACTAATGGAAGCCTCCTTGGGTGGCGAAGAAAACCCATGGTCTGTCTCTGCCTTCCCTTGAGGGGCAACCGGCATGCATACGACAGTCCCCAACGGGCCAGTTGGTATGTCACAAGTGGATAGAGGGACAAAAATGACATTAAAACCCTTTGACCATATAACACCCTTCAAAAGAACTGGGAAGGCTAACCCAATCAACAAATGTCCACAGAAGTCGGATGTGTCAGCTGAAAGGCACAAATATTGCAGCTCTTCTGTAAACTGACACATTGCAATTACTTCCAAAACAAACATATCAGTTGAATGACGAAGAAGAATCTAGAAAGGATGAAGAAAGGTAGTAATAGTGTCATGGATTTATATCCTGTCTCGTAGATATTGTGTGATGTGTTTCACACTTCATTTATCACCCGATTGCATTTAACTATTCACCTTGTTTTCTTTCATGTAACCAGAATATGAAACAATGGTAGGTGAAAGAGGACTCAAACTCAGTGGTGGAGAGAAGCAGAGAGTTGCCATAGCAAGAACTCTGCTGAAAGCACCAACAATTGTTTTATTAGATGAGGTATTTTGTGTGTCTTCTTATTCATGGTTTTAGTTATTTTAGTCAAATGTGTTTTGGGACTGGTTTAGAAGACAAAAGTTTATATTTAAAACTTAATTCTTCTTAAAGTTATAATCTTGGAAAACAAATATCAAAGTTCTGGAATCATATTTGTCATCATTAGAATACAGGATATGCTGGTAATGCACATCTGATCAGTAGACCAAGAAATTAGTATTAACAAACAGGCAGTGAGAGATACCAAGTAGAAATAATGCCTTAAGGTGCATTGGCTGTGTGGTTCCAGTCACATTGTATCATAGAGCAATCTCTGTTGGTAGTGTGAGGTCAATATCATGCCGGCCATCTTTACAAAACATTTACTGGTACCAATTTTAGGCTGGGTCGACCTGTGAACCTGGGTCAGTTAAACAAAATTAGCCTCGATGCAAATTCTAACCCAAAGATAGTGGATCTGTAAGAATCCTCCACTACAGAAGTGAAAGTGTGAGATGTTCTTATTTCCTGCTGAAATTCAGTATTGCAGTTAATATGTATAGGAAAATTCATTTATAGTGAAGTGAACTGACTGTTAGCTAATATTTAGGTTACTTCATTGGTACTGGACAGGCCAGAATTCGTCCATGCACAATGAGTACAGAGATACCTCTGTTCTCGTTGCCTTCAGTTATTGTTGGTTTTGTTTTTCGTCGAATTGTTGCGCAAAAAATGTGTCTCTGTTTTTGTTGGTTGCCTCGGATTTCGTCGGCGTGCCCATATTACCTCATTACTAATTTTGCGAAAACAAAGGGAACCATGTGTTTTTCTACTCAGTTTGGCGTTGTTTTTCGTTGTGTGAGCATCGCTTGCTAATAATAAAATATGAGAGCAGCATTAAGATTGCTGAAATTGGCCGCATGTACGGGAAGTCGCTATCCACGATAAGTTCCATGTGGCGTAAAAGGAAGGAATAAAGGAGGCTAATGTAGTGAAAAGCATGAATGTGCTAACGAAACAGAGATTGCAAACAATTGAAGATGTCGAACAATTATTATTAATTTGGATAAATCAAAACTAGTTAGATGGTGATTCTGTTTCGGAGCCAATCATATGTGAAAAGGCCAGACTGTTGTATACCGATCTCAGAAAATGCCAGGGATGAGTGCTAGTGTACTTAGTGATTTTAAAGCCAGCAGAGGATGGTTTGAAAAATTCAAGAGGCGTACTGGCATACACAGTGTTACTAGGTACGGCGAAGGTGCTAGTTCAGACAAGTCTGGGGCCGAAAAATATTATTAAACACTATATTCTCTATTAAATGTGTTTTTGGTATGTATTTTGGAGTTTCTAGAACAAATTAATTGCATTTACATTGATTCATATGGAAATAATTGCCTTGGTTTTCGTGGGTTCAGATTTCACCGATTGTTTTCTGACTGATTATTGACAAAAACCAAGGTATCACTGTATTGTATTCAAAGTAATGTTGCCAGATTGGATCAATATTAAATCAAAGGAAATGATGATGACATAACTCTAAGTATGTAATGAAACACATAAATTGAATAATAGTGAAAACAAATAAACCATGTCACAGAAACAAGAATAAACTGTATATTACAAAAAGAAACTAAACTTATACTGAGGAACATAGCAAGATTTCCATGGGACTGACATGAAATACAAATTTAATTTTAAAGAATGTGTGCAATGTAGAGTAAACATAACTTTGAAGAAAACAGGCTGTTAATAGAAAGAAAGATAACAACTGAATGTAACAAGGAGAATAACATTGTTAGAAGTGTACAACAGCAGAGAAATATAAAAGAAAGTCAGTTAGTTGTGTTAGCTTCAGCAAAATATATTTATGAAGAATAACCAGAAAGCACATAAACAGAATATATAAAAATGAATCTGTATTATATGTTGCTCTATGATTCATGTAGTTGTGTATGAATGTATGACTAATCTTCATACATAACATTTATTGATTAACATTATGCAGGCTACATCAGCTCTTGATACCAAAACCGAGCGCAGCATTCAGTCCTCTCTAGCCAAAGTGTGTGAGAACAGAACTACCATCATTGTTGCTCACCGTCTGTCTACAGTTATACATGCACACCAGATCATAGTGCTCAATGAAGGCGAAATCATAGAGATGGGAACGTAAGTTTCTGTGAATATATGTCCTATGTGTTTAAATAACTTGCTTGTCAGAAGTACAGATATCATTGAAATGGCCATGTTAGTTTTCATGTATACATGTTTATAATGCTTCATTAGCATGATTGTCAGAGTATATGTATGGGTACATAAGGTTTCATTGTCATATGTTTAATTGACATGATTGTCAGAGTAATATTATAGAGATGGACACATAAGTTTTCATCTAGATGTATGTTGTATGTTAAATTGACATAATTGTCAGAGTATAAGTACAGAGATGGGTTAGTTAGTTACATATCCTTTACAGGATGTTGCAGTCAACCCCTGCATTTTTGCTGTTGTTATGTCTTGGCAAGTTTACATTCAGTAGTTTGCCATTGCTTTCTGAACGACCAGCACCAATAGCATTTCGTAAAAAACCAGCACAAGACGGTCTGCTGCCAAATGTTTTCAGATGTGGGTATGTGGGATCACGAACCGTGTCCGTAACCCCTACGCCACAGAGTCGGCATAGAAATGGGTGCATTCATTCATTCATTCAGTAGCATGTCCTTTGCAGAACCTCGCTCCCATAACAACCTTCCGGAAAAACTCTTGATCATAAGCAAGATGTCCTGCATCTGATACACCCATCTGGAGATCATCCGCCACATCCTGCACCCATCTTCTCTTTGGCCTTCCTCTTCTTTTCTTCCCAGGCATATACCCCTCCATTATTGTTCTCTTCAAACTTTCATAACATTTCAAGTGACCAAAATATTTCAATTTTCTTTGTTTTATCATCTTTAGTATCCAACCTTCTTCAATATTCAGCTCTTGAAGTATAGATGCATTTGTTCTTTTCTTTATCCAAGATATTCTTAGAGCCCATCTATAACATTTATATTCAAAGGCATGTATGCGCTGTTCAGCTTGTTTAGTAAGTGTCCAGGTCTCACAGGCGTATGTTGCAATGGGAAAGATGCATGCTCTTAAAAATCTAATTTTTGTAGTTCTATCTGTCCCTCTCCAGTTTATTCAGTTGTTTTAGTCTTTGAAGAGCAATAAACATTTGTCATTTAATTTCTTTCATTGTGTCACCATTGTTGGTAATCAATGACCCAAGGTATTTGAAATTGTCTACCACCTCCAATTTTTCCTCATATTTCTTTCTCCATAGTAGTTCTATCTGTGTGCATTATCTTTGTTTTTGCTATAGAAATGAGTACATAAGTTTAAATCCAGGTATGTTTTGCATATTCTGTTGACATGATTGTCAAGAGTCCAAATAAGGATATGGACATGTAAGTTTTCATGTAGGTGTGTGTCGTGTGTTTAGTTGACATCATTCTCTGATTTACTTTATTTACCATGTCCTCAATATGCTGCAATGACATGAAAACAGGATTCTTTGCCCTTTTTTTTCTTTGCACTTGTCATCATCAAAGAGGGCACACACAAATCTTCTTCTTCTTCCACTTACACCTACAGATGTCAACCTGAATATGTTTATTTAAGGAAAACAGCTGTCAACATGAATTTGACGACATTCTCCAAAGAGGTTGTCCATAGATGGGGCTGGTGTAGGCCAAAATACTCCTGTTGGATAATTTCCAACTGTTCTGCATATGTTGGAGTATAATTCCATCTGTTCACATTGGACAATTTCCAACTGTTCTGCATATGTTGGAGTATAATTCCATCTGTTCACATTGGACAATTTCCAACTGTTCTGCATATGTTGGAGTATAATTCCATCTGTTCACATTGGACAATTTCCAACTGTTCTGCATATGTTGGAGTATAATTCCATCTGTTCACATTGGACAATTTCCAACTGTTCTGCATATGTTGGAGTATAATTCCATCTGTTCACATTGGACAATTTCCAACTGTTCTGCATATGTTGGAGTATAATTCCATCTGTTCACATTGGACAATTTCCAACTGTTCTGCATATGTTGGAGTATAATTCCATCTGTTCACATTGGACAATTTCCAACTGTTCTGCATATGTTGGAGTATAATTCCATCTGTTCACATTGGACAATTTCCAACTGTTCTGCATATGTTGGAGTATAATTCCATCTGTTCACATTGGACAATTTCCAACTGTTCTGCATATGTTGGAGTATAATTCCATCTGTTCACATTGGACAATTTCCAACTGTTCTGCATATGTTGGAGTATAATTCCATCTGTTCACATTGGACAATTTCCAACTGTTCTGCATATGTTGGAGTATAATTCCATCTGTTCACATTGGACAATTTCCAACTGTTCTGCATATGTTGGAGTATAATTCCATCTGTTCACATTGGACAATTTCCAACTGTTCTGCATATGTTGGAATATAATTCCATCTGTTCACATTGGACAATTTCCAACCGTTCTGCATATGTTGGAGTATAATTCCATCTGTTCACACAATTTCCAACTGTTCTGCATATGTTGGAGTATAATTCCATCTGTTCACATTGGACAATTTCCAACTGTTCTGCATATGTTGGAGTATAATTCCATCTGTTCACACAATTTCCAACTGTTCTGCATATGTTGGAGTATAATTCCATCTGTTCACATTGGACAATTTCCAACTGTTCTGCATATGTTGGAGTATAATTCCATCTGTTCACATTGGACAATTTCCAACTGTTCTGCATATGTTGGAGTATAATTCCATCTGTTCACATTGGACAATTTCCAACCGTTCTGCATATGTTGGAGTATAATTCCATCTGTTCACACAATTTCCAACTGTTCTGCATATGTTGGAGTATAATTCCATCTGTTCACACAATTTCCAACTGTTCTGCATATGTTGGAGTATAATTCCATCTGTTCACATTGGACAATTTCCAACTGTTCTGCATATGTTGGAGTATAATTCCATCTGTTCACATTGGACAATTTCCAACTGTTCTGCATATGTTGGAGTCTAATTCCATCTGTTCACATTGGACAATTTCCAACTGTTCTGCATATGTTGGAGTATAATTCCATCTGTTCACATTGGACAATTTCCAACTGTTCTGCATATGTTGGAGTATAATTCCATCTGTTCACATTGGACAATTTCCAACTGTTCTGCATATGTTGGAGTCTAATTCCATCTGTTCACATTGGACAATTTCCAACTGTTCTGCATATGTTGGAGTCTAATTCCATCTGTTCACATTGGACAATTTCCAACTGTTCTGCATATGTTGGAGTATAATTCCATCTGTTCACATTGGACAATTTCCAACTGTTCTGCATATGTTGGAGTCTAATTCCATCTGTTCACATTGGACAATTTCCAACTGTTCTGCATATGTTGGAGTATAATTCCATCTGTTCACATTGGACAATTTCCAACTGTTCTGCATATGTTGGAGTATAATTCCATCTGTTCACATTGGACAATTTCCAACTGTTCTGCATATGTTGGAGTATAATTCCATCTGTTCACATTGGACAATTTCCAACTGTTCTGCATATGTTGGAGTATAATTCCATCTGTTCACATTGGACAATTTCCAATTGTTCTGCATATGTTGGAGTATAATTCCATCTGTTCACATTGGACAATTTCCAACTGTTCTGCATATGTTGGAGTATAATTCCATCTGTTCACATTGGACAATTTCCAACTGTTCTGCATATGTTGGAGTATAATTCCATCTGTTCACATTGGACAATTTCCAACTGTTCTGCATATGTTGGAGTATAATTCCATCTGTTCACATTGGACAATTTCCAACTGTTCTGCATATGTTGGAGTATAATTCCATCTGTTCACATTGGACAATTTCCAACTGTTCTGCATATGTTGGAGTCTAATTCCATCTGTTCACATTGGACAATTTCCAACTGTTCTGCATATGTTGGAGTATAATTCCATCTGTTCACATTGGACAATTTCCAACTGTTCTGCATATGTTGGAGTATAATTCCATCTGTTCACATTGGACAATTTCCAACTGTTCTGCATATGTTGGAGTCTAATTCCATCTGTTCACATTGGACAATTTCCAACTGTTCTGCATATGTTGGAGTATAATTCCATCTGTTCACATTGGACAATTTCCAACTGTTCTGCATATGTTGGAGTATAATTCCATCTGTTCACATTGGACAATTTCCAACTGTTCTGCATATGTTGGAGTATAATTCCATCTGTTCACATTGGACAATTTCCAACTGTTCTGCATATGTTGGAGTATAATTCCATCTGTTCACATTGGACAATTTCCAACTGTTCTGCATATGTTGGAGTATAATTCCATCTGTTCACATTGGACAATTTCCAACTGTTCTGCATATGTTGGAGTATAATTCCATCTGTTCACATTGGACAATTTCCAACCGTTCTGCATATGTTGGAGTATAATTCCATCTGTTCACACAATTTCCAACTGTTCTGCATATGTTGGAGTCTAATTCCATCTGTTCACATTGGACAATTTCCAACTGTTCTGCATATGCCTGCCACTCATGGTTACATTCAACAGTATCTCCTCTCTTTAGCTTGTTGAACAAGTGGTATCTTGGCCTGTTATGTTCTGAACAGAGTCTGAAGATTGTCACTTGTTCATTTCTGTTCAATTGTTACAATAAAACCAGTAGCTAATAGTAATGTTGGCAAGGAGATGTACTTTCATAATTATTTGTATTGTGAACACATTGTTGTAGAAGTCATGCAAAAGCACGCTCTGTTGTGCTGCAGACAGTCAATTCTGTTGGTCGTCCTTATTGATTCAGACAGAAGTTACATTTTTTTTTATATGCTCCCAGTTTCCATGAATGTTTCCTAGTAGTATTTCAGGGTTGCATTTCTGTTTTCAGTCACCAAGAACTCCTCGACAAAGGCAACCACTATGCTGAAATGTGGAGACAACAGTTAACGAAACATGATAATGGAGGAGAGCAGATAATTCCTGATTCAGCCAACAGTATACAGCAGACTGAAAATGAGAGTGGTAGTTAGACATAAGTTGGTGTGCAAAGTTCTCATGTAATCTACATTTACTTAGAGTTGTTAATGACTACTGTCATTCATTGTTGGTAACTTTATTTTACTTTCTGTATTCACAGATTTAAGAATGATGGAGTTTTGTAAAAGATTTTCTCAGTTATGTGATTCTATCTACTGTTCTGAAAACTTGATTTTATGTTTGTAGCTGCCATTTTGTTGTTTTAGTAAGGTAACATTTACAGACACTTTACAGTTATGGCAATCCATAAAGAAATCCTTTTCCTGTTGAAGATCTTCCACATTTACCCTGAGATGGATTTTGATTGCCATGTGTCTATGAATAGCTAGGCTTCCATTTTTTCACTTTTCAGTCACCACATCAGACTTCAGTGCAGCAACTTTTGAACCAGAATTGCTTTCCTTCAACTTTCTTCATCAGGAGCCTGGTCTGGAGTAGACATGTGGTGATTATGGTCTCAGGCGCAGGGAAAAGTTAAGGCCATGGTATGGATATATACCCTGTATCACACCTAGAGCACCAGCAGGCTCTGTGCTAGGTTTATGCAACCCCATGAAAGACTTCTACCAGATATCCTTATCGTACACCATGGATAAATAAATGTGAACCAGACTACAGGTGTTCTCAGAGTTGCTAGCTCCTAGAGATTAGGTGACAAGAAACCATGAAGTGGAAAAGCCCTGTGGCACTCATCAGTCCACCCTCAAATCACAGGTATATGCTATCCAAAGGTGTGCTCTACTAATTTGACAAATGAGTTATAGTGTCACCGAGTGTGATTCCTACTGATGACAATTAGGTTTGAATATCCAACAAACAAGAGTCCTACTAAATGACAATTCAATTCAAATGTCTACTACGTGTATACTAGGTGAAACATTGTGCTGTCCTATGAAATCATCAAGAAAGCTAAATGGTTCCATAAATCGCAGGAAGAAGCCAGATGTGGGGCCCATAAGATGCTTTAACCGCAGCTCTGCTGTAAACAAGCTCAATGCAATTACTTTAAAAACAAACAAATATATTGGGTGAACACAAAAGTAGAAAAACACATTAATGAAATGGTTTATATTATTATTTGTTACCCAACTTCAGTTGCTTCTCTCAATTTTACACATGTCATAAATATTCTATTCTAGGTAGACTTTCTAATTGACATTTTGACAGGCAGTGGCCAATTTGTCTTAATGCTTTACAATTTCCAACTGACGGACATCTGCTCCCCAAACCAAGAGATCCAAGGCAGGGATTGTGACATCAGGTATTTCTGGAGAACTGTCATTCAGTTTGGCATGAAATTGGCAATCTTTCAGTTAGAGCCAGGCACCATACCTCCAAGTTGTTTTGACCCCCTTCACCTCTTACCCACTTCTACTAACTTTAAGAAATAGAAACGAAGATGCATTAGTCTTATGGAAGGGCCCATATGCACGTTGTGCATGTAAAAAATCCTTTGGCAGTTGGACACCGCCAAAAGTTGCTTGAATCACTACTGTCCAAACTACATTTTAGGTTTAAATACCCATCATGCAACCCCATGCAAGACTTCTAGCATACGTCCTCATCGTACAACATGTGTAAATAGATCAAGAAACCATAAAGTGGACAAGCTTATGGCACTAATCAGAAAAAAATCCCTCAGCAGTTGGACACAGCGAAGAGAAGCCTGAATAACTATTGTCCAGAGTACATTTTAACAATGAGAAAATCTACCTGCAATAAAATATTTACATTGTACTCGGGGAGGAGATGAGCACTGCAAGAAGATCTCTTACCCAAAGCAATAATGTGATGGTTAGCATGTAGTGGGTGTTGATTCTTCCACCATTGCATTCCTATGACCCAAGTCTGGGTTATGGGTTTTGATTGCATGTTTGTTTACATGGTGTGTATTCTGGAATATAGGTTTTACAAAAACCACATATATAGAATAATAGATGCATCTGCTTTTGTAGCTCATGCCTTTTTGGATTTTGAACATAGCTACACCATGCTGTATTTAAAGGTTTGTATTCCTATCAATCTGGATTTTTACAAATTAACCTGGATTCTTTAGTCGAACCAGGCTAACCCAGGAAGGTTAACCCAGTCAACAATTGCCTGCAGAAGTCGGATGTGTCGACCTAGAGGCACAGTATCGCAGCTCCGCTGTAAACAGGCACAACACAATCACATCCAAAAAAGACTCAGGATGAACGCAGAAGAAGAAGAAGAACCAGACTAGAAAGGTCCCAGAAAATGTCTTAGTAAAGGCTGGTATGATATTGACCACATCACCCATTGAGTGCCAATTGGTCTGTAAAAATATGGGCTAGCACCATATACCCAACATGTCAGAAGGTATGAAAAATGGGTCCTTTATTTTGTATGTTGTTCTTCTATCTTGTGATGTGGTTATGATGGCGCTGAATCAGTTCAAAAAGTAAGACCTTTCGAAATTAATACGTGTAAATAATTTCTTCAAGAACCTTGATTTTTACTCTTTAAAAGTTTCTTAAGCTCAACCAAAAAATTACTGTCCTGTATTAATTCACTGTACCATGTCATTTATATTCTTTATCATTTAAAATAGTTATGCTAATTCCTGGGTAAGAAATGTCCAGGTATTGGTTAAAAGAGATAACATCTTGACAACCCCATGAGCAAAGAAACAAACAACTGAAACACAAAACATGAGTACCTATTGCTGAAAACCTTTTCAGTGAAACATGAGTGCTTTTTGTTAATTATTAATTCATTTTATAGTTCATCATTAAATTTTCACATATGTTCATAATAATTAACTGTTTTTAAATTATAATGTGGTTTCCAACGACCTTCAAAGGTAAGGTCTCTTTGCAGCAGAGGCACACACCCCTCCCATTTTATTTATGGGTATATCACCATCATGTACCAATTGGTTTAAAAAATATGGGGTTAACATATACCCAACATGCCTCAAGGCGTGTAAAAGGGTTCTATCATTAGTTTGTTGCATATCCTTTACAGGACATCGCAGTCAAACCCAGCATTTTTGGGCTGTTTGTAATTGCTTTCTGAATGACCAGCACTCACAGCATTGTATGAAAATACCAACGTGACGTGGTCTGCTGCCAAATCACCCGCGATATGTGAGATTACGAAGTGTGTCCGTAACTCCGTCACCACATAGCCAGTGTTCTATATTTACTTAACTTTAAATTCAATATTTACAGTTTTTATCATAAATGTTTTTTTTTGTATTGTTGCATTTTATGTACATAATGATGTACATAATTGAAACATTCTGTTATTGAATTAAGTCTGGAAATAGTGTACACCTGATAAATGAAGATATACTAATCACAATCAGGTAACATCTTCGCAGCAAAGGTCAGCTGCAGAGGATCTCTACCATTCTCTGTCTCATACTGTGATAGAGAAGTCTAATGTATTCCCAACTCTTCTTTTAGTGTTAACTTCCCATTCCTCAGAACAGGTCACAATCGATTATGAAACCACATAAATATATATATATATACAATTTAAGATTGGTTATACATATGCACATGTTGATTGGTGCCCCAAACAGCAGATCACTGCCTCGAAGACAAGAAATCAAGGCAGACTCTGACCTAGAGAAACAACAGTGACAGCTAAATTTTACAGACCACAGAATGAACTAAAGACAGTGACATTTATACAAGAGACAAAATTGCAGATACTGATAATTTATTTCAAGCAAACGAAAGAAGAAGAAGAATCTTCCCATTTAAATCGTCTTCCTCCTGCACATTGACCTCTCACCTTTCCCTCCAGTATGGTTTATTATTTCTGCTTACGTGCACAAAATATTGTATTTGTTTAATCTTTGTTTCATTCAATAATTCTGTTGTCATTACCGTTTAACTAATAAAGTTATTTTCCACAAAAGCTGTATCCAGCATATCAGTTCAGAAATATGACGCTCACATTATTCGTATGGTTATTTTCTCAGACTAATCTGTGTGCACGTTTGTATTTTAAAGCTTTACCTTCCACCACCACCAAGGTTTTATTTGCTCCACATGAACGTTCGTGTCAGTATTATAAATGTCTATGTATGTGTATTAGCACATCCATAGTTGTGCGTGCTAATTCTCGTCTGCTGGTGAAGCAGATATAACTGGGCCAGTAAAATATTGTCTGTTGTCATCATGTAAAGCAATGTTACTGTATTATGTATCGGTATGTTTTTAAGAAGCCATGCTGGCATAGTAGTTGGTGTGCTTACTTATCAAGACAGTTGTCCAGGTTCAGTCCTCAGCAGTGACAGGATTCTCTTTTCCGAGCAGTATGACTCTGGGGTCGATTGTACAATGGGTACTGGATGATTTTCAGAATTGTCTAAGAAGGAAAGGTTGTCAAGTTGGCAGCTGGCCACCCAACCTCATTATGTCATGGTATAGTATATGTGAAGACCTAACATTGCACACTCCTATGGTAGATTTTGTCATGTGACCATTTTTTTTTAGTTGCATATCCCTTACAGGACGTTGCAGTCAACACCAGCATTTTACTGCCGTTGTTGAGGTCTTGGCAAGTTTTTACGTTCAGTAGTTTGCCATTGCTTTCTGAATAACTGGCTCCTATACCAACACGTTAAAACCAGCGCGACATGGTCTGCTGCCAAATCAGTCACCGCTGTGTTTCGAGCACGGGTAAGCGGCATTATAAATTGCGTCCTCAGCGCCATTGCCACGGAGACCATCTTTACCTGTTTTATATGTTAAAATGTGGCATGTCCTTTGCAGGACCTTGTGATCAACCCCAGGATGATTTACTAGGCAATTTTACGTTCAGGGATTTGCCATTGTCTTTCCAAACAAGACATCAACGTTGAAGCGCAGCTAACCGGTGTACATAATGATCCCACTATCCTGCCATTAGTGCACTGGAAGCTTCAACAACAGAAATAGGCAGGTTAACACAGACTGAAACAGAATGTGTCTTTCTTGATTGAGAAAGTAATATTATTGAATTCAAATTATTCTGAACCAGCTGTATCAGGGATAAAAGTATAAGTATCAGTTTTCATGTATACACATATTTAAAAAAATACATTGCACAAATATTTTAAAGAAACATACTTCCTTCTCCAGATAAACAGTTGTTTATCCTGGATTTTGAATAGACATTGCTAACTGGCAACTTCCATCATATTCTACTCTTAATAGATACATGTAATATTGATGAGACTGTAAAAATGTCATGATTGAAGATGAGTACTTTATAATTCAAAAAGTAAATAATGGTTTGATGTGAGTACAATTTGTTGGGCCCTTTAGGGGGGAATTTTCTTTTAATTTTGTAAATTTTTGAGTTTGGTATTGAGGAGACTAATAATAATGTAGTGATAAAGACTGAGTACTTTATTATTCAAAAAGTAAAATAGTTTAAAGCTGGCACAATTTTTTGGACCCTGTATGGAATTTTACTTTAATTTTGTAATCTTTCTTTTAGCAGTTGCTACTCATTATTTTATGACATCTTTGATTTTTTTTTCTTTACGTCTATTTCTTATTGATAAAGCATGTAAAAAGAATCTCTCATGTACAAATACAGGCACGATGTTTATATCCAGTTGACGTATTTCTGTAAAATGATACTTGTAAGTCATAAACAGTCTAATATTATTCTTTGAGTGCTTTTTTAGCTTAAATTAAACATAATCAGAAATTTTCTATAAACATTATTTCAAAGTTTATATTTTTTTTTCATGCATGTGATTTTATTGGTGGGAGTGATTGATTGAATTGAGTGAGGAGATATGAAGACCCTTTTCAAGAAGTCTGTTCAGTTAACCTGAAAGTTGTATTTTGTTTAGCATCTGTTATCAGCCAGCCATTAAATCAATCTAAGTTATGTAGCACTGTATCATAGTAAGATCTCATTGAATAAACAAATTTAATGTTGATGTACATGTTGAAAAAGAATTAAATGTTCACTATGTTGTCATTATGCCAGTGTTACAAGTTTATTCTTGATATTAACATTTAACATAGAAACATAGGCAGAATTATATTTGTGTTGAAAACAATTATATTCAGAGTAGGCACTGTGCTTCCTCAAACTACTTGAGAATGAACTAAAATAACCTACTAACATCACTGCATATGGTACAGACCCATAGGTACTCTGTCACAGCAGATGTTGATTGTTCCTACAGTGTGCTGATTATACAAACATCCAATTATTTCTCTAATGTGTTCGCTTAAACTGATTGTGAGTTCACTTACGAATTTGTAGTCTGTGTTGAAAACTGAGGTAGCATAATGGCTAGATGCTGACCTGGGGTCATGGATTAAATCTGCATCAAGGCAGGTTTTTTAAAATTTGATCTGGGCTCCCAGGCCAAAAAAAAAATCTTGTTGAGTTGAGTTGAGTTAAAAACCAACATCACTATTTCAGGACATTCACAAATGCGCTCCATTCCCTCATTCAACAGCCAGCGAAGAGTCATACTACTAATCATTCCCACCGCTATCTGATTGAAAATTCTCCTTGTCTTCCCTCTCAGTTTTGAGATTCTTCCAGAACCCCTGCCGATCCCCCGCAATATCATTCTTTCCACATACAGGTTCTGAATCTGTTCCCCCGCCTTTTCCACTTGGTCCCACAGGCACTCGACCACCTCTCCCTTGTCCATAAGTTATCTACTACCAAGCCTTATTCCCTACCAGCCTATCAGCTTGTCCTTCTGCTTTCATCGTGAGTGTTTTTTCGGATGTAGTTGCATTGTGCCTGTATACAGCAGAACTGCGATACTTGTGCCTTTCGGCTGGCACATCCGACTTCTGCGGGCATTTGTTGACCGGGTTAACCTTTGGAAGGACATTCGACTCTCACTGTTGTGGTGTCACCTACATCCCAGCAAGTAAAGTCAGAACAGCCAAAGACATCTCGGTCAGCCCTCAAGGAAAGGCAGGGGCAGACCATGGGCATTCCACACCATCCAAGGAAGCTTCCAAAATTACAAAGCCGACACATATCGCTCTGGTACTCGACTCAACCAAGGTACGTTCTGCACATGGCTGCTTAGCCTCACTTCCATATATTGGGCATTTCGTTCGCCACAGGCCACTCCCCATGCAAACCAGGAGAGGTCCATTTGCAGATGACATCCACTCAGTGAGCTTTCAGTTTGGACTTTCCACAAAATGGGTTTGCTAGCCAAGCAATATTCCCATTCGTGCCTCTGGGTCGCTTTCTCGACTCTTATTGTGGTTTCTTCTTCTTCTTCTTCGTTCATCCGGAGTTTTTTTTTTGGATGTGATTGCGTTGTGCCTGTTTACAGCAGAGCTGCGTTCTTGCGCCGTTAGGCCGACACATCCGACTTCTGAGCGCATTTGTTGACCGGGTTAACCTTCCCGGGGTTATTGTGGTTTTATCCCTATCCCAGCTGGCCCACCTAGAACAGCAGAAGACATCCCGGTCAGCCCTCAAGGGAAGGCAGGGGCATACGATGGGCATTCCCTGCCATCCAAGGAGGCTTCCATAATTGCAGAGCCTACACACAGTGCTCTGGTACTGGGCTCACCCAAGGAATCGTCATGTCCTGCACATGGGTGCTTAGCCTCACTTCGGTAGATTGGACACCCCGTTCCCCACAGGCTGTTCCTCTGAATACCGGGGGGGGGGGGGGGGGGGGGGGGGGGGGGGGAGAGAGATCAGTATGCAGATGACATCTATATAGCGAGTTTTCGCCTCAGACTTCCATGTAATAGATTCACTAGCCAAGTAATATTCCATTTCGTGCCTGTGGCTCGTTTTTTCCACCTTTGGTAACGCTCACTCAATGGACTTTCGGTACTGACTTTCCTTGTAATGGATTTGCTAGCCGAGCAATATTCCATTTTGTTCCAATGGGGCACTTTTTCCATCTTTGACAACGCTGACTCAATGAGCTTTCAATACCAACTTTCTTCGTAATGGATTTGCTAGCCATTTCATACCACTAGAAAGCTTATACCTTTATTGTTGCTCACACGATTCGGTTTTCCCACTTTGTGGATTTGCTAGCCAAGCAGTATTCCATTTTGTGCATTGGGGTCGCTAGTCTGCATCATTTAATGGTCAGAACTACGATGATATCTGATTGTCTTCACGCCTCTGACTTTTGTTCTTGATTAATGAAAACATTCTTGACAAATGATTTCGCAGTAGCTCGTCTTGCGGTGATCCAAGAATTTCGCAGGAACAACGGGCAGTGAACCAACGTGAGCCGGACCGCCCGGCTGCGCCTGAGATCCAACTATGAGCTTTTTAACTGCAACAACTTTAATATACGCTATTGGAGCTGGAATTACCATGGCTTCTGGCACCAGACTTGCCCACCAATAGATCCTCGTTAAAGGGTTCAAAGCGTACTCATTCCAATTACGGATCCTCGATAGAGTCCCGTATCGTATTGTTAATTTTTGTCACTACCTCCCTGTGCCGGAAGTGGATAAGTTGTGCGCCTGCTGTTTTCCTTGGATGTTGTTGTTTCTCATACTCCCTCTCCGGAATCGAACCCTGATTACCCGTCACCCATTACAAACATGGTAGGCATGTCACGTACCATCGACATTTGATAGGGCAGACATTTGAAAGATGCGTCACCAGCACGTAAGACCATGCGATCAGCACAAAGCTATCCAGAGTCACCAGTGGGAACGCCGCGCCCTGCGAAGGATGAAGATTGGTTTTGAACTTTAAAAAAAAAAGCTCTCTTTCTGCGAGGGTCGGAGCTTGGTAAGCATGTATTAGCTGTAGCTGTAGAATTGCCACAGCGTGGATAGCCATTCCACACAAAACGATCCTTTTTCCACCCTACTTATCATTCTCCTTGAGTCTGTAATGAATTCAGTGTGTTTTGCAGTGGTCTCCTCTAACCAACGGAATTCCTCTGTTACTGCTTTCACCTCCATTCTCATGCTGAAGGTCTTCTCATATGCCAGATTCTTTTTTTTTTTTTCAAACAGTCCATTAGCCTTCGCGATGAAACCCCAACCACTACGTCTGTTTCTCACCACTGACCCATCGGTGTACATCACTATGTTACCTTGATGTGTGTTAGTCTAGATCAGTTGCAGCTCAACATCTGTGCGGCCTGCTGCCCATTCTCTGCACTCACAACCCAGCGTTACCGTGATATTGGTCTTCTGGTACTTTAATCCACTCTTTTTCACGATTGATGGTCTCTAGATCACACACCTGGCGTATGGATATTTCCGCCTGTACCATTAGGACCTGCCTCATCTCAGTCTATGACCCGCAATAAAATCCATGGCTGCATGCAGGGGATGATCCCTATCTGCAGCAACTCTCAGGTATCATTTGGCTTGAAGGACCCTTTGTCTTTCCGCCATTGTTGGTAGCGCCAGGATATGCCTCATGCATATAATTGGTGTGTCCTTTGTGCACCCCAGGATCACCCACATGGCCGCATTCTGTATGCTCTCCAACATTTCAAGCTGGCTCTTTGACATTGTCAGCAGGCCCAAACCATACTAAATTACGGGAATTATTAACTGCTTCGCTCTCCGAAGGTTGTGGGTTCGCTTCAGGCTACGTCTTTCGGTTCACGAATGCATTTTTCTCTGAGGCTCCTGGGGGTCGTCGCATGAGCTACGGAGTTTGTGCTTTGTGCAACGCTTTCGGTAGGCTGCCCTGCGGAAAGAGACCGAGCCATATGTGATAAAACCCGGTGAAATTAAATCGATCCTCTCGAAGTCTAAGACTTTTTTAGGAGGTCAGAAGTCCATGAACCCATGCACAATGCAATTTGATGCTCATAAAGGACCACCACAATCCATTGGACAATCCAAGGGCAGACTTCCATGTCGAACAGGGTGTATTCCTGACCCTGTTATAACCATCTTCCCGGTCGATAGCAACCGCCACTGTTTCTCATTTATCCTGGAAGCACTCATTAACATTAAATGAGATGTTAGCGTGGCAGAATGGATAAGAACGCATGTTTTTAAACATCTGGTGTGCTGATGACGAGGTAAGGAGTTTAACCCCTACATCGGACAGTTGGACTAAAATGTTGACCTCTCAATCTTGACGTAAATTACAAGTTCCTCTGAAGTCGGAGTTGGTAGCCTGATGGCGAGGAACACTATTAATAGGAAAAGCTAACCCACACGAAGAATTAAGTCAAACACTACTTGAAATAGTGTGTATGGACTACGTATGAGTTCAAAGCGAGCGAGCGCAAAAAAAAAAAAAAAACATCAAATGCAAATGTTGCCGCATTGACCCAAGTGTCTTTCCCAGGTAAGTAACTCCCAAGACGTTTGGGAAGCAGGTTAAGACTTTCCAAATGGTACTGTAGACTGCATGCAACTGTCTTTTCGAATACCTTGCCAAAGGTGTTTTGCGGAATTATGATTCTATATCCATTAAGTATTGAGTTATCCTTACCTGGCCTAGGGAGTGGGACCAGGTAGCTGTGCAATCAATTCTGGGGTATTTCTACCATTTTCATGCTTAGGTTGAAACAAAGAACCATCTTCTCCAAGTCCCCATCATTTACGTTCTTCTTATGGGTATACCCAACCCCATCCGGGCCTGGTGCTTTGGGAAGCCAGTGTGATATTGACTATATCATCACCCACCAAGTGACAATTGGTCTTACACAAATATATGTCTACCACCATATACCCAGTGTGATTTGGCGTGTAGGGAGGTTTTTTACTTTTATTTACATGTGACACTTATGTTGTGTTAATTTAATAATAGTCACGTCATCCACTATCAGATTGACCGCGGTATTGATCTCTTATCCATAGGGAAGACGTCTATTGCGGGTACTTAAATCAAACAATCTGCTCTCTCAATGCCAGAGGGACAATGCATTGTGGCCAGAGCAACAGATCTCCAAAAGCTTATGAAGATGAGATGGAATTCATAAGGACGAACAATCCCAAGAACAACATCGCTCGGTACTTGGGACTGAAACTTGCTAGTGACCAAGACGCAGTACAAGGTATATCTTTATATGCATCACACGGCCATGGACACGAGCATTTTCCTGTTCTTTTGAGCGAAGCCAATAACCAAATCCCTGATCATATAAAGAAACAGTACATTCAGCCGCGAAAGCTGTGTGTACTATAGTAAAGAATCGATCGATTCATTTTGTGAAAGTTATTATAGTCTCAAGTCAATGGATTGCATCCTACTGCTCTCATGAGGTGCAGCCTGTGACGAATGGTAGGCTAAGCATAAGTATATGGAAGTGAGATAAGCAGATAGGTACAGAGTTTGACGCTTCCCTGTGTGAGCAAAGAACCGAATGATCATGTGCCTCGACTCTGCATTGATGCATTCTGGGATGGCAGGAAATTTGCATGCTGTCCCTGATGGCATGCATGGGGCTGTTCTGAGGGGCCTATTTTAATGCACCACCTGTATATGGAGAGGCAGTGACGTCACCAAATGGGGGGAAATGGAATTCCCTGCTAAAACTACTCAGAAAGAGTATAACAGTTAACATATGCCAGGAAAAAATCTGATGTTGATCGAACGGTGTAAATATCACATTTCTGATGTATGTAAACAAACACGTCTTTTTTCCCCACAACTCTTGCAGTCCTGTTTGCTTCACACGTGACTACACCCTTGCGTAGGGATGTACACTTCTGTGAACGCCAAACATTACACGTGTGTTTATTGTCTTGGTGGCCTCAAAGGGTTCCCGAATTGATATTTATAGGACTAAAGTAGTATAATAGACTCACTAAAGTAGATCTCACATTGAGAAGACTTGAGGATAATAGAACTATAACCTTGTCTAGAACCTAGGGAATGATATTAATAGTGAACGACCTAAAAGCTCACGGAGATGAATTGCAGACATTTGATGAATAATATGGGGAGAATTCGCATGGAGATGCAGGAGATAGCAAAGGACTGGACGGCTTATAGTGAGTTGGTTGAGGTCCGATGCTCCAATGGGGGAAGTTAAAGGTAAAAGTAAAAGGAGAAGAATTTTCTAAGACAACTCAGTTGAAAGTGATTAAGTCTCTTTCATGTCAGTTGTACATTGTGCTGGTTTCACGGGTGTACAGAAGAGTTAGTAGAAAAAGTGTCGCATACATCTTCAGTTATATAGTCAGTTTGATTCATCTCCGATCGCAAACGGTGCTTTTAGGTTCCTACATATACACGTGTTAGCAATTGAGTTGTTTAATTCATCATCAATATGACTACTTAGGGAAAAATAAAAGTAATCACAGCGTTCCACATATTTTAGTTTCTGATCATTAATAATAATAATAATTGGTAGGTCAGTATGGACGAATGGATAAGAATGCGTGTTCTTAAACATCCGGTGTGCTGAAGCCGAGGTAAGAGGTTCAACCCATACACTGGACAGTTGGAATAAACTGTTGAACTATCGTCCTTGACTTTGGGACGTAAATTACAAGTACCTCTGAAGTCGGAGTGGGTTCGCCATATGGCGAGGGTCACTGTTAATAGGTAAAGCAAAGCCACATGCAAAATTCAGTCCAGCATTACTACGTAGTAGTGGCGTGTCTGGACTACGTTTGAGTTCAACCAAGCGAGCGCAAATAATAATAATAATAATAATAATAATAATAATAATAATAAGTGGTTCACTTCGGAGATGCTTGGTGTAGCACTTCAGTCTTACTGGTGAAACTGGGTAGATTGGGAAAATTATAGAGGAACAATGTTATTGTCGATTCCAGGGAAAGCAGGATCATTCTGGAGACATTGAGAGATGCTACTGACAAACAACTAAGGGGTGAACAAGAATCATTCTGGAGACATTGAGAGATGCTACTGACAAACAACTAAGGGGTGAACAGGGATCATTCTGGAGACATTGAGAGATGCTACTGACAAACAACTAAGGGGTGGACAAGAATCATTCTGGAGACATTGAGAGATGCTACTGACAAACAACTAAGGGGTGAACAAGGCAGGCTTCCAGTGAAACATAACCTCCACTGGCTTGTTGCAAAGAAGTCATCGGGAAACTGCATTTTAGATTCGTATTTGGCATTGGGATCCCTGTCATTACCAAAAACAAATTCATGTATGGATTCCATTTGTACTTTTGTTGTTCCCTGAATTCTCGTTACCTGGAGGACAATATTAACAGTTTTATTCATTTCTTCTTCTTCTTCTTCTTCTCCTCCTTCTTCTTCTTCTTCTTCTTCTTCTTCTTCTTCTTCTTCTTCTTCTTCTTCTTCTTCTTCTTCGTTTATCTGGAGTGTTTATTTATATTTTTCCAGACGTAATTGCGGTGTGTCTCGTTATGCACCCTTGCGCCAAAGCCCTTAGGCCAACACATCCGGCTTTAGCGGTCGTTTTTAAGACCTGGTTAGCCATCCTGGGAGACTCTCACTGCTGTGGTTCCGTCCACATCCCAGCTGGTCAAGTTAGAACGGTCGAAGAATTCACGGTCAACCCTCAAGGGAAGGCAGGGGCAGTCCATGGGCATTTAATGCCATCCAAGGAGGCTTCCACAAATGCAGAGCCGATACATAGCGCTCTGGTACCGGGCTCACCCAAGGAATCGCCAAGTCCTACACATGGCTGAATTAATTCTCACTTCCATGTATTCGGCATTTCGTTCGCCACAGGCCGCTCCCCGCACAAACCAGGAACGGTCGATCTGCAGACGGCGACCACAAGCGAGCTTTCGATTCGAACGTGTGCTGAACCCTATGCCCGGAAGTCTAGATAGTCAGAGCTGTTAAGGGCACGAAGGACATTTAACTCGGACGTTTTTGCTTTGTGCCAATTTATTTGCAACCTTTAGGCCGGCACATCCAACTTCTGCGAGTGTTTTTTTTTTTTAACAGGTTAGCCTTCCTGGGGGTTTCGAGGGCATTCTGTTGTGGTGTCGCCCACATCTCAGCTGGTCAAAGTAGAACGGCCAAAGACATCACGGTCAACCCTCAAAGGACGGCAGGGGCAGACCATGGGCATTCCCCGCCTTCCAAGGAGGCTTCCAGAATTGCATAGCCGGCACATTGCACTCTGGTACTGGGCTCACCCAAGGAATCGCCACGTCCTACTCATGGCTAATTTAATTCATCACTTCCATATATTGGATATCTCGTTCGCCACTGGCCGCTCCCCACGCAAACCAAGTACGGTCAGTCTGCGGACGACGTCCACTCAGCAAAATTTTGCTTCGGACTTCAACGTAATGGATTCGCTAGCCAAACGTTCCATTTCGTGTTAATTTGACGTTTTTCCACCTTAGTCTGCAGGCGACATCCTCTCTGCAGCGTTCAATTCGAACTTCTACGTAATGGATTCGCTTGCCAAGCGTTCCATTTCGTATTAATGAGACGACACTCACTCGGCAAGTTTCCGCTTCGGACTTTCACGTAATGAGGCGATATCCACTCAGTAAGCTTTCGCTTCGGACTTTCACGTAATGGATTCGCTAGCTAAGCTTTCCATGTCGTGTTAATAAGATGTGTCTCCACCTTTGATTACGCTCACTCAATGACGTTTTTATGGAGACTTGCATCGTAACCATAGCGTGCGATTGGGGCACTTTTTCACCTTTTGTAACGCTCACGAGGAAGGCTACGTGTGCTGCCGGCTCAGCACCTTACCTCCATGCAGCAGAGAGCGAGTAACGGCCAGGCCCTCTCATCCGGAGGATCCCTCATATTCCTTGGCTGAGAGCCTTAGAACAGGTGTCTCGACCAAGCATGGAGCAGGCTCAGCATCTCATCTCAATTTTGCAGTGGGTGAGTATCGGCCCAGCCCTCACATCCGAGGGATATTGACTAAAATGCGTTCAGCCATATCCCCCAACTGAGAGCCGTAGAATATGTGTCTGGACCAAGAATTAAGTGGCATCGTGAGCCTGATTCGGACTTGAGAGCTATGGATTTGCTTATCTCTGGCGTTCAATTGCCTGACCCAAGTCTACCTGCAAGGCAGCAGGTATGTGTCTGGTTCCTATCCCTTGACCTGTCCGACATGGTAGCTATGCTACCGTCGGCATAGTTCTTGGGGTCATTTGAACACGCAAGCCCCTCTACCACGACATGGTGGAGACACGCCATAGAGGGTTTTATTCATTTGAGTACAAAGAACGTGGTGAAGAATAGATACAAATGTCAATAGTGTGTTGTACATCCTTTTCAGTATGCATCAGACTCCATAAAGGGTGCAGATAGCAACTCTGTAATTGTGGAGACCGGGAGTTCAGGCTGATAATTCTTTTGATAGCTATGTAGTTGTTTGCTTGGATGGGTTGTTTTGTTCGACACATTCGAGCTTATAAACTATTATAATTAAAGTCTGAGGAACTGTGAGGGAAGACTGTGGTGCCTTCGCCTCGACAAGCAGGCTGACCATATGGGGTAATGTCAGTAATTAAAGCAATAGCCTAATTGGAGACACAGACTTTCACCCTAGCATGTTTTTTTAGTGACTCAATGAGTATGGTCAGGAAGATCGGGATGGGTGGGCTCAAAGACAATGGTTGAATCTCATAGGAGGTCATGATTGACAAAATAACCTTCATTTTTGTGCCAGGCCACTTGGGTATAAGAGAAATGAACAAGCTGATAGGCATGCAGCAGGGCTACCGAGGAAAGGGGGGCAGCAATGGATCGGGCTGATATGGTGAGTGCTCTCAGAGAGGAAGGACGATTAAACGAATCAAGTGATGACTGAATCTGCACACCTGACCAGACTGCAAGATTATTAAGTCAAAAGGGGTGAGGCTAGACTAGAGCGCCATGCAGAAGGTTAAAAAAAAAAAAAGAACAGTCAACTAACACAGAACTGGTGTCGTATGCCCTACAGACTGTTGGAGGGGGAGAGGGGGTGTGTACTGAAGAGGGGATCTGGGCACTTATGGACAGAATGGTCCGATATGTAATAAGATCAATCTGACGATTGACTAACGGCCACAGTAGTCAGGTTTGGGTTTATGCATTCTGGACAACTCATTGTGCTGCATACATGATACAATGTGATATTCCTTGCCTTTGTAATTCCGTTATTTTTCGCTTGCGAGGCCCGCCAGTAGATCTATCAGTCTAACTGTCAGTGCTGCTTGCTGTTCGAGATGGGTTAATTAATTATAATATAATGTTACATGGAGAATCTCAATAAGGTGCACAAACTCGGGCAACAGTCAACATGTGCCTATACTAGAATCATACATATATGTATATCCTATATTTTTGGTCGGCAAGTTAGCCTGTAAAGTTGTCTCCCATTTCGCCGAGCAATATTAACCTACTGACGGATGATTCGCTAGAACAGGTCCACATTCTAGAACAGTGGTTCTCAACCTTTTTTGGCCCGTGCCCTCCTTCACCATATTTTAAGATCGTCATTCCTCCCCCCTTCCTACCAAAAATTTGGCCCGTGCCCCCCTTCACCATATTTTCAGAACGTCATTCCCCCCTTCATATTTCCTACCTAAAAATCCCCCACCCCTACACAGTATACGTAAAATGGAAGGTAAATATGTTATAACAGGTCTAGACATCCACATAAAACGTGATTTGTGGGTCTACTTACTTTATAACATGAATTTTAGAAGGATGAGACGTGCATAACTGTAAAGTATGAAGGGAAAAGCAATATCAAGTAATCGGTTCTTGTATTAACGCGATCTTGAAATGATCTTCATTCCCCCCCCCCTCCATCCATCATGTGCCATGCCGGTAAGCGTGGGCGGTCATGTTCTGCCATCTCACTCGATCACCAGAGTCGTGGATCAGCTCTGTGTTCCTGTCTCGACCATGCCACCAGGCCAAGCCATCCAGGTATTTGCTTCTAGGTCTTCCCCTTGGTCTCCTCCCTTCAATCTTGCCAGTTGTCACCAAGTTCTCCAATTCATTTCTTCTCATAAAATGCCCAACAAATTTTGACTGTCAACGTCTAATGACTCTAATCAGTTTACGATCTTCATTTGTTTCTTGAAGGACTTGTTCGTTGGTTTTTCTGTCTATGGTATTCTTTGCATTTTCCCCAGAAACCACATTTCTACAGCCATTAGCTGTTTTTCAGCTTGACTGCTTATTGTCCACGCTTCACATCCATACAAAAGTATAGGTTGGAAATACCTGGAAACCCTAAAATCCCCCCCCCCCCCGGGGGGGGGGGGAATTCCCCACCGGTTGAGAACCACTGTTCTAGAAGATTCTAACAATGTTCCCACCCCCCAACCTAGAGAGCTCTTAGTCTTATCTTCACACACACAAAAAACATGATCTGAAATACGAAACACTCTTTCACATAGATCGGGGATATAATATTTACTGTTATAAAAATTGTACACATTTATTCGGTATTGTCTTATATTTATTTTTATTTATTAGGCGATAGTGAAATGACTGACAAGTGACGAACTGTTCCAATTAGCCTTGTCATGTTTCTGGAATTCTCCACTGCCTGTTTTACATTTGTTACCGGCATGCGCACTTGCTTTTGTTTGCGGCGTGTTGCGAGCAATTCGACTTTTCCGTTTTAGCGTGTTACCTTCGTTATCGTCACCGCTGGTTTACAATGAATTCATCTAGTAATTCTACGTAAGTATCATATTCTTTTATGTTTTTGTCAATTATTAAAATGACTAAGGTTTCGATACTATTGTATTTTAACGCTTAACTGACATATGGTAGCGTTCAGTAGCGCGCCAGCTTGGAGAGCGAAATTTCGGCCAAATCTTCTAACTTGGTGATACCAGCGAGTTCGCCCCTTATTACTATATAGGTACTTTAGTCAAATGTTCTGAATTGTTATTAAATTATGAAACCTGTATAAATTATGAAACCTGTCTTTGTGAACTCGCAGCCGAAATTGTGTCACTTGTATTTAATTAATTATATAGGAGGAAATGCTGACTCAGCACATTTATGCAACTTGCGTCCTAAACACTCAAATCACTGTCACTGTGTATTCACTGTCATTTCGTTCGTTTGTGAACAAGTACCTTAGCAACCATACATCACTGTATTCTTTACAATGTGAAGTAATGATATAATTTTTGAAATGAAATATGTCATGTCACATTAATATTCAAAATGGCTGGCCATTAATATAACGAAGTGACTGTTCACAAAAATATGTGGCTGGTCATGTGATGTCTACTTCCGTTTGACTACATTATTAATGTTTGTGAAACAATCATTGTGTCCCCGGTAGTGTAGTGGTTAGTATCTCTGCCTGTCATGCGGGAGACGGGTTCGGCTCCACACCAGCAAATTTTTATTTTTTATTTTTATTAATTAAAAATATTAAACATTTCGAACTAAAATATAGAACTGAGAAACTCGAAGCATGTGAATAAAGTGTGCTCTATGGATCTGCGGAAGCTGCCGGAGGGCGCATCCCCCAGGCAGTGACGGAGTGATCGAGTGTCGGAATTGATGGATCCAATAGATGTCTAAGTTGTCTTTGTTTAATGTGAATTTTATTTGCCAAATAAAATATCACGGTTTCCTTGTCGACAGTTATCGTCTTAGTGAGGTTTGAAGAAAAATAACTTTCAAACAAAAGACAGACAAGATACATTTTTGTGAATAGGGGCTGCCTTTAAGTTTAAACCTTTATTCACAAATCTTTGTGAATAGGGGCTCCCTTAATGTAATGTAATTACCAAATAAATGTTACATGCATCATCTTGTAGCAGGTTCTTCAGAACATTAGAAATAGAATGCTTTCAACTTTCATCATGTCCCACCTAAAAGTTTCTTAATCTCTTGCCATTTTTCCTGCATGCCCATGCTGTCTGCAATGTCCTGTCCATGTCATTGTGCTGGTTGACCCCTGCTTTCCACCACCACTGTTCTTTTACCCAAGCCAGTGTGGCATTTAATCTGGCCAGTCTTCCGGTTTCTGAGGCCACTTGCCTGTTTATGAGCCAGTTTTCTTCAGTTTTCAAATCTTACATGAACATGTCAATATTACTCTTCATTGTGGTTTACGATATTTGAAGACCCTTTAAGTCTGTAAAAGATTTTGTCTCTTGACATAGGCAACCAACTGAACTCTTCTAATCCCTTACTACAGGAGTAGAACAATTCAGGGCATCCAATGGCTCCAGAGCACCAGAAATCCAGTGCTTGAATTTCAATCAATTTCCTAGCCTGTATTTGCTTGTTTTGTCTCGGCACTATTTGATTTGAGAGAACTGTCATCTGCATATCTCAGTTCTGAAATTGGTTTTCCATCCATTATGAAATGAATATTGTATCTGGTCGCTTCATTTTTGATGTTTCTCGTTAATTTTCTGTTGAACAGGTATGAAGGGATAAAGCAACCCTTTGTTACTTGTCATGCACCTCAAACCAGTTTATTAGAAACCTTGTTTCTTTGGCAACTGTTTGTAATTTTTGTGATATAGTGATTCAGATAAATAGGTAAAATGTACTGGAAACCCCATATCTCTCATGATATTCCGCAATCTCATAGCTAAAGGTGTTAAGGAAAATGTTTGTGGAAGGGGGGCTAAAAAGGCAAGGGAAAACAGAAAGATGATTGTGGAAAATGTAAGCAGCTTGGCAATAAATATAAATGAAAGATTACTCCATTGTATTTTAATTTGCACCCATTTTTTGTCTATTTCAGACATTTGCCACCTCCCCCAATTATATGGGCTCAGCGGAGGGACAAAATTTTACTAACTATCCAGCTAGAAAATTGTAACAATCCTACCATTGCACTCAAGGATAACAGTCTGCATTTCCATGGAAAAGGTGGCGCAGCAAACACAGAGCATGAAGTACTTTTAGAGTTTAACAAGGAAATAGACCCTGATGTAAGTATCAAAGTTTCTGTCTTAAGAAAATTATTACATTTTATTAACACATTATGGCTATTACAACTTTATAAATTATTTGTCAGTGAAAATGACAGCAGTAGTTGTTAATGAAGATCGTAAACTGGTTAGAGTCATTAGACGTAGACAGTCAAAAGTTTGTGGACATGTTATGAGAATAAATGACTTGACTTGATGACAACAGGCAAGATCGAAGGGTTTAGACCAGTAAATACCTGGATGGCATGGTCGAGACAGGAACACAGAGCTGATCCATGACTCTGATGATTGAGTGAGATAGTAAAACATGACCGCCCATGTTTATCAGCATGGCACATGATGAATGGATGGAGTTTTTAATGGCAAATGTTCTAAAGAACATAAAATCTGTTGATATAACACAGTGATTGTCGAAGTTGAAGTGATACAACAGAACCAGTGCTTGAAGAGACATAAACAAGTAATGTTAGTTTAGCTGAGAAATAGACACAGTAAACATATCCTTCAAGAAGGTGCTATGTGAACACATTTGAGATCTCAAATATGACCCTCATTTGAGTTATATTCTGCTGTCTAAAATTGACCTTAGTTTGCCTTAAAGATTGTTGATACAATCATTGTTCAGGTGGTCTTTTATTCATCTTTTTCCCTGAGAAACTTGTATAAAAGTTTTGTTGTTTTATAAGTTGTGTTTAAATCATTTTGTTGTAGAGATCCATCCAGTCGTATAGATGTTATTAACGTCCTCAAAGATATGGCGAGAACAGAGGACTTTGACGTCAGTGATTCCACATCGCTGTCCAGGATGAAAGACCTGGGAGTAAGAATCGGCACAGCCAGACGCGAGAGGTACATCAGGAAAACAAAGCGCCTCGTCAACCAACACAGAACTGGCACTATTAGCCACCGGACGCTGATGCATATGCTGGGGGGAGGATCTGAGCACCTATGGACATGTCTGGAGTGCAATGAAGACACCCCAACTGATAACTGATCCAGTCATATTAAATTAAATAATGGCTTCCATACAGCATCAGTCATGATTCTGTCATCAATAATGTTGAAGCAGCTTTGAAACAAGCAGTAGAAAGATGTTGTATTGGTAAAGGATCATTGTCATTGCATGGATATCTCCAGGTTTGCTCGTCTCTTCCCATAGATCATACAAGGAGGATCTTGGCAAAGAAACGTTTATTAACAGCAAAATAAATTCAAACAGAGGAATTGGGATTTTTATTTGTGTGCTCCAAATAAGGTTGTGCAGTGTCTCCTGATTTGTTTTCATTGTACAGTGAATATATGAGATCTACAAGAAAGAATGGCAGGCCCGGGAAGGCTGGACATTTTGAGGAAGGCTAAGTCACAAAGACATTTATCAGAAACATCAGAAAGAGGCAAAATACTAGAACCAGATGACTAAATAATCTAATTCTCCTCCTTCATAACTTGCCTAAAAGTTTTGACAAAGACATGATTCAGTAAATGCCATCTCAAGGAACATACAAGAAAAACACATCTTGATTAGGTATCTAAGAAAGAATGCCGGCTTTAAAGTACAATTTGTGTTCTTTTAGAAAATGTGTTTATATGTTTTCATTCAATGACGTCTTTTTTATAATCTATTACTCTCAGACCTCAAAATACCACACCACAGGCAGGGAGATATATTGTGTCGTAATGAAAAAAGACTCATCACATGGGTTTTGGCCCCGTTTGTTGAAGGATTCAAAGAAGGTACACATTTACTCCTTTTTGTCACTAAGTTTCTTACCCAGGTAGTTTGTTATACCCAAAGAAGTGCCAAGAAGTTGGATGTGTTGGCCGCAATTTGCAAATATAGTGAACAGATACAGCACAGATAGGGCCAAGTTGTGAAAAATGCTGGACGAGCGCAGAAGAAAATTAATTCATCGAATCCACATCCATGGTGAGAACAGCAAGTTAAAAGATGGAGCCAAAGAAGATTAGTCAACCAAAACAGAACTGGTGTTGTTAGCCGCTACACGTTGCAGTATTTTCTGAGAGGAGGATCTGAGCGCTTAGCAACTGAATGGTTCAATGTGCAATGAGGATGATCTGTCGACTAACCAACTAACAAATTCTTTAAAGGTGTTTATTATTTAATGACAGGTTAATGTGTATGTTGTGATTTAAATATAACACGAGTTGTAGTTCTGCTTGTATATCCCTTAAAGGATCCAACTTGTCTCTTAATAAATGGTTGCAAATATAGAAGCTCACATTACACATATGCAGACATTATGGTATGGAGCCTTAGCATTTCAAATATGCTAAATTAATTATAATTTTTAATTATTTAATTATAATATGAGGTTATCAACTCCCTTTGGCAGACATGGCTGCTGGGAAGGCCAGAATTCTTTAATATGCTCTGACCAAAGTATAAAGTTACAAAGCACATTTCTAGCTAGTTGGGATGCATGGGGAAGTGTTATTTCACCTTTCTTGAGACTAAAAGGTTGATTGATCTGAACACATGTCATTTATATATCCATATCCATCAGGTACACTACCTAAAGACTGACTTCAACAAATGGAAGGACGAGGATGACTCTGATGCCGAAAATGATGATTTTAATCTGGATGAGGTCAGTTTGCAGTTTGTCATTTGTGCTTCAGTTTACAATTGTGTTCAGTGTTGTAGTGTTCAATTTTCATAATTAAGTTTTTGTTCAGTGTGAACCTGCAACGGTACAGTTAGCTAGCTCTCTTCTCTTTCTCATACATATATATATATATATCTCATCACATCATGTTCCTCTTGTACCTTGCGGTGTCGAGGTAAAGTATAAACATCGTGAGAGTGCTCGATTATGGGCTTCACATATATATATATATATATATATAACACCCATCTGGAGATCATCCGCCACATTCTGCACCCATCTGGAGATCATCTGCCACATCCTGCACCCATCTTCTTTTTGGCCTTCTTCCCGGGCACATACCCCTCCATCATTGTTCTTTCCAAACTTTTGTGACGTTTCAAGTGACCAAAATAATTCAATTTTCTTTATGTTTTATCGTTTTTAATAGCCAACCTTCTTCATTATTCAGCTCTTGAAGTATGGATGCATTTGTTCTTTTCTGTATCCAAGATGTTCTTAAAACTCATCTATAACATTTATATTTAAAGGCATGTATTCGCTGTTCAGCTTGTTTAGTAAGTGTCCAGGTCTCACAGGTGTATGTTGCAATGGGAAAGATGCATGCTTTTAAAAATCTAATTTGTGTGTGTGTGTGTGTGTATATATATATAATAACAAAAATATTTTACTTTCTTCTCCATTACAGATGATGAATTCAATGGGGGGTTTGCAAGGAGCTGGTGGACCTGCTGATTTAGATGTAAGTGTTTTCAATTCATTATGTACACCATTTCAAACTTATTTCTGTTTGATACTTATTTTTTCAAAACCACCTAACATGGTTACCAGCAAGTGTCTTAAGAAGTAAATATGGCCAGTGGTGTGACCACATTACCCACACGGTGCTTGCTGAGTGGTCTATACAAATATGGGTCTAGCAACTTATCCAGATTTTTTTCTCCCACTGTTTTGTTGTCCACATCCCAGCTGGTCAATTTAGAACGACCAAAGACATCACGGTCAACCCTCAAGGGAAGGCAGGGGCAGAACATGGGCATTCCCGCCATCTACGGAGGCTTACATAATTGCAGAGCCGACTCATAGCGCTCTGGTGCTGGGCTCACCAAAAGAATCGTCACATCCTGTGCATGGCTGCCTCACTTCCATATATTGGGCATTTCATTCACTACTGACCGCTCCCCATGCAAACCAGGAACAGTCAGTCTGCAGTCGACATCCACTCAGCGGACTTTCTGTGGGTGTTTGTTGATCGTGCTAACCTTCCCGGGTGCTTATTGCACTCCCACTTGGACGTTTCTGCGTTGTGCCTGTTTTATTTGCGCCCTTAGTCAGACACATGTGACTTTTAGTGGGCGTTCGTTGACCAGGTTACTCTTCCTGGGTGGTCTAGCAACTAATGCCGCTTTAGGCATGTAAAAGAGTCCTTTACTTTACATAATGTTACTTGCATGTCCTTTACGGGACATTTCAATCAACTCCGGCATTTTTTGGCTGTTTGTAATTTAATAGGCGATTTTAACATTCAGTAGTTTCATTGCTTTCTGAAAAATGCTCATACCATACAAATTAGGGCCGGGTTGTTAACTTCCAGATCACCTGCAGTCAGTTCTGCAGGGCATGTTAGTCAACTGTGCACTACGTTTCTCACACCCAAGCCATATGTTTGGTAATACACAAGAAAATTTATCTTCAATTGTTTCGTGATTATCATTCGTTTGTGCTGTTGGTCTTCCTGTTGATCAGAATAATGTCTTTGTTTCCAAGTTTCTGTTTACACTTTTAGTGTGGAGGGTTGTGCCTTCAAATGTACCTGATTTTGGAGCTAATCCAGCCTTATAAATGGGTGCTGTGTGTCTCTCCTCCCCCCACCCCCTCAATGTGCTGGCTTAGTAATATAAACATCTATCACTGATTGTGATGGTATTTGCCATGCAGTTATTTATATATGCCTTGAGTGGGAAATAGGTTCAGGAACATATTACCATGGTCCATAAGCAAAGAATAGTGACACTGAAGCCTACTACGCATGTCGTAAGAGGGTTCACATGAGACTGGCTATCTCAAAGTCCAACCAATTGTGAACAAGTCTACAAAGAGTTTGGTGTGAGTTGGTTGAGAACCTCTGCTTCAGTGGAAGATAAAAGGCAGAAGGTGAAGTAGTCTTACTTTCTGGTGAGGTATGTTACATGGATGTATGTAAGGATTGTAACTGTAAGTCTGTCCACTACTAATTACCTATACTTTGTTTTGTTCAACAGGAACCAGAAGATAGTGATGATGAAGGTAAGTGCAACAGTTAACAACAGTGTAACCCTTTATTCTTTCACAAATAGTAACTTGCCAAGAGATCACAACAGCAGAAATGCTGGTGTTGGCTGCGCTGTCCTATAAAGGATATGCACACACAAAAATTTTAATCACAAGCGATCATTATAGAAATAATTTAACATTTTGGTGAATATACGTTTCCATTATATTTGAAACAGTGGAACCAAATGTTGGGATCCACAGTGAAAAGAAGTAACTTTCAATGTGAAGAGTTCCATTTTAATAAAGTTTATAGCGAATGAAAGAAGAAGAATAAAGTTTATCTTCTGTCCATTTTCGCCCATAATATCAAGATTATTCAGTTCACATAATAATGCATTCATAAAGTCATTAGGTTCATAGATGGAATTTAAAACCAGTGAGACATCTCCAGTACTCCTACCCCATTATTATGGCATGTCTGTGTTGACAAATAGGATGTCCTGTCCTTTTTATGGTTTAAAGAAGTGTTTAGTGTTGCAAATAAGTATAGAGATTGTTTGTCAGCTTACAATATCTGTTATGGGGACTGTTTTTGGGGTTTGTTGTCACTCATGATTTTTGGCAATTGTGTTGTCCCTTTCGTATTCAAATATTTGACTTAAATGTCTAGATTGTTATTCATCTCATTTGTGGATGGTGATGCACAGTATGAAACATGGTCAGTCCCCTCTGCCGTGCGTCCACCTTGACGAGGTAGAGGGGCTTCCGCGTTCCAATGACCCCAAGAGCTATGCCGACGGTAGCACAGCTACTGGTAGGGTCACCCATGTCGGACAGGTCAAGGGAGAGGGACCAGACGAAGTGACGCACAAACCTGCTGCCTTGTAGGTAGACTGGGGACAGTCAAAGGCTAGGGAAAGCACCCCAAAATATGCTTGTCGAAATCGGATGTACTGAGCCACAGGCTTGACAAAGCAGTGCAACGTAACTTTATCATTTCATGATGCCACAGATGAAAATTAATCGTTATGGTGCTAATCCCGTGAAGTCCCATCAGGCGGTGATAGTGCCGGGCCCCCTGCCTCGAGGGGGTCCACCCATGACTACTGGTGGTCACCTTCCCCTGTGCTGTGGAGTCAAGGCACAGAGGAGTAGGTTAAGAGCTATTGACCAAACACCCCGGACTCTCAACATACTACAATGGAATGCCGAAGGAGTTTATAACAAGAAAGCCTCCCTAACACAGCGTCTTCATAAAGATAGAATAGATGTGGCATGCATTCAAGAGACACACCTCAACGCCAATCGCACATTTTCAGTCGAGGGATATCAGGCCACACGTTTTGACCGCGAAGGACACAAAGGAGGAGTTGTAATACTTACACGAAATACAATACCTTGCAGCGAAGTATCTGTGATCTCTGACAACCAAACGGAAATTATAGGTGTTGATATAATGATAAAGGACATGAAAATAAGAATTTACAATCTGTATAGCCCGGCAGATAAGGATCTTACACTCTCAAACATGGAAATAACTGACACAAATTGCATTGTTGTCGGAGACTTTAATAGCCGCTCAGAAAGATGGGGATACCCAGATACTGACAAAAGAGGAGATGAAGTGGAGGACTGGGAAATAGACTCAAATCTCCAACTACTCAACAAAGCGGATGACACACCGAGCTTCTACTCCAGAAGATGGATTACCACTTCTACTCCAGAAGATGGATTACCACTTCTACTCCAGACTTAGCTTTCTGCACAGGAGACATCCTCCACAAAATCGATCGCCATGTGCTTGACCAATTAGCAGGTAGTGACCACAGACCAATCAAGCTTGTAATAAATATGGAGTATGTTCCACAGGAGCAAAAGCCTTTGCCTCGCTGGAATTACAAACGAGCAGATTGGGACAGATTTTCCATATTAACAGACAAATATTGTGAAAACATAAATACACGATATGGCAACATGAAGCAAATGGTGGAAAGTCTAAACAGAGCAATAATACAGGCGGCCACTGAGTCTATTCCAAGAGGAGCGAGGAAAAATTACAAACCATACTGGACTGAGGAACTACAAATTTTGGAGGACAAAGTTGAAGATGCTAGGAAGACCGCAGAGAGAGAACAAACAACTGAAGCGAACATCTCTCTCAAAGCCATCTCAGCAAAATATAAAAGAACAGTAAATCAAACAACAAGAGATTGTTGGAGGAAAAAAACAGAAAACCTGAATTTTGACAGGGATGGAAACAAACTATGGAAACTAGTGAAAGCCATGAACAATGAAGGACCTAGAAACAAACAAATAACAATTAAACAAGGAAATGCCTTGCTTACAGGAAAAAAGGCTGCAAATGCACTAATGGAACACTATGCCAGTGCAAACCACATTGATATTACAGCCGAACAGAAGAAAGCAATCAAAGATAAACAGATACATCATAGATATACAGAGACAGCAGCAGAATATATGATGGCAAATCTAACAATGGAAGAAATGGAACAGGCAATGAATACCCTAAAAAAGAAGACATCACCAGGAAAGGATGGAATCACAAATTCTTCTTCTTCTTCTTCTTTCGTTCGCTTGAAATATGTCTATATCTGCAATGTCGTCTCTTGCATGAATTGAACTGTTTTTTTTCAGTTCACACAGTGGTCCATAGAGTTTATCTTCCACTGTCGTCTCTCTAGGCCAGAAGGTTTGCCTAGATATGTTATATTTTGGGCAGTCTTGGAGTATGTGCTCTGCTGTCTGCGACGCCAATCCACATGTGCACATGGCTGTTTCACCAATCTTGAATTTTGTATACATGTGGTTGCGTAATCTATTGTGTCCTGTTCTGAGGCGCAGAATAATGACTTGTTCTGGTCTGTCCATAATGTGGTAGTCATCTTGAGCAGGTTTTGGTGGCTTTCTGACTGATTTGATCATTCTTTTCTTTTGGTGGTATGTAACGGGCACATCAGGCTGTTCCTCTTTGGCTCCTTCCTTAGCCAATTGATCAGCTCTGTCGTTTCCGGGTACTCCACAGTGGGATGGTATCCACTGTATGGTGACTTTATGCTGACTGCTAAGCTCAGAAAGTAGTGTCCTTAGTACTGGCAATTTCCCAGAGAGGAGCGCCTCGAGTACTGATTTTGCATCTGTTAGTAGCACCACAGGTTGTGTACCATTGCTGTTATTTAGTAATTTCTCTGTTGCTATCTTGATTGCCTCAATTTCGGCATCATAGTTATGGCAGTACTTTCCTGTCGGTACTCTGGCTGTGTCCCTAGTATTATTTGGGTATTCTATGTACACTCCCGCTCCTCCATTTCGAACAGCATTTTGTGCTGACCCATCTGTGTAGACTCGGATCCAGAGGTCCTGTGGGTATTCTTCATCAAGGAAGCTGAGAGTGGCTGTTCTGCGCTGCACACTGTTCTGTTCTTCCTTGTCAAATATTCCTCTCACTTTTGTCTGGATTTGTAACGATAGTCTATGCTCATCTTTCCATGGAGTTCGCTCTGGAATAGTTGTTAGGGGGATACCAACTGTGGGCAGATCAGTGGTTTCTCTGCAGAGTCGTTTGGCCTGGTGGATAAAACTACTTCTTTTCAACCGCCCCATAGCTAGGTTTTCAAATCTGTTCTTCATAGGGTGGCCTGGCAAGCTGAGGAACTTTTCTGCTTGTATTAGCGTTTTCGTCTCTCTGCGCTCACTCAGTGCCTGTGTCCTCCCCATCTTCTCAATTTCCACTATAGGGGTTGATCTCATCCCTCCTGTGGTGACTCTAAGTGCTTGATTTTGCACCTTGTCCAGCTCTTGTAGTGTGGTATTTGATGCTGAACACCACGCAGTTGACCCATATTCCAGGTGTGGTCGTATGCTCTGTTGGTAAACTTTGCTAAGTATTTTCGTACTGGCTCCCCATGTGGTTCCACTTAGCTTTCTCAGGATGGCTATTTTCCTTCTGGCTTTTGCTACTGCTTTGTTGATGTGCTTTCTCCATGTCAGCTTGCCATCAAATGTTACTCCAAGGTATGTTGGTTCTTTATCTTCTCTTAGGGGTGTTCCATTTATCTGGATGATCCCTGCCTTTTGTTTTGGAGAGAGGGTAAATAGGGTGGTGCTGCACTTGTCAGTGTTTATGCTGACACACCATCTATTTGCCCATGCAGCAAATGTATCTACAGCTCTTTGTAGCAATCTGGTGGCCACTGATGCATATTCATTTGTGCTCCATAGAACCAGGTCATCGGCGTACTTTGCCGCTTTAATTCCATGCGGTAGGTGAGCAACAAGATCATTGATGAAGATTAGGAAAAGTGTGGGGGACAAGACTCCGCCCTGGGGGACACCGTGACGCAGTAGTACTTTCTTGCTCTTGAGTCCGTCTATCTGTACTCGGGCTCTTCTGTTGTGCAAGTATGCTTTCACCCATTTGTACATTCTTCCATTGACTTTGCAGTTTCTCAGTTTCTTCATCAGACCTTCTTTCCAGACTTTGTCAAAGGCTTTCTTCAGATCTATCCATGCCGCAAGCACCAGCTTCTTCTCTTGGAATGCATCCTCAATTTCTTGAGAGAGGTAGGTTGTCTGATCTTCCGTAGAGTAGCACTGCCTAAAGCCAGCCTGCTGTGGCACAAGGATGTTTTTACTTTCAATGTACCACTGCAGTCTGTGATTGATGATGCGCTCCAGTGTTTTACAGAGACAGCTGGTGAGGCTAATTGGTCTGTAGCTAGAGGCAATGGAACCATCTTTCCCTGATTTTAGGAGGGGTATCATGATTGCTTCTCTCCAGGCTTGTGGAACACTGCCTAAGGTCCAGCTGTTATTGAAGATCTGCAACAGCTTTGTTTTTGCCTCTGTTCCTAGGTTCCTGATCATTTCATTGGAGATACCATCAGCTCCTGGTGACTTTCTCATTTTCAGTTTTGATATGGCTAGCTCCAGTTCGCTGATTGTGATGGGTGCCTCCAGAACCTCATGTACTATTTCCTTCTGTCCTGTATGTTGTCGTTTCTCTCGAATCTCTTGTTGTTTCTCTGGACTAATTTTGATATTGCTATCTTGTGCGAACGAGTCCGCAAAATGGTCAGCTGCTTGCTTTCTTGTTAAGATTTTTCCATCTTTATGTAGTGCAATTTTTGAGTTTCTCCCTGTGCCCTCGTCATTAAGCTGTTTTATTAGCTTCCACAATTTCCTTGTGTCTCTTTCAAAGTTCAGAGACTCCGTTTTCTCCTGCCAGCTTTTCCGTCTAGCCTGCAGCTTGGCCCTTTGAAATTTGGCTTTTGCATGTTGGAATTTATTGTGGTGCTCTTGGCTGGGTGTGGCCTCTGCTTGCTTTCTACACACTTCAACATCATTATGCAACTGTTCCAGTTCACTACTCCAGTAGGGTTTATATTGTTTACGGGCTCCTCTTGGTACTGTTTCTCGCGCTGCCTGTAGTATGCATTTCCCAAACTCTTCAACTACTTTATTTATGTCTTTCTCAGTGTTCAGGTTTCTAACCAGTATGCTGGTGCGATGCTTGTACATTGCCCAGTCTGCTTTCTTGTAGTTCCACCTCGAGAGGGTGCTGCTTTCACTTACAAGCTCATTTTCTACGGTTAGAAAGACTGGCCGATGGTCACTGCCACCAAGTTGTTTCCCAACAGTTCGTGTAATGTTCCACTCCAGGTCTGGTGAATGAAAAGCCAGGTCAGGTGTAGTTGTAGAGTGCCATGATCTCGAGTAGAAAGTATGTGGGTCGGACGGCTTGTTAATCAACATGAATCTATTCTCATCCTGCCAGTCTTCCAGTCTCTCTCCTCTCTGGTCCATGTGATCATAGCCCCAGCTCTGCGAGTGGCTGTTGAAATCGCCACACACAATCATTTTTTCTTTTAGTGGTAGAGTGTCCAGTGCCTGTGGGCGGTCACTTGGACAGTAGTAATTGATCAGATGTAGATCTGTATTACCTGTCTTAAGTTTAAGTGTCTGATACTCAGCCCCTTCCATGTAGACTTTGATTTGGGAAGCCATGATGTTATTTCTTACAAGGGTCAGTATCCCACCTTTTCGCCTGTTCTTTCGGTCAGATCGGTAACACTGGTAGCCTCTGATTTTGAAGGCTATATTTTCATTGAGGTGAGTTTCTTGCAAGCAACATATGCTTACTTTTTCTTGGTCCAAGATTTTTTCTAATTCTATTTTTTTGTTGCTGACTCCCTCCGCATTCCAGTGCATTATTTTAAGTCTTCGTTTAGTATGGCCAGTCATCCTATTCTCATGTCCCCTGGCTCCACAGGACATCTGAGAAGGACCTCCAGTAGTTGGGGTTGGACCCTTTCGAGACATAGGGCCCGGCACTGCACCTGCCTGGGGGTCCAAAGCAGGGCGAGCACCATAACGATTAGCAGTAGTCGACATATTCCATTTTGCGTGATTGCGTGGCATCCTGATTTCTGTGGTGCGCCTCTTGGCTGGTTGCCTCCGTCTTCAGCACCTTTCTTTGCTAGAGCAGACTGTGGTCTCACTTGAGTGTAGATGTGTACACGCGCACACACTTGTCTGCGCATGCATGCACGTGCATACACATCTAGAGCATACTGGTTATTTTCCGGCGCCAGAGACTCGCCGTCGCCCCTTCTCCTGTTAGTTTAAACAGGTCCGCCACGTGAAGGCCAGGAGTTGGACTTTTGCTGCATAGGTTATGTATTCACGAGCCATTGAGGTATTTGAGCAATGTTGGGCGCTCCCCCCAACACCGCGCCTCGGCTACATACAGCAACATTTGGAACCCGGAATCACAAATGAAATGCTAATAGGACTAGGCACTAAGGCAAAAAAGAAACTACTAGCAGTCCTAAATTACAGCTGGAAGAGGGGAATAGTCCCACAGGCATGGAAGGAAGCTATACTAATACCAGTCCCAAAGAAAGGAAAAGACCTGGAAGAACCAAATGGCTATCGACCTATCAGTCTTCTTAGCTGTGTAGGAAAATTAATGGAACGCATTATCAATGGCAGGCTAACATGGCATCTGGAAGAAAACCAACTCTTAACACCTCACCAAGCAGGATTCAGAAAGTACAGATCCACTGAAGATCAAATAACCTATATAGCTCAGGAAATAGAGGATGCCTTCCAAGAGAAAAAGCACACACTAGCGGTCTGGATAGATTTAGAAAAAGCATTTGATAAAGTATGGAAGGAAGGACTGAAAGTAAAACTGCAATAAATGCATGTTTATGGGAAAATGTACAATTGGATCAGCCACTACCTTGAGAACAGAACTGCCAGGACAAAAGTACAAGGACAAACCAGCAAAATGATGCTGTTGGAGCAAGGTGTCCCCCAAGGAGGAGTTCTTTCACCAACATTATTCCTAGCATATATAAATGACATCACAGACAATTTTCCAGCCAGAGTACACACATCATCCTTTGCAGATGACCTAGCCATATGGACATCTGAAGAATATATTAGTACAGCTAACAGCAGAATACAGCAAGCCCTATTAGCGCTAGAGGACTGGTCAAAATCATGGCTAGTGAAGATAAGTGAGGAGAAAACAACATGCACAGTGTTCTCCCTCTCAACTAAAACTCAGCAACCTAAGCTGGTATTGAATGGAAAAATATTGCGCCATGAAGAAAATCCAAACTATCTAGGAGTCACCTTTGATCGTCGCCTGACATGGAAGACACAGGTTGAGAAAAATCGAACAAGAGCAAGGCAAAGAATGGCAATCATGAAAAAGCTTGCTGGTACAACGTGGGGAGCAGATGAGAAAGTTCTCAAGAAGTTATATACTGGACGGGTGAGGCCAGTACTGGAATATGGCATTGCAGCTTGGGAAACAGCAGCTAAGTCAAACTTTAACAAAATAAGCAAGAGTCCAAAATCAAGGAATGCGAATCATAACTGGAAGCCTGAAAACAACGCCTATTAATGAACTAGAAAAGATCACTTGTTTACAACCAATGCAGGATAGAAGAGATAGCAGAGCCCAGCAACAAGCTGAAAAATTTAGAAGATTGACAGACCACCCTATGTATAAAAGGTTTAGTGGTTTTGGAAAGGGAAGACTGAAGCGTAGCAACTTTGTAGAAACTGCAAAACGAAAGATTAGGGCAGATCCCATACTTAACATATCAACAGTCAAACCCATTTACAATGCAGACAAGTTCCCAGCTTGGAGACAGCAGCTACTGCCTGAGATGATAGAAGACATTCCTGGTATTGAGAAAAAGAACACTCAGCATGAAACCGAAAGAAGAGAAATAACCCTAAACTACATAAAAGAACATTACCCAAGCAGCAATTGGACCCATGCATATACAGATGGATCAGCCAAAAATTCAGTAGAGAATGGAGGAGGAGGAATTCTCCTAAATTTAAAAAATGGAGTGAAAAAAACACATTCAGTGGCAACTGGAAAGTTTTCAAGTAACTTCAAAGCGGAGGTAGAGGCTCTGAAAACTGCAGCAGAAATGCTCTTGATGGAGGAAAACAAAGAGACGCAAATAGCTATCTTTACAGATGCAAAGTCAGCTGTCTCAATACTGAAGAGCAATTACAGCACAGAAATAGCTGACCTAAGAGCAGCACTCCATGGTCTATGCCAGAAATCCAAAAAAGTTGTAATACAGTGGATACCATCACATTGCAGTATACCTGGAAATGAAGAGGCTGACAGACTGGCAAAAGAGGGCGGATGACTACCACAGCCTGACATAGACATAACCTATAATGAGGCAAAGAGGTTGATAAAAAGTACTTATATAACCAAATGGGAATCAGAGCATCCAGGTCACCAGAAGGATGATGCATATTACAAACTCGACCGAAGAGAACAAGTAGCAATCTTCAGACTCCGCACAGGACATAACAGGCTGAAATACCACTTGTTCAATAAACTAAAGATAGGAGATACCGATGAATGCAATTGTGGAACTGGTAAAATGACAGCTAAACATTTGCTGCAGGAGTGCCCAATATATGCAGAACAGAGAAAGATATTTTGGCCCACACCTGCTTCATTTGAGGACAAGCTCTATGGAGATATCAACAAGCTCAAGTTGACTGCAGCTTACTTTAACTACATTCAGGTTGACATTTAAAGGTGCATGAAGAAGTATCTAGACTGCCGCACTTCATACCACAGGTATGTCGGTTACAAAAGCGCCCCAGAGGCATGAAATGGAATATTGCTTGGATAGCAAATCCATTACGTGGAAAGTCCGAACCAAAAGCTCACTGTGTGGGCTTCATAAAAGGTGGAAAAAGTGTCCCAGTGGCACGAAATGGAATATTGCTTGGATAGCAAATCCATTATGTGGAAAGTCCGAATCGAAAGCTCACTGTGTGGATGTCATCTGCAGACTGCATACTTCTGGTTTCTGGAAGAACAGCCTATGATGAATGGAAGGCCCAATATACGGAAGTGAGGCTAAGCAGCCATGTGCAGGACGTGACGATTCCTTGGATGAGCCCAGTACCAGAGCGCTGTGTGTTGGCTCTGCAAGTATGGAAGCCTCCTTGGATGGCGGGGAATGCCCATGGTCTGCCCCTGCCTTCCCTTGAGGGCTGACCAGGATGTCTTTGGCTGTTCTATATGGGCCAGCTGTGATGGGGGATAACACCACAACAGTGAGAGCCAAACGTCCTAAGAAACCCCCGGGAAGGTTAACCCGGTCAACAAATGCCCGCAGAAGTCGGATGTGTCGGCCTAACGGCGCAAGAACGCAGCTCTGCTGTGGACAGGCACAACGCAATCACGTCCGAAAAAAAAACTCCGGATGAACGAAGAAGAAGAAGAAACATGGTCAGTTAGCACTGAATGATTAAGGTTGTAATTGGTGATTATATTCTCCATTTTGAAGTTCTGCTGAGATTGTTTCCTTGGCAAATCATGATTAAAGAGCATACACACACAATCACACTAACAAAGAGTACATACACCTAGAGATGATTCTTGACACTCTTTCATCATGGCAAAATAGCGCATGCCTTGATTAATTTAGATCGCAAGATATGGCCAAGCATGAGCACCAATGTCAGTTGACAAAGCATATTTTATGTGTGTGTGCTTTCTCTCACATATGTATTTTTATTCTCCTCAGATTTGCCTGACCTCCAAGAGTGAATATGAAACATGTCAGAGAATTGAGCATGAAAACTATGGTTAATGATTGGCATGCATGGAAGAGTAATGAATTTGAATGATGCTTTGTACATTTTATGTGAGATAAAAACCACAATAATTCATTATTTCGTTTACATTTTTTATTCTGCATTGTTTAATGTTCATTATTTATTTGTGACAGAACAAATGTGCTCAGTAGATTGTATTTAGATTTTTAGTTCAGTATGCAATGTATTACTTTGTAATATAATTTTAGCATATTTTTTATATTCTCAAAAAATACCTGTTAATAACTGGAAAGCACAGAGCAAAGGGATGGAGACCTAAAAACACGTAGAGTGAAGACTTACAGAAATACATAATATAGTGCAGGTCAGCATGGCCGAATGGATACAAACACATGTTCTTAAACATCCGGGGGTGCTGATGCCAAGGTAAGGGGCTCTACCCCTACTCCAGACAGTCGGACTAAAATGTTAACCTGTCATCCTTGACTTGGGGATGTAAATTACAAGTGCCTCCAATGCCAGAGTGGGTTCGCCTGACGGCGAGGACACTGTTAATAAGGAAAGCTAATCCACACACAAAATTCAGTCCAGCACTACTGAAAGTAGTTTGTATGAACTACATTTGAGTTCAAAGTGAGCGAGCGCAACAAAAAATAATAATATAGGTAAGACATGAAGGGAACTGCTGGTGATGGCAGTATTAGTTAGGACTTGGTGAGTTGTTTGAGAACCTTTGCTTCATTGAGGCAGTAGAAGAATACATATTTTATGTATTTTGAATAGACAGCCCTTATATTTTTTTCCCAAATTTGAAGCAATTCCACTTTAATTCATACTTACATTTTGTCTTTGCAGTTATATCAAATAAACCATTTCAAAATGAAACAACTGTTGAGGAATTTGTATGCATATATGATATTGGTATTTACAATTTTTTTTTTTAAATCCACTGACGCTTATTTACCAATGAGCAACTTGTGTTGTCAGTTTTGTCCTCTTCTGTCAAGTGTCTTGATCAGAACATCAGTATCCCTTACTGTTGTAGACTGTCTTTAATTTTACATTCCACCTACATCTAGGTCTTGCTCTTGAACAATATCGTTGACTTAAGGCTGCTGAATTGTATGTTGCCACTTTGCTGAGCCCTATGCCATTATTATGAAAATATAGGTCATCTGCAGCTGTTCCAGGGACCCATATACAGAGCTTGTCACTGCTGAAGGGACTGTTGTATCTTTTCCTTGTGTTTAAAAGTGCAGGCCATTTGAAGAGGCATTGACGGTTTCATACCTGCTGCCTTGAGGTAGACGGGACAGTCGACTAGGGAGAGCGCACCCAAAAAATCCTTGTTGAAGTCGGATCTACTGAGCCATGGCTTGACATAACAGTGCAACTCAATCCATGATGCCACAAATTAAAATTAATCAGAATGGTGCTAATCCCGTGAAATCCCGTCAGGCAGTGATCGTGCCAGGCCTTGAAGAGGTCCACCCAATGCTGCTGGTGGTCACCTTCCCTTGTGCTGTGGATTCGAGGCACAGAGGTAAGGTAAGAGCTATTGACCAAACACTCTGGACACTCAACATACTACAGTGACATGTTGAAGGAGTTTTTAACAAGATGTGGCATGCATTCAAGAGATGCACTTTGACGCCCATCACAGATTCTCAGTCAATGGAGGATATCAGGCCACACGTTTTGAACATGGACACACAAAAAAGTCGCTTAAAAGGGCGAAGCCGGGCCGGGTCTTCTTTTTTGTGAACGGTAGCAGGGGCTGAATATTAATTAAATAAGACGCTCCATTTACCCAAGTTAATTGTTGGGGGAAGATGTAAAGATCTTTCAAGTGCTCTTTCTAATAATAGACAGTAGATAGTCGGGAACGGGAGCTTATATGAATTAAATTAGATGCTCCCCAACAGGGTCTGGGCGAAGCCGGGGCGGGTCAGCTAGTATATATATATATATATATACACACACAACACCCATCAATTGTCAATCTTATGAAATCTAATAATTTATTAACTTGGTTAAAGGCAGATTTCATTACATCACTTTATCCCATCTCTCTCTCTCTCTCTCTCTCTCTCTCTCTCTCTCTCTCTCTCTCTCTCTCTCTCTCTCTCTCTCTCTCTCTCTCTGCATAACAAGCAGTTAACTCTCTGTCGAGCGCGTCGTAAAGAGCACAAACTCCAACGAAATACAGAAGTCTCCGAAAATAACTGCATTCGCGTACCAGAAGGCGGAGTCCAACAGAACGGGCGCACGCGGCAAATGGCTTGACCACTTCACCATGGAGACGCACAGAATGAACATGGTTGGATTATTTTGACCGAATGTATGCTGGCCGACATACAAAGCAAATAAATACAAGATCAAGAGCTCTATACATAGAGGATGAAAGACAGTATACAATTCTATCTAACATAGCTTAAGTGATGGATTGGAGCAATAGAGAGAAATGGAAACAGGTTTGCACCCGCAGCAAAGAGCTTTACTTGCTCAAGTAAGTGAGCAAAGTTGCACAAGCATTGTTGGTTATATGTAAAGAGTACGAACAGACGAACGCAACAGACTTAATTCAAGACTGATGATCGTGTGAGATAGCCAACGCCTACCAGGCATGGATCATGATGACGATGCAATAATTAAATGGCCTGTTTTTTTTGTTGCGCTCGCATGTATTGAACTCAAGGGTAGACCATCCACACTACTTCTTGTAGTGCTGGACTGGATTTTGCGTGAGTATTAGCGATTAGCTTTCCCAATTAACAGTGTCCCTCGCCAACAGGCGAACTGACTCAGATTGTAATTTACGTCCCCAAGTTCAAGGGGGATAGGTCAACATTTTAGTCCAACTGTCTGGCGCGTAGGGATTGAACCCCTTAACTCAGCATCAGCATACCGGATGTTTAAGAAAACAATTCTTATCCAATCGGCCATGCTGACCTACGAATGGCAGGTTACTAATTTTGCTCATATGCCATAATTTTAGGTTCAGCTGAATGACAGACCTGTCTTAGGAAGATGCCGTTTTATGGCTTGTCTAGTTGCTGAGTTGATCGTTCGTCAAGTACACGTATTCCATCAAGGACACGCTGTCATTCGAGGGCGTCAGGAGGGTTTGCCATATTAGTTTCCGCTCGTTATACTGTGTAGTGTTCTCTAATCTATAATTCTTTCCTCTACTTCTGTGAGTGACAATCAGTACCCATACATTTTATTCTTATGCTTTTTCAATGACCTCAATGATTTTCCCAACACTTATTAATTCCACGAACTGGCATGTTATGCATGGACAAATGACAACATAGAGAACCACCGTAGTGCATGGCTAATATGCTTGCCGGTGGGCATGTGTTTGAATCACATTCAAGGCAGGTTTACTTCATTGATCTTTGCTCATAGGACGATCCAGCATAAAAATTGTACCATAAAATATTATGAGAAGTATAGGCAACCGGTGTTGTCCAATCACACATCATGTGCCATCTGTCTTAAATTATGTTGAAAAATAATACGCCGGCACTATATGCGCAATACTCTTCACGGAGTGAACAGTTCGTTCTTTAACAATTTTAAATGACTGATACGGGGGGGGGGGGGGGACGACGCAGAGGTGTTTCCAAGGCACCAGGGCCAGGTGTCATACTGGCCAAGACCTACTAACACGTCCTAGTCGTGCGTCTTGGGCAACAGGTCCTTTCGGGGACCTGGCTAACGTAGTAGGATCGCTGATTCTTCCGAAGCCGGAGAGTATCTGCCTGCATGGCGAGGAACCACCAGTCTGCACACCAATAGGTCAGACATGGGACAACGGATACTCACGCAAACCTCATGTCCTGTATGACATCACACTGATGTTGGACAACATGATGTCTTCATCCGACATACAGGACCTTGCGCTGGAGTTCATAGCCAGTGAACACAAGCAAGCAAGCACTGATACGGGAAAGAACAGACCTATTAAGGCACTGGTAATGTTGTTAGATTCAGAAGCGTAATTGCCTATGATTACCGGCATGACACACGGTGTTGGGGATCAGGAGAATTTTATATTTCTCTAATTGTGTCTGCTATATGGTTCATTTGGTGACAACTAGAAACATTTGTAGAAATGAGATAGAGGAAGACAGCTAGAGAAAATTTTTGACAGTCTTTGGTCATGTAACTGGAGGGAGTCAACACACGAATTGATATTTTTAAAAGTCGACAGGGTCGACTTCATTGCACCGGGTTTTTAATCCCATATGGCTCGGTCTCTTTCAGCAGCGCGGAAAGTGTCGCACAAAGCACGAACTCTGTAGCTCTAGCGACGACCCGCTGGAGTCTCCGAAAATTTTCACTTGTGAACCGAAGGGCGCGGCCCGGAATCGAACCCACAACCTTCGGAGCCCGAGTCAAACGCTTGATCACTTCGCCACAGACATTTTTGTTTTGTTTGATATAAGCTGTTGGAGATCTAAATTGTGGAGAAGCATGATAGCCCACGCCAGTCGGCAAAGGCACTTGATGATGATGATGATTCATTTGGAGTATCTATATGCTCAGCGATACACCTAGACTGTTAGCTTTAATTGTTATCTTTACACACACAAAAAAAGCGGATCTCTTTATAAAATACCTCATGTAACGAAATCATTTTCATGCGCCCTGCCTCATGGCAGAGACCAGCAACTTACGGGCGAGTTTGCACGTGGACGTGTACATTACACCACATCATATGATCACAGTGTAATACATTGAATTTGTAAATAAGTAGTAGCATATAACTCTTGTAAAGATATTCGTGTTTTATATCCTTCACAACGACAGCATTATAGGAAAGAATGTACGGCCTGTTTGCAAATTAATTGAGTGAGTGTGAATTGAATGACCCTGCCGACGTTCTATTTCCTCCCAAATCTTCCCATCTCTGCCCACCACCTCCACCACCAACTATATCGTTTTCTCGGCTTGATGTCGGTACAGTCCGTAGCCAGTAACACAAAAGTGTATGTTGTTATGACTTAATAGTACTCTGCTGTTAAAATGACTGGGGGGGGGGGGGGCTTGATACATGCTCGTTTCAAGACTTGTGAACAAACGAATATGGATTAGTTCATGGTGGACCATAGTGACTTTTCCACCTTATTTCTCACAATATTACCCCCCCCCCCTAAAAAAACACGTCAATTCCTGGTGTGGACGCTCTTGCCTCTCCACAGATCTCGTTCTTTGTGATCTGGATCAATTTTACTAGTGACATTCCCACATACCACCGCTTGGACCACCAGACATCATTTCTCTCGTTTTGTCCGTTCTATAGCTGATATTTCCAACCGTCGATAATATACATTACATATATTTTAAATCGCGTCATATGTATCTGAAAAGTATATCCAAACCCTCGAATGTCCCAGCTCCACTAGGTCATTAGCTACTAATGCCTCCCCTGCGTGTTGCACATTGTGGGAACCACTGTGTTTAAAGTTAAACAAATGATCCCAAAACGCGTGACTTCCGGTCCTCACGACAAAGGCCGTGTCCGTGTGTTACGGTGTTGTCTCCAGGCGAGAAGTCAGTCCTGTACGACACATCGTTTCCCCTTTAACGGTCAGGTAAGTTTGTCAGCAAATTTATCTTTTAACAAAGGAATGATATGCAGAAGTGTATGCTATATTACCCTTAAATACCTTTAACATGCCGGTACTTTACTTAGTAATTAATGTGCCACACTGTAGTCGTAGTGTGTGTTCTGTATCATCAAGGTACAATAATTAATTAATATTATTAATAATATTAATAATAATTAATATTGATAATTTAAGTGTTAAAAAAAAAACAAACAGCCCCACTCACTCATTTCATTGGAATTGCTTGCGTCCGTGTAACAATTTCAGAAGGTGGGTCAAACTTTGTGGATTAAGAAACAACAAAATAATATCAAAAAACGTTATCTATATAAAAATTACATACAAAATCATACATCATGCATGCATGCATAAACGTCCAAACTAATGACTAATTTTGTTTTGTTTTTTAAACAGCGTTATTGAATTGATTTGAAAAATAAAAAGAAGAGCTTGGGAGCAAATTGAAATTGAAACGGAATATGTAGTTCAGGTTTTTCGATTTATTAATTTTTTTAAATTTAGTATTTACTAATGAGACCACCACAGATAGACTGGCCTTGAAAAACCATGTCTAATGGTACCCCAATGATGCCTGTATGTCAGTTCTAAGCAGAGATATTCACATATGGGCACTCTTCCGAATTCCGGTCCCAAATAGTTCTGCAGTGAATAATTTTATATAACTAACACTAACCCTAACCCTAATCACGTATTCACTGCAGAACTATTTGGGACCGGAATTCGGAAGAGTGCCTACATATGAATATCAGGTAAATCCATGTTAAAAATTTGATGTGATTTTTCCCTAATTTCAGGAAAAAAAGTGTGTCCATTTTTCTCCACTTCCGGTTCATACGAGATTGTCACAGACGGATATGAAAACTGACTTCCATCATGTGTTCTGTCATGTTAAATGATAAAAAAATAGTACAAGTATACAAATAAATTATTAATAATCTTTAAACTTGTATTCTCTTTAACTTTAGTTGTTCAAATTGCACGTTTGAGCGTTAGAATTGTCCACGGCTGGCTGCCGCCATCGTGGAGTTCCATTCACAAAGACCTCTTAGAAATATTTTTAAACGATATATCAAGCGATATCCGCAATGAAACTCTCCAAATATATTTAAAAATGGGTACAGAATTCAAATATCCATCTAAAAATATGGTGAGATTAAGTAAACAACTCTAGAAAATGAAATTACTTACTTTTTGCCAAATAATTCAATTTATTTAAAAGGTCACGATAATTTCAACCAATCACTGTGCATGAAATATTAGACTAACCTTTTCTACACAACCTAAGATGGTGTCTGTTATTGTCACGTGATATTTGAATGAATGAATTACGTAGGAAGCATGAATGGTCTTTACAGCAGCCATTTTTGGGGACACGATGAGTCAGGCTGAGGTGGCGCGGTATATCACTTCCAGTTTCAGTTCAGGTCGTGGCACAATCAAATAACTTATAAGTAGTTCCTAACAAATGTTCTAAATACCATGGACTGCCAGAGTAACTAACAACGATTGCCTGGAAGAGGCTAATGAAAGTAGACTACATACATCTATAAGAAAGAGACAAACTGAGTTGTTTTGTCATATAATGAGTAGGGAGGAATTGGAAGACATTTTGACAACTAAAGATCAGTGAGAACAGCTCTTCCGAAGTCGGAGAGTATCTGCCTGCATGGCGAGGAACCACCAGTCTGCATACCAATAAGCCAGACATGGGACAACGGATACTCATGCAAACCTCAGGTCTTGTATGACATCACACTGATGTTGGGCAACAGGATGTCATCATACGACATACAGGACTTCACGCTGGAGTTCACAGCCAGCGAACACAAGCAAGCATGTGAGAACAGCTGCAAAGTGAGAGAAATGATGCTGAATGGATTGAGATGGTGGCATGTAAGAATATAATCAACAGAGCTGATCCAGCACACCAAGGAGGAATATATGTTGATAGCCATGAATGTCTGTTTGGTAGGGCACATAATCATGATGGAGAGCGATGGAACATTGATGGATGACTTGACCACTACTACTCTGCTAAGCACATGAAACAACACGATGACTAGAGCTAACAATAAGAAATCCAACAGTACCTATTCCGAGCCTCTACATCAGTTAATTTTTGTTAAGTTGTTTTGTTCTCTGTCTCTTGGACCTTTTCCAAACTACCTTGAGCCGTTGCTGACAGATTCACTACTGTTCACTTTATTTAAAATTCCCCACCAGTTGAGAACCACTGGTCTAGAGTGCTGTAATGTCGGTTCTTGACTCAGCTCATTCTTTTTATTTAAATAAGACTCCAAAGCTCTATTCACTGTTTGTTATGTCCTCACATTTGTGTCTGAATTTTTAATCAAGGTCTGATGATTAGCTATCATCTAAGCTTCAATTAAAGTTAGTACTAGATTATCCAACTTCATCATTGCTGAAAATGTCCATAAATCTCAGAGTTTGTTCAGCATACTGTCAAATAGTATGTTTTCATGTTATATTGGTCTTCATCGGAAATTAATAAATTTGAGGTGGGGGATGGGTAGCTAATTTAAAAATAAAGTATGACACTCCAAATTCAAAGTCCTAACTAACACTTTAAATCATATCTTATACTGAAAGGACTCATACTGTTTCCATAAAAATTCATTCTTGATAACATGGAACAAAATATTCAGTCAAATTGAGCGGCCCAGATACATAAATATTTGGCACGAAGGCTAAGAATTCACGCCAAAGAATACTGGCCATTCTGCTTTTAAGTGTTAGCAATTGCTTTGATGCATACTGCTAATACACTATATACACGCTGCTTAGTTCCATTGCTATGAATGTGTTTTCTGCAAGACTCAATCGGGGGGGGGGGGGGGGGGGGGGGTTTGCTTTAATAAATGCATACACAGATAATGTGGTTCAGAAATTATTTATGGTATTGTGGGCAACATTTTAACATTGGGCACTCACATATGGATGTGAGACATGGACCATTTTGCTATCACTACAGAGGAAAGTATGGGCTCTTGATCTTAAATGTTGCATAAACATTTTTGGAATACAGTGTACCAAGAAGAAACACAAATTATTAACATTCTAAACCATATGAATATCGAAGAAAACTGGCCTGTAAACAGCATCTCTCAAAAACTAAAATACTGTGCATATTAAATGTCCCAGTCGTTTGGAAAGAACGGTGGTCATGGTCCCTGAAAGAAGAGGCTGGGGTCAAACAGGACATTGGAGGACACCATGGGCCTGAAAATACCTGAGGCAGTGGAACTGGTAAAAGACTGTGCGTCTTTTGTGTATGTCTTGATGAGAGTGATCTTCTGCAAAATATATCTGCTGCATAGTAATATGTATTTGTACACATGCACGTTCATGTTTGCGTGCATATATTTGATTAATCCATTAGTTTTGGCTTGTTTATTTACAGCATTCAGAGTAGATCCACACCATGATTCTGGGAAAGACAATTGATCGGTTGAACTACTGGTATTTTTCTTACACAATTCTCTCAAATGTGTACTTTCTGGAACCAGTGGAGAGATGGGCTTGCAGTATCCTTACTTAAGCTAATTAGTGTTTAGAGTGTGTGTTTCTGTGGAAGTATGTTAGGGTCTAGAGTTTGTTTCCAGTGCATAGCAACAGGTAGATAATGCTGGACTTGTATGTAACATTGGCAGCAAGAGGGTTAATATGATGGTGATAACAAAATAACCGGTTTATGAAAGATAAACATTGAGTAAAGTAAAACAAAGAAACGCTTATAGAAAAAGCTATGCGATTAGATTTTGAATGTAAGGAAAATGTATGTACAAGAAAGATGTAGGAGTGAAAGTTGTATGCTAGGTGAAAAGGGGAAGAAAAATTATGTGATTAATAGCAAGGGGGGGGGGGGGGTATAGTTAAGCTTAAAGTTAATTAATTCCACAATTTAAAAAAAAAATGCGTTGATATTATAAAGGAAACATTTAAACAGTACAGCCAGGGGAAAAAATTAAACAAAGTTTGTGACAGTTACTAGCCGTGATTACTAGCTTCTCATTACAGGCCCAAAATACCGAGTGTCCGATCCTTAAGAGTTGTCCTGATCGAGCAAACTAAGAATTCTTATTAGAAGCAGTGAGAAAAGATGAAAACAGGTAATAGTTACCAAACATACGATTAAAAGAGTTGTAACAGAAACATTTGGCCAGCACTGGGGCTTAGGTGCAGTGAAAATATCTCACAATTCATGGTCATATTGAGTCAGTTGCAGACATTTGGAAGCAGACTGCTTTGTGTTGATTTTGTTTGTATGAGGCAATAATCATCACATTTTTTTGTTATGAGAAGAAATAAATTGGAGAACTTGGTGACTTTGGCAAGATTGAGAAGAAAAGAACAAAGAGAAGTAAATACCTGGATGGCTTGGCTATGTTGTATGGTCGTGATAAGAACACTGAGCCGATCCACGACTCTGGTGATCGAGTGAAATGGCAAAACATGACCGCCCACGCTTATCGACATGGCACATGATGATGAGGCATAGGCCATCCAGACAGCATACGCAGACTACTGAACGTAATAACTGCCTAGTGCATTACAAACAATAAAAAAAAATTATGGGGTTGATTGCAACACCATGTAAAGGTCATGCAACTAATACAAATATGCAAAATGCTGATGACGTGAGCAGTATTTGGAGAATTGTAAACAGTGGTAGTACAACTATGAACATAATAATACCAAATTTAATTTAATTTAACAACATTCATACCCCACTACAGAGAAAAACTATGGCAAGATACATGTTCTCTTAGAATGTTGTTTGTTTTCCTTAACTGGGCCAAGATGTTTTGCTCTTGTTTCTACTTTCCTTGGTATTCTACACATCCTATGTTTACTTGCCAGGCCACTCCCTGATGATGCTTCATTTCTTCAAGTACCTGTTGGGCATGGAGACTGAATCCGAAGTGACAGTTGTTACGTGACAGCTGACTTCTCAACTGCCATTGTAATTAAGAAGAATGAAAATTGTTGTACATTTATTGCAATATGATATTTTCCTCATTCAGCCCTTTCGGGCAGCGCATGATTTTGGTTTACATGTTAATGTTTATATGGAGACATTGCTTCAAATACATTTGATAATATCTATCAGTGGTTTTTCAGCATTTGGCTGTGTAGTTGCTTAAACATTGACATGTGTTAATTATGTTTGTCATAAAGTTTTATTTATTATCTTCATATTTCAGAGGATTTCCGTAATTGTTGCAGCATATGTTGCTGAAATTAGTTAGATGCAAGTGTGCTTATTTTTGACATAGGATGATTAGACTGTTAACAGTTGCATAAATGTAAAGTGTGAAGAAATTGAACAGTGAATATCCTGTCACGATCATTAACAACATTGGGGGACTGTTTTAATAAATAGTCAGAAGGAGAATGACCTTAGTAATTAAGAGGGTAAACAGCATTAAGAGCTTCAGGCACAGCACCAGAAAACTGATTAAAGTACAAATTTAAAAACCGAAGCCGCAAAAAATAGGTTGCACAATTTACGCGCCTGTCATATTTGACATCTGGTCAGGTGCATACTGCAGCGGTCTATACCATATGAAGTGAATAGATGAATCATATTTTGGCTAAAATACTTCGCACACACAGTCAGTGATACTGTTTGAATGTGGAACATTTGTTATCTCTACAGTAATCACGGCCACCATAAAGTCTTTCTATCTGCATAACCCAGGTTTTAGACTCCTAATTGCTATGTTCTCAGCATATGTGAGTAATCATTTATTGTTCACCGTATACAGTATACAAAATGCCATTGCTTTGCTCACTTTGTGGTGACAATTTAGCAAGGATTGAGAAAAGGCAGAGTTTGGAATTGTATAGCCTTGTCGATTGCACGTGGTTTCCTGAAGACTAACTAACTCTCTTTTCTACTCATGCAGGTATATGTATGGTTATTATTTGTAAAGTGCATTATGTTTGCTTGCTAGCTTATAATTTGATGTTAAGTCTTATAGGTCTGTTGCTATACATGTGCAGTAGTAGGATGTGTTGACTTGTTACATGGAAAGTACACATTAGAAATCACATCTACATGCTTTATCCATTGTTGCTGGATGTTTATATACATGATCAGATTTTCCATGGTCAGGATAATAGGAATTGGTCTCATGTACAGTTTTATTAATTTATTATTGTATATGGATAATGACCATTCAGTTTTCATAATTTACATGAAAGAAATATTCAAAGTTGTACCTTTTTTAAATTACAAAATTTACAGTATTCTAAAAACGGAACACAAAAATTATTGGGGTTCAGGTCAGCATGGTCGAATGGGTAAGACACATGTTCTTAAACATCTGTTGTGCTGATGCCGATGTAAGCAGTTTAACCCCTACACCAGACAGCTGGACTAAAATGTTGACCTGTTGTCCTTGACTTGGGGGCATAAATTAGAAGTACCTCTGAACTCTGAGTGGGTTGCCTGATGGCGAGGGATACTGTTAATAAGGAAAGCTAATTCACACGCAAAATTCAATCTATCACTATTATAAATAGTGTGTATGGATTACGCTTGAGTTCAAAGCGAGCGAGAGCCAAAAATAAATCATTGGGGTATTTGTTTACACCATTTTGAATGTATGCTTGAAGGATATTTGTGCATGGGGTTGTCAAAACACTAGTATGTGTTGTTACCACATAGTGTGCAGATTTGTTGTCTGTTCAGTGTAACCTCTGATAGAGACACGCCTGCATCAAGAAGAGTTTGAGAGATTATTATCCTATTTTGTCACTGCTTCTCAGTATTCTTATCACCCACTCCACTGTTTTCTTACAGCTCACTCAGCAATGTCCTTATTGACTCAGCAATGTCCTTACTGCCCACTCAGCACTGTTCTCACCTGCGCTACTGTGTTCTTACAAACTGCTAATTGTTAGTCTGGCATTAATTGATGTAATATGAAAGGATATAGCAGTTTTAGTCTAGTCAGTACAGGCAGAAACAATTTATGAGTCATGGTTCTTAGTGTTTGCAGTATATAGAGGTTTTGTTTTATTATGCATGTCATCACTGTACTTTGCACATACTTTTCATCACAACTTACCAAAGCTAGTTTTTGCATCTAGCCTGTGGTCATAAATGATCAATGTTCTCGACTTCTGGCGCAACAGACATAATGAACATATTTCTTATTTGGTGGATTTTGTAAACAAGTGTAGCACATATTGAGTAAAATTTATTACAATTCTGGGTGTCATATTAGGGGCTGGCTACAGACCACAGCACAGCAGCATACATGAGCTTGGCAGATACGTGCAGACCATAATCATCAGGCTCATAACAGGGCATTGTATACTCAAAGACAGCCTCCACTGAATGAGTCTCACTAACTCTACCACTTGCAAATGTGGAGCTCCAGGACAAACCCCAGAGCATGTCCTACATGACTGCCCTAACTTGCCAGACACAGAGAGGAAATCTGGCCAACAGGAGTGACCCTTATAGTCAATCTCTGGGGGACTAATGAAGACATCGGGTGAACTGTCTTGTTTGTGACCCATGCTGGAATAGATGTATAGCAAACGATCACAGAAGAAGAAGAAGAAAATGCACAATGAATTTACTAAATTCAGTTGTCTTTCTTGTTATGGTTGGTCTAATACACACTTTCAAAATAGGAAATAAACGAATTGCTTACCCTTCATACAAGTTTTTTTTATTTACTAGTAGTTTGTTCCTTTAAGATTCTTTAAATAAATAAATCTATTCAAAATCATGATTCACACTGTCCGTCATTACAATTCATATCTATTTTATAATTTAATAATCAGGAAATAATTATATATGTTTTACATTGGTTTCTATTTATATTAATGATATGTCAGTAATTATGTGAAATTATGACAGAGAAACACATGCCAATGTTACGTATGGTTTTCTCATCAGACTTTTTGCTTCATTAAGCATGTTTTCTTTTATTGCACTGTTAACGTCAATATATCAGCGAGTGTGATCTCACATATCTATCATACATTACTTGGTTATCAATACTATAATGGACACGTCTAGCGGAGGAAATTGGAAATAACTAAAATGTAATGTTTGAGAAGAATACTGTGAGTGACAACATGAAACTAAATCTGAAATAAAGAAATAAAGTAGGAACAAAGCCAAAACTAAATTACAAATAGAAACAGCAGATTGAATGATTCAATCGTGTACCAAGAATGTGCATAGAAACTTCCCCAAAGTACTATGAAGTTTCATTACAAAGACTTGAAACCAAGAGACCACATAAATGATTGGTTAAGCTTTATGCATCACTGTATACATAGTAAACATCACCCCGGGAAGGTTAACCCGGTCAACAAATGCCCGCAGAAGTCGGATGTGTCGGCCTAACGGCGCAAGAACGCAGCTCTGCTGTAAACAGGCACAACGCAATCACATCCGAAAAAAAAAACTCCGGATGAACGAAGAAGAAGAAGAAGAAGTAAACATCAGAGGACTTGAAAGCTGACTACACTCCTCCTGGACGCTGTAGAGACAAAAGAGGACATAATTGCATGTGGTTAGTTAATAGTGTAAATGAGAAACAAACTTATACAGAAGTATGAAAAAAAACAGCTTCTGGTTGTTGTTGTAAGTTCTGTATACAGTAGTTTGACTAAACAATTTACAATAAAACGTTTGTTTCATCTGTGACTGCTGTCTTGTTTAATAAACAACATAAATGAGATGTTTGTAAATAAACACGTCAGTGATAAAGAAAGTAGTTGCCAGTATTAGTTTATTCATGTGTGACTGAGAAACAATTACAGACTCGCTCTTTAAACATCCAGTTAGACCAGTGGAAACACCAAAGTCTAATCTTCCTGCTGAGTACAGACCATGCCCAGTCAGCAAACATCTAAATAGGATACATCCACTGCGCGAAACAGATAGGAGCAATATCCAGCGTGAAGAATTCATTGAATATCTGTTGCTACTGTGTTCAAACCAATTTTTATACAGCTGTGAATCCTGGACGATTAGTAAACAAGCAAAAGATATCCTGTGAGAACTCAGAGATAATGTTTTGCTGAAGAATGCTGAAAATTCTTTGTACAACCAATGTGAGTTATCTAAATGCTTTGAGAGGCCAAGAAACAAGGAAACTTACCACAAATATAAGAAAAGCTATCATCATTTTCTGGCTACATTATGAGATGAAAAAAACCTGGAAAGAGATAGAGGAAGACGGGAAGAAAAGATTCTTGGCAACATTTCGTTATGGCATAGTAAGATGTCAGTATCTGAATTGATAGTGCTGTTGAAGGACACAAGATGAGGAGAAGCATGATCGCCCAGCTGTTCGGCAATGCACTTGAAGATGATGACAGAATCAATCAGGTGTCATCTCCACAATGAAGGTTGGCTGCAATGGATCTCCAACACTGTCTGTCTCTCGCCCTGACTGTACACTCTGTCAGATTGATGTTCGTCCATCTCTTGATATCTTCCCACTTGTATCGTTGTCTACCCCTTGCTTGCCCATAACCTAGCCCTCCAGTATGGTTTTTATAAGAGTGTTATGTTTTTTAACGTGGCCGAAATTTTTCACTTGCTTTTTTTATTTCTGTCATTAACTGTCATCCCAGTTTTTCTAGAACCTCTGTTTTTGATTGTTTTTGTTTTCATGAAATACGACATATTCGTCTGTATATCCACATCTCCAGGACCTCTATTCTACTTCCTAGGTGCTTGTTCAATGTCCAGGCTTCAGCGCCATACAGTAGTGTTGAATATTCGTAACATTTGACAATTCTCATTTTTAATGTGTTGTTAATCTCTCTGGATGTTAATACTGATGTCATGCTGTTGAAAGCATTTTTGGACATTCCTATTCTCTTTTTGATTTCTATTTCACTTCTGCCATCATCTGTTATTATATGTCCAAGATAGGAGAAACTTGTTCTAGTATCTCCCCGTTTACTGTGATGTTCATTGATGGCCTTTCCTTTCCACTGCTAATTATCATAGTTTTCATTTTTTGGATGGTAATATCGAAGCCACATTCACCTCAATGGATTGACAAGATACTATACACAGGCGATGGGAGCCTGGAGAGGCCGACACACCAGAAACTTCCCGCTTCATCAATTGCTAGGCATGTGTTGGAAAGCGGCCATGTGATTGATAGAGACAGTGCCTTTCGCGTGTTGTTTAACACACAAAATAGTCGCTTGTTAAAGTTTGCAGAAGCCATAATGATTAATCTTCTTCTGCGTTCATCCGAGGTGTTTTTTCAGATGTGAATGCGATGTGTCTAAGTTATGCGCCCTTAGGCCGAAACCCTTAGGCCAACACATCCGCCTTTAGCATGCATTTTTGACCAGGTTGCATTCCTGGGGGACTCTCACTTTTATGATGCCGTCCACATCCCAGCTGGTCAAGTTAGAACGGTCGTATACTTCACAATCAACCCTCAAGGGAAGGCAGGGACAGTCCATGGCATTATCCGCCATCCAGGGTGGCTTCCATAGTTGCAAAGGCGACACATAGCGCTCCGGTGCTGGGCTCACCGTGGGAATCGCCACGTCCTGCTCATGGCTGTTTTAATTCCTCACTTCAATGTATTGGGCCTTTCGCTCGCTACGGGCCGTTCTCCGCACAAACCAGGGACGGTCGGACTGCAGATGGTATCCACTCAGCGAGCTTTCGATTGCTATCATGTGCTAGTCGCTGTGCCCAGAAAACGAAATAGAGCTGTTCCAGGCACGACGGACATTCGGAAAACTATCTAGTCAGAGCTGTTCCGGACATGAAGGACATTCGGAAGTCTAGACAGTCAGAGCTGTTCCTAGCACAAGGGACATTAGGAAAACTAGCTAGTCAGAGCTGTTCCGGACATTCGGAAAATTGGCTAGTCAGAGCTGTTCCGGGCACGATCGACATTTCACTCGGACGTAATTGCATAGTGCCAGTTTCTATTTTGCCACCCGTAGGCCAGTACATCCGACTTCGGCGGGATTTTAAAAAATGAGGTTAGCCTTCCTTGGGTTTCGAGGCACGTTAGACTCTTTCTGTTGTGTCGCCCTCAACTCAGCTGGTCAAGGTAGAACGGTTAAAGACATCGCGGTCAACCATCAAGGGAAGGCAGGGGCAGACAATGGACATTCCCCGCTATTCTAGGGGGCTTCTATAATTGCTGAGCTGGCACACGTTGCTCTGAGACTGGGCTCACCCGAGGAATCGCCATATCTTGCTCATGGCTGCTTTAATTCCTCACTTCCATATATTGGGCATTTCGTTAGCCACTGGCCACTCACCACACAAATCAGGAACGGTCAGTCTGCGGACGACGTCCACTAGGTAAGCGTTCGCTTCGGACGATTAATCTACATAGGCCAGTTTTTTGCAAAAATAAAGACATTTTAGTCAGTTTAAAATTACCGTGGTAGACAACTTACAATGCTGCGCGAACATATGTATATTTCAGCTTGAAGGATCTATCTAGTTATTTTACTTTATGTTATGTGAATTCTGCAGTATGTATCTGACGAGATGTTGCGAAATATGTCAGGCAATAAATCGTGCAATCTATTGTTTGTGTCTTCGTTAATCAAATTGTGCACTATGCCTGTTTACTTGTTCCAATAGGTTTTGCAACTCTTGCTCGCTTTCTGCTAGTAACACGGTAATATCAGCATACCTAAGATTGTTTATGATTCTTCTATTGATGTTAAGTCCATTCAGTTTGACTTGCTTAAAATTTCTTTCTGTGTATAGGTTGAATAGGCTTGGGGACAACACACATCCCTGCCGTACTCCTCTTTTTATTTCTATGGGCGACGAATAGTTATTTTCGCATCTAATGGACGCCACTTGTTCCCAGTACAAGTTACTAATCACGAGTGTACCCAAGAATAGATGTCCTGTGACGCAAACTGATTCCATCACACCCCGCCATGAACAACACACACTACACTTCACTGCCACAATTGAGTAGGACTTGCGATTTTGTCAGAGAAGAAATGGGCTGTTGAGAGCTACCTGTTCACAGCTAAAGGGGTGATATGTCAATGTCGAAGTGATTGCTTGGCAATTATAAGTATATCTGCTAATTAATGTTTCATAATCATTGTTTTCTTTTGTGTGTTTCTGCTTTCTTTATTGCCCACGTGAAGCATGCTATACTTACTAGTTAGTTGCATATCTGTTACAGGACGTTGCAGTCACCCCAGAATTTGTTGGCTGTTCGTGATCTCTTGGCAAATTTATGTTCAGTAGTTTGCCATTGATTTCTGCATGACCGGCACTCACACCTTGTATGGGAAACCAACGCAAGACGGTCTGCTTCTAAATCGTCCGCTGCTGTGTTTCGAACGCGATATGCGGGATTACGAAGTACGTCTATAAACTCTTGGCCACGGAGCATGCACACTTACTACTACTACTCATTTACTTTGTATTGTCACAGCATACAAATTAATTAGGGAGAAATTGGAGGCAGGGTAGATTTGATTTCTGAGACGTGTATTGCAAATAAATACGTAGGATTACCAGAATAACCGATTGCCCGGGAAAGGCTCGTGAAAGTAAAACATTATATACAAATATAAGGAGACACTGTTCTTTAGTCAAGTAATTGAAGAAAGGCATTGGAAAACAGGACAAATGGAAAGATCAGTAGCACAAGATGTCGGTTCAGTCTGAGGGAAGTTATGCTGGATGGATTAAGACTAAATATCATCAACAGAATTGATCCAAGGACCGAGCTTTGTTGAAATTAATGAATGCCCACGCCTGCTGTCAGGTCACATGATGATAATGAGTCACATAATCTATAGCATTTGCTATAAAGAACACGAAGACATTTTGAAAATTTGCCTCTTATCAGTTTCCTGCTATGGGTCAATGATGTGATAGGGCCTTACTTATCAGGCGTCGAACTCTCGTCGACCATGCGCAGCTTCTCTGTCAACTTCAGTAACGCATCTTCTATAAAGAACACAACTCACATGGTAATGTCTGAGAGCCGACCATGCGCAGCTTCTCTGTCAACTTCAGTAACTCATCTTCTATAAAGAACACAACTCACATGGTAATGTCTGGGAGAAAACAAACAAATGCGCAGCTTCTCTGTCAACTTCAGTAACGCATCTTCTATAAAGAACACAACTCACATGGTAATGTCTGGGAGAAAACAAACAAATGCGCAGGTCAACAGAAACCAATTTTATCAGTAATTAAATGCGGAAAAATGTTCCCAAATTAGACACCATGCACTTCAAAATTCCATTCAGAAACGATTCTCAAGGAAAATGTTGAAGACAAAAAGGAAGAAAGAAGGCAATGAAAATCATGAAAAGGAATTAACCGATGATTCATCGAGTTTGTACACATCACTGACGATAGAAACAACGGAGGATCCTGTGTGCTGATACTTTAAGACAGTGGTTCTCAACCAGTGGGGAATTCCCCACTAGGGGGAAATTTTAGGGTTTCCAGGGGAGAATTAAGACCACAGATCGGCCGACTCAAGATGGCTTCAGACACAATATCCTGGTTTTTTTTTTTTTTATTGAGCGTTGTATTTGATGAATGCCAATTTTCTGGCATTCTGGTGTCGTGTATTAAGTGACAATTCTTTGACGTTTTAGCTGTTTGTTTTTTTGTAATATGATTAATTTGGTGTGTTAATAAAATATTGTGAATATAAAAAATGCACCTTTTGAGGCTGACAATTTTGAAAAGGGGGTAATTCTTCTTCTTTCGTTCGCTGGAAAGGGGGAATGACATTCTGGCATATGGTGAAAGGGTGTATGTGCCAAAAAAAGGTTGAGAACCACTGCCGTTAGATATGTTAGATATGACCAATGGAATACTTTGCGTGTTGGTACTGTTAAGATATGGCCAGTGGAAGACGTTGTGTGTTTGTACTTTAAGATATGACCAATGGAAGACCTTGTGTGTTGATACTTTAAGATATGACCAATGGAAGACCTTGTGTGTTGATACTTTAAGATATGACCAACGGAAGACATTGTGTGTTGTTGCTTACACTATGGTATCCATACGACTGGGATTGAATAGATATTTCTTCTTTTGGACTAAGAATAAAATAACTAGTAAAAGACCATTTTCTGTGCCTTGAGTTGTATTGGGCATTTGGTGCCAGCTCCAAATTTTTACACAATAATGGACTCGATGGTGTTGTGGTTAATATCACATGGGCCGCTTTTACTTCCCGGGAAATGTCATAGTGCCAATTTTAGGCTGGGTGGACCCGGGAGCTCAGGTCAATGAAACAAAATCCTCGAGTAGTAAGTACGTAGTAATATTTTATTCAATCTCCAGCAGCGCATATATTGTTGGCTCTTCCTCTTGAATCCCAGCCATCGCATAATGTGTTCTCTTTTTCTTTATTCGCCTGATGTTGTTTTGGGTGTAATTACGTTGTGCCGTTTATAGTAGGAATGCGATAGCGATGTCGTTCGGCCAACACATTATGCTTCTTCTCAGCATTTATTAACTGGTTTAGACTTCTCAAGTGGTTTTATAAGACATTCGAGGGTCTCAGGTTGGTGAAGTCATCTTCGCCACTTTATCTACAGGTGTTGCCTCTGTTATAACAGACCTGTCCAGAACAGCAGCATGTATGCCGATTGGATCTCAGGGTGGGTCAGCACAAAATGCTGTTCGAAATGGAGGAGCGGGAGTGTACATAGAATACCCAAATAATACTAGGGACACAGCCAGAGTACCGACAGGAAAGTACTGCCATAACTATGATGCTGAAATTGAGGCAATCAAGATAGCAACAGAGAAATTACTAAATATCAGCAATGGTACACAACCTGTGGTGCTATTGACAGATGCAAAATCAGTACTCGAGGCGCTACTGTCTGGGAAATTGCCAGTACTAAGGACACTACTTTCTGAACTTAGCAGTCAGAATACGGTCACCATGCAGTGGAAACCATCCCACTGTGGAGTACCCGAAAACGACAGAGCTGATCAATTGGCTAAGGAAGGAGCCAAAGAAGAACAGCCTGATGTGCCCGTTACATACCACCAAAAGAAAAGAATGATCAAATCAGTCAGAAAGCCACCAAAACCTGCTCAAGATGACTATCACGTTATGGACAGACCAGAACAAGTCATTATTCCGCACCTCAGTACAGGACACAATAGATTACGCCACCACAAGTATACACAATTCAAGATTGGTGACTCAGCCATGTGTACATGTGGATTGGCGTCGCAGACAGCAGAGCACATACTCAAAGACTGCCCAAAATATAACATATCTAGGCAAACCTTCTGGCCTAGAGAAACGACAGTGGAAGATAAACTCTATGGACCGCTGTGTGAACTAAAAAAGACAGTTAAATTCATACAAGAGACAACATTGCAGTTATAGACATATTTCAAGGAACGAAAGAAGAAGAAGAAGAAGAAGAAGAAGAAGAAGAAGACGAAGAAGAAGAAGAAGAAGAAGAAGAAGAAGAAGAAGGATCTCAGGGAAGGTAGAGGCGGAACATGGACAATCCCCGCCATCGAATGAGACTTCCATAAATGTAAAGCTGACACGTAATATTCTGATACAGAGCTCACCAAAGGAGTCGTAAAATCCTACTTAGCCTCACTAACATATATTGAGCCTCCGGTTCACCACAAGTTGTGCCTTTAGATACCAGAAGGACTGAGTACGCAGATCTGAAACTTTGATGTCCTTCACACAATGAGCGGTTCAACAGTTCCTTATTTTGAAGATATTTTCTAGATGGAGACCCACTAAGGCAAAGTTACTTGTGCGCGGCTAGCATCAAGAGATGGACTGGAAGAATCATGTCAAAGTGCACCATGACAACTGTGATATATTTCATCTCGCCCATCACAGTTTTCCAGGAACTTGTGTCACAAATGTGCCGTTCGGATGACCATATAAGGAGATCTTCTTCTTCTTCTTCTTCTTCTTCTTCTTCTTCTTCTTCTTCTTCTTCTTCTTCTTCTTCTTCTTCTTCTTCTTCTTCTTCTTCTTTTTCGTCTTCTTCTTCAGCGTTCACCCGGACGTGATTGCGTTGTGCCTGTTTACAGCAGAGCTGTGATACTTGCGCCTTTAGGCCGACATATCTGACTTCTGCGGGCAACTGTTGACCAGGTTTACCCTCCCGGGTGTTTCAAAGGACATTCAACTCTCACTCAGACGTAATTACGTTATGCCTGTTTACAGCGGAGCTGCGATACTTGCGCCTTTAGGCCGCCACATCCGACTTCTGCGGGTATTTATTGACAGGGTTAACCTTCTCGGGTCCACGTTTCGTATATATACAAAAGTACAGGTTATAATTAGTTTATACACAGTGAACTTAGCAAGGTCCACAACCTTGCTGCTATTATTACCATCAGTTACTATTTCTACTGAGTGCACTGTACTGATTTTGCGTGAGGGTTAGTTTTCCCTATTACAAGTGTACCTCGCCATCAGGTGAACCATTTTCCAACTTCAGGGGCATTAAGTCCTCAAGTTAAGACGAGAAGTCATTATTAAGTCCAACTAATCTGTTGGTGCCGAGCTCCCTAGCGAAGGCGTTAAGGACGTTGTTCGTAATCCCGAAGACTCTCGTACGAAACACCGCTGCGCGAGATTCGGCAGCGGATTGCGTCGCGTTGGTTACTTACGAAGGTATGTGAGCCGGTCGTTCAGAAACAATGGCAACCTACTGCACGTAAAACTTGCTAAGACACCAACAGCAGCTGAAAAATGCTGGTGTTAACTGCAATGTCCTGTAAAATGATATGCGGGGGAAAAAAAATCTAGAGGTCTGAACGTCGAAGAAAACTGGCTCATTAACAATACCATATTCCGGGAACATGAAATACGAGGGTAAGTCAATAAGTAAGTCACAAATGGATGTAGAAAAATAACCAAAGATGATAACAACTTGAAACCAGTTTATTTTTATACATACACTGTCCCTTTATTTCTCAACATAATTTCCACCAACATTGATTATCCCATCGTTTTATCAGTCCCCCCAAACCGACTGCATAGAACTGCGTGCTCTGTTTTCTAAACCACGTTTTCACGTCACATTCAACTTCGGCGTCATTCGCGAAATGTCTCCCTCCAAGGTAGGTTTCCTGTTTATGCTGACAAATGTTTGTAAAGCGGTGCATAGCTGGGTAGAAAACGTTACGAGGGTGAGTCAATAAGTAAGTCACACAGGTCTGTGGGATGGTAGGTCAATGAAAACAAAGCATGCAGTTCTATGCAGCCGGTTTGAGAGGACTGATAAAACGATGGGATAAGTGCATCAATGTTGGTTGAAATTATGTTGAGAAATAAAGGGACAATGGATGTACAAAAATAAACTGGTTTCAAGTTGCTATCATCTTTAGTTATTTTTCTACAGCTATTTGTGACTTACTTATTAACTTACCCTCGTACTTTGGCCAAATTGTATGTAACAATGAATTAGAAAGAATAGTAAAATAAGACATAGTTCCATAAAGAAGAGGTATAGGTCGACCAACAGAAAGGTGTGCACAGGATATTAACTGATTAAATATCGTGGGATGATTAATAATCTTAAGCGACGGCCCCTATCTCAGTGGTTCTCAACCTTATTTGGCCCATGCAACCTTTCACCAGGTGGCTGCGTGGTCTTGAGGTATGGTGTCCGCCTCGAGTGCTGGAGGTCCCGGGTTCAAGCCCAGGTGAAAACCGGGATTTTTTTTTCTCGACGACTTCTAGTAATAAAATTTCCCCTGGTCTCTGGGTAGTGAGATCGGACGCCCGTGTGTATTGTTGCGCACGTAAAAAAATCCCTTGGCAGTTGGAAATCGAAAAAGAGTAGCCTAATGGCGCTGCCCAGGAAAAAATTCGAGTTAAAAATCTACCCAAAGTATATCAGGATCCTCGCCGGTGCTACGGAGTTCGTGCAATGAGCTGATTTTCTTCAGACTCGGGTTTGAGTTAGGAGGAAAACGGAGCACTTATGGATTGCACCCACGTGCCGTGATGTTGATCCATCGACTAAACTAAACTAAACCTTTCACCATATGTCAGAATGTCACCCCCCCCCCCCTTTTCCAGCGAACGAAAGAAGAAGAATTCCTACCCTTTCAAAAACTGTCAGCCTCAAAAGATGCATTTTTTTCATATTCACAATATTTTATTAACACACCAAATTAATCATATTACAACAAACAAACAGTTAAAACGTCACAGAATTGTCACTTAATACACGACACCAGAATGCCAGAAAATTGTGCTTCATCAAACAAAAAACGCTAAATAGAAAACCAGGATATTGTGCCTGAAGCCATTTTGATTCTGCCAATCTGTATTCTTAACCCCCCCCCCCCCCCACCCATGGAAACCCTTAACCCCCCCCCCCCCACAAACCCATTGGGGGGAATTCCCCACCGGTTGAGAACCACTGCCCTATCTGCTATGAGCTTATATACAGTAGTTTCCCCCCATGTAAACCCTTTTATTTATTATACAATTCTACATGTCTGCTACGATATTAACAACTTTTAAGTTATAACTGTGACACTTCCCTACTTCCCATTTTCTGCTATCCATTTTCGTTAGGTATAAATCTACTGTTTGACACTGAATCTGTTAAAGACACCTTGTCATGACAATTCATGATGCAGGGGAACCGGCGAAAGAGTCCCTGTTTGTAGTTTATTCCATCGATCATGTGCCGTGCCGATAAGTGTGAGCGGTCATGTTTTGCCATCTCACTCGATCACCAGAGTCGTGGATCAGCTCCGTGTTTCTGTCTCGACCATGTCACGTGGCCAAACCATCCAGGTATTTAATTCTCGGTCTTCCCTTTGGTCTCCTTCCTTCGATCTTGTCAGTTGTCACCAATTCCCCAATTCATTTCTTCTCATAACATGCCCCAAAATTTCAACCGTCTACGTCTAATGTCTCTAATCAGTTTACGATCTTCATTTGTTTTCTGAAGGGCTTGTTCACTGGTTTTTCTGTCTGTCCATGGTATTCTTTGCATTTTTCTCAGAAACCACATTTCCACAGCCATCAGCTGTTTTTCAGCTTGACTGCTCATTGTCCACGTTTCACATCCATACAAAAGTACAGGTTCTATGTAGCACTTCAACACTCTTTTTCTCGTTTCAGTTGATATTTTTTTTATTGGTCTGTATGTTTTTCAACTTGCGAAAGGCTACCTTCGCCATAGCAATTCTTGTTCTAATCTCTTCAAGGAATCTCCCATCAGATGTTATGACTGTTCCAAGATAACTGTACCGATTCACTTGTTTAAGAATATGCCGATTTACTTGTATATTACATTGTGGTATTTCTTCCTTCCTAGTGGCGACCAAAATCTGTGTCTTCTTACAGTTCAATTCTTACCCTAGTTGTTCACTGTGTGCAACAACCGCATCTACTAAATTTTGCAGGCCCTGTTCATTGTCTGCAATCAAGACTGTATCAACTGCATATCTAATGTTATTGATGTATCGTCCCCCAATGTTGATTCCTTCCTGGAGACGTTACACATCCTTATCTCACATCTCTCTTAATAGGCTGATATTGATTAGTTTATTAGTAAACATTTTATTCGTTCACCGTGTTTCTGATACACACAGTAGTGCTGACTTAACGTTAGAATTAAATACTCTAAATGTAGTCTTAGTTTAACTTCAGTTAGAATTTCTAGTTCTTATTGTCCTAACCTTCAATTCAATCTTGCAAAAGATTTCGTCTGTGGAAAGCGAGGGCTTTAGAGTAAGACGTTAGCGAAATCCAGATCAACAAGCTGATTTGTCAGAGAAGTCAACTGAACTCCATTTCTAGTTACTTATTATTGTCTTTAAATCCAGCCAATAGTCAGAAAGAATAATACAGGTGACAAAAGGCATCTATCTCACCCCTGTGCTTACGTAACAAATGCCCCAGGACAGAAACTGCTGGAGACCAATTACTCCACTGCGGATAGAACATTAGATGAAGATAATGCAGGGTTGTGCCGTGCTATGATACAGAGAGGCAGCCGCATCAGGCGGCACCGTAAGGGGGCGGCATAAACAGCGAAATCAAAATACAATTTGAACTTTTCAATAATTAAAAATCTTTAAGGGGCGGCATTTCGAAAAGAAGAAAAAAAACATTTAAGGGGCGGCATTTCGAAGATTTGCACCATGCTGAGAAAATCTACAGCACGGCCCTGTGATGTTAATTAACGTGCTCTCTGAGTTCTACTTCTTTCCATTGTTTTCATAGTGTCTCTTTCTGTCCCAGCGGCGCTAAACAATCTCTATAATAGTAACCATATGCGCAATTCAATCAACTGTCTTTTCGTCGTTGGAAATTAATCGCCTTGTTCACCGTTTCGGTATGCAATTTCGTGTTACTTCCGGTTTATGGCGCAGTCAGGCCGATAAAAATCTGGAACGGTCGCCATCGGGTTGTAAGTCGCTGTACGTCGGTTTCATTAACTAAAAGTTGTCGTTTTTATGGTCTAGAACGTATACGATATCAACATGTTGAGTACAGGCATGTGGAAGCTGAAGGAGTTGACGGACAAAGTGTAAGTATAACGGTTTTTCTATATATGGTCTGTTAGAGTAACTGTCAACTTCCGGATAGGACATTAAGTTGACACTTCACTTGACTTGACACGAATACAAGTTTACAAATCCTGTCGATTTAAATCTATGTCACTAAAATAACACTGATTAAAGATCGATAAATGTGTGATTATAAATGATCAACATATATTACATTGAAAACTACACATTTTGATTATGTTTAAGGCCCTTGGAAGGCCGATGAGATCTCCCTGACGACACTATCCCCCTCTCCTATCATCACAGTGTGAGTGCCTAGGCTAAACTCCTAAACAAACAAGACCAGACTTCTTAACTTCATTAATTTATTATATCACTCTCCTGACATGAAGTCTACTCTACACTGTATGTATAAACCTCTGTATTCACTCAACAACCACATTTTGGGTTTCAGCATATGACCAGAACTTTAAATTAAGTAAACAGATCTTTCCTTTCAGAAGGACATGTTAGTTGGAGAGAAAAAAAGGGGAGACAATGAAACAAGTTTATACAGAAATGTTACTATAGTCTGTCCAGAAAAGAATGCAAACAAGTTTATACAGAAATGTTACTATAGTCTGTCCAGAAAAGAATGCCTTTATTCACGATCAGTTATTTTGAAAACTGTCTGTTGCATCGTTATGAAATTTTTCCTGCCGTCTTATATTTACCCCCACCTAAGAAATATGTCTTTGATAGGTCCAAAAGCAACTTAAATCATGGAAAGCAGCGACATTTCTTTGATGTTTTGGTGAAAAACTAGTGATTTCTCGCTAACAAACTTGTTTTACAGTAATGCCTCGTTCCACTATGTGAGGCTCTTGTCATAAGGCCAATCCCATGTCCCATGTGAAAATGAACTATTCAATGCTAATGTTTCCGTGTGAAGACGTAAAACATATAATAATGTGCACTTCATCTCTGACCCGTAAATTATATACCGCATATAAACAAACTTTGAAATCTGCTGTACAATCTCCAGAAGAAAATGTTTTTTGTTGGTTGGACATAATGATAAGGTTATATGCTAAATCTCATCATTTTCCCTCAGTTGGTTACTGAGATATGGAATTTTATATTAGGGCAGACAAAAGTAAACAGACTATAGTATTATAAGTATCATTGATCAAGTAAATAACATGGCCACTGAGATATATACTCAGTACAGTACTTTAGTATGATAATAAGTTCATGTGTTTGAATTCTTCTTGAGGCGGGGAGTTTTAAAGAATTGATCCGGGATCCCAGGCTGACCCAGCCTAAAATTTTTACCAAAAATATAAAGGCAGCCAGTATGATATTGACCATATCACTCCTTGAGTTCTGATTGGTCTATAAAAATATGGGGGGAGCACTATATTCCCAATACACCTCAAAGCATGGGAAATTTGGTTCTGGGAAAAAATGGTTCTTTACTATTTGTTATTATTAGTATCATTGGTTTCTCCGTTAGTCTACGGGACACCCTTGGGCAAGGTGGAGTACCCGTTTAGCCCCCCGATCAGGGTTACGTGAAGCCATGGAAGCAGGTGGTGGATGGAGTGTGAGAGCAGCCGACAGTTTGTTGTTGGTTATGGTCTTGCACTCTGCGGCGATAGGCAGATGATCTCATCAGTAGAGACAATGGCTATGGCCACCGACTAGTACAGTCACTGCCCAGAAGGAAAGCAACGGCAAACTACCTTCTGCAAAACTTGCCAAGAAACCATAACAACCATGAAAGAAAACATAATAAGAAAGAGATCTGGTGGCGAGACCCCCAGGCCAGGCAGATCAGATAACACTGGGGAAGAGTGTGACGCAGGGACCAGTACTAGTAATCGTGATGACGGAGTTAATCCTGACTGTGTTACCAAGGAAATTCCCTGTGTCAGACTAAGAAACAGAGTGAGAATGGCAACGTGGAATGTGAGAAGTTTGTATGAGGGAAAGCTTAAAGTAGTGTGTGATGAGATTGAGAGGTTAAACATTCACATTTTAGGAATTAGTGAACATCGCTGGAGCGGCAAGGGACATTTCACAACTGAAAATGGAAGTATTTTCATTTATTCTGGTAGAGATGTCGGAGGCCAGAGTGGAGTGGCATTTTGTTTAGATAAAACAACTGCAAAAGCTTTAATGGGATATAATCCAGTTAGTGATAGAATCCTCACTATTAGACTTAAAGGCCGTCCAAAAAACACAACTCTCATACAGATATATGCACCTACTTCAACAGCAGAGGAGGACGAAATTGAAGATTTTTACAACACACTACAAGACACATTAAATAAGATTGGTCATAATGATATAGCAATAATAATGGGAGATTTTAATGCTAAAGTGGGTGCAGGAAGAGCTGAAAATGAGAGACACATTTTAGGAAAATTTGGATTAGGAAATAGAAATGATGCAGGTGACAAATTAATTGAATTTTGCACAGAAAATGAGTTAACGATAGCCAACACACTTTTTAAACAACATCCAAGAAGACTCTTCACATGGAAGTCTCCAGACAGTTTTACCAAAAATCAGATAGATTATATTTTAATACAAAGAAGATGGAGATCAAGCATAACATCTGCAAAAACCCTACGAAGTGCAGACTGTGATACAGATCATCAGTTATTAGAAGCAGATCTGAAATTAAAACTCAAAAAGCTTACCCGAGGACCAAGGCCACTTCGTTTTGATCTCACACAAATACCGGACGCATACAACATAGAAGTTAGGAATCGCTTTGGGGTCTTGATGTCTGTACAAGAAGAAATGACACCTGATGAACTGGCAGTACAAGCTAGAGATATCTTGATAACTGCAGCCAAAGATTTCATTCCGACCAAGAAAACGCAACGTAAGCCATGGATTACATCAGACACGTTAGAATTAATAAAACAACGAAGGGAGCTGAAACAGAAAGGAGATGAATCCGATAGCAGGATGAAGTATAAATCTTTAACTCGAGAAATAAGAAAGAACACAAGAAAGGACAAAAATCAATATATACAAGATAGCTGTACCAGAATAGAGCAATATCATAAGGCTGGAAGAGATTATGAAATGTTCAAGGAAATGAAGTTATTGACAAGAAATGTTCAACCTCAATTGAATGTTATCTGTGACAAGATGGGAAATACCTTAACAGAATCTAGACAAATTCTAGAAAGATGGCAGGAGTACTGCAGTGGAATGTATGATATGAGTGACAGTGAGGATATGAATGAGATACATGAGCCAATGACAGCAGAGACAGAACCTGAACCCTCATTAGATGAAATTGCTTGGGCTATAAGGAACCTGAAGAATGGTAAATCACCTGGATGTGATGAGATACCAGCTGAACTAATTAAAGCAGGAGGAGAAGAAAGCATACACATATATCATGCATTATGTACAAAGATTTGGAAATATGGTATATGGCCAAAAGATTGGAAGAGAACTATCTTCATTCCAATACCAAAAAAGGGCAACCTGAAATTATGCACCAACTATAGAACTGTTGCCCTGATAAGTCATGCAAGTAAAATTCTACTAAAAGTCATAATGCGAAGACTTAGTAAGAAAATGGAAGAAGAGATTAACGTAGTTCAAGCTGGATTTAGACAAGGAAGAGGAACAAGAGATCACATATTCAACATGCGTTTAATAATAGAGAAGTGCAGAGAATTTAATGTAAACCTATTCTCATGTTTTGTGGATTATTCAAAGGCATTTGACTGTGTACAGCATCAGAAACTTTGGGAAATCATGAGGAATATGGGCTTTCCTTCACGTGTAGTACATCTCATAAAAATGCTATATCTGGACCAACAAGCAGCAGTTAGAATAGATGGCGAGACATCAGATTGGTTTGACATCAAGCAAGGAGTCCGTCAGGGCTGCGTGCTGTCACCCTATTTGTTTAACCTGTATGCCGAAAATATAATGAGAAATGTAAGAGATGATATAAACAGGGAGCCATATGATGCCCTAAATATCGGCGGTCATGACATACCAGAGATTCGATATGCTGATGATACAGTATTACTATCCACAACACAGAATGGCATAGAAAACCTTATAGCCTCAACACAATTGAATAGTGAAAATCACAACTTATATCTTAACATAGCAAAAACTAAGATAATGCATACAGATAAAACTACTATGGAGAAAGAAATATACATTAATGGGGGAAAATTGGAGGTGGTGGAAAATTTTGAATATCTTGGGTCATTGATTACGAATAATGGTGACACAATGAAAGAAATAAAACGGCGACTATCCATTGCTCTTCAAAGACTAAAACAGATGAATAAATTATGGTGTGGGACAGACAGAACTACAAAAATTAGATTTTTAAGAGCATGCATCTTTCCCATTGCAACATACGCCTGTGAGACATGGACACTTACTAAACAAGCTGAACAGCGCATACATGCCTTTGAATATAAATGTTATAGACGAGTTCTAAGAATATCTTGGGTAAAGAAAAGAACAAATGCATCCATACTTCAAGAGTTGAATATTGAGGAGGGATGGCTATTGAAGACGATAAAACAAAGAAAATTGAAGTATTTTGGTCACTTGAAACGTCACGACAGTTTGGAAAGAACAATAATGGAAGGGTATATGCCTGGGAAGAGAGGAAGAGGAAGGCCAAAGAGAAGATGGGTGCAGGATGTGGCGGATGATCTCCAGATGGGTGTATCAGACGCGGGACATCTTGCTTGTGATCGAGAAGTTTTCCGGAGGGTTGTTATGGGAGCGAGGTTCTGTAAAGGACATGCTACTGAATGAATGAATGAGTATCATTGGTTAGGCACAGGACTGAAGTAGTGAGGGAACATTCCCTTGCTGTTTAAAACCTGTGCTACAGAATCTTATCAGCCAATCAGTCGCCTTCATTCTCATAACCTTATAAGAGCTTGAAGTGAATCTGCTTGGTGCAGTCTTCTTCTGCATACACCAGTCTCCCCCAACCATCTCACAATTGGATTGCCATTTAAATGTTGATTCTCACGTCTTTCCTATTTGAGACTTTGAATGCTGATCTTACACGTGGTATCAGGTTTTGGATATTCTGGGAGGGTTAACCCGGTCAACAAATGCCCACAGAAGTCGGATGTGTCGGCCTAACGGCGCAAGAACGCAGCTCTGATGTAAACAGGCACAACGCAATCACATCCGAAAAAAAAACTCCGGATGAATGCAGCAGTATCATTGGTAACGTAAATAAAATGGCCATTCAGACAAACTGTGTATACTAGTGCAATAATTTAAATCATGGACTATCTTTATTAGTAAAGGAGAAAGTAAAGGTCCCATTTACACACATTAAGGCACATTGGGCATATATTGCTAGAGACGTATTTTTATGGGAGACTTTATAAGCAAACATTTGCTATTAATGTACAGACATTATTCACAAATGGCTGGTCACGTGATGTTTACTACCGCCGTCGATTGGCTTAAGAAAACTATTATTCTCCGTTCTTCTTTTCATTCAAACCCCACTTTCTTTTTGAACTTCAACTACATACATACTAGTTTATTCCATAAAACTTTAATGATCATATCTTAATGAATGCCCAGATACGATACCAACTTCTTAACGGTGAATTTGCGTACGCACAAGATGAAAGTAAGCCTGTAGATGGCACTAGCGTTACTAGTCGCCCTATCTCAAGTAAACCAAGTTGACAGACCTCCACTTTGCAACTGAAGATCTAGTCAACATTTGTTTTTATGAACTCCGAAGCGAGGGTTCAAAGGTGATAAAGTTCACACAGGGTTAAATTTACATATCACGTGACCATGGTTAATCCTAATTGTTTGTTAGTTACTCTTGACTGTTTGGCTCGTCTGTGTTACTTTCTTTTTCACATATCCTTTACAGGACAAGTTTTACTTTCAGTAGTTTGCCATTGCTTTCTGAACCACCGGCTCCCGGGAAGGTTAACCCGGTCAACAAATGCCCGCAGAAGTCGGATGTGTCGGCCTAACGGCGCAAGAACGCAGCTCTGCTGTGGACAGGCACAACGCAATCACGTCCGAAAAAAAACTCCGGATGAACGAAGAAGAAGAAGAAGAAGAAGAACCACCGGCTCACATACCTCCGTAAGTAACCAGCACGATGCGATCCGCTACCGAATCTCCTGCAGCTGTGTTTCGTACGTGAGTATATGGGATTACGATCAACGTCCTTAACTCCTTCACCAGGGAGACTGGCTGTGTGTTACTGGCACCTATAAATAGTTACACTGTAATCTACCATGATTGATGCAGGAGGCATCTAAGGTAGGGTGCCGTAAGACTGACTGCCTCACCTAGTGTAAAACTGAAAACTCCACTTGCAAAGAGGTTGGCATGATTTAGTTGAGAATCTAGGCTCCATTGGAAGATTAAAAGAAGGGGAAGAATATTATTTGTTGTTTTTACTTTATTTTATATCATCCATCAACTCTAAGATTACACCTATCATCTATCTTGTTCGCATTCTTTTCAGAAACATACTTTGCTTATTTGATAGATGTCGTTCTTTTGAATTTCCCTTTGTTCGCCTATGCTTTGCGTCTATTGCTCCATCTGTCCATACAACTGGAGAGAGGAAAATAATAATGACAGGATTTGCAATTTTTTGGGTGTCCATCGACAAGTGTATTTGAACACACCAATAAGGGTATTTGAACTCAATTAACCCCCCCCCCCCCCCCCCCCCCCCAAAAAAAATATTAATAATTTCTGGCGGGGAGTCGAACCCTAGTCTCCCGCATGGCTGGCGGAAATACTAACCACTGCGCTACCGAGGACACAATTATATTTCCACAAACATTAATAATGTAGTCAAACGTAGGCCCCTACATTATTAGCAAATGTTTGCTTATAATCACTCCATATTTTTATAGACAGATTGGCACTCATGGGTGATGTGGTCAGAATCATGCCAGCTGACTTTACTTCCCAAGACTTAGGCTTAGGCTGGGTGGACCTATTGATGATATTATACTTCCGAAATACTCGAAGCTCTTTACTTGTTTCAGGGGTTGTTCTTTTAGATTAATCTTTGTTGTTTTTTTCTTCTTTGGTTATAGTCATTACCTCTGTTTTACTGATGCTAATTTACCTGTTATATTTCCTACATACTTTGTTTAGGCTTTTTATGTGGACTTGTAATTCTGCTAGCTTGATCGTCCACAAATAGGAGTTCTTTAATGTTGTAATGCTCCGTTGGTTATTCTTCTGTGTTCTGTTCGTTGTTATAGTTAATTATTATTAATTTGGAATTAACTCTCTCAGTCCCAGGTTTCACGGTAGATGCTCAAGGGGAAAATAACCATTATATGAAATAATGAGTGCGTGACTTTCAAAGAGGCTATATAAACACACCTGATATTAAACATACTTTGTTGCATGTTAAAATAAACAGGAAAATCTTGAGAATTATATAATAATACATTTTATATAAATGTGATGAAGAATTAAAAATATAAACAGGAAAATCTTGAGAATTATAGCACTATTTGTATAAATGTGATCAGGAATAAAAAATCAGCATACTTAGTGACAATATGTAGAGAGTTGTGTTGATCTAAATCACATATTTGGCACTTCCTTGTTACCATCTTCATGATGCTCTTATTTAACGTATCTATAATGAACGTGAAATATCACCATTTATGCACACTGCTACATGTTACTGGGGCTTGTAAAGAGGGCAAGGAATAGTAACACTGTAAACTACCAAGCATGTTGCAAGAGGCGACTTCTGCTAGTAGTCCTCCGTATTCATCTTGTCTACTAACTGTCGGAGGGCCTGGTACTGGACTGTGACCACAAATTGTTCCTTAGTTTTTGATCGTGAAGATATTCTGCAGTGTATTGTTTTTCATGTTTGTAAGAAGTTATATGAGGGAGGCTTCAAATGAAAACCTTAAATGTTTTTTGTTTTGAGTGAATATATTCTGAAAAAGTAAACAACAAATTTATATTTTTTTATGTAGTCACCATTACGCTCAATGCAAGTCCTCCATAAAGTGCTTGGATTCCTGTAGAAAAATCAACTCTGGGGTTACTACTTAGTGTACTTGACCCAGTCATGAAGTCTTGTCACAGAAGTCACGCCGTTTTGAAATTTCCTACTCCACTCCATACACTTGCTGGACTAACATGTATGCATCACCATACTGGACCTTCATTTGCCAATGAATTTCTATAGGTTTCACCCCTTCACTGATAAAAAAAACTGATAACAGAATCCTGCTCCTCTTTGGTGCATGTCAAAAGTGGGATGGCTATCTTTATACTGTCCTTATGACATCATGTTCATCTGCATGGTGGTGTCACATGCTTAACGACCTTGACATCCTTAACAACAATATTACAGGTTACAAGACAGTGGGATGGTTATTGTAATTTTTAGCACATTTAAGGTTTTCATTTGAAGCCCCTCCGTATATCTCTTGATTGGGAACTTAAATTTTCTTATCAGCACATTGTGATTCTCAATGCATCTATTTATGGTTTTGAGATAAGATATAAGACAAAACTTTAATTAGTACTGTCTGGCACCTTGCCGTCTTGATAGGCGATAGTTTATAAAATGGAGCTATACTTCTCTATAGCACAAAGCCTGGGCTGAATTTAGAGATCATGTGTTGCTCATGCAGCATGATCCCTCTCTTCACCTGCCTAGTTTACTCCAGAGGAAAGGTAACACCATTACGCCTGGAACAAGACAAGCTGTAGAAACTACCGGATCAGCAAAGCAATGCTCTAACTGTCCACCTGTCGGATCTTCCATCTGAGATGAGTTGCCAATATTTGGGATATATATTATGTTTTATATTTAGTTTTCTTTTTAAGTATATTATTTTTCATAGATATCAGGACCTGGTCAGCCCTGCTTTAGGTTGCATTTCCTCACACTAGGATAAGACTTGTACCCTCCCAATTGCGCTCTTCCACCCAAAGTTGTTGGCACAATGTGGGGTGTCGGGTTTTGTGATTAGTTCTTTGTGTAATAATGTAAAGTCTAATTGTATCATTATATAGAAAGTATGTTAACATTTCACATTTCTTTATAGCTGTAGGTGATTTTAGCAGTCTTGTAGAGATGTTTTGTAAGCCAATGAAGATTTCTATTATGCTTATAAACATTTTCATTATATTTATTTATTTATGCTGTAATGTATTATTGTTTTAGCACAAATGTGGTGATGAATTATTCTGAGGTGGAAACAAAAGTGAGAGAAGCCACAAATGATGACTCCTGGGGTCCGCATGGCTCACTAATGAAGGAGGTTTCCCAATACACATTTACATATGAGCATTTTCCAGAAGTCATGGGCATGTTATGGAAAAGGATGCTACATGACAACAGGAAAAACTGGAGGAGAGTGTACAAGGTAAAGTATTTGTATTGTTAATATGGAAAATGAGCACCAGACATAGTTACAAAAAGAGCTGTAGACCAGTTTTCCTGCGCGTGTAGAATTCAAGTGAGATGTGTCTTTAATAAATTAATAAACGAGTTGTATGTAGTAACCACTTAATGATTGAGTTTCATTTCTACTAGAGTAGGTGAGCATGGCCGAATGGATAAGAACGTGTGTTCTTAAACATCCTGTGCGCTGATGCCGAGGTAAGGGGTTTAACCCCTACACAGGACAGTTGGACTAAAATGTTGACCTATCATCCTTGACTTGGGGATGTAAATTACAAGTACCTCTGAAGTCTGAGTGGGTTCGCTTGTTGGCAAGGGTCACTGTTAATAGGGAAAGCTAATCCACTCGCAAAATTCAGTCCAGACTACTAGAAGTAGGGTGTATGGACTAGGCTTGAGTTCAAAGAAAGTGAGCGCCCCAAAAAAAATGTCTTCTAGAGTAACTTTTCAGATGTCTTGTTCTATCTAAAGCTTTTTCTTTCTCTTTCTCAGTTTTTCAGATTTTTAAGGCTCCTTTACTGCAAGAAAAATTTGCTTCTTTTCTGTGTACAGTTCACTTGACAGTCTTTATAGCGTTCTTGGCTAATTTCATACTTTTCTTTTGTATGTTGCAATAATAATGGTCTTTTTGGAGTGCTAAAGCTTGCAAATAAAACAGTTGAGTTTCTGTCCTTATTTGTTAAATACACACACATCTCTCCTTCCTCATGAAGACTGATATTTTATGTAAACATTACTTATAAAGCCTTATATCTGTAATGAGCCTGATAAAATCATAACTTTGGTGTTAGTTTATTCTATGCCAGAATATTTTTCTTGTCTTAAGTGGGCTTGACAGTATTACATCTGGAAGCCAGAGCTACAATCCCACATTTATTGTTCCTGTTCTGCAAGTGAGCAGACAATTAACTTCTATAAGTCCTCCCTCTTCTTCAGTCCCGCAGCTGTATCTGTGAATTGTAAGGACACCTTGATGGATATTCGTGGACAAGGTCTTTCATGGCTCTGTATCTTCACCAAAACTCACTTTGAACCTTTAACAATCTGTACGAGTGTGGCTGTTTTGTAGCATAGTCAGTTTTAATTCTTATCATTCCAGGATTTATTTTGTCACTTTTTTGGCCTCTTACCATTCAATATTCCATGGGAAATAATGTTTTACTGGGAATCATGACAACTTACATAACCAAACAATCAATCAATCAATCAATCATGTGCCATGCCGGAAAGCGTGGGCGGTCATGATTCGCCATTTCACTCGATCACCAGAGTCGTGGATCAGCTCAGTGTTCCTGTCTCGTCCATGCCATGTGGCCAAGCCATCCAGGTATTTTCCTCTCGGTCTTCCTCTTGGTCTGTTCCCTTCGATCTTGCCAGCTGTCACTAAGTTCTCCAGTCCATTTCTTCTCATAACAGGTCCAAAAAATTTTGACTGTCTACGTCTAATTTCTCTAATCAATCTACGATTTTCATTTGTCTCTTGTAGTACTTGGTCATTGGTTTTTCTATCTGTCCATGGTATTCTTTGCATTCTCCTCAGAAACCACATCTCTGCAGCCATCAGATGTCTTTCAGCTCGACCGCACATTGTCCAAGTTTCACATCCATACAAAAGAACAGGCTCTATGTATCCCCTCAACACTCTTTTTCTCGTTTCAATTGACATCATTTTATTGGTCAGAATGTTTTTCATCTTGCTAAAGGCTACTTTCGCAATGGCGATTCTTGTTCTAATCTCTTCAAGGCATCTGCCATCAGATGTTATGACTGTTCCGAGATAATTGAACCGATTCACTTGTTGAAGAATATTCCCATTTACTTGTATATTACATTGTGGTGCTTCGTGCTTCCTAGTGACAACCATAACCTGTGTCTTCCTACAATTTAATTCCAACCCCAGCTGCTCACTGTGTACAACCACAGCGTCTACTAATTGTTGCAGATCCTGTGCATTGTCTGCAATCAATACTGTATCATCTGCATATCTAATGTTATTTATGTTTCGTCCTCCAATGCTGATTCCATTTAGGTCTTCTACATTTCTGAAAATATTTTCACTGTATAGGGAAAAAAGATCTGGAGACATTACACATCCCTGCCTAACACCTCTCTTAATAGGTTGATATTGTCCTACTTCATTATCAATCCTTATGGCAGCTTGTTGTTTCCAATATATGTTTTTTATAAGTCTAATGTCTTTCCCATCAATTTGTAGATCTGCAAGCATATCCACAATGTTGACATGTCTAACTCTATCAAAAGCCTTTGTGTAGTCAATAAAGCAAAGATGTATATCCTTGTTTACTTCTAAAGCACGTTCAATAACTGTTCGCAGCATATACACAGCATTTACTGTACCCTTTCCTTCTACAAACCCACATTGTTCTTCCCCTATTTCAGGTTGTATTTTCTTCCTCACTCTTTGCATGATAATTCGTAACAAAATCTTTGTGATGTGACTCGTTATACTAATTGTTCTATGTTGATCACATTCTAAGGTTCCTGATTTCTTTGGGATAGCAATAAATACAGAATTACATAATTCAGAAGGTATATCTCCAGTATCATATAATGTGTTCAGCAGTCTAGTGACTTGCTCTAGTCCAAATTCTTCTAAAGCTTTAATCATTTCTGTTGTGATGTTATCTGCACCGGGGGCCTTGCCAGCTTTCATATGCTTAAGAACATTTTGAACCTCCATCTTTAAAATTTTTGGTCCTTCATTATTAAATCTAATAGCATACTGTTCCTCTCTGTTATCATTATACAGGTCTTTCACATAATCTGTCCATACATGTAGAATCTGATCTTTTTCTATTATGATTTTGCCATCTTTAGTTTTTAGACAGCCTGTTGATGTACTTGTTCTTTTATTAGTAAGTTCCTGAATTCTCTTGTGCACTAATTTGGTATTTTGACTGTTGTGTTGTTTTTCAATTTCTAAGCACTTTTCCTCAAGCCATGATTCTTTTGCCTTCCTACATAATACTCTGACTTGTCTGTGAATTTCTTCATATTTGGCAGGATTATTTTTGTTGAGTCTTCTTGTTTCCATTAAGTGTAAAATTTCCTCAGTCATCCATTTCTTACCAAACAATCAAGCATTCAATTTATGTTTCGGTTGTTCCCATTGGGCATTGGGTTGGAGAGTTTACAATGAAATACATAAAACTTGTGGAGGAAACATGCCCGCCCCATGCCTCATCTCAGTCCTTATGTGCTGTGCTGAATCTGGACCCGGCTACATCTTAATGTGCCTCTCTGGAGATGGGAATTGCCTTCCTTTACCAGTCTTGTTCACACCACTGGTTTCTCATTGGGTGAGGGGAAGAACTATGAAGTACAGCTGCTGTGGGGATGATACTTTTGTACCGGGCTGAGAGAAAAGTCTCAACACTGATCTCATTCTGATAGATACAAACCCTTTTCAGGACACAGACAACCTTAACACTTTTGTATCAGACTTAAGAGTTAAAACTCAATTTTTCAGAAGATTTACCAACCGACCAACCATTTAACAATTGCCACTTAACATTTATTTCTGTTTTTTTTCTCTGTCCCTTGACAGTCGCTGATTTTGCTGAACTATCTGGTGAAGAACGGGTCAGAACGAGTTGTAACTAGCACAAGGGAACATATATATGACTTGAGAGGGCTAGAAAATTATTCATTTTTAGATGAACAAGGCAAAGATCAAGGACTTAATGGTAATGCATGTTTTTTTGGCATCTTCTGTACCTGTATCTCATTACACTATTTGAAACATTTGATTAGTAATGCCACTCCCCCCCCCCCCCCCCCCCCCCAATAGGGCACTCATTCCTACCATTTTACAATAGGGATATAACTGTTTTCTGCATACATAAAATCCCACATTTCTTACTAGCCATGATATTAACAATTATATGGTTTGCCTGGTTTAAAATAAGTTTAATTTGCATTTATTATTAGTCAATATATTTATTTATAATAAATGAAAACCACAATCAATAATGAAGACATTGAACATGTCACAAACTTTGAGTATCTTGGATCCATAATCTACAACAATGGAGACTGTTGACAAGAAGTTCTTCATAGACTGGCCATAGCGATATTCAGCAGTATAACATCAGATGGAAGATGTACAACAGAGATTAGGAGCAGAATAGGGCAGGCAAAAGCCGCATTTCAGAAAATGAAGAGTATCTTATGCAATAAGTCACTATCACTGAATGTAAGAAAGAGAGTGCTGAAATGCTATGTAGAACCAGTTTTGCTGTATGGCAGTGAATCTTGGAATGTAAATGAACAAATTAAGAAGAAATTAGAAGCAACAGAGATGTGGTTCCTGAGACGAATGTTGCGAATTCCTTGGACTGCCAGAGTAACTAACGACGACTGCCTGAAACAGGCTAACGAAACTAGAACATTATATACAACAATAAGACAGAGACAAACAGCTTTCCTCGGTCATGTGATGAGAAGAGAGGCATTGGAGAACATCGTAACAACTGGAAAGATCGAGGGGAAGAGAGGCAGAGGTAGACCAAGAGAAGTGATGCTGGATGGATTGAGACGGTGGCATGGAGGAATATCAGCAGCAGAGTTGATCCAGAAAACCAAAGACCGAGATCTATGGAGAGCCATGAACGCCTACGCCAGCCGGCACGGCACTTGATGATGATGATGACCTGATTCAGTGCCAGGCTAATAGTGTGTTAGTACCAATCAAACATAGATGGCGGGTAGGCATTGATCCTTGTGACTGCGGATTTTCCTCATGTTGGATTAGTAGTATATGGTTCCATCGCTCTGCTACTGAGCGCGTGGCGCGACTCTGTGGGCTGTGAAATTCATGTGGAATGCTTTTACATCTGTCCGCTTTTGTTTTTGCCTTGAACTGCATGTTCGGAACAATGGCTACCGGCTGTTGCTGAATTGATTTGCCTTTTCAGTTCATGAGTGCATTTTTCAGGAGACTGCTGGGAGTTGACGCTGGAGCTACGGAGTTCACGCTTTGTGCGGCGCTTTCGGTGGGTTGCCCTACAGAAAGAGACCGAGCCATGTGAGAAAACCCGGGTCAGTGAAGTCTTTCTGGTGACTGCCGATTCCATCGACGATGAACTGTAATTTTCGTGGATGACTTTTGTGTTGGCATTCTGCACAGTGTACCTGTGCAGGCTGTTGGATTGCAGAGACTCCTGTCTTTTCACTTTTCACATTGGTCAATGAGGAGCATTTTGTGTGATATTCACTGGCAAAGGAACGGAGCATAATGGGGACGACCCGTTGCCGTGAAGTTGGAACCTCAACCAACCAACCAACCAACCAACCGACCGACCGACCACACTAACTAGATGGCATAAAAATGGGAAGTAACAATAGTAACAGGCTCATACACAGCATCATATCTCAGAAACTGAAATACTTTGGCACCAAGGATCGAGATTGTGGAGAGTCATGAACACCTACACCACCTATCATGGCACTTGATGATGAAGAATTATTCAGAAAGAACAGAGGTAGATTGTATGATTTCTGGAAGAGGGTGTTGCTGTCATTTACGCTGATGGGTCGGTCGTTCGACGCGTGAGAAGTTCATGGACCTTTACGGCTCAGGCTGGAGGGGGAATTGTGAAGGAAGATTCTGCTTTTGCCTTGACCACAAGTAGCCTGACTATGGAAGTCATGGCAGTAAGTAAAGCAATTACATGGCTTCAGACACAAACCTTCACCCAGGCATGGTTTCATATGTTTCATTAGTGACTCAATGAGTATGCTCAAGATAGACATGGGATGGGCCCGAAGACAGTGATTGTTGTCCCTTGTGCGGTCACGGCTGGCTAAGATTAGTTTCATTTTCATGCCAGAGCGTGCGGGTGTACATAGAAATGAGCAAGTTGACAGACTTGCCAGTAAGGCTACTGTGGAGGGCAGGCGAGCCATGCACCAAACTGATATTCTGAATGCTCTACGAGAAGTAAGTCATTTTCAAGAACCAAGTGATGACTGTGAATCTACATCCATGGTCAGACTGTGAGAACAGCAAGTTCAAAGTGGTGTGGCCAAACAAGAACACTATGCAGGAAGCCAAAGAAGATTAATAAACCAACACAGAACTGGTGTCGTTAGCCGCTACACTCTGCAGGATTTGCTGAGGAAGGGATCTGAGCACTTATGGACTGAATGGTTTGATGTGCAATGAGGATGATCTGTTGACTAACTAACTCTGTAAGAATAGGCAAGTGTTGACCAGCATGACACAGGGCATGAACATACATAAGGCAGGAGAACTGGCAAAGCATCGAGAATATTTTCCGAGATCGGTGATGAGAGCGACTTTCTGTAGAGGACCTGTTTCAATGTCTGAAAGTTATTACTCAGTTTGATTGAAAAGAAATAGAAAATGATCTTTTAAAATTGTTTAACACATTTATTGATTTTGTTTTTATGCAGTTCGTCATAAAGTCAAGGAGCTCCTTGATTTTATTCAAGATGATGAAAGATTGAGAGAAGAAAGAAAAAAAGCTAAAAAAACTAAAGACAAATATGTAGGTGTTTCCAGTGATGCTCTGGAATATGGAAGTTCCTATAGTAAGTCATTCTTGCCAAAATCAAATTGAGAGATGAGAGAAAGGTTTAGCATGGTGTAACTTGCATAGTTATTTGTAACTTCTCGACTAACTTATGTAGTTACTTGTCACTCCTCGACTAACTTAATAGTTACTTGTCAGTCCTCTGTTATCTTTTAATTGTCAGTGCTCTACTAGTTTACATAGTTATTTGTTACTCCTCTAATAACTTACATAGTCAGTGCTTTATTAACTTAAATAGTTACTTGTCACTCCTTTACTAACTTAACATAGTTACTTGTCACTCCTCTACTAGCTTACATAGTTACTTGTCACACCTCTACTAGCTTACATAGTTACTTGTCACTCCTCTACTTGCTTACATACTTGTCACTCCTCTACTTGCTTACATAGTTGTCACTGCTCTACTAACTTACATAGTTACTTGTCACACCTCTACTATCTTACATAGTTACCTGCCATCCCTCTACTATCTTACATAGTTACTTGCCATTCCTCTACCAACTTACATAGTTACTTGCCATTCCTCTACTATTTTACATAGTTACTTGTCACTCCTCTGCTAACTTACATAGTTACTTGTCACTCCTCTACTATCTTACATAGTTACTTGTCACTCCTCTACTATCTTACATAGTTACTTGTCACTCCTCTACTATCTTACATAGTTACTTGTCACTCCTCTACTATCTTACATAGTTACTTGTCACTCCTCTACTATCTTACATAGTTACTTGTCACTCCTCTACAATCTTACATAGTTACTTGTCACTCCTCTACTAACTTACATAGTTACTTGTCACTCCTCTACTAACTTACATAGTTACTTGTCACTCCTCTACTATCTTAATAGTTACTTGTCACTCTACTATCTTACATAGTTACTTGTCACTCCTCTACTAACTTACATAGTTACTTGTCATTCCTCTACTATCTTACATAGTTACTTGTCACTCCTCTACTATCTTACATAGTTACTTGCCATTCCTCTACTAACTTACATAGTTACTTGTCACACCTCTACTATTCTACATTGTTACTTGCCATTCCTCTACTATCTTACATAGTTAATTGTCACTCCTCTGCTATCTTACATAGTTACTTGCCATTCGTCTACTATCTTACATAGTCACTTGTCACTCCTCTACTATCTTACATAGTTACTTGCCATTCCTCTACTAACTTACATAGTTACTTGTCACACCTCTACTATTCTACATTGTTACTTGCCATTCCTCTATCTTACATAGTTACTTGTCACTCCTCTACTATCTTACATAGTTACTTGCCATTCGTCTACTATCTTACATAGTTACTTGCCATTCCTCTACTATCTTACATAGTCAGTACTGTACTATCTTACATAATTAATTGCCACATCTCTACTGTATTAATAGTCATTGTTGTACTGTCTTTTACGTAGTTACTTGTCACTCCTCTGCTAACTTACATAGTTACTTGCCATTCCTCTACTATCTTACATAGTCAGTACTGTACTATCTTATATAATTAATTGCCACATCTCTACTGTATTAATAGTCATTGTTGTACTGTCTTTTATGTAGTTACTTGTCACTCCTCTGCTAACTTACATAGTTACTTGCCATTCCTCTACTATCTTACATAGTCAGTACTGTACTATCTTACATAATTAATTGCCACATCTCTACTGTATTAATAGTCATTGCTGTACTATCTTTTACATAGTTACTTGTCACTTCTCTGCTGTCATACATAGTCAGTGCTTTTCTAGCTTACATAGTTACTTGTCACTCCTCTACTCATTTACATAGTTACCAGTCATTCTACTAACTTATATAGTTATTTGTCTCTGCTAATGTAGATAGTATCGGTCTCCCTGGCCTGGAAGTTTACAACATCTTTCTCCGTAATCCCATATATTCTCGTGAGTAACGTAACCTGCGCGAGGATCGGTAGCGGTTCTCGCCACGTTGGTAACTTACGGGGTATGTGAGCCGGTCGCTCAGATAGCAGTGGCAAACTACTGAGTGTAATCTTGCCTAGTACATCAACAGCAGCTGAAAAATGCTGATGTTGACTGCAACGTCCTGTAAGGGATATGAAAAAAAAATGTAGATAGTTACTTGTCACTTCTTTGCTACTATTTAGTGTAAAGTTAATGACTTATGCAGACATTTCTATAGACAGCTTTCAACTGCAGCTTTCTAAAAGTATCTAGTCTACAGTCCTTCAGTTACTGCTTGCTTTTAACACCCAAGTGAATTCTCCTGCATCAAGGTTTTGATCCTTGGTTTGTATTCATATTTTTGTGATTGCCGCCAGTCTTCTCCTATTCAGCAGACACAACCAAGCCAAATTAGATGGGACCTTGCCATCTGGGCCTGCTAGAGTTGGATGTCTAGATTTGGATATATTGCCTGGCTGTGAACTTGTCTCATGACACCTTCATAACCCTTCTCAGCTATTTCATTTTCTGGGTCTGCAGCTGGCTGTTTCCAGTTGTGGTTATTGTCCACGATTCAGTCTATGCATCAAGACAGGTACATTGGTGATATGGTGTATTATCAACCTAGTTTTTAAAATTATTTCCTTCTTTTACCTCAGAAATGTTTTCCAACAATTTGTCATCATCATCATCAAGTGCCCTGCCAGCTGGCGCAGACGTTCATGGCTCGCCACAGATCTCAGTTTTTGGTGTTCTGGATCAACTCTGCTGATGATATTCCTTCATGCCACCATCTCAATCCTCCCAGCATTATTTCTTTTTGTCTGCCTCAGCCTCTCTTCCTCTCGATCTTTCCAGTTGTCACGATGTTCTCCAATGCCTCTCTTCTCATCATATGACCAAAGAAAGCAATTGGTCCTTGGATATTCAGCTCATCTCTGATGTCACCATAACAGTTTTATATTGCTCCATGCTATTTGATCTAGTTAACCTGCTCCAAAATCTATTCTGCCAGCATGGTATGACGCCCTTTCCTCTATTTTAGGATCACTTGAAGCTTTTATTTTTGAGACGATTATGACCATTCCTCTGTGAGCGCTGTTTTTTATTAGTAGTATTAGATTTTAAATACAGGTTGGTTTTACTCATTCAGTATCCCACAAAACACTTTAGTTTGGATTCTGACATACATGCATCATGAATCTTTGCCAAGTCAGGGAGCTAAATGATTCAAACATAGTGCTTTTATGTGCACATGTATGCATGTATTTGTTGTAGAGCATGGTGATGAACAGTTAACCTTTGGCATTGTTGTTGAAGATGACATTGTCTGCCATTTAATATTGATATGCTGTTGCTTGACACTTATTTTCCCTTCTGATACTATGTTCGTAACATGTGCATTGAATTTCATTCATAGTCACTCAAACAGAGAAGAAGGAAATTATGTTTCCAGAATTGAGATTCTACAGCGGGAAATAAGGATATATATGATCTACCATCGTATGGTTTCAGATGCAGAGCCTGTGACAGAGCAAGGGGTGAGACGCACTAATGGTGGTAAAGTCATCCCTGAGAAACTTGGTGAGGCTCTGACTAAATGTACTCAGCATGCAGAAGAATAACGATTGTTTCTCTCCGCAGCCTGTAATCACATATTTGTACAGAAGAATATAATTATTTTATACCCCAAGCGTCAATATCCTTAAAATATGCTGTTCTTGGCTGTTTGTTGCTTTTTCTTTGCAGCCTACTTCTCGTGTCTCTCTATGCTCCATTTGAAGGGCATATGCAAGGTTAGTAGACAGTCATGCTACTGAAGTTCAAGTTTCTTCTCCTTCTTCTTTTGCCTTTTATCTTCCATCAGGACGTTGGCCCTCAACCAACTCAAGCCAAGTCATCCTTTGTTTGCTGTCTCCTGCAGCGTCCTCCATGTCCTCCCCATATTATCTATCTCTGTCTTTAATTCTATTCTCCATGAGTTTTTAGATCTTTCCACTATTTTGTTTGCCTTGTGGGTTCCAGACAAAGGAATGTCTAGTTACACTACTATCCTGAGGTTTTTGCTAAGTGTGTCCTATCCAACACCATCATTTTCTCCTCACATTTTGATTGACTAAAATTTGTTGAGTTCTCTACATTATAATTCTTGCATACAGCTTTATCTCCAAGATTCTGCTCCAATTAATGAATGTTTGTAGTTTATTAGTAATTCTTGTAATTGTTCTCCATGTTTCTGACCCATGAAGTAGTGCCAGTTGAACATTAGAGTTAAATATTCAAATTTTGGTGCTCAGTGTAATTTCCTTTGACTTCCACAGATTACCAGTGTTATAGAAGCTTCTCTTGCCTGTTGTATTCTTAATATCTTTTCCCTATGCATTTTTAGACAAAATTGTTATTTCTCATCAACTATGTTTAGTTTATTTTGCTTCCGAGTAAGTGTGTGTGACAGGAGTGCAGAGTCATCACTGAAGTCGAAATCATCAAGTTGCTTTGTCAGAGCCCATTGAGTTCTTTTTCGGTGGTAGTTGTGGTCTTCATAATCAATATATATCCAGTATGTAGTCAGTAAGAATAATAATGGTGACAAAAGCATCCCTGTCACATTCCTTTTGTAAAATTTCAGATGTATCTGTTAGTTTTCCTTCATGACAAACTAAATTTCATATCATATATTGCCCTTGCTAAGTTAATGATTTTCTGTGGGATCCCTTGGTACCGCATCAACCTCCGGCGGGATTCCCTACAATCTTCACATTGACCAGTGGGATCAAGTTCACTAGTATTTTCAGAATGACAAAAAAGAACATGCATCCAACTGTGATAGCCTTATTTAGAATTGAATCCATATTGTCAACACCAACAGGCAGTGTGTTGCTGCTCGGCAGCGGAATCTGACTGTTATTTTTTTTTAAACGTAGACTTAATGTGTAAATTATACTCTTCTGACAGGTGATCGCTATGAAGAAGAACCCAAAAATTACCATGAGAGAAACCAGAAGCAGATGGCAGAGATTGAAGATTGGGATACTGGAAAAAAGTCAGTTGTGACTGGAGCCATAGACAAGGCAAAAGATTTATGGAATCGTGCTCAGGGCAAGCATCAACCAGATGACATGTATGACTAGTATGTTTTCCTTAGCATGCTGGTGCACGCTTTAGATGTAGTATTTTGTGATGTCAGTAATTAAACATTTGTGTTTTCCCTATCCCATTAACAATAATGCAGTACTGAGCTTATATGTTGCTTTTATGAACTCATTTCTTAAATATATCCTTATTGAACAATTTTTTTTTTTTACCTATACAAATCATTATTGAACTAATGTTTTTCTTATACAAACCCCCTTTGAACTAATTTGTTTCTTACACAAACGCTTACTGTACTACTTTATTTATTATACAAATTAGAGGGGATACACATGAAACAGGTGTAGGAATAATATTAGACGAAAAAACAGCCAAGTCAATTAATGGATACTGGTGTATTTCAGATAGAGTTATTATTGTAAAAATCAAAGGCAAACCAATAGATATAAATATTATACAAGTATATGCACCAACAACAAGCAGTAGTGATGAAGAAATACAACACTTTTACGACGAAATAGAAATGGTGATGGCTCAAATTGGATCACAAGAAATAAAAATAATACTTGGTGATTTTAATGCAAAAGTAGGAAAGGGAAAAATGGAGGATGTAGTGGGGAATTATGGTTTAGGTACAAGAAATGAAAGAGGGGAAAAGCTAATAAAATGGACAATTTTCAATGATATGATAATTGGAAACACATGGTTTAAACACCATAAAAGACAACTGTACACATGGAAAAGCCCTGATAAGAAAATACGCAACCAGATTGACTACATACTAATTATTAAAAGATTTAGAAATGCTTTAATTAATGTAAAGACAATGCCTGGTGCTGACTGTAATAGTGATCATGTACCACTATGTGGACAAATAAAAGTAAGATTAAAGAGAGGGAAAAAAATGGTTAAGAACATGAGACTTAATAAAGAGGTTCTGAAAATAGATAAAGAAATGCAAGAACAATACAAAGTGACTGTGAAAAATAGGTACAATGCAATAGCTAAAATACATACAGAGTATAAATGAACAATGGGAAATGTTAAGGGACTCCATTCATCAAACTAGCTAAGAAGTATTACCGGAGAGAGGCAAAATAGCTAAGAAAAAATGGATGAATGAAGAAATCTTAAAACTGATGGACAAAAGAAAACAGTAAAAATAACAAACAAGAATACGCTAAGATAAATAAAGAAATAAAAAATAAATGTGGGAAGGCTAAAGAAAGTTGGTTAAACGAGCAATGCAAAAAAATTGAATTAAATTCCATTAAAGATACAAAAAATATGCACAGACAAATCAGTGAGCTTACAGGAAGAAAAATAAGAATAAGTACAGGGTGTTTGAAATCAAAAACAGGAAAGATATTAGAGGAAGGTGCTATAATGAAGAGGTGGAATGAGTATATAAGAGAATTATATGATGGAGAAAGGGAAGAATAAACAGAAGATAGTAACTTAGAAGGTCCACCTATTCTGAAAGAAGAAGTCGCTGACGCTATGAAACGTATGAAGAAAGGAAAAACAGCTGGGCCAGATGAAATCACAATAGAAGAATTAGAAGTATTGGGAGAATTTGGAGTAGATATATTAACCAAAATGTTGAATGATATTTACAGCAGTGGATATTTACCCAGTGATATGCTGAAATCTGTATTTATAGCTATACCAAAAAGACCTGGAGCAATTGATTGTGAAGATTTTCGTACAATTAACCTTATAAACCATATCACTAAGCTTCTACTCAGAATCATAATGAGAAGAACCAAAAAGAAAATACAAATGGAAATTAGTGAAGAACAGTATGGATTTGTGGAAGGAAAGGGCACAAACAATGCAATTTATACATTATGGACACTAATAGAAAGGTCAATAGAGAAACAGAGAGACATATATTTGTGCTTCATAGATTATACTAAGGCATTTGATAAAGTAAAACATGATGAACTGATTAAAATGTTGGAAGATATCAACATTGATGGAAAAGATTTAAGAATAATAAAGAATGTTTACTGGAACCAAGTAGCAGCAATTAAAATGGGAAATAAAGAGGGTAGTTATGAACAGATAAAGCTAGGAGTACGACAAGGGTGTGTCTTGTCATCAGATCTTTTCTCCCTGTATAGCGAAGTAATAATGAGAGAGATCAAAGAGATGCCAGGAATACTAGTTGGAGGTTATAATATAAATAATATACGCTATGCAGATGACACAGTATTGGTGGCGGATAATTCAACAGACCTACAACAATTATTAGACGTAGTAACAGAGAGTGCAAGGAAAGGACTCTCCTTGAATATCAAGAAAATAGTAACAATGGTAATATCAAAGAAAATGGTGACACCAAAATGTGACATAGAAATAGAAGGGAAAATCCTTAACCAAGTGGATAATTTTAGATACCTAGGGGCATTTATAACATCAGATGGAAGATGTAAAACAGAGATTAGGAGCAGAATAGGGCAGGCAAAAGCCGCATTTCAGAAAATGAAGAGCATCTTATGCAATAAGTCACTATCACTGAATGTAAGAAAGAGAGTGCTGAAATGCTATGTAGAACCAGTTTTGCTGTATGGCAGTGAATCTTGGAATGTAAATGAACAAATTAAGAAGAAATTAGAAGCAACAGAGATGTGGTTCCTGAGACGAATGTTGCGAATTCCTTGGACTGCCAGAGTAACTAACGACGACTGCCTGAAACAGGCTAATGAAACTAGAACATTATATACAACAATAAGACAGAGACAAACATCTTTCTTCGGTCACATGATGAGTAGAGAGGCATTGGAGAACATCGTAACAACTGGAAAGATCGAGGGAAAGAGAGGCAGAGGCAGACCAAGAGAAATGATGCTGGATGGATTGAGACGGAGGCATGGAGGAATATCAGCAGCAGAGCTGATCAAGAAAACCAAAGACCGAGATCTATGGAGAGCCATGAACGCCTACGCCAGCCGGCACGGCACTTGATGATGATGACAAATTTTTATTGAACTAATTTGTTCCTGATATAAATCCGTATTGAACTAATTTTGTTTCTTATACAAATTCTTATTAATAAAATTCTTATTGAGCTAGTTTTTTCCCTTACATTAGTCCTTGTTAAATGAATATTTTCTTTACGAGTCCTTATTGAACACATGTTTCTTATATCACTCCTTACTGAACTAATCCTTCCTAAAGCTTGTTTACTTTTGTCCCAGTTCATGAAAACCATTGAGATGGGTTTGTATACTGGTTTATTTCATTAGTTGAGTGAATCATAATGGTTGAAGTGGTTAAACAGTATTAAGAACCTATAGCCCAACACCAGCAGACAAGTAAAATTGTTCACAACATGCATCTTTCCTATGGCAACATATGGAAGTAAGTCATAGACCATTTTGCAATCACTAAAAACAAATATTGGAGCTTTTGAACTGAAATGTGACAGACAAGTTCTTAGAATATTGTGGACCAAAAGGATGAAAAAAACTGACATTCAACAAAAGTTGAAAATCAACGAGAACTAGTTCGGAAATCGGTGAATGTCTTGGAAACTGAAATAATTTGGACATATTAAATGTCACGGAGGTTTGGAAAGAACAGTGATGGAAGGCTTGGTTCCTGGAAGAAGGGCCAAGGGTTGACCATTCATACATGGACACTGGATATTGAGACACCTTGGGTACAAATATGCATGAGGCTGGAGAACTGGCAAGGGAAGCAGAAACTTTTCTGTGGGCCAAGTTTAGAGCACCATTTTGCAAAGAACCTGCTTTATGATTATGATAATGGTTGATATCAGTTGTGAGCTTTAGAAACAGTTGTAGAAGACTATTTTATCTTCAGATGCCTTGTCTGAAGTAGGCATTGGGGATCATGACTCACAAATTCTTTCTATTATCTATATCTTTCTAAATATTTATATTATTATTTACTTCCCAAGGTATTCAAGCTTTCACATACAACTGTCTTTTCGTCTCCTGCAGTCTTGCCTAGTATTTTCTCACATAAGGCTAATTTCTCTATTCCACCTCTTTTGTTATGCCTTATTAATTTCATTTGAATTTTTCCTATGGTTTTGATGAGTGATCTACTATCACCTGCAGCTTTCAGTACCTCAGTGTGTGCTTTCTTCTCTGTACTTGATCATTCTCAACATTAATCTTACAAACCACATGTATGCTATCCAGTTTCTTCATCTTTTCATTGCTCATTGCCCATCTTTCACATCCATGGAGAAGAACAGGCCAAGCCTAATTTTTAAGTAAGTAGATTATGTATAAGAATATGCAAAATTAATGTAGTAACATTAGAACCTATTACATTTAAGAAATTAATAGACTGATTCGTGAAAGGTGAAAACTGGAAAAAAATACTGAATACTGAATTTAAGAATTGACATCAGTGCACTCGAGGCATTCCCACTTATTCTCTGTCCCTCTCTTCAAAAGCTACCATGCTGATTATTCCAGTAGCAACTTGATTAAAAGTCTGCCTGGCTTTCTGTATACTCTTTGAGTAGAAAATAGTAGATCAACAGCAAGCAAGAATTTCATCCATTTCTATATCTTGTAATTGAGATATTTTGTCTGGCTTATCTTTCCATCATGGTGGCCAGGGGATTAGATTCCATAGTGGTACGACTGGAATTTTATTCACCTGACCAGCTTAGCTTTGGGATTGACTCAGCTTCATATAATCAGTGTTGATTTGTGAGTGTGTGTGTGGGGGGGATATGAGGGGGGAGAAAAAGGTTAGGTGAGCTCATCTCATGCCGTGACCTAGTATTTCTAAAGATGTAACTCTTCCCTGCTCTGTTATCTGAAATGGGATTACCTTTATCTGTTTTTGTTGTTGTGGAGAGCATCACCTTTGAATGTTGTAGGACTTCGTAGTTTTATGTTTGCAGGCATTCAAATGCATAATTGTTTTCTTGGTTGTACTATCTTCTCTGTGATTCTCTTTATACTATAAAATAAAAGACATTTATAATTGTACTTCTGCTGTTTTGAAAAAAAAAATGTCAACAAACTGCAAGAGTACTTGCACCTTGACATTAGTGTTCTTATAAGAGCGTCAGCTAAAGTTGTGGCATGTAGTGACATGAACATGGCTCAAGTTAAGAGTGTTCCTAAATAAGACTTAAGTCCAAGAATACATTGAGAAGAGACTGGCACCACCATAATAATTTCTTGCCCCAGAAACTACTGTAATGGTTAGATTTCACTGGGCGTTGATAGTTCCGTGATAAGGTTATGGGTTGATTAGATTTTTAAAATACCCTATGTTTACTTAGGGTGTGCTGATACTGTGTTGATTATTCTTTAGCCATATGGTTTTTAAAAATAGTTCCTTTTGTGTTTTATTGTAAAATATGTTTTGTTTTTATTTTGTTTGAACAGGTCCTCTTGCATTTTGTTGTAATAGTTCTTTTTATATTTTATTACAAACATTTCTTCTTGATTTAACTAACTGTTCCTGTTATATTTTGCTGTAATAGTTCCTCTTATATATTGTTGCAAACATTCCTTTTATTTGTTTTAACATACCTCTTGTAATTTGTTGTAACATTTTCTCTTTTTTATTTGGTAACACAAATTCCATTTATATTTTGTTTTAACAGATCTTACATTATATTTAAACAGTTTTTCCTGCAATTTTTGGAGTCAGTTTAATTTCCTCTTACATTTTGTTATAGTAGTTTCTCTTGCCGACTCTGCGGCGAAGGGGGTTATGGACGCAGTTCATAATCTTGCGTAACCGAGTTCAAAACACAGCTGCGGGCGATATGGCAGCAGATCGCCTCGCATTGGTTTTTTACTAAATGGTATGGGTGCTAGTCGTTCAGAAAGCAATGGCAAACTACTGAACGTAAACTTTCCAAGAGATCACAACAGCAAAAAATGCTGGTGTTGACTACAGCGTCCTGTAAAGGATATGCAACTAACTTTTTTTTTTTTAAAGTTCTTCTCACATATTGTTTTCCAAGTTCCTGCATATTTTGTTTTTACAGTTTCTACTTATATTTTGTTGTATAAATTTATTCGCCTACATTGAAAATTTCTCTCAACTCTAAATTACATTAATGAAAGAACAAAATTTGCGATTTTAAAAGCTAATTGTATTACTTGTATAATAATAATAATAATAATAATAATAATAATAATAATAATTATGGTACCTCGCCATAGCATCATTTCAATTCTGTATTAATGAAAAACTGCAATATTAGTGTAAAGTGATTGCATTATGATTATAAATTGTGTTACATTTAAAAAAGGAGAATACATGTTCTTTCTTACCTTATTTTCTCTTTAATTTCTCAATAGCAGCCGTACAGAAGACACATGTAGATCACTAAAGCTCTCATAATTTCCATGAATCATATCCTGACCAGCAATTTTGCTTTTTATCCTCCCAATAACTTTTATATATTAACCATTGTGTGGTATGGTAATATGACTTGTAGGGTTACATTATCTTTTCTTTGTGAAGTTCAGTTACATAACAAAGACAACTTTTGTTGTTGAGGAAAGTAAAATAAGTACTAAAATGATTAAATATTTATTTTGTATTTTAAATTTACGATATAGTTGCTTTCTGTTGAAAACAAAATAAAATCTCTAGCATCTATATCATTCTTAAATAGTGATACTTTGAAAAAGTAGGTTTAATTAGGTAATATATTTGTTTATCTCTTTTCTTGTATATCTTAACATGGTGTAGCATAGCATAGATTTGTATAATGAAAATGCTTATATTTTCAAACTTTAGGTAGACAGTAAACTTGATACAATAAACTTATACTTTATTATTTTCTGAGGTTTACTTAAACATAGGAGAACCACTGTAATGCAGTGGCTAGCATTAGTAACTCCTGGCCTGGTGGTCATCAGTTCAAATCCCATTGAGGAAGGACCCTTAACAATGTCCAGGGTACACCCATCCTCACCTGGGTACCAGGAAATCTTCTGGGAAGTAGAGGCTAACGACTTCTGTTGACCACATCACCCATTGAGTAGCCTATTGGTCTATACAAATATGGAGCCAGCATTATATTACCCAGCATGCCTCAAGGCATGGAAAAGGTTCCACTTATACATATCCTTATCCAAAATTAAGTTATCTTACCAGTTTTTGTGTGTGGCGGAACTGACTTTCGTATATATTATAATTAGCTTAATGTGAAGGTATGTGTACTGTAGGTTTATAAACTCAAAGCTTAATATGCCTGGAACATTTTTTCTCAGTGAAGGCAACCGCTATGATGAAGAATTTGATCGTGAGAGAGATCATGACAGACATCGAGAAGACAGGGAAAAGCGAGCCGGTGGAAGAGACAGGGACAGATATGATTTTAAGGATGATGATGAGGAGTACACATCTGTAGAGAGAACACAAACCACAAAGACAGAGAAAATCACTACAAACCGGAGGTCTCGATCTGTGGGCAAAAAGCTTGATCTTGGAGCCTCTACTGGTCTTGGGAAGGATGGAGATTCACAGGTATGTACTTGAAGATGACTTGGATATCTATTTCGTATCATTCTGGGGACAATTCCTAGATGCTCTTTTTCTTCACTCAGCAGATGTCATGGTGTATAAGTGCTGAACGCACTAGTTGTAAACAAGTTGGACTAATCCTCTGAGACCACTCCTTCTGGAGCCACACTTGAACCCAAACTCAGGCATCTGCCATCTGTTTTTGTGTCTTCAGCTAGCAGTCATTGTTAAACAATTTAAAATATAATTGCAAGTATTAGTTTAGTTTAGTCGATGGATCAACATCACGGCACACGGGTGTAACCCATAAGTGCTCCGTTCTTCTTCTAACTCAAACCTGAGTCTGGAGAAACTCAGCTCAGTGCATGAACTCCGTAGCACCGGCGAGGATCCTGAAATACTTTTGGGTAGATTTTTAACTCGAAATTTTGCCCGGGCAGCGCCATTAGGCTACTCTTTTTCGATTTCCAACTGCCAAGGGATTTTTTTTACGTGCGCAACAATACACACTGGCATCCGATCTCACTACCCAGAGACCAGGGAAAATTTTATTACTAGAAGTCCATGTGAAAAAATCCCGGGCCTGAACCCTGGACCTCCAGCACTCGAGGCGGACACCATACCTTGAGACCACGCAGCCCCCAAATTGCAAGTATTCCAACTACTGACGCTCATGAAGCCAACAGATCTGCTTACTCATTGCCTTTCCCATGTAACTCCTTGTAAGGGAGGAGTGTCTACACTCAGTCCTCACTCATATCACATTTGTCCATTTCAAACATTAGGCAGTACAGACTGAGATACTATAGTCACTCTGTTGACTTGAATATCTGCTAGCTACCATTAAACTGCAGTCGCTTAAAAAAAAAAGTCGCTTAAAAGTCGACAAGGTTGACTTCATCGCACCGGGTTTTATCCCATATGGCTCAGTCTCTTTCCGCAGCGCGGAAAGCGTCACACAAAGCACGAACTCCGTAGCTTTTAGCGACGACCCACAGGAGTCTCCGAAACATTTAACTCGTAAACCGAAGGGTGCGGCCCGGAATCGAACCCACAACCTTCGGAGCACGAGTCAAACGGCTTGACCACTTCGCCACAGAGACTCCCTATCACTATTAAACTGCAGTGATCGCAGCCACCTCTTGCTTACACTGGTTGTTGTAGATGTATGGGCATCGTTGTGTTCAGCTCTGACTCTCCCCCCTGACTCTGGGTAAGAATATGAAACCAAATTTATCTCAACAAATACAATTCTGTCATTTCTGCTGACATTTTTATCTAATAATTGTTGGACCTCCAATTCTGCCAGCTGATTACACAACACTTTACCTCTCTGACTAATGTGATGATGAACTGGATAGAAGCTGCTGTTGTGTCTGCCACTTTCAATCCATTTCTGCCACCTATGTATCTGCTTGACTTTGATAACTTGCCTATCTTCTGCTTGCACCATCCATTACCTTCTCTCTGTTTGGCTGCCTTTGAGATAATTCTGGTTAACATACAGTGGCTGGCTGTCATCATTGGTGACTGGCACTTAGGCCTTGGCCAGTGCTAATACAAGTGCATCTCTTATTTAAGTCGTGCACATACTTCATCATTCTAATGAGGTACAGCCATTACAACCCAAGGCAATTTGCATTCCTTCATCATAGATCTCTTTCAGTTCACAATGTGAAGCAATTAGTGTTACAAAACCCCAAGCATGATTAGTTATTCAGAAGATTAAATGGTGGAACAGTGAGACAGGTAGTCTCTGGTCCATGTCAGTAGCCACCAGTCTTCAGTGCTGCCAGATCACGTTTGCATTTAATATAGTAGTCCTCTATATGATGGGCTATGATCAAATGTCAAACCTAGCTATTTTAATTTGTCACGTCTTTCCCTTGCTTGCCCATACAGAGATATGCTAGGCAGGTTTGCTTTTGCAGTGTTGTTCAGTGAACAGCAAGGTATCCTGGCCTTCTTAGACTTCACCATAATACAGCACATTATGCCTTGTCTGGAAGGACCAATATACCATGTAATTTATATTCAGTTAACCTAAGCCAAAAGAAAAGGTAACCTTTTTAGTAGAAGACATAAGATTAGAACAACTTGTAAATATAACTTTAGATGGGTGGCTTGAATACCTTGGACTGCCCAAGTAAATAACCACAGTTGCTGGAAAAGAACTGTATACAGTAGAACATTGTATACAAATGAACGAACAAACAAACTTTATTTTCAAAGGGTTACAAATTAGGCAAAATTACAAAATACAAAAATAACAAGGTGACAAACAGCATTCTTTGGTCAAGCAGTGAGAATTGAGGCATTGCAAAACTTTGTGACGACTGGAAAGATCAGTTGTAGAAGAGACAGGGGCAGACAGAGAAAGGATGCTGGTTGGACGGACTGTGACATGGAGGAATATCATCGGTGGAATCCAGAATGCCAGAGGTCAATATCTAACGTGGTGCATGAACGCTTGTGCCGTTTGGCAGAGCACATGATGAAGTTGAGATGGGTGGCTGTTATATCGATGACCAAATTTAGATCAGCAAAAAGTTTATCACTGGCCTCAAGGGTAGTGATTTTTAAAATGTTGATATGCAATAATTCAACAGGACGACATTGCCTAGAACATTTATATGTTCAAGAATGAAGTCCTTAACTAGAGAACAGAGACATTGAAGCTTCGCAATTGATTTAAGACATGTCAGAAACTTTGAAATGTGAGCTTTGTAACATCGTCCTGTTCAAGATAAGAACTGCCAATAGTTGCTTGTTTACTGCAGTTCAAATGCTGTTTTTTCTTAATGTTTTTTAACATGGACACTATCTTCTGCAGAGCCAGACTTCCTCAACAGTGGACAATGGTCCAAGTTTGTTTGACCTGGTGGAAACATCTGGAGGCCAGGAATCCTTTGCTGATTTTTCCAATTTCCAGTCAGCTTCGTCCAGGAATGATGACTTTAATCCTCGGAACACAGCAGTGCAAGGTGCTTATTTTCATAATACTTTATTAATCATTTATTTGTATGTGTAAAGATTTTATGACTTGTGAACATTTTTTATGCTTCTTCTGGCCTTTATTTCCCATTGGGGCAAAGACAATCAACTCATGCCAAGCCATCCTATCTTTTGCTATCTTCTGCAGCTCCTTCCATATTATTCACTCCTGTCTGTAATTCTCTTGTCCATGTGTTTTTAGGTCTACCACTATTTTGTTCGCCTTGTGGATTCAAGACCAAGGAGTTTTTGGTTATATTATCCTCAGCATTTCTCAATGTATTCTCTAATTCAGTGGTTCTCAACCGGTGGGGAATTGCACTCCAGGGGGGAATTTTTAGGTTTCCTGGGGGGGGGGGGGGGGAATTAAGACCACAGATTGGCAGGTTCAAACTGTATACCAGGTTTTCCAAAATAGAGCCACGTTGTTTTACACTGGCACAGTTCCAATATAGAATACGAGTATTCCTGAGGCCCAGGCAGGAATGACATTGTAGCGCTCCAGGAGACGAGACTGGGTGATAAGCTACTCCAAATTGCCGGCTTCAAATGTTTCTACAACATGCGACATCTGGGAATGATGATTCTCATTCGCGACAGTACGGTGGCTTCAGAACTAGACATGTCCAGTTGGGACAATGACGACATACAAATGCAGGCGGTTAGAGTTCAATCCGGTCTACCATTCGTGTTGGTTAATGTTTATGCCCGCAATGCGAGTGTGGATTCTCAGAAGTGGCAGTGCTTAAGTGACATATTAGGTCACGAGAGAAATGTTATTTTCTGTGGCGATTTCAATGCTAAAGGCATATCATGGGGAAATATTTCCTCCAATACACAGGGGGAGGAGCTCGAGACTGCACTTGAAACCATTAACCTGGTTTGTATCAACAGTGGCTGTGTCACCAGGACAGCAAGCCGTCCAGGTGATGAGGCCAATGCTATCGATCTGGCAATGGTTTCTCCTTCACTCACTACATTTTGTAGATGGGGTGTCCTAGGGTACCACAGCAATGACCACCACCCTTGCAGCATATTGGTAGAGAAAGGCAGAACCAGGCAGCACAAGTCAACGGCCAAGACTTTCCAGTATGACAGTACAGGGCAAGATGTGGTGAGTAAAATAAGGCGCTCTGGGAAGGTTAACCCGGTCAACAAATGCCCGCAGAAGTCGGATGTGTCGGCCTAACGGCGCAAGAACGCAGCTCTGCTGTAAACAGGCACAACGCAATCACATCCGAAAAAAAACTCCGGATGAACGCAGAAGAAGAAGAGAAATAAGGCGCGACAAGCGCAGAAAGCTTCACTGCAGGAAAAAAAGCTGGGAGCAACCACCTTAGTGGAATTTTGAGATGGAGAAGGCCTGGGTGGATAAGCGGAGTGCTGTAAGGAAATGGCAAAATGCCAAGAAGAACAGAGTTGCCCATCCTAGTCCCTGCATGCACTTAGAAAGAGAGACTGTGAACTGTGAAAGACTGTGTAAAACATAGTCTGTCACTTGAAACATGAAGCCCTAAGCATCTCAGATATTGCATTTTTTTTGGTCTTTAAATAGTTTCTCCAGAGTCCTATCTGTCATAGGCTTTGTGACCTAGTTGCTACAAAAGTGTTGAGTGTTTTCAATCTGATGAACTATAATCATCATCTTTGTCACCTAGTTGCTACAAAACTGTTGAGTGTTTTCAATCTGATGAACTATAATCATCATCTTTGAATCCCTGATTTCTAGCCTGACATATTTGTCATGATGGATGCATTAGCGAGTTGATAAGGAACTGCACTGTTAATGCCATGTGCATGGGCGGACTAGGATTCGACGCCTGGGCTTATTGCCTGCTTAATGGGGGAAAGACTGGCCATCTATTCCCCTGTGCATTCAGGCCTACAAAATGTGATGGCTCTATCATACCACAGACCTATAGGGGGAACTGTTTCGGGACAATTTGTTTCCATATTTGTATGGGCTGTTTTATTTTGAGACTGACAGATTGTAAGGATTGGCATTTAAATATTTATTAAATGGTAGTTCAGCTGAATGTGATGTGAAAGAGCAAAGGTAGCAAACAAGACAATACACATAGAGGCATATCTCAACTCGGCCATGTATTTATACAGATATTTTAGAACTGAGAACAAGATAGAACTGCTTCTAAATGATGCTTGATTTGGCTTTAGGAAATGAGAAGGATGCATTGATGCCATTTTTGCATTGAGACAGATAAGTGAAAAATCTATAGAATATAACAACGAACTAAGTGTGGCTTTCACAGATCAAGTAAATGTGTTTGACTGAGTAAATAAGAATAATCTGTGGAAAGTGCTCAAAGAATACGGTGTAACTGGGCATCTGTTGGGTAACATTGGGGCGATGTATCACTATCAAAACAGTGAATGTGCAGTAAGAACAAATGCCGGCGTGATAAACTGGTTCCCAGTAACATCAGTTGTCTGACAATTATGTGTTATCACCACTTTTGGTTATCACCTATAGGGATAAGATTACTAAAGAAGTAAATTCACAATTAGAGAGTTTAAATGAGAGCTGTTTCCAGACAGCCAGAGTTTACTGTATGAGAGCAGTGTAGATCTCCAGCACCACATTAAATTGCCTTTACAGTTGCTGTCAGAATTTTTATATGAAGATTAACATCGAAAAGGCAGAATTTATGACAGTTCGACGAACACCAGTGCAATATATCATAAATATAAATTGGAAAATCATTAAAACAAGTTAATGTGTTCACAGAGGATGAAATACTAGTTAGAGAAATAAAAACAAGAATACAGAAAGTAAACAGTATCAACTATCAAATAGCATCTATTCTAAAACATCCAATTATCAATATGCATACAAAAAAAAGTTTATTGATGCTTTATTTGTCCCAACACTGTATTGCCACCAATGCCAATCATAGACAGTCTTAGAAACGCACACATCATGTGAGATGAGATGCATACGAAACAGCTGAAAAAAACAAGAAGAGATAGGTGAATGAGAATCTAAGAATAAGTGTTGGGATAACACCTATTACTGACTTTATAGAACACCCAAGAATTAATTGGTTTAGACATTTAGTTAGAATGGACCAAGATCAACCAGCGACTATAGCATTCTGCGTGAGAACATCAGGATACAAGGCAAGAAGACGACCCAGAAAGAGTTAGCTAGATGGAGTCTAGACATTGAAGAAATCAAAAAGGATGTTAGTAGAAACAACAAGACAATTGAAATATAGAAAATTACATCTTCCTCTATGCGACACTTCCCGGTAAAAGCAGTAGGACATAAGAAGAAAGAAGTTCAGCTGAAATGGTTACTGTCATATTTTGCCATTGTGTATGGTGGTTTGTAAATATCCAGAAATATTTGTTTGTTTCTGCTTAAAAAGCATGCTTTAATCTTGTTAAAACATTTATTCAAGTTTCCTTTTGTCGTATACCAGGAGGCATCAATGAATTTGGTGACTTTAATCAGTTTGCTGTAGGTTCAGGCAGTACAAAGTAAGTTAAGTATATATTTTAGCAGCAGCGTGTATGTGTTTTTGTTTAATACCAGAGATTTGTTAACCTCAGTTTTACAGAAGATTGTTAAAAATACCATAAATACAATGTTGCATGTCTTTCGCAGGATGCTGCGATCAACCCCAATCCCACGTTGATTTACTAGACAATTTTATGTTCAGTAGTGTTCCTTTGACCGCATTGCGCTGGGTTTTAACGTGTTGGTATGGGAGCCGGTCATTCAGAAAGCAATGGCAAACTACTAAACGAAAACTTGCCAAGACATCAACAACAACAGTAAAATGCTGGTGTTGACAGCGGTGTCCTGTAAATAGGATATGCAAAAAAAATGTGCCATTGCTTTCTGAATGAGTGGTCAACATTGAAGTCCAGCTGACGGGTAGAGGAGGTGAACCTGCTATCCCACATCAGGGCACTGGAAGTTTAAGTGCAAGTGCCTTAAATCCCACGGCCTTGTACACCTCCTGGGCAACCTAAAGTAAGGTTGCAGATTTTCGGAAAGAGGCCTTAATACAGCAGAAACTTTAACAGACATTTGGAAACTGAGCTTCCTCCCGCCACAGCATGAATAGAAAAAATCTATAATTTAGTGCAGCAGGAGATAAAATAAATAGGAAAAGAACCAGAGGACAACAATGAGAAGAGATATGAGACAAGTCTTGTTTCACGGTATGAAATAACTGGCGCATGAATGAATAAATAGCGTTTGACAGCCAGTATTGTGGAGAGACATGGTCACTCACACTGGATGGATAGGCACTTGAAGAAGAAAAATGAAGTGTTTTCCACGGTTCTACTGTTTAGGAATTTAGTAATGATCTTACGGGGAATAAGGTAATAATTAGAATATTTTGGGACTTGTCTAGGAAGGAATTTTTCTTTTTCTTTTGCATATCCTTTACAGGACATTGCAGTCAACACCAGCATTTTTCAGTTGCTGTTGGTGTCTTGGCAAGTGTTTACGTTCAGTAGTTTGCCATTGCCTTCTGAACGACCGGCTCACATACTCCCGTAAGTAACCAACGCCACGTGATCCGCTGCAGCTGTGTTTCGTACGAGAGTATACAGGATTACGAACAACATCCTTATCCACTACACCAGGGAGACTTGCCTAAGAAGGAATGGTGGTGGAAAAACAAACTGGCCACCCCACTTCATTATGCTGTGGCCTAGAATTACGAAGGCCTAAGACATCACACGTTACAGGCGGATCTGCCATGGGATTGCCTCTATTTGAAATAAAGTATTGTCAGCTCTCTTGTAATGTGTGTTTTGGTTTAATTGTCGATGATACATTAGAAAGCATATATAGTTTAGTAAGTTGTGTGCATTTAGTTCATGCATAATTCCATCTGTGTGAAATACCAGTTGAAGGCTGAAAATACCACCAAGGAAGTCCTGTGTGGAAGTTGTGTACATTAACAATGTACAGTAGTTGGAAATCACAGAGTAGACTTCATGGCCACTGCCTTGGCAAAATTGTTAGGAAAGAAAACCTGCTCATGGTTAGGTGGAGCTCATTATCATGAATGGAACCTGTCTAGAGGAAGTACAGTTTACACAAATGCAATTTGACGTCGGATACACTGACATCTTGGAGGCATAGCTAGGTGTGAGGCGCAATAGAGTGGCATGGCAAAGAGGCTAGGTGCCCACCTCAGAAGTTTTGACTAGAAGCATTGGATTCTAATGATTTCTCATGTCTCTCTGACCTCCTAGATAGTGAGATTCTTGGATAAGGGCAGAAAATAGGAGGTTCAATGGGCTTGTTGCACAAGTTAAAAATCCTATGATAATGGAAGTTGTAAAGGGTAGGCTGTACGGCCAAAGACTTGGCAAACTGTTAGGAACGAAAAAACCTACCTACTGATAGATAGATAGAGCCTATTACCTTTGATGGAATCTGGCTAGAAGAATTAAACCTTCACAAATGCATGCCGAAGTCAAATAGGCTGACCTCTGAGTTAGAGAGGTACATAATTAGAAAGAGGAATGAAGAAGTATTAATATATAAAAATCTAGAATATTTCTTTAAACCTGGGACTTTTTCTTGGAGAACACTTTAAGCTGTGTTAGAGACAATACATTTGTTCACAATGTGTACATCAACGTAGCTTGGAGAAGTGAATAAATTGTCTTGCATTTCTTCTCCTCCTAGTTCTACAAGTGGATTTGCAGATTTTGGTCAGTTCAGTGCTGCAGCAGTTTCGTCGCCCACATCACCTACTTCAGCCATTCCTTCAAGTGCAACACCCGCAGCATCATCATCCTCAGCTGCTAATGACCTCTTTGATGTATTTTCTTCGCCCACAACACCCACCCTAACACCTATGCAGCCGAACATTGGCATGATGGGGCAACCCATTATAGCTCCAGGGCTGATGACCAATATGACTCCAGGTATGACGCCCATGGGACTGACCATGCCGATGACCAGCATGGGTATGCCAGCAGGTGGCATGGCTATGCACGGTCAGGGAATGAACATGGTAAGTTGATAGAAATGGATGGTCTCTGGTGATTCAGCTTATTTGATTCTTTATTTCTATTGTTTATGATCATGTCATTTATATTTATTATAGAGTTAATTTGAGTTTATTGAAACATTAGCAGACTGGCTGCATATTTTGCCCAGACGGCTAAAACTTCCGCTTGTTGTTTGATATTATTTAACATTGTATGATTTGTCTAATTAAACATATTCATAGTACTTTCTGTTTTCAAATAGACATTTTTGTCTCCTTGTGCTGTTTACTAGATCTTCTTGTGCTGTTTACTGCTGTTAGATCTGTTTCTGTGGATCATAGACTGCTGTGAGATCTGTTTCTGTGGATCATAGACTGCTGTTAGATCTGTTTCTGTGGATCATAGACTGCTGTGAGATCTGTTTCTGTGGATCATAGACTGCTGTGAGATCTGTTTCTGTGGATCATAAACTTCTGTGAGTTCTGTTTCTGTGGATCATAGACTTCTGTGAGTTCTGTTTCTGTGGGTCATAGACTGCTGTGAGATCTGTTTCTGTGGATCATAGACTGCTGTTAGATCTGTTTCTGTGGATCATATCTATATATTTGCACTAGAGTAATAGTTCTGGTAAACTGTTTTTCAGCTTCCCACAATGATGCCAATGACCGCGATGCCAAATATGATGCAACAGGTAGACATCAGTCATTTATTTTGGTGTGCATTCATATTCTTTAACTTTTTTGTCTTTGGTTGAATTTGTTTTTATTAGCATGATTACAGAACTGTTTTGCTGTCTCGTAACATTTATCTACGTTATGGCTTGTTCGCTGGTTCAGTACCCCAAAATTAAAGCAAATTTGTCAAGAAATTAACATGTATAATTTAATTATGGTCAAACATTTGCCTGTACAACAAAAAAGTTTGCATGTCTGCTAAATATTGCCAGATCTGACAAAGATACAGATGTGCAAATAAAAGTCTAGATACTATCTTCCAGCAAAGGTTTCCTAATGTATCTGTGGTAAATAGATGTTAATTGACATGTTTGTAGTATTTTTTGATGTTTGATTCTACATATGTGGAGTTCTACTAGTTATTCTTTACTCAGAAATACGGCTGTTACAGTTATAGCAGACACATATTTCAAATCATAACTCGATAAGATAAAGAGTGTACGGGTGCGTTATAATATTTACAAAATACACATATGAGAAATTTCTAAATTAATACAAGGATTTAGAACAAAAGAACTCTGCATAATGTCATGAATCATTACAAACCGCTGAACAGTTATTAGGAAAATCCCACTAAATGTTGATTTTCAGTTTTTGTTACTTAACTGGATAATAATATTGATTTAATACACAACAAATACATTGTTACTGAAAATATCATATAGAATAAACAATGCAGGTTTTTTAAAATTTAGAAAATATCAAGTAGATACAATGTAATTTTTATGATATTAAATATTGGAATCAAGAGCAGTTGGTGTAAATTAACTGTGGAAGAGATGCATGTAGGAAATGGATTACAGAGTACAGGAAATGAATTATGGATGGAAAGATGAGATAAGACACCTTATTTTAAATAAAGAAAATTGTTGAGTTAAATGCACAAGTAAAGGCTGTCTTGGCTTGGCTTTAACTTAGGGCTGGAAGGTTCATTAAAGAAAATTGTAGAAGAAAAATTCTTAGCAAGCGAAGAAATGGAGCGCATTCACTGCTCTGACATGCAGAGACCTATTGATGAAGATATAATCATCATTGAAGCAAGCAGAAGGCGACACACCATTGGCAAGTTTGATTTAAAAGCTTAAAATCCCCATTACACAAGTTATATTTCTCAGTTCACAGATTATACCTCAGTATGCAGGTTTTATCACATTACATAGGTTTTATATCTTAGTACACAGGTTTTATCTCAGTACACGTCTTATCTCAGTACACAGGTTTTATATCTCAGTACATGTCTTATCTCAGTACACAGGTTTTATATCTCAGTACACATGTCTTATCTCAGTACACAGGTTTTATCTCAGTACACAGGTTTTATCCCAGTACGCAGGTTTTATATCTCAGTACAGTCTTATCTCAGTATACAGGTTTTATATCTCAGCACACGTCTTATCTTAGTACACAGGTTTTATATCTCAGTACACGTCTTATCTCAGTACACAGGTTTTATCTCAGTACACAGGTTTTATATCTCAGTACATGTCTTATCTCAGTACACAGGTTTTATATCTCAGTACACGTCTTATCTCAGCACACAGGTTTTATCTCAGTACACATGTTTTATATACACAGGTTTTATATCTCAATACACAGGTTTTATATCTCAGTACACATCTTATCTCAGTACACAGGTTTTATCTCAGTGCATGGGTCTTATCTCAGTACACATCTGATCTCATTACACAAGTTTTATATATCAGTATGCAGGTTTTATCACATTACACAGGTTTTATATATCAGTATGCAGGTTTTATCACATTACACAGGTTTTGTATCTCAGTCGACAGGTTTTATCACATTACACAGGTTTTGTATCTCAGTACACAGGTTTTATATCTCAGTACACAGGTTTTATACCTCAGTATGCAGGTTTTATCTCAGTACACAGGTTTTATCACATTACACAGGTCTTATCTCAGTACATGTCTTATCTCAGTACACAGGTTTTTGTATCTCAGTACATAGGTTTTATATCTCAGTACACAGGTTTTAACACATTACACAGGTTTTGTATCTCAGTACACAGGTTTTATCTCAGTACACAGGTTTTATATCTCAGTACACAGGTTTTATATCTCAGTACACAGGTTTTATACCTCAGTATGCAGGTTTTATCACATTACACAGGTTTTTTATCTCAGTCCACAGGTTTTATCTCAGTACACAGGTCTTATCTCAGTACACAGACTTTGAATATAAATCCACATAAAATTTTGAGTGAGACACAGTTGAGATAATGTGATGTTGGTCATCTGTGATCATTCATGTTAGTTATTTAATTAGTTAGTCGACAGATCATCCTCATTGCACATCGAACCATCAGTCCATAAGTGCTCGGATCCCCTCCTCAGTAAATCCCGCAGCGTGTAGCGACTGACGACACCAATTCTTTGTTGGTTGATTACTCTTCTTTGGCTTCCCGCATAGTGTTCTTGTTTGGCCACACCTCTTTTAATTTGCTGTTCTTGCATCCTGCCCATGATTGTAGATTCACAGTCATCACTTGGTTCTAGCGAACGACTTACTTCTCGTAAAGCATTCAGAAGGTCAGCCTGGTCCATGGCTCCTCCGCCTTCCACAGTAGCCATACCTACGAGCTTGTCAGCCCGATCAGTCATGTAACTGAGTATGTTCATTAACAATGAGTAACTGAGTATGTTCATTAACAATGAGTAACTGAGTATGTTCATTAACACATGTATGAAGTTCATCACACGTGAACAGTAAACAGAAATTGTCCAGAATTTATATTCCAAATCACCACTGTAATACACAACACATTGACATCCTTAAGCAGTGTATCATTCCTTAAAGGTCATCTACAGTTTGTTTGCAGGGAGAACTTTGCTTTATTATTTAGAATGGAGTCATGCAAGAATGTCTATTCTCTTAAGTGGTATTCATTTATGTCTTAGAGTTGTGCTTGAAACAAACAGATACTAAATAATACAGTTGACATTGACATCCAGCTATCAAATCCTGATATCATGTATGGTTTATCTGTTATCGTATAAATAACAAAACATACAGGATGTGATAGTGTTCAGAAATTGTGATGAAAGTTTTACATTATTATACATAAGAATACATAATTGTGTGAGTGTGTTTGTGTGCACGCTTGCATACTGCATGCATGCACACACACACAAAAGATTTATGGGAGAGAGAGATGGCTTGGCTCCGATCTAAACAGGAATATGAGGAAAGAAGCTAGTTGCCTGACACTATAAAACCAAAACCTAGTGTGGGTAAGTCCACAGCATTTCAAATTAGCACAGCAATGGCTAAGGTATTACTGCTACGTTTTTGTGATTTACACTTCTTGATAATTTGCAAGGTTTTTTTTCTTTCTGGAGACATCTGCATCGAAAGTAACTTTTAATACTTTCTTTTGCAGCCAGTAATGGTTCAGCAACCTGGGGTTATGAATCCAGGGATGTTAGGAATGGGAGCAGGTATCAACCCTCACATGCAGGTAAGATGATTTGCCTGTGATATTTAACTACCTTAGATATCATGGTCATCATCATCATGTTAAAGGTGATAGAATCTTTTTAGCTGTAAGCAGTCAGACTTGGCAGACATTGTGGCACATGCCCTTTTAAGTTCTGTAGTGTTTTGTTATAGTGTATTATTAATAGCTGGGTGCAGTGAAAGCAGTTTGTGTCTCAGATCAGTTAATCTGTCTTAAATATGAGTTGCCCCTCTGATGTGTCTCCACCTTATTGAGGTAGAGGAGCTTATGCATTCCAATGACCCCAAGAGCTGTGCTGATCATAGTGCAGCTATTTGTAGGGCTTTCCATGTCAGACAGGTCAAGGGATAGGAAGAAGATGAAGAGAGAATCAAACCTGCTGCCTTGTAGGTAGGATGGGGACAGTCAAAGGCTAGGGGGAAAAAAAAGCTTTAAAAAATGCTTGTCAAAGTCAGATGTACCGAGTCACAGGCTTGACAGAACAGTAGAACGCAAGTCACCAAAATGATGAGATATCAGTCACTAAGTAAACCTTGAGGTATGTGAAATAACATGAGAAAATATATATGGATCTCTACTGTATTCCTTTATTTATAAGAGTGCCGATCAATACATTGGAATTTATTTCTCATCTTAGATGTAGCATAGCTGTCTGACATTAATCTCTTCTGCATGACTTTTCATTTTGGCCCAAATGGCGTATTGCATACATTTATTTTAGTTTATCAGTGGAAGGTAATATATAACTGTAGAATTCAGTAGCTTGTGAATCAGAATAATATATACTTATCTTTAGATTACTGCAGTAGTGTGCCTAGTTTGCAGTGGTAGCCTGACAATAGCCTTGTGAAACAAAGTAGTTACACATAATGTTGTTTGTACTGAAGCTGAAATAAACACTTTTAATAGCCTATAATTAGTCTGTGTGTAAGTATCCCATGAAGCAGTGCGTCAGCATTATAAAACATTATAGTAGAATCAAACAGTTTACCTTCAGGAATGATAATAGCAGAATCAAACAGTTTACCCGCAGGAATGATAATAGCAGAATGAACAGTCCAAGATAATTATGAATAGTTAAGCAGAATGACAGTCAATCATTTGTCAAAACTGTCATCTACTGTCTTTAGTACCTTGTGGTGTAGGACGGGGGAGGAGGGGTGCGTGTGTTGAGACTGAGAAATGAAGGCTGCCTTGCTAGTGCAGATGCAGCGAACTGTGCAGGTTAGGGTTTTCTCTTTGCTCCTGACAAAAAAAATCACACCTTACCGTGGAAGTTGCTTCTGAAGTCAAACATCATCAAACATCATTGTGAACAATTTAGCAGAATGGTACAGTCTGACATGGATAAACATGGCAGAATGAAAGAACTCAGCATTATTATCAATGATTATTGCCGAATAAACAGTCCAATAGCATTATGAAAGGTGATGATCTAGTATGGTAATCACATGACAGTGTGAAGTGTTAGACCTTCAGAGATGCTCTTACATGACATATTGAGTTTGGGTAACTATTTGTCTACCTCACCACCTTTAGTTTTGAGAACTTCCAGAACATGGTGAAAATGTTCCAGTATCTATTTGAAAAGGCTGGGTCAGTGCTAGAACTACCTCACCACCTTTAGTTTTGAGAACTTCCAGAACAAGGTGAAAATGTTCCAGTATCTATTTGAAAAGGCTGGGTCAGTGCTAGAACTACCTCACCACTTTTAGTTTTGAGAGCTTCCAGAACATGGTGAAAATGTTCCAGTATCTCTTTGAAAAGGCTGGGTCAGTGCTAGAACTACCTCACCACCTTTAGTTTTGAGAACTTCCAGAACATGGTGAAAATGTTCCAGTATCTATTTGAAAAGGCTGGGTCAGTGCTAGAACTACCTCACCACCTTTAGTTTTGAGAGCTTCCAGAACAAGGTGAAAATGTTCCAGTATCTCTTTGAAAAGGCTGGGTCAGTGCTAGAACTACCTCACCACCTTTAGTTTTGAGAACTTTCAGAACAAGGTGAAAATGTTCCAGTATCTATTTGAAAAGGCTGGGTCAGTGCTAGAACTACCTCACCACCTTTAGTTTTGAGAACTTCCAGAACATGGTGAAAATGTTCCAGTATCTATTTGAAAAGGCTGGGTCAGTGCTAGAACTACCTCACCACCTTTAGTTTTGAGAACTTCCAGAACATGGTGAAAATGTTCCAGTATCTATTTGAAAAGGCTGGGTCAGTGCTAGAACTACCTCACCACCTTTAGTTTTGAGAACTTCCAGAACATGGTGAAAATGTTCCAGTATCTCTTTGAAGAGGCTGGGTCAGTGCTAGAACTACCTCACCACCTTTAGTTTTGAGAGCTTCCAGAACAAGGTGAAAATGTTCCAGTATCTATTTGAAAAGGCTGGGTCAGTGCTAGAACTACCTCACCACCTTTAGTTTTGAGAGCTTCCAGAACATGGTGAAAATGTTCCAGTATCTATTTGAAAAGGCTGGGTCAGTGCTAGAACTACCTCACCACCTTTAGTTTTGAGAGCTTCCAGAACAAGGTGAAAATGTTCCAGTATCTATTTGAAGAGGCTGGGTCAGTGCTAGAACTACCTCACCACCTTTAGTTTTGAGAGCTTCCAGAACATGGTGAAAATGTTCCAGTATCTATTTGAAAAGGCTGGGTCAGTGCTAGAACTACCTCACCACCTTTAGTTTTGAGAGCTTCCAGAACATGGTGAAAATGTTCCAGTATCTATTTGAAAAGGCTGGGTCAGTGCTAGAACTACCTCACCACCTTTAGTTTTGAGAGCTTCCAGAACAAGGTGAAAATGTTCCAGTATCTCTTTGAAAAGGCTGGGTCAGTGCTAGAACTACCTCACCACCTTTAGTTTTGAGAACTTCCAGAACATGGTGAAAATGTTCCAGTATCTATTTGAAAAGGCTGGGTCAGTGCTAGAACTACCTCACCACTTTTAGTTTTGAGAGCTTCCAGAACATGGTGAAAATGTTCCAGTATCTCTTTGAAAAGGCTGGGTCAGTGCTAGAACTACCTCACCACCTTTAGTTTTGAGAACTTCCAGAACATGGTGAAAATGTTCCAGTATCTATTTGAAAAGGCTGGGTCAGTGCTAGAACTACCTCACCACCTTTAGTTTTGAGAGCTTCCAGAACAAGGTGAAAATGTTCCAGTATCTCTTTGAAAAGGCTGGGTCAGTGCTAGAACTACCTCACCACCTTTAGTTTTGAGAGCTTCCAGAACAAGGTGAAAATGTTCCAGTATCTCTTTGAAAAGGCTGGGTCAGTGCTAGAACTACCTCACCACCTTTAGTTTTGAGAGCTTCCAGAACAAGGTGAAAATGTTCCAGTATCTCTTTGAAAAGGCTGGGTCAGTGCTAGAACTACCTCACCACCTTTAGTTTTGAGAACTTCCAGAACATGGTGAAAATGTTCCAGTATCTATTTGAAAAGGCTGGGTCAGTGCTAGAACTACCTCACCGCCTTTAGTTTTGAGAGCTTCCAGAACAAGGTGAAAATGTTCCAGTATCTATTTGAAGAGGCTGGGTCAGTGCTAGAACTACCTCACCACCTTTAGTTTTGAGAACTTCCAGAACATGGTGAAAATGTTCCAGTATCTATTTGAAGAGGCTGGGTCAGTGCTAGAACTACCTCACCACCTTTAGTTTTGAGAACTTCCAGAACATGGTGAAAATGTTCCAGTATCTATTTGAAGAGGCTGGGTCAGTGCTAGAACTATGCTGGAAGCAAAGAATCCTGCCACTATTGATGGTTAAACCCAGACCACTGTGTTGGTAGGCAAGTGCACTTATATCTACGCCATGAAAACTTCATGAACAGTTGTAGATTTGAACTACTCAGCTTAATTACACATGATAATGACAGAATAAGAATCCAAAACATTTATGTCAGAATTGTAGCCTCATGTCGCTATAAATGTTTATAGCAGATTGAAATATTTCAGGAACATTTTGAATGATTTTATTTGAATGATAGTCCAGCATTGGACCTTGTAATGTCATCATTCGTAACATTGATGACATGTTAACTTCAGCCTGTTGAAATCTCTTTAATGAACTATGATTGTTGTAACCAGTAAAAAAGAATCAGAGTTGCGTCTATCCGCATATAGTTTCTGTAGCTCTGTTTTGTTGTATTATAAATGTAATTGTTGAAGCATTTACAAACAAGCATGCTTTAACTATAAATCACTGTATGTGATGGTCATTGTATTTCATATTTCTGAAATATCCTTCAATATATCATATCACCTTATATTAAACACACATTGTTGATTTATTTAAGACCTTAGAGACCCAATGTCTAAATAAATGTTTTTATTACAATATTCTCCTCCTTCTTTGATGATGGGTTCTCTATACTCAGCAGTATAGCGTAGTTGATGACTGTCATGAAGTCTATGATGTACACATGATCAATTCCCACAACTATTAGGCCTATGAAGTCTATGATGTATAAATGATCAATTCCCACAACTATTAGGCTGACATTTTCCATCTTTGGTGGCATTTTGTATGTAATCAGAAGCATTGCTTAATCTGCTAGAGCAGCTGATTTATCAGAATTACACATACAGCTAGGTCACGATTAATGTGAGTTCAAATAGTGGGCCATTCAATGGCAAATAAGTGACTGTGAGGCACGTAAGTTTTGGTTGCCATGACAGTTTTAGTGGTACATGCATGTGCCATTGCCTTCTGTAATGTATGTTTCATTATTTCATTATTTAAAAAAAATTGTTTCAACCAATACCTGTAACAAAATGGACAAAAGTAAGATTTCTTCAAATAAAAATCCTATAATCACAAAGAGGGCATGTAGAATTTAAAAACAAAACAAAACTTGACACCAAAGAGTATACAACATGAATGAAAGAATCCTCTTCATAAACATGTAACTATTTGCATTGTATGGTTCTGAAATAATAGATCACAGTAATGCTAATCGACAACATATGAGTTTGGGTGACCAAGTGGTTTTACTGAAGAATGACCAGAACTGCTTGAATTGAACAATTGGACAATTGGACAAGTTATGGAAAATGTAATGAAACAAAAAAGACTTCCCAAAGTAATAAAAAAAAATAAATTAAGGTTTGGCCACATTGTAGAAACATTAAAAAGAGCATTAGAAAGCAAAATACTGGGCAACTGTGGAAGAGGAAACCAAGGAAAACTTGTATAAAACAAGCATACACAGATAAATTAAGGTAAACATGTGATTAATGAGAACAGCACAAAACAGACTAGGGGAAAGGACAAATTTGGAAGCGCACGACCAGCCCACAGGCTGAGGTACTTGATAATGGTGATGTGTTACTTTATTTTGTTGATAACGATGATGAATTTAAATTGTTGATAAGCTATTTTAACTCCTTACTAGAAAATTGTATTTATATACATATAAAAACGTATGTTGACAGATTTTCACTGCTTATTTCTGTTGAGCTGGAACAAATTACCATATTTTACAAATAATGATAACTTGTAGTGTGAATTCAACAGACTCAACCACTTCACGATTTTCATTATTCCACTTATCGAAACCTAGCTGTATTTAATAATGGGGTTTTACATTTTAGATTAATCTGTAGTGGTATATGAAACAATTCTCTTTCTGCTTGCAATACTGGTGGTCTTTCACAACTGTTCTATGTTGAATGCCATTGGTTAATTTTTCTGCTTGCGTCCCAAAGCTCAGAATGTTAATATAAGAGAAATGCCATGTTTGACTGTCATTTTTATAGATTGGGTTTTTGTGTATCCCATTTGTGGAATCTTTTATTTGTTGTTTTAGCAATCTTTTTGTTGAGACCTTTTTTTTTCTTCAAAAGACAACCCAGTGAAACAAATGATTATTTTGTAGTCCTGGCCCTTATTTTGGACGCACTTTTTTCTTTTGGCTGACCACATTGGTTTTTATCCTATTTTAAAATTGGCAGCATAACAATACAATCAGTTGATATGATTTACAAATATTGTAAATGAAAGATGATATCACACCCCACCGGAGAGCCTGTTTTTATGTGCCCTAGCTGTATTAACCAGGTAAAAACAGAGACTTCTGTCACTGAAGGTCAGAGTTCAAGTCAGAGTGTCACTTTGACAGCAGAAAGCTTTAAGGTCTGTTTTTAATGGTTCCTTGCTGGTATGGCAATGAGCATATTTCTTAAGGTTTACCAGTTTGGCTTTTTTTTATATAACCGCTGCTCATAATACCCACTGCTTGTTTACTATTTATTCAATTTAGAATGCCTAGCATTTGTTATTTTTTATTACCTGCTTGCATTCCTGCCATGTTTTCAAAGTACATGAAGATTGATCCAGGCTAGCATCCTATGCAATTATAATCTGTGTTTTAATACGCAAGAAAAATTGCAGATGTGCATGTAAAGATGAGATATTCCCTTCCCTGTAAAAGTGTTATGGCACATTTATATTCACCGTAGTAGCAGCATTTGTGTAACTTATCATCAGTGCATGAATTTCCTTGCATAATTTCTTAAATAGCTCAGTGTTAAATACTTACATTTGCAAATAAGTATTTCATTATTCACAGCTGAAAAATCTTCCTAGAGTTATAATTTCTTGTCATCTGTCTGAAGACTGGTATGAATTGAGTTGAGTCAAGAACCGACAATACAGCACTCAAGACATTCTCGTATGCTGTTCATTCTCATCTTCAACAACCAGCAAAGAGTCCCAATACTAATGGTATCTGTTGCGATCTGATTATTGTCCGAATGGCCTTTCCTCTGAGCCTGTTTCAATGTGATCACTCCCTGCTGCATCATATTCTCTAGGTATTGATGGTGTATCTGTTCTTCCACACTTACACAAGATCCCATAGAGCTGTGATCACATCTGCCTTATCTAAGGACGGGTATTACATGTTTTAAACATAGCCACTCCATCATAAATCTGACTTTGTGATTGATTGCTCATACATGTGTTCCTGTGTTGCATTCCACATCAGATCCGCAGTATGATTTTTTTTACAGTACTACAGGCTTCATCTTGTTTGTTAGATCATCACATGATGTTAAAGTAATGAATCACATGACAGATACTGCTGGAGAAGATTGAGTGATAGTTTACTAGGTCATAATATTTGATATTTGTTGACCAGCTCCCTTCCTTGCCAGATTTGTTCTTTCCTAGAAGACAGTGGTCAGAATAAAATCTATAGCTGTGGGGTAAATTTTGTAGATGAACTAGACCATTTTCCATTACGTTACTGTGATGACCCTGAAGCAGTAATAGGTAGTTCCATAATTGATACGGCCGTATACATGTGAAATATTAGATCTTCACATATTCCAGGTCACAGCGTAATGAAGTGAGGTGATTAGTTCCCCAGTGGATCTTCTTTACTTTCCGTCTCTTGCTCAGGCGGTGCATTCTGACAAGCTGCTGTTGGTTATCTCTTGATGTTATTTTCCTACTTGTATTGCTTCTCACCTGCCTTCCACTTTTTCTTCTAGTAAAAATGGTAAAGGTAACCCAAAGCAGATGTGTCATTGGTGTGTAAAGTATTAGGCCTTCACATATTTAAGGCCATGACATAATGAGGTGGAGTGGCCTGATATCTTTTTAATCACCTTTCCTTCCCAAACTATACTCAGAAAATTCTGAAGATTGTCCGGTACCCATTTCTGTGAGTCTGGGTTCATGCCAGAGCCGTAATGGTCAGAAAAAATGATCTTACATCTGCTAGGGATTGAACCCTGACCACTGTCTTGGCAGGCAAGCGTGCACACCACGTTGAGCTATGATGGCTTATTTTCCTCTTGTGTAGTTTTTATCAGGGTCTGTGCTGCAATGGCAGATAAAGGGCAGAAGATGAGTGACATGGTTTTTATAAGAGTCATGTCTTTTGACGTGGCCAAATATTTGATTTGCCTTATTTTTATTTCTTCCATCATCTTTTTCCTATTAACTGACCTACAGATGGTTTGACATGTGTGGTTGTGGGAATATACTCCTGAAGGAGTCTAAGAGGCAGAAGAAGAAACCCTGCGCTGTGGCGGAATGTGAACATTTGAAAACATTGCCCACAAAGGAACGTCTATCCAATGTCAAGATTCTGGAAGATGCACAGTGCTGTACATTTTGTGTACTGAGCTGAATGCTTCCTAAAGTGATCTGAAGTATCACTAGTAGATTGTTTCACGATTTAATGAAGGTAGTCCTTGAATCCACCTAATCATCCGAGTTGCTTCTCCCTCTGCTTTTTCTGTCTGGTAACAGGAAACTTGTGATGGTTATATTTCCTTATGCTTCTGTGCCTTTTCAATAATTTCATATTACTTCTGTCATTTCTGTTACGTAGAGTGTATAATTTTGATAGCATATGGAGTGTGTTTTATTACTGTACAATAGTATCTGCGATGATACATGTTGTGAATAAAGTAACGCACATCTTGAGGCGTATTGGACATATGGTGCAAGCCTGATATTGTTATACCCAATCAGCACTCTCTGGGTGATGTGGTAATTATCACCACGTTGCCTTTGCTTCCGAGATCATTTCCTGGTACCCATTTTAGGATGGGTCTACCTGAGAGTCCATATCAATAAAATAGAATTCTAGCCTCAATGAGGATTTGAACACATGGCCAGCATGCAAGTCTGCTAGCCACTGCACCAGCATGACTCCCGACAGCAGCTCCTCAAATATAATGATGCTAAAATATATTATAAATAAGGTTACGAAATGTCCTTACCATTTTCTGAAGGCAAATGGTCATGGATATTACAGTTTCAGGGACCATAAAATATTTAGAAACATATATTTTAAGGTGATTAAAAGTAGTTAAATGAAAAACACCATAACTGTCTACTTCAAACATCAAAGATGCTGATGCCTTGCGTTTGTTGTTTAGCAACTGCAACATTTGTTGATATTGTTGATGCATAATTTTTACATTGCACTATTGTGAATACATTAAGATGACCCAGTAGATCACCAATAATTGGTGGATAACATTAAAGGTCATTATTTTTTTCTAATGTATTAATCTAACCTGGACATGATAAAAATAATGTGTGCTGTTAAAAAACTACTAATACATTAACACATGAGAATTATCTGTGTGGTGTTTGTTTACCAATATTTTTTAATTGCAAGTTCTTGCTAATATTTATTTTATTACATAATCATTAACAATCAAATGCTGAAATGCTTATTAGTAACACATATTCTTTAGATAAGGTACTACACATTTGCTAGAAGTTTTTGTTCTCTTGTGTATAGGTTTTATTGTTAATTTTAAAATACTACTAGATACCCTCCTTTATATTATATACTACCTCATCATTCTTATCAGTAACAATTTCTTCATATGTCTGAGGTCTCAATAGGAGGGACATGTACATTTTGATATTAGGGTCTTCTTAAAATACCTAACCAGCTGGAGGTGTACTATAATGTTTCTGTACAGCCTTCTTTGTCAACCACTTTATCAGATTACAAGCATGTAAAAGAGTCTTTGACTTACTTTACTACACACAAGATACAGAATATTCTCTGCAGTTTATCTTTGTCTGTCGAGGTAAGGAAAAGAATTCTCTAGAGTTATATTGAGCCAATCCTGATGTATGGAAGCAAATAAGGGACAATTAACAGACAAGACAGGAATTATGTAGAAGCTGCAGAGATGTGGTTTTATAGATGAATTATGAGAACACCATGGATGGATAGCAAGAACAATGAAGATATTGTGAAAGAAATTAACTCACAAATAGAACTAGTTACATGCATCAGAAGAAGGCAATCCACATTCTTTGGGCATGTTAGGAGAAGGGAAACACTGGAGTATGTTGTCACAATGGGAAGGTTGAAAAGGAAGAGAGGCAAGGGGAGAAGATGCCAGACAGTTTTACTCATGGATGGAGGGACATTGGTATCAGAAATAATTCGCAGCACACGAGACAGTAGGCTATGGACAGACATGATCAGCAATGTCACATGGCATGGACAGTAAGCAGACTACATAAGATGCATAATATGAGCTGCCTGCTTTTTACCGATGTCTATTTCACAGAGAGTTGCTCAGTTCTCAGCTTGTTGTTTACCACCTTTGCCTTGAGAAACCAACATATTAACCAGTAATCCACTAAGAAACTGTATTCACCCAGATACTGTGTTAAATTTACTGAAAATTGCATGCATTTGTTCACAAATATAAGTGGTCACAGTGTTAGTATTTTTTTTCACATCATTAGAAATGTCATTCTTGAGCTGTCACATTTATTAGACTTCAGTCTGAAGTGCTTTTTACTGTATTTATGACTTCTCAGTCTTGTCTATTTGACCTTTCTTTATATAACAGAATATCTAGCAACATAACAGGAAATAAATTTAGAATATTGATAGCTCTTAAAGTGTGTGAGAATTTTGTCAAGATGGATGCAAAATTGAGAATTTTCATAATATAGTTATGGTTTAAAGCACATTTTTTAAAATTCAGAAGAAAATGTATGAACAAAACTACCAAGAGGGGGTTTTAGAATTATAACTGGGCAAAGTGACATAAAGGAAAAGTAACTGACCACACAAACTAATCTCACATCAAGTATGCTTGGAAATATGGATCCACCTGAATTACTGACCTCTGTCCTTTAAAAGTTTAAGGCAAAGCGCATGTCGGTTAAAAAATGAGTAGATAGAGCCCAACACCTTGAGTGGAGTCTGTCGAGAGGAAGCAAACCATACACATATGCACGTTGAAGTCGGACATACTGACCTTTGAGGTGCATAACTAAGTGTCAGACACTCCTCAAAGAGGAATACAACTGGCAGTTCTCACAGATCATCATTGTTTTCTAGCTATGTTTGTGTGCAGTTTCTGCCGTATTGGGTGTCTTATTCTTCTTCAGCGTTCCGAGCCATTGAGGTTCTTTGCTGCAGATACAAGCCGTCTCCATTCGTCTCTCTGGTTGACCTTCTCTTGCCAGTCGTTGATTCCAAGTGCTTGTAGGTCTGTACATGTATTATCTCTCCACCGCCTTCTTGGTCTACCTCGGGGTCTACGGTCATTTATTTCCTAAGTGTAAGCGAGTTTTGTTTCCCTATTATCTTCCATTCTTTCTATATGCCCCAGCCATTGTAGTCTATTAGCCTTCATGATACCAGTGATTAGCGGGGACTTAAACAGATCATAAATGTCTTTGTTACTTCTTCTTTTCCACTCTCCACTTTGTGTATCCCTAATGGGTCCAAAGATGCGTCTTAAAATTTTGTTCTCAAAGGTTTGTAACAAGGCTTCGTCTCCTTTCGTTGTACTCCAGGTTTCAGAGCCATACAGCACAACTGGTCTGATCAGTGTTTTGTATATTGTGATTTTGGTGTTACGAGATAGCGCCTTTGATTTTAGTAGATGTTGTAGTGCATAGTATATCTTATTTCCAGAGTTGATTCTAGTTTGTATTTCTTCCCTTATGATGTTGGAGCAGTTGAAGATTGTACCCAGGTATTTGTATGTTTCCGTTCTTTTAATGGTCATATTATCTATTTGTATGTGGCCAGAGTTTCTAGCCATTCCGTCTCTTGAAATTACCATATATTCTGTCTTATCTTGGTTGATAACCAGCCCCATCTGTTGGGCTTTTCCCTTTAAGTGAGTCAATATTTCCAATGTCTTTTGTTGGACAACGTATTGGGTGTATCCATTGGAATATTGCCACTCGTGATAGTTTCTCATCCTTGGAAATGTCATTCAGCATTATCTACTAGTTTGTTTTGCTGATCCGGCAGCTTCTGCAGCTAGTCTTGTTCCAGATGTACTGGTGTTACCTTTCCTCTGGAGTGAACTATGCAGGCCGAGAGAGGGATCATGCTGCATGGGCAATACATGGTCGCTATATTTCAGCCCAGGCTTTGTGTTATGGAGAGGTATAACTCCATCCCTAGTCTTAACCGGTCTCAGATCAAAATGAGAGGTAGCAGTTACAGGTTATAATTCCTTGTCAGTTGGCGTAGACATGGGGCACCTCTGACAGTGGGAGACACCTACAGGTGTCTCTTATCAGCTACCGCCTGCTTCAAGCTGTCAGCCCGTGGCCAGTTGGATGCTGATCCGCCACAGCCTGCCTGCTTCAATGGTGGGTGCTTGGGGCTAGGACAGAAACTGAAGCTCAGGCTGTAAAACCAATGCACCGGATACTACTGAAAAGAAAAATAGAAACATCAAGCTACAGCTTGCAAGCTGGAACGTAAGAACCATGTGTTAGGATTTTTCACTGGCCTGACGAATATTGACGATGTGAGAAAAATGGCTGTGATTGATGCCGAACTCAATCGTCGTCTCAACATTGATTCTGCTGGGCTGCAGGAGACTCGCCTCGCTGAGTCGCTGAGGGAGGGTCACTCAGGGAAAACTATTACACCTTTTTTTGGAAAGGTAGAGGGCAGGAAGTAAACAGACAACATGGAGTGGTCTTTGCAGTGAAGAATTCACTACTGGGAATGATTGAAATTCCAGCTGGCAGAAATGAAAGATTATTATCCCTGCGCTTGGCAACCATTTGTTGTTTTGCCACCATTATCACTGCATATGCACCGACACTCATTTCCTCTGATGATATGAAGGATTCATTCTATGAGGAGTTAGACATCTTTTTTTGGGGTGAATAACAGATGGGTAAGAGATCGGCCTCTACTATGATACAAAGATGTGTGTAAGCGGGACATGATTGATACAGGCCTTGATAATGCACAGTGGGAGCAAGTCGCTGCTGAACGTGTTGCATGGAGTGCGAATATCAGAAACGGAATAAAGACAAAGGAGAAAATTATTGCAAATAGGTCACACACTGAGCGCGTGAGACGTAAGATGGTACGAGATGGTGGAAATGACCATGTGTTCACATGCATCCATTGTGGATGAACATTTACAGCGTGAATTGGTCTGATCAGTCACATTCCTTACCACCATGGTGGTTGTTATGCCTTTTTGAAGCATAATATAACAAACTATCGTCTGTCAAGATGGCAGGGTGCCAATGTAATTGCTCTACACAAGTCTTATTGCTGTCCTCTTTTGGGATTAATGACCACCAATGCAATGTTAGAGGCTGTGTTGTGCAGTAGTTTGTGGAAGTCTCGTGTCGTGAAGGACTCCTTTTCACACCATGAGAACTATTGGGCATGTGGTGCTGTCTTCATATGTTTTTAGACCACTTGGCTGATATCATGTCAGCCGCCTTCACTTACTAAGAGATTTCCTAGTAGCCATTTTAAGCTGGGTTGATAGGAGAACTCAAGAAATGTGGGGAAGCTTGAGATGACACTTAAACTGTGACTTCTCATGCAGAAAGCACTGGCAAACTATTGAACGTAAAGTCCTCGGGAAGGTTAACCCGGTCAACAAATGCCCGCAGAAGTCAGATGTGTTGGCCTTACGGCGCAAGAACGCAGCTCTGCTGTAAACAGGCACAACGCAATCACGTCTGAAAAAAAAACACAACTCCGGATGAACGCAGAAGAAGAAGAACTTAAAGTTACCTAGTAAATCAACCTGGGATGGGATTGATAGCGATGTTCTGCAACAGACATGCAACATTTAAGACAGCTGAATAAAGTTGGGTACATAGGTTTATGGAGAGCCATGCTAGTGCAGTGGCTAGCATGCATGGCTGCCAGTCCTGTGTCTGAATCCCACTCAAGGTGTGGATGAAAAAAACAAAAACTAACTTAGGCTCCCAGATTGACCCAGATTGAAATGGAAACTAGGAAGTAAAGGCGGCCGGTACAATATTGATCACATCACTCATGGAGTGGGCTTTACAAATATTGGACTAGTACCACATACTACAGTATATGGGTGTATGTGTGTTTAAGTGTGTATGTGTATATGTATGTGTGTATATGTACGTACATGTGTGTTTGTATGTGTGAGCATGAGTGCGTATATATGTTTGTGTGTATGTGTGTATACATGTGTATGTGTGTATATGTGTATGTATGTATGTGTGTGTATGTGAGTCTGCATGCAATATGTGCGTGTGTGTGTGTGTGTATGTTCATGTATGTATGTGTATATGTTTGTGTGGGTATGTGGGTATGTGTGCAAGCATGCAGTCAGTGTATGCGAGGGAGTGTGTATTTGTATGTTATTGAGTGTGTGCATAACTGTGAGAGTTTGTGCAAATGATGTAAGTATGTACGCAGGTGTGTATGAGTGTGTGTGTGTTTATTAATGTGCGTGTGTCTGCCTGTCTCATAACATGGTAATATGCATTGTTCATGTTTACAAAATCCATGTGACAATGTTTTTTTCCTATGTGAATGTAACATGCACAATTGATGAATGACAGATGAGTGATTGGAAGAGGCGAATGTAAGACGGGCCTGTGTGCCCAATTTGTTACCCTTTGAAAATAAAGATCGTTCGTTCGTTCGTACCTCTAAGCCATGGACAAGGGTCCCTTGATTTGTGTATAGGTTTACAATGCTTACCTTCTCTTGCACAGCAATAAGACATAGACTGCTTTTTCAGGCTTTATTATTACTAAACATTTTTCTGTGCCTGTGTGGGACATTATTTTATTTTTATCTTTGCTAGCCAGCAACATGATACTAACAATTTTATTATAACAAAGATATTTACGTTGTGCGAAGAATAGATGGGCACTATAAAACATTAATGATGTGTCATATGTTTTCTTTAATGAGAATGTCCACCGCAAACCAAAACATGATTGTCCTGTTCATACTAGTGTCTTCGGAGAAGTCACTAATGCATCTGTTTAAATCTGTTTTAGAGGTCAGCATAGCTGAATGGATAAGAATGCGTGTTTATAAAACATCCGGTGTGCTGATGCAGAGGTAAGGGGTTCAGTTCCTACATCGGACAGTTGGACTAAAATGTTGACCTCTTGTCCTTGTCTTGGGGACATTAATTTACAAGTACCTCTGAAGTCGGAGTGGGTTCCCCTGACGACTAGAGACACTATTAATAGGGAAAGTTAATCCACATGCAATCAGCACTACAAGGATAGTGTGTATGGGCTACGCTTGAGTTCAAAGCAAGCGAGTGAAAAAAATATATATTAGATACTTTTCATTGCAGCACACCAGGTGTAAATCCTGATAAAGAAAATAAGTACAAGTGAAAGTGTTTAAGCAATCTCTTTTGTGTGCCACTAAGTTGTATGAAAATATATCATGAGGCCAGTATTTTTGGTGACTGAATGTTAATAATGGTCAGTGTTGAATCAACTGACTTGACTCTGGCAGAGATATTCCACTGTCTGTTTGATGAGGGTGGGTCTACGTCACAACTGTATTAAAAGTCAGGGACTACTGTATACGTCTTGAGCCGTAATGGCTATATGGTGCTGGTTCTATATTTGTATAGACTAATTGGCACTTGATGGGTGTGTAATTAACATCACACCGGCGGCCATGATCTCCCAGGACATTTCCAGGGACCTACTTTAGGCTGGGCTGAGCTGGGAGCCCAGGTCAGTAAACCAAATCTGCCTCAATGGGGCTTTGAACACATGACACCTGGGCTGGCATGCAAGCATACATATATTCTAATTGAGAAAAAATTCTGTTGTCACTGGCGTTTGAACCTCAGACTAGTGTTGGTAAGTAGTGAACTAATCACTGCACCACTGTATGGCTACAATAATGAAAAGTAGGTGAGGAAAACCTTGTGCCAGCAATTTTAACTGTTCTGATATCATCATATCTTTACCGTTATATTAATTTGTTAATTAGTATTCTTATTTTCTCAAATTTAGGTATCTGATGTGATGTTAATTTTCCTTTTTTACAATATTATTCCTGTTGAAATAACAGTTTGCCACTTTGACATTGAAAAAAAAAATTCATGATATATCGTCATATTTGCCAGTGGGGTCACACATTTGAACTCCATCAAGTGAGGATATAAAAGAAAAATTGACCTTGGTTCCTGGATCGACCCAAGCCTAAATTGGATACCAGGAAATGTTTTGAGAAGTAGATGTGGTTGGCATAATATTGACCACATCACCATCGAGTGCCGATTGGTCTAAAAATATGGGGCTAACAGGACACACCCAATTCACCTTCATGTGCAGAAAGGGGTCCTTTACTCTTTTGTTTTATAAAGTCATGTGTGTCAGTTTAGCATTCATACAGCCATTTTATGTGTCAGTTTGGTCTTATTTGGTCACTTAAATACAGAACAATTTGTAGAAATCTGTTAAATGTGATGGCCTCATTTTAAAGAGATCATATGGGGGAATCATCTTGATTTTGCAGACATTTAAAATATGTCATGTTTTAAAGATTCATTTATATGATTGCTAATTGGTTTCATCCTTTCTTGTCAGAAGTCAAACACATGGGCAGATGCCACATCAAAAGTGAACATTAGCCTAGATGGTCTGAATCCAAGGAATAAACAAAAGCTGCCAGTTCAAGGACCATCTCTTAACCAGATATCCGGTTCTCCAGTTCAGCCAATGAGCACTGGTAGGTCATGGTTGTAAATTTGTGATGAATCTATTCCTTGTGCTGTGGTATTCTCATGATGAATCTTTACTCCTAGTGCTGTGGTATTTTCGGGATGAATCTTTACTCCTTGTGCTGAGGTATTTTCAGGATGAATCTTTACTCCTTGTGCTGAGGTATTCTCATGATGAATCTTTACTCCTTGTGCTGAGGTATTCTCATGATGAATCTTTACTTCTAGTGCTGTGGTATTCTCATGATGAATCTTTACTCCTAGTGCTGTGGTATTTTCAGGATGAATCTTTACTCCTTGTGCTGTGGTATTTTCAGGATGAATCTTTACTCCTTGTGCTGAGGTATTCTCATGATGAATCTTTACTCCTTGTGCTGAGGTATTCTCATGATGAATCTTTACTTCTAGTGCTGTGGTATTCTCATGATGAATCTTTACTCCTAGTGCTGTGGTATTTTCAGGATGAATCTTTACTCCTTGTGCTGAGGTATTCTCATGATGAATCTTTACTCCTAGTGCTGTGGTATTCTTCTTCTTCTGCGTTCATCCGGAGTTTTTTTTATAGACGTGATTGCGTTGTGCCTGTTTACAGCAGATCTGTTCTTGCGCCGTTAGGCCGACACATCCGACTTCTGCGGGCATTTGTTGATCGGGTTAACCTTCCCGGGGGTTTATTAGGACGTTTGACTGTGCTGTGGTATTCTCATGATGAATCTTTACTCCTAGTGCTGTGGCATTTTCAGGATGAATCTTTACTCCTTGTGCTGTGGTATTTTCAGGATGAATCTACTCCTTGTGCTGAGGTATTCTCTTGATGAATCGTTACTCCTCGTGTTGTGGTATTCTCAAGATGAATCTTTACTCCTAGTGCTGTGGTATTCTCAGACAAGTTTTATCTGATCTAATCAAGACCACTGAGGTCTGAATGTGCTCAAGCTGTAGAAATAAACATTTGTTAAAGGATTTGATTCCAGTCACGGTTCTGGATCATGCACATGGTGGGATGAAGCTCATGTATATTTGCATATATGCAGTTTATGGGCTAAATTATTTGAGCAATGGGCAGATCCAGTTATCATCCCACGTGTGTCGCTTCTACCTGTTGCTCATGTGCCTTCAACTCTTCCTTCCAATATGTATTTTTACTTGTAGCATGCAGGGTTGGAATTAACCACACTATATATATATATATATATATATATATATATATATATATATATATATATATATATATATATATATATCTTATATATAAATTAGGATGTGCGTATGTATCTCTGTATGTATGTATGTATGTATGTCCTTTATACGCTCGCGAACGGCCCATCCGATTGAGATGAAATTTTCTACACGCCTTCCTTTCATTCCAGAGATGCCAACTGTCGTAGTTTTTTTTTCTTCTTCCTCCTCCTCCCTCCTCCCTCCTCCCCCTCCCAAAATACGTACGTCCAGGAAATGGTCTTCTACATAGACACTTCTCTCTGAGGTCCGCGATAACATATTAACCTGGTGGGATGGCAATCAATCATCCTACTACCTCCTCCCTCCTCCTCCCTTCTCCCTCTTCCTCCTCCCTCTTCCTCCCTCCGCCTTCTCCCTCCTCCCACTCTCTACTCCTCCTTCCTCCTCCCTCCTCCTTCTCCTCCCTCCTTCTCCCTCTTCCTCCTCCCTCTTCCTCCCTCTTCCTGCTCCCTCCGCCTCCTCCCTCCGCCTACTCTCTCCTCCTCCTCCCTCCTCCTCCCTCTCCCTCCTCCTACTCCCTTCTCCTCCTCCTCCTCCTCCTCCTCTCTCCTCCTCCCTCCTTCTCCCTCTTCCTCCTCCCTCCTCCTCCCCCTCCTCCTCCACCCTACTCCTCCCTCCTCTTCCTAATCCCTCCTCCTCCCTCCTATTCCTCCTGTCTCCTCCTCCCTCCTTCTCCCTCCTCCTTCTACCTCTTCCTCCCTCCTCCTTCTCCCTCCACCTCCTCCCTCCTCCTCTCTCCTCCTCCTCCCTCCTCCTCCCTCTCCCTCCTCCCTTCTCATCCTCCCCCACCTACGTTCTCCTCCTCCCTCCTCCCTCCTCCTCCTTCTCCCTCCTCCTCCCCCTCCCTCCTCCCCCTCCTCCTCCTCCTTCACCCTCCTCCCTCCTCCTCCTCCTCCTTCACCATCCTCCCTCCTCCTCCCTCCTCCTCATCCTCCCTCCTCCCTCCTCCTCCTTCCTCATCCCTCTTCCTCCTCCTCCTCCCTCCTCCCTCCTCCTTCTCCCCTTTCCCCCCTCTTTCTCTTAATCCCTCCTCCTCCCTTCTCCTCCCTCCTATTCATCCCTACTCCTCCTCCTCCCTCCTCCTCCTCTCTCCGCCTATCTCTTCCTCCCTCCTCCTCCCTCCTCTCTTCCTCCTCCCTCCTCTCTCTTCCTCCTCCCTCCTCCTCCCTCTTCCTCCTCCTCCTCCCTCCTCCTTCCTCCTGCTCCCTCCTCCTCCTCCCTTCTCCTCCCTTCTCCTCCTCCCCCTCCTCCCCCTCCCTCCTCCCCCTCATCCGTCTTCCTCCCTCCTCCTTCTTCCTCCCTCCTCCTCCCCCTCCTCCCCCTCCTCCTCCCTCTCCTCCTCATCCCTCCTCCTCCATTCTCCTCCTCCCTCCTCCTCCTCTCTCTACCTCCTCCCTCCTCCTCCCTTCACATTCCTCCTCCTCCCTCTTCCTCCTCATCCCTCCTCCTCCTCTATCCTCCTCCCTCCTCCTCCCTCTACCTCCTCCCTCCTCCTCCCTTCACATTCCTCCTCCTCCCTCTTCCTCCTCCTCCCTCTCATCCTCTTCCCTCCTTCTCCTCCCTCCTCCTTCTCCCTCTTCCTCCTCCCTCTTCCTCCCTCCGCCTCCTCCCTCCTCCCACTCTCTACTCCTCCCTCCTCCTTCTCCTCCCTCCTCCTCCTCCCTCTTCCTCCCTCTTCCTGCTCCCTCTGCCTCCTCCCTCCGCCTACTCTCTCCTCCTCCTCCCTCCTCCTCCCTCTCCCTCCTCCTCCTCCCTCTCCTCCTCCTCCTCCTCCTGCGATCTCCTCCTCCCTCCTTCTCCCTCTTCCTCCTCCCTCCTCCTCCCCCTCCTCCTCCACCCTACTCCTCCCTCCTCTTCCTAATCCCTCCTCCTCCCTCCTATTCCTCCTGTCTCCTCCTCCCTCCTCCTCCCTCCTCTTCCCTCCTCCACCTCCCTCTTCCTCCTCCCTCCTCCATTTACCCAAGACAGACAGACATACAGATAGTCGGGAACGGGATCTTATATGACTACTTATATGATTTAAATGAGATGCTCTCCACCATGGGCTGGGCCGGGTCAGACAGACAGACAGACAGACAGACAGACAGATAGACAGACAGACAGACAGACAGACAGACAGACAGTCGGGAACGGGAGCTTATATGACTACTTATATGAATTAAATGAGATGCTCCCCACCAGAGTCTGGGCGAAGCCGGGCCGTGTCAGCTAGTATATATATATATATATATATATATATATATATATATATATATAGTTATTTTGTTTAAGTTGCCTTCATGTACTATATAAACATTAAGATAAAAATACATTCTATAGCTATTGCTGCAATTATCCATGTGTTACTAGGGTCACTAAGGGAAGCAAATAATAGTAACATTGAAACCTACCATGCATCATGCATGGCATAGGAATGACTAAGGAGGGTTGGCCGGAGACTGGCTGCCTCATCTCGCAGGAAATCATGAACCCGAAGGGCTTGGCATGAGTTGGTTGAGGGCCTGATCTCTGTTGAGAGGTGAAAGACAGATGAAGAAACAGAAGATGGACATGAAGATGCTGCTGTCATGTGGTGAAGTGATAGGACTTGATATATACTATGTTATTTTTAAGAGGTGTGGTGACCAACTTCTGGTCACACCACCTTTCCCTCCCAAAGAATTCACTGTTACCCATATTTTAGCAACCTGTTGGCAACCTTTTGGGGGTCCATAAATATATTTAGTTTAAACATGGTTACAGACAAACATTTTTAATGATACCACCAGTTTGTGTGTTACATTCTTGTGCTGACAATTATCTGTTACTTACACAGGCTTTTGAAAGTGCATTAACAATTATGTGTTTAACAATCTCATGTATTTGTCATTGTATACTGATTTACTTACACTGTGTCTGCAGATATGAGCAGTGCCTTTAAACTAAAGGCTTATGTGATGAGTTGCTAGTGTAATATAGGCTGTCCTGTTTATCTTGTGTGACATGACTGCTTGAATACTTTGGTGATAGCATCAGCAGTGTCTGTGGGAATGTACATTTATAGTTCATCTCATCTCATCTCATCATGAACCTCTTGTACCTTGCGGTGTCGAGGTGAAGTATAAACAGCGGGAGAGTGCCCACTTATGGGCTTCATGTATCGATATTCCCATGGACTCTGTTATTCCCTGTGTCCATCGTTTACATGGTCAGCCTCTTCCTCTGTTTCCCTCTGGTCTGTACATCATTGCTTGTGGTATACTGTTAGTTGGTAACCTACTTGCATGGCCAAACCATTTGACTTGCTGTCTTCTAATAAAATCTAGTGCTGCTATAACCCCCACTTTAGTCCTGATTTCTTCATTTCTGATCTTATCTCTTCTTGATACATTGAGTATTCTTCTCAGGAATCTCATTTCTGTTGTGATTTTTCTTTTCTCTTTTTCTGTCATTGTGCAGGTTTGGCATTGGTAACATAGAATTGGTAGGAAGATTGTGTTGTAAAGTGCTTTCTTCTAGTTCAGCCAAGCTAAAGTCAGGGAAGAGCTACACATTGAAGGTGCATTTGGTTGTTTTGGTGAAGGCTTCTTGCAACAGCCTTGTCTTAAAAGGAAACATGACAGTTCACTGATTAGTGCACAGGATTACATTTTGAAATTCTTCTGTTGAGAAAACTACATGCCTCAGAGAAAATCACTGGCCGGAATCAGACGTATCTTATATCTTCATGGAACAAACCAGGTCCTGCTGATTATCTTCTAATTATACTGAGTAATAAGAATGTGAACAGTTCATGTTAAGTATATAGTGTAAAACCAGGAGAGATACTAACAAGCTATCTTCTAGACTGTCTGATGGAGGTTGTGTTTGATTGTGTAAAAGAATTAGTAGATGAATGACTGAAAGAAATCTAGCATGGATTTAATAGTTTAAGTCATTTGGTAAATTACACATTAGAAATTATTCATTGATGCATTTAAGGTTTTTAACAGTGCTTGGGTGAAGGGGTTATGAATGCAAGTCGTGATCCCACATACCACGTTCAAAACACAGCTGTTGGCAGTTTGGAAGCTGACCGCCTTGCTCTAGTTTTCATACAGTGGTATGACTGCTGGACAGTTAGAAAGCAATGACAAACTACTGAAAGTATACTTGCCAAGAAATCACAAACAGCCAAAAAATGCTGCGATTGACTGCGACATCCTGTAAAGGATATGTAACTAACTTTTTTGAGGTTTTTCTTCTTCTTCTTCTTCTGCGTTCATCCGGATTTTTTCCCCGGACATGACTGCGTTGTGCCTGTTTACAGCAGAGCTGCGTTCTTGCGCCGTTAGGCTGACACATCCGACTTCTGTGGGCATTTGTTGACCGGGTTAACCTTCCCGGGGTTTTGAGGTGTTTAAAAACTTTGTAAAATCATCTGTAAACCAAAAACCAAAAGTGAATGTTATTGGAGCCTTCATAGTTCATAACAAGCAGACAGGATCTACTTTTCTCAGTTACTCCATCTCCTGGAAAGGAAAGGTGGTGAGGAAAGGAACTGGCCTCATCATCTAATTATACCGTGGCCTAGAATACTTGGAGGCCTAACACATTCTGCATTGTACAGTACTATATATACTTAAATGGAACAGTTTCAGGAAAAAGAAAAGGGATGAGGGACAAAAGCAGGCCAGGCAAGTGACATTCAGACATGGACAGTAAAACCCATGGCAGAAGCTGAAATACTGTCAGCAGATAGACGGATGTGGAAACAGTTTATGCAGACTGCAGGAGGTGGCATTGCTCCAGTGGCTTCAGGCATGGAGGAAGGCAAGAGCTGTATGTTCCATAGTGTCAAACAGGATTGATTGATTGACCAGTTAAACAGTTCATTGTGTGTTCTTTGCAGGATGCCACGACCATCCTAGGCATTGTTTTTGGCTTTTGTGATTTTCTAGGCATATTTTAAATTCAGTAGTTTGCCATTGCTTTCTTGCTTTCTGAACGGCTAAAGGTCTTAGGAAAGTTAGTTGCATGTCCTTTGCAGGACATCACAATCAACCCCAGCATTTTTTTCACAGTTTGTCATTTTTCTAGGCAATTTTATGTTCGTCATTGCTTTCTGATTGACCGACACTCATACCATTGTGAAAATCAACACAAGGCAGTATGCTTCAAAATCGCCTGTGGCTGATTTCGAGCCCGGTATGTGGGATTGTGAAACTACCCCTAAGCTACAGACGTCAGCATTGACTAAATGTTCATAAGAATTTGAAGGCTTTGAACATTGTTGCACACAACCAGCAGTTTTGCCAGTCAAACGTGTTTTGTATAACATTATTATGACCATGGCATAAGTGGGTTTTCAAAATCTGTTTTCTTTGTATTAACATATTTACTGCCATTTATTGCAATTATACAATATAGAATAGCAGATATGTCACTAACCATCATGTGTTTGTAACTCGAAAAATAAACATCTGTAATGTCCACAACTAGGCTGACAAACACATTTTCTTTATGACCAAGGTGTTCTGTGGTACCCGGACATGTGTACAGGTAGGATGGTCAGACACAGCATGATCGGTTTTACATTCACAGCTTCGTTGTCTTGTTCCGTTTGTCTTGTTTGATCAGATTTGGTTGGTACTTTGATGTTTCTTGTTTTCAAACAGCATTTGTTTTACCAGTATTTTAAAATGGTGACATTGTTCAGCAGCGGTTGTTAAATAATTTACAATGAGTGTATCAGCATGAGCAGTGAGTGTATCTGTATAAGCAGTGCATCTGTCACAACATTTCATCTTTAGCTGTGTTCATATTGTTATTTCATCCACCTGGACACAAAAGCTTCCCATTGTGGTCTCAAGAAGGGTGTAAAACCATTCATCAAACATGTCTTTTCTAGTAATACTTCTATAAGTATATGGAACTAGGATTATGGATTGTATAGGCTGCAGTTGTATGCCTTGTTTTGTGTTTTCATTTTACAGTTTGGTGTTTCTCAACCATATTTTGTCATGTTCTGGGTGCATAAACATTTGTTGGGCCCCCTCTCAAACTTTAATCAGAACAGTTCGATGACAAGTAAGGCGTCACTATTTACAAGTATCTGTGTCTTGGAAACTGGAACACTTTGGACATATTAAACATCCCAGTGGCATGGTAAGGACAGTGATGGTAGGCAGGGTTCCTGGAAGATGGGGCAAGGGGTTGACCAGCATACAGCTGGACACAGGACATTGCAGACATCTTGGGCATGAGGGTACACGAGGCAAGAGAACTGGCCAGGGATCCAGACGCTCTTTTGACTGTCCTTGATGAGAGTGACGTTGTGGAGAGGACCTTTTACATGATGGTGATATTGTGGCTTAGTGGTTAGGGCACTTGCCTACCAAGACAGGGTCTGGGTTCAATTGCCAGCAGTGGCAGAGTTCTTTTTTTTACTGATCAGTTCAATTCTAGGGTTGACCTGACCTTGTGAGATGGGAACCAAATAATGTTCAAAGTTTTGTGGTCATTGTATGGGAAGGAAACTGGCCACCCTACCTCATTATGCCAGACCTTGAATATGTGCAGGCTTAACATTTTGTACCCCAATGGCAGTATCTGCTATGAGCCTAGCTGAACCTTATTTTGTCAAAGTAGAAAATCAGGAAAAATAGAGTATATCCATTTATGTATGTGCCATTAAAGTATATTGAGGACAAGCTGTTTGGACCATATTTTCACACGAGGAATGAAGGGGCTAGTACCATTGTGGTCACTTTATGTCCAGTGGACATCACTGGGACTCCATTATGAAGTTGGGAATTATTTTAACACAAAAATGATTGCGTAACAAATATATATAAGTATTTTAGCACCCATGGAAAGGGACAGATGGAGACATTAGAGAATACAATAAATAGCAGAGTTGAATGAAAAAAGTTTAGGCATATAGCAGACTCATACTCACTCAGTGAATTAAATGCATATGAATAAGAAGGATAATGCTTTAGGTTTCTCTTCTTCATATTACTGTTATCTTGGAAGTGATGGCATAGTGGTTAGTTTGCCTACTTTCCAGGACACTAGTTCAGTTTCAGTCTGATATACATTTCCTAATAGTATGGCTTAGGAGGCAGCTCAGTTTTGTACAATGTACTGTACAGTGCTCACAATTTTCTGGACAGGAAGGTAGCGAGAAACAGGGCTGGTCACTCCACCTCGTTATGTTGTCAGGCATGTATGAAGATCTAACACTTGATACTCCTTCAGCAGCATTGGCCTAGGGTTATCTTTACCTTGAGTATTTTCTAACTTATTCCAATGTCAGGGAGGATGGGGTAGATAAGAGGCTACGGCATCCACCACTGGCTCAAGTGGTTTGTCTCACGGAATTGACTGGTTTTCACAATAAGAATAAGGCTGGTGTAATCTCCCTTGATACTGGGGTAGTGAGTTGGACATCTATCCTTCTCAGACAAAGGTAACAATCTTGGAGGACTAGTGCACACATGAACAATTCTTCAGCATTTGGACATTGAAAAAGAGTAGGCTGTATAGGCCACTACCCAGCCAAGATTTCCAAATGAGAAAAGAAACGCACAACAAATGTATAGCACGTGTGACTGTGCCAAACGCACATTGGGATACTCGGTACTTCTGTGGAGTTTGTACAGTCTGCTGAGTGCAGTCACAGAGATCTTATACAAACCACACTAAACCATTCAAGTCTTACTAACATTTACAATGTATTAAATGGGAATCAACAGCAGCAGTGAAACAGACTCTAGACAAACAAGGTGAACAGAATTTTGAGGTGTGTTATCACAGGATACAAAGAGAAAGCTAGACAAAAAGGACATCAAATGAATACATTCTTAAAGACATCAGTGAGACAACTTTTGAGAAGTACATGAAAATATAGGATGTTTTGTCTTCTTCTTTGTTTCACTTGAAATTTGTATCTGCAATGTTGTCTCTTGTATGAATTTCACTGTCTGTCTTTTTTAGTTTACTCAGTAGTCCATAGAATTTATCTTCAACTGGCCAGAAGGTTTGCCTAGATATTTCCTATTTTGGGCAGTCTTGAATTATGTGATCTGCTTTCTGTGGCGTCAATCCACATGTGCACATGGCTGATTCACCAATCTTGAATTTTGTGTGGTTGTTGTTGCATAATCTGTGTGTCCCATTCTGAAGCACAGAATAATGACTTGTTCTGGTCTGTCCATAAAGTGGTAATCGTCTAGAGCTGGTGTTGATGGATTTCTGATTGATTTGATCATTCTGTTTTTTAGTGGTATGCAACAGGCACATCAGGTTGTTCTTCTATTGCTCCTTCCTTAGTGAGTTGATCAGCCCTCTCATTTCCAGGTACTCCACAGTAAGATGGTATCCATTATATGGTGACCTTACTGGTTGTCTAATATCTTGTCTTGATCACAGTAGAAGGCTTGGAGGTCTCCTGACAAAACTGGAGAGCAAAATCCAGGGGAAAGGAAAAAAGAAGACATCCAAGAAATCACTACGCCATACAGACATGTTGAAACATTGGAGATTGAGATTTATGCTGAGCTGAAGAGAACTGCTAAGAACAGAGAAAGTGACACAAGACAACTTCATCACCGGTCTATGAACTGAGTTACCTGATAATGGTGTGCTAGAAACCATCTTTTTTGTGTTTGTTTTCTGCATGTAATTTTGTGTCTCAAATTGGGTTTTTCTCTGACTTGCCATTGCCTGATCTTCTTGTACATGTCCTATATTCTCAACTGCTATCTTGGAGTTAAATGAAGTTTATTTTACAGATTGTAGGCCACAGTACTGTAATCTTAAGAAGAGGAACGCACTACAAGCCCTGAAACGATTTTCTTGCTAAATGCATAAGAAAACTATTACCGCAATAAAGATATAGATTATTGTAAATGAATAACAAACACAACAGCTGAATGATGAATTTAAAACATGATTGTAAACCAATTCCGGTGCACAAAATTGTTCCTGGACAAGCACGTTATTTTATATATTAATATATTTCACAATGAATTCCCTGGCAAATTTGGTGTATCTCTGTAGGTGCATACCGCAGAAATAATTCAACATATATTAAAGCAACATAATTTTTTATGAAATATGCAAAACACTAATGTGTTTTTTTCTAAAACAAAAGGATTTAGTACGGTGCTTAATATTTGTTGAATGTTTCCTGTAGTATGTATCTGACAAATAGTTCAAATACAGAGAAATGTGTCAGGCAATAAATTGTGCAGTATATTTTATGTATTTTCATTATTCACAAGGGGAAAACATTTTTTGGTAAATTAATACCATACTCTTTCTTTCTTTTAACATCGTACAAAATGATTTGTGTATACCGTGAAGTCTTGCATGATTATTCAGTATATTTCTGTCTCTTGTACCTAATGTGACGCACGTCTGTGTTGTTGATCATCAAGACCATGTTCATTACTCTTGTTATTGCTTTTTGTGATTATGACTCTTTATAATTGTAATTTTGAAAGTATTAATTTCTCGCTATCATTTGAAAAATACAACTAGGAATGATTGCTTGCCAGGATGTATGAGGGGAAGTCAGTGAGTTACATATGAATTATGAGCTTTGGATGGCGACTTTCAATTCTCTGTTGCTTTGAGTTATGTTTTCTCTTATATCCGTCACCATATCAAGTGACATAAACATATTTCTTGATTGACTGAATTTCTACATGATTAGAATTAACAGGCTGGCTGAGGGTAGATAAGCTAGTTAATATTGAATGATTTATATGTTCTTTGCAGTTTTCTTCATGCGCTGTTCAATGCTCCAACAACACTGTTATATACTGGTGTAATGCAGACAGACCAGCCTTGTATACTGTTTTTTAGAGGTTGCTTCTGCAAACTGCTTTCTTCAGAGTTTGCTTTATTGAGTTGTTAAAAAGAAAAGAGACAAATACAATATTTAGGCACAATTAAGACATGCTATTCTTATAAATACCATATTAGATATAAAGGTTGAAGATAGATGAGAAAAAGGCAAAGGTACTGGGTTCTGAGTGGGAAGATAACATTAAAGTTTGAAAATGAAATAGTTGCATATCATGTACAGGACATTGCAGTCAACACCAGCATATTTTGCTGTTGTGATCTCTTGGCAAGTTGATGTTCAGTAGTTTGCCATTGCTTTCTGAACGGCTGGCACCTACACCATTTTGTAAAAACAATGCAAGGCGGTCTGCTGCCAAATCGCCCGCAGCTGTTTCGAACGTGGGTATATGGGATTACGAACTGCGTCCGTAACCCCTTCACCTCGTGAAAGGATCAACATCATTGCACTGAGTTTTACCCCGTTCGGCTCAGTCTGTCTCCATCACACAAAGCACAAACTCTCTAGCTCCAGCGATGAGTCCCAAGAGTCTCTGGAAAAATTGCACCTGTGGTCTGAATGGCATTTAAGGCGTACGACAAATGGCTTTACTACTTTGCCATAGACTTCCAAGGTAGCATAAAGAGGTGGGAAAACTGCAGTCTGTCTGAGGAGTAAACCAAAGCTAGAGACAGAAAGTGCTGGAGATCCATTGCAGCCAACCTTCATTGTGAAAATAGCTCTTGATTGATTGATAGTTGCCTTTGAAGTGCACTTTGTTTCTCCAGAGATTGTTCATTTGTATAATGTTAATATTTCATAGTTTGTGTTTTTTTTACAGTGTTTCTCTCAGTTATAATTATTTATCAAGTTTACTCCTGCATTTTGTTTTCAATGAAGTATGTTCATACACTTTGTTTTATGTAGTCTTTACTCATGCATATTGTGTATGTATTTATTTTTAAAAGTTTGCTCCTACATTTTCTTTTCTTTACAGAATGCATGCTCTGAGTTAGTTTTGTGAGAGGTTAATCAAGTACTTTAGATTTGTAATTAAGTTATTAACCCGTTAAGTTAGTCAGTATTGCCTGCTGTTATTGTGTGCATGAATTGGTTTTGATGTTCTGTGTGGTTAATTTTATTCTCTGCTATTTTCATGGCATATATCTTCATTCATTTATGAAATCAACCAAAATGTTGATAAAGTGCTGAAATTGTATTTGGAAAAATTAAGTTGCATGTCCTTCACAGGACGTAGCAGTCAACCCCAGCATTTTCGCTGTTCGTGATTCCTGGGCAAATTTTACGTTCAGTAGTTTGCCATTGCTTTCTGAACGACCGGCTCCTATACCTTTTTTGAAAAAGCCAGCACCGCTTTGTTTCGAACCCAGGTGTATGGGCTCACAAACCGCGTTCGCAAGACCGTAGCCACGTGCCGGCTCAAAAATTGCATACCATACTATTAAACAAAAATTATAACATAGATATTGGTGAGTTTGCTGGCTTATTTGGCACACAGTTAACAAACATGGTTTGCACCCAACCCACTGATTGACTGACTGAGCTACCTTTTAAAATGTGTTATTTTAAATCTCATAATTGATTAGCCTAAAGTTGCCCATTGTAAAATGTTTGGTTGCAGTTTTCTGTTAAAGTTTTAGTTTGATGAAGCATAATCTCAGCTGTGTGTGTTAAACAGTGTTTTCGCTAAGCGACTAAAGTGTGGACATCTAGAACCCACCTCAATAGACAAAAGTGCTGCACATCTTCCATATATTGAGTTTAAATTGTATTCCTAAATAAATATCATGAATCCATGTTTCTTGTGTCAGTTATGCCACCACTGAGATTTCATGGTCAACTGTGATGCTACATTATAATTTTGTTAATGGAATAGTCATAGATGTTTTCATGGTTAACTATGGCGCTACATTATATATATGGACATTAATGAAATAGTCACTGAGCTTTTCATGGTCAACTACATTGCTAAATATGTGCACATTAATAGAATAGTCACTGAGGTATGATGGTCAACACTGCATTATTAATATGGACATTAATGTAATGTACTGAGCTTTTCATTGTCAGCTGTGACACTACATTGTATATGTGCACATTAATGGGATATTCACTGACATTTCATCGTAATCTATGACACTACATTATATATGTATATGCACATAAATGGAATAGTCACTGAACTTTAATGGTGATCTGTGACACTGTATTAGTTGTGACATGTTGTAGGATTTCTCTGAAATCCACACATAATTGCAGATATACATCAATATAATGCATTACAGAATCAAATAAAACTATCAATAAAAGATTGTATTTTAACCACATTAGCAACTTAATAGTCATACAATTGTCTGGCTAGGTGGCAGTAATAACAGAAGGAAAGAATCTTTCACTGTACAACTTCAGCCCTACTTCATTTCCAGTTTGTCAGAGCAGCTGTCTCTTATTTGTTTTATACTTAGGGGTAAGCTGGATCTGTGACAAAGGGGTTATGGAAGAAGTACGTAATCCCACATACCCATGCTTGAAACACAGCTGCAGGCGATTTGGCAGCAGACCGCCTTGCATTGGTTTTTTTACAAAATGGTATGGGTGCCGTTCGTTCAGAAAGCAATGGTAAACTACTGTAAAGGATATGCAACTAACTTTAACTTAAGAGGAAGCACATTAATTTGTAAGCTTTATTAAACAAAGTGATTAGTTAGCGTTTTTCTAATTTAGGGGCAGCCCTTGAAGTGTTTTTGAGATTTGCTCATTGTGAGTATGGTCTAAAGAAAAGCAGCTTCTAGAAAAACCTGCTCATCTTTCATGTTTCTGTAAATGTTTAAAAAAAAAAACTGTTATATTTTCATGTTTGTCAGATACTGCATGTTGCTTTGTTACAGTGATGTTTATTCAACACTTTGGCTACAGTTAGTCTTCATACAGTGTTTTCCCAAATTTATGACTTCAGTTGACTACATTGCTTCAGTAAGTTTTATCCAACACTGCAGTTAAGCCTTCAGACAATGTTTTCCCAAAACAATGACTACAGTTGATTACACCGCCTCAGTAATGTTTATCCAACACTACAGTTAGGCTCCAGCATTACAATTACAGTTAGCCTTCCTACCTTGATGTTTAGCATTTCATTTCAACCATAAAATTCTGATTATTTAAAAATACTGACTGGCACCTTGCTGTCTTGATAGATGATAATTTGTAAAATGGAGTTATACCTCTCCATAACACAAAGCCTGGTCTGAGTTTAGAGACCATGATTCCTCTCTCGTCCTGCCTAGTTTACCCCAGAATAAAGGTAACACCAATGCGTCTAGAACAAGACAAGCTGCAGAAACTGTCAGATCAGCAAAGCAATGCTCTAAATGTCTGCCTGCTGGAGCTTCCATTTTAGACCAGTTGCTGACCAAGGCTTAGGGCCAGGTCTGTCCTGCCATGACATTTAGTCATTAGGTTGCATTTCCTCGCAGTAGGATAAGACTTGTACCCTCCCAATAGTGCTTCTCCACCCGAAGCCATTGTCACAATAAGTGGGTGTCAGGTTTGGCGAGCACCGCCCAACATTTATCGCTAACAGAAAGCAGGTAGTACCATCTACTGGCACACGGTAGCTCGGTCATATCTTTAAAAAAAAATATCTGACTAAAACCTGACAACAGCATGCTAGACTTGCTACCATGACAGCATTTCTCATACTATCACATTTACACAGAGATTGTGGACTTTGTTCTAATTATTCTAATCTCTGTCAAGATTGTATACTTTATTCTCACCACTGTGGAGATTGTATCATTTATTCCTCTAATATTTGCACCTGTTTGATAGTCTGCAAACATGTCTTCCAGGTATGGGCATGATGTCTCCAGGTATGGTTGGTATTAATCAAGGAATGGCTGGAATGTCACTTCAGAGTCCCGGAGCTGGTCCCATGATGGCGACAGGTGTGCCAATGATGGCGGGAGCACGACCTATGATGGGTAAGTCAAATTGACCTTAATTTTATTGCAGAAGTCAATTTTGTGAAATATGATATTTGTGTTGGTAATGAGACTTTGCGGCTGTAATATGGTTAGAGAAATCAGCGAGGCCAAATGGTTAAGAGCACTTGAAAAGGTTAAAAGCAACAGCAAAGTACTGAAAATAAAATCGGCTAGAAAGTCAACCTGGGATTGGTCACAACATCCTCCAAAGGACATGCAGAGAGAGTCCTAGCTAGTTGGGGTAAACATGGTGCAATGAAGTCAGTTCTCTCACCTTTAACCTTTTTACCTTGAAGTTGATATCTCATTATATTGGTTAGTGTGCCACATTTCCCTAAAAATTTTCCTTTTTTTGTTGCATGTGCTTTACAGGATGTTGCAGTCAACCCAAGTATTTATTGACTATGATGTACTAGGAAATATTAAGTTCAGTGGTCTACTATTGCCGGTTACTCTGGCGAAGGGGTTAAGGACATTGTTCGTAATCCCGTATGCTCTCGTACAAAACACAGGTGCGCGAGATTTGGCAGCAGATCGCGTTGCGCTGGTTACTTACGGAGGTATGGTAGCCAGTCGTTCAGAAAGCAGTGGCAAACTACTGAACATAAAACTTGCCAAGACATCAACAGCAGCTGAAAAATGCTGGTGTTGACTGCAATGTCATGTAAAGGATATGCGGGGAAAAAAGTCTGCTATTGCTTTTTGAACAGCTGATGCTTCATACTAGTTAAATCAAAGCATAGTGACCTGTTTCCAAATTGCTTGTGGCTGATCTAGAGCCCTTGATCCGGTATGTCAGGAAATGGTGAAACTTGTCTCACAAACCGCTAAACCAGCTATGTTCACAGCGTGCCTTATAAGTCACAGGTTTGGCACCAAATATTTTAAACTCAAATGTTAAATCCATGCCACTATATATCAGAAACATGGAGAAAGACTGAAACAATTTCTAATAAACTACAAACATTAATTTACGTCTGCTTAGAATAAAAGGAATTAAATTGTACGACAGAGCCATCATCTCAAGGAGAGAAATATAAAAATGCCAGTGAATCCAGAGGTAAGGAATAACTCCTCGTATTGCGTAAAACACATATTAATAATAGTTTAACTAGAAAGTCCCTTGTCTATAACCCAGAGGAGCAACGAAATAGTGGGCGACCTAAAGGCACACGGAGAAGAGAATTAGAGACAAAATGAATATGGGGAAGACATGGAGGGAGCTGCAGGAGATAACAAAGGATAGGACTGCTGGGTGCGAGTTGGTCCAGAAAGAGATAACAAAGGATAGGACTGCTGGGTGCGAGTTGGCTCAGAAAGAGATAACAAAGGATAGGACTGCTGGGTGCGAGTTGGCTCAGAAAGAGATAACAAAGAATAGGATTGCTGGGTGCGTGTTGGCTCAGAAAGAGATAACAAAGGATAGGACTGCTGGGTGCGAGTTGGTCCAGAAAGAGATAACAAAGAATAGGATTGCTGGGTGCGTGTTGGCTCTGAAAGAGATAACAAAGGATAGGACTGCTGGGTGCGAGTTGGCTCAGAAAGAGATAACAAAGGATAGGACTGATGGATGCGAGTTGGCTCAGAAAGAGATAACAAATGATAGGATTGCTGGGTGCGAGTTGGCTCAGAAAGAGATAACAAATGATAGGATTGCTGGGTGCGAGTTGGCTCAGAAAGAGATAACAAATGATAGGATTGCTGGGTGCGAGTTGGCTCAGAAAGAAATAACAAATGATAGGATTGCTGGGTGCGAGTTGGCTCAGAAAGAGATAACAAAGGATAGGACTGCTGGGTGCGAGTTGGCTCAGAAAGAGATAACAAAGAATGGGACTGCTGGGTGCGAGTTGGCTCAGAAAGAGATAACAAAGGATAGGAATGCTGGGTGCGAGTTGGCTCAGAAAGAGATAACAAAGGATAGGACTGCTGGGTGCGAGTTGGCTCAGAAAGAGATAACAAAGGATAGGATTGCTGGGTGCGAGTTGGCTCAGAAAGAGATAGTTAGTTAGTTAGTCGACAGATCATCCTCATTGCACATCGAACCATTCAGTCCATAAGTGCTCGGATCCCCTCCTCAGCAAATCCTGCAGCGTGTAGCGGCTAACGACGCCAGTTCTGTGTTGGTTTATCAATCTTCTTTGGCTTCCTGCGTAGTGTTCTTGTTTGGCCACACCTCTTTTAATTTGCTGCTCTCGCAGTCTGGCCATTGTTGTAGATTCACAGTCATCACTTGGTTCTCGCAAAAGTCTTACTTCTCGTAGAGCATTCAGAATGTCGGCCTGGTCCATGGCGCGTCCGCCCTCCACAGTAGCCTCACCTGCGAGCTTGTCAGCCCGCTCATTTCCTTGTACTCCCGCATGCCCTGGCACGAAGATGAAACTAATCTTTGCCAGTCGAGACCGCTCCAGAGGCAGCAACCATTCTCTTCGGATCGACCCCTCCTCTATCCTCTTGATCATGTTCATTGAGTCGCTAAGGAAACAAGCCCTAGTGAATGTCTGTGTCTCGAGCCATGTTATTGCTTTACTTACTGCCATGACTTCCATGGTCAGGCTACTTGTGGTTTCAGTAAAAGCACCAGAGTCCTCCTTCACAATTCTCCCTCCGGCCCGAGCTGTAAAGGCCCATGAGCTTCTCACATGTCGGACGACCGACCCATCTGTGTAGATGACCGCGTCACCGTCTAGCGAATTCTCGAAAATCAACGCTTGTACTTCAGCCTCAACAGCAGCCGGATTTTCTTGTCTGCATTTTCTGTCAAGTTGGATGCAAACTGAAAAGGATGTGCAGAAGTCTGTTGGCACTTGCACCCACTCAAGAGATAACAAAGGATAGGAATGCTGGGTGCGAGTTGGCTCAGAAAGAGATAACAAAGAATAGGATTGCTGGGTGCGAGTTGGCTCAGAAAGAGATAACAAAGGATAGGACTGATGGGTGCGAGTTGGCTCAGAAAGAGATAACAAAGGATAGGAATGCTGGGTGCGAGTTGGCTCAGAAAGAGATAACATAGAATAGGACTGCTGGGTGCGAGTTGGCCCAGAAAGAGATAACAAAGAATAGGACTTCTGGGTGCGAGTTGGCTCAGAAAGAGATAACAAAGTATAGGACTGCTGGGTGCGAGTTGGCTCAGAAAGAGATAACAAAGAATAGGACTGCTGGGTGCGAGTTGGCTCAGAAAGAGATAACAAAGAATGGGACTGTTGGGTGCGCGTTGACTCAGAAAGAGATAACAAAAGATAGGACTGCTGGGTGCGAGTTGGCTGAGAATGAGATAACAAAGGATAGGACTGCTGGGTGCGAGTTAGCTCAGAAAGAGATAACAAAGAATAGGACTGCTGGGTGCGAGTTGGCTGCGAATGAGATAACAAAGGATAGGACTGCTGGGTGCGAGTTAGCTCAGAAAGAGATAACAAAGAATAGGACTGCTGGGTGCGAGTTGGCTCAGAAAGAGATAACAAAGAATGGGACTGCTGGGTGCGAGTTGGCTCAGAAAGAGATAACAAAGGATAGGACTGCTGGGTGCGAGTTGGCTCAGAAAGAGATAACAAAGGATAGGATTGCTGGGTGCGAGTTGGCTGAGAATGAGATAACAAAGGATAGGACTGCTGGGTGCGAGTTAGCTGAGAAAGAGATAACAAAGAATAGGATTGCTGGGTGCGAGTTGGCTCAGAAAGAGATAACAAAGAATGGGACTGCTGGGTGCGAGTTGGCTCAGAAAGAGATAACAAAGGATAGGACTGCTGGGTGCGAGTTGGCTCAGAAAGAGATAACAAAGGATAGGACTGCTGGGTGCGATTTGGCCCAGAAAGAGAGAACAAAGGATAGGACTGCTGGGTGCGAGTTGGCTCAGGGTCAGTGCTCCATTGGGGGAGAAGGGGTAGTAGAAGTTTAGCACATAAGCCAGTTTACTTCACTTATAGTTTGTAGGTGAAGGTTCTCTTCAGTGAAATCTTCTATAACAGTGGTTCTCAACCTTATTTGGCCCATGCCTCCCTTCACGATATGTTGAGGATGCCATTCCTCCCCTTTCGTATTTCCTCCCTATAAATTTCCCCTCTCCCCCGACCCTGCCCCTACATAGTAGACGTAAAAATGGAAGCTAATTGTAATAACACATACTAGAACAAGTGCTGTAAAGTATGGAGGGAAAAACAATATCAAGTAATCGGTTCTCGTATTAACGCAATCTTAAAATAATCATAATCTTCATATCCCCCCTCCCCCCGCACGCGGAAGGATTCCCTAGGTGGGGAATTCCCCACAGGTTGAGAACCACTGTTCTATAACATGCAGTTTGAAGGTGAATGTCCTCTTCAGTGAAATCTTCTATAACATGCAGTTTGAAGGTGAATGTTCTCTTCAGTGAAATCTTCTATAACGTGCAGTTTGTAGGTGAATGTTTTCTTCAGTGAAATCTTCAGTAACATGCAGTTTGTAGGTGAATGTTTTCTTCAGTGAAATCTTCAGTAACATGCAGTTTGTAGGTGAATGTTTTCTTCAGTGAAATCTTCAGTAACATGCAGTTTGTAGGTGAATGTTTTCTTCAGTGAAATCTTCAGTAACATGCAGTTTGTAGGTGAATGTTTTCTTCAGTGAAATCTTCAGTAACATGCAGTTTGTAGGTGAATGTTTTCTTCAGTGAAATCTTCAGTAACATGCAGTTTGTAGGTGAATGTTTTCTTCAGTGAAATCTTCAGTAACATGCAGTTTGTAGGTGAATGTTTTCTTCAGTGAAATCTTCAGTAACATGCAGTTTGTAGGTGAATGTTTTCTTCAGTGAAATCTTCAGTAACATGCAGTTTGTAGGTGAATGTTTTCTTCAGTGAAATCTTCAGTAACATGCAGTTTGTAGGTGAATGTTTTCTTCAGTGAAATCTTCAGTAACATGCAGTTTGTAGGTGAATGTTTTCTTCAGTGAAATCTTCAGTAACATGCAGTTTGTAGGTGAATGTTTTCTTCAGTGAAATCTTCAGTAACATGCAGTTTGTAGGTGAATGTTCTCTCCAGTGAAATCTTCAGTAACATGCAGTTTGTAGGTGAATGTTTTCTTCAGTGAAATCTTCAGTAACATGCAGTTTGTAGGTGAATGTTCTCTCCAGTGAAATCTTCAGTAACATGCAGTTTGTAGGTGAATGTTTTCTTCAGTGAAATCTTCAGTAACATGCAGTTTGTAGGTGAATGTTTTCTTCAGTGAAATCTTCAGTAACATGCAGTTTGTAGGTGAATGTTTTCTTCAGTGAAATCTTCAGTAACATGCAGTTTGTAGGTGAATGTTTTCTTCAGTGAAATCTTCAGTAACATGCAGTTTGTAGGTGAATGTTTTCTTCAGTGAAATCTTCAGTAACATGCAGTTTGTAGGTGAATGTTTTCTTCAGTGAAATCTTCAGTAACATGCAGTTTGTAGGTGAATGTTTTCTTCAGTGAAATCTTCAGTAACATGCAGTTTGTAGGTGAATGTTCTCTCCAGTGAAATCTTCAGTAACATGCAGTTTGTAGGTGAATGTTTTCTTCAGTGAAATCTTCAGTAACATGCAGTTTGTAGGTGAATGTTCTCTCCAGTGAAATCTTCAGTAACATGCAGTTTGTAGGTGAATGTTTTCTTCAGTGAAATCTTCAGTAACATGCAGTTTGTAGGTGAATGTTTTCTTCAGTGAAATCTTCAGTAACATGCAGTTTGTAGGTGAATGTTTTCTTCAGTGAAATCTTCAGTAACATGCAGTTTGTAGGTGAATGTTTTCTTCAGTGAAATCTTCAGTAACATGCAGTTTGTAGGTGAATGTTTTCTTCAGTGAAATCTTCAGTAACATGCAGTTTGTAGGTGAATTTTTTCTTCAGTGAAATCTTCAGTAACATGCAGTTTGTAGGTGAATGTTTTCTTCAGTGAAATCTTCAGTAACATGCAGTTTGTAGGTGAATGTTTTCTTCAGTGAAATCTTCAGTAACATGCAGTTTGTAGGTGAATGTTTTCTTCAGTGAAATCTTCAGTAACATGCAGTTTGTAGGTGAATGTTTTCTTCAGTGAAATCTTCAGTAACATGCAGTTTGTAGGTGAATGTTCTCTCCAGTGAAATCTTCAGTAACATGCAGTTTGTAGGTGAATGTTCTCTCCAGTGAAATCTTCAGTAACATGCAGTTTGTAGGTGAATGTTTTCTTCAGTGAAATCTTCAGTAACATGCAGTTTGTAGGTGAATGTTCTCTCCAGTGAAATCTTCAGTAACATGCAGTTTGTAGGTGAATGTTTTCTTCAGTGAAATCTTCAGTAACATGCAGTTTGTAGGTGAATGTTTTCTTCAGTGAAATCTTCAGTAACATGCAGTTTGTAGGTGAATGTTCTCTCCAGTGAAATCTTCAGTAACATGCAGTTTGTAGGTGAATGTTCTCTCCAGTGAAATCTTCAGTAACATGCAGTTTGTAGGTGAATGTTCTCTCCAGTGAAATCTTCAGTAACATGCGTTGGCAGATCTGTTAGTTAGGTAAAATTAAGGTAGTCCCGTAGCTGATTCTGGCAATCTGATGTTTTTTCCTTGTTTTTTGTGTTTGTTTGCTTTGAACTCAAGTGTAGTCCATACATGTACCACTACTTGTAGTACACTGGATTGATTTTTGCATGTGGATTAGCTTTCTCTATTACCAGTGTCCCTTGCTATCAGGGGAACCCACCCCAACTTCTGAGGTAATTGTAATGTACGTCCCCAAGTCAAGGACAATAAAATCAACATTTGAGTCCAACTGACCGGTGCAGGGGTTGAACCTGCTACCCCAGCATCAGCAGTGAGATATGAAGTGTCAGGCATTCACATATTCTAGGCTAGAACTTATAAGTTGGGGTGACCTGTTCTCTTGTACTTGGCCTTTCAAGACAATTCTGGAAATAGTCTGGCACACACACATAAGAGCCAGGGTTGACCTGAGAGCGATAAATTCTGCCTCTGCTGAGGATTGAATGCAGACCACTGTCTTGATAGGCAGAATTTCCAGGTGCACTCACCACTATTTCACCCTGGCTCCCATTCATTGGGCAAAGAAAAATAAAAGATTTGCAGAAGTCAACTAATGCAAAGTAAGTTTTCATTCTAGCTCAGCCATCCAAAAACAGTAATTAATGTTTAAAAGAAAAATGATCAGAGCAACTGGAAATTGACTAGAGTTGATATAATTTATAAAGAAACTTGAGGAGAAATGTCATTGCTTCTATATAGAGAAGATGTATGTCCAGTTCAGAAGTGAACAGAATAGAAAATAATTGTTTAGCATGTCAGGTTTCAGTTTAACATATAAAGGCAAATAGGAAATGTGCTGTCAGTCTCCAATTGTCTGTGACCATATGGTAGACAAGGGGTGATGTGATCAGCATCAAACTGACACCCTGACATCCCCAGGGAACTTCTCATGAGACTCAGTTGACATCCACCAGATGTGTGTCAATGAGAACCCTAGCTTTACTGGGGATTGATTTAGGTCCATTGAGCTAGCACTAACAACTGTGCCACCATGGCTCATTATATCAAGACTTAGCATCACTATTATGGCTGGCTTTTTGGGGGGTTTCTTTTGTTATTAACACTTGAGATCTAACACGCCAGTTACATTAAAAACATGTATAGTCTGTTTATTTTGCCACAGTGTTGCACTAATTGTAATGAAATTAATGAACCACAGTTAATCATTAACATTGTTGAGCAAAGAAGTTGTACACATCCTGTTCTCATGGTCGGGAATATTTATAAGTTGATGTTCTTTCATAGTTTTGCTCAGACAATGGATTCCTTTCAAGGGATTCAAGGAACATGTACAATATTGATTTAATTTTATTGTGCGTTTTTTTTAAAAATTCCTCGCTGTCGTCAGGATTTACAAGGTGAGGATAAGCCACTTTCTGACTGATTATTATCCTTTTTAATGCCGATATTTTTCTGGTGTGCTACACACTTTGCTGGTTTGTTTTTATGAGCACATTCTTTCAATATGGTACATGTGTTAATTTCTTATGTTTTTGCATAAAATATATTCTTAGGAAGTCATTTAAAAGAAGAAATTAATGTAAGCATGTAGTCTGGTTACACCTTTGTGGAGGCAGTTCTCAATCCTGTTATTTGAAATGTTTAACCTGGTTTGTTTGCTGTTTCCAGCTATGGGCATGGGTCAGCCTAACATGATGGGCGGCATGCCACAAGCCAGTATGGGCATGCAAATGACGATGACAGCAAACATGTCTGGAAATGCATCCTTCCAGCAACGAACGGACACCGCCTTTTCTGGATTGGGCAATCTAAAACAATAAACTGTAGAACTTCATCAGCTGCAGGAGGAGACATTATCTACCTGTTGTGTATTGTGGAAATCAGAACAAAAGAATGATACCTTTGGCATCTGGCACCGTCAATGAAAGGACATCTTGATAATACCATCACATGTGTTGGCACTTTTCTTGTTTGTTTTTATTGTTCAAATTATAATACTAACATAAAATCAGAAGCATCCTTTCCATAGCCTCATGAACTTTCTAGATGTGTACATATTATATTTATATCAGTGAGTATGCTGTATGAGACCAGGCCAGTCATCGTGTGCGGATACAAGAGCACTTGGGCTGTTACTGTGGTTTCACTTTACAGAGATGATGTTAAAACACAATATTGTTGATTTCATTAGAATCACGTTTTCTAGGTCTATAACATTTTATGAATCGTATCATTTCATTAAAGTCATTGCCTCAATTTTGTGCTAGTTCTTGAAACATGTCATTGCTGAATAGTTGTTAACAATAATGAAAAAGATAAACTGAATGGTCTTCCATAGTTTTCATGTGTTTTCTGCATCAGATCATTTTCTGTTGCTATGCTACAGTCAGTTTACACTGTAATGCCCAATCTGCACTACGATATTAGATTCAGTCCAGAGGTAGTGTATGAAGATAGGGAGTTATATGATATTGGATTCTTTGAATAGTATAGGGAGTTATATGATATTTGATTTCTTGAATGGTAATATGTTTCAGCAGCTTTAATTAGTATGTATTCTCATGTTGCCATTGTATTACAAGGGCAAATGTTATTCACAGAAACATTGTGCATGTTGTGGGATATTGTATTGGAGTCTTATGTTTTATGATGTGCAGACAATTCATGAATGTAATTGTTGAACCTGTAATGTCATAGGTGATTGTTTATTTTTTTTGATAAACATTTAATTTTTTTCTCCTCATATATTGTACGACATTAAGTTTGTGAACATCGTGTGGTGCATAGTGTTTCTGAAATTGTAACCAAAGCATGATTTCTGTTCGTCTCAGTCAGACCTATTTCATAATGGATCTATACCCTGTAATCTTCTTTTATTTTGAGAACATGTATCTTTCCTATAGCCGCAGAGGGATACGAGCCATGGACCATTTTGTAATTGCTAAAGAAGAAAATTGAGGCTTTTGAACTGCAATGTTGCAAAAACGTCCTTTGAATATCATAGACCAAGAAGTAGAAACAACTGACATTCTACCAGATTTGAACAAACTAGCTCATAAACAGTTTTATGTCTTGGGATCTGAACTACTTTGGCCATATGAAATGTTGGTTTGGAAAGAACAGTAATGGCAGGCATGATTCCTGGAAAAAGAAACAGGATTTGATCAATGCAGGTATCTTCTTCTGAACTACTTTGGCCATATGAAATGTTGGTTTGGAAAGAACAGTAATGGCAGGCATGATTCCTGGAAAAAGAAACAGGATTTGATCAGTGCAGGTATCTTCTTCTTCTTTGCGTTCATCCGGAGGGTTTTTTCAGATGTGATTGCGGTGTGTCTGGTTAGGCACCCTTGGATCGAAACCCTTAGGTCAACACATCCGGCTTTTAGCGTGCATTTTTGACCAGGTAGCATTCCTGGGAGACTCTCACTGTTTGCGGTACCGTCCACAACCCAGCTGGCCAAATTGGAACGGTCGAAGACAACGGACATCCCTCAAAGGAAGGCAGGGACAGTCCATAGCATTTTCCGCCATCCTGGGTGGCTTCCATAATTGCAGAGCCGACACATAATGCTCTGGTGCTGGGCTCACCGAGGGAATCGTCACGTCCTGCTCATGGCTGCTTTAATTCCTCACTTCAATATATTGGACATTTCGTTAACCCCGGGCCGTTCCCGCACAAACCAGACAGGTCTGCAGGCGGTATTCACTCAGCGAGTTTTCGACACGGACATGTGCTTGTCGTTGCGCCCGTCAGAGCTGTTCCAGACACGACGGACATTCGGAAAACTACCTAGTCAGAGCTGTTCCGAACAAGAGCGGCATTCGGAAACTAGGAACGGTCAGACTGCGGGCGACATCCACTCGGTGAGCTTTTGCTTTTGACTTCGGACCACGCAACAGGTTCGCTAGCCGTGCATTCCATTTCGTGTCATTGAGACGTTTTTCCACTTTTGTCTACACTGTCTATGAGTTAGATACAGACAGTTTTCGTAACTATTTCATTTGACTGGGGCACTTTTCTGACTTTTTATACTCGCTCACGAGGTAGGCTACATGTGCTGCCGGCTCAGCACCTTACCTTCGTGCAGCAGTGAATGAGAAACGGCCAGGCCCTCTCATCCGGGAATCCCTCATATCCCCCAGCTGAGAGCCTTCGAACATGTATCAGACCTGAGCGTGTAGCTTGCTCAGTATCTCACCTCTTTTTTTCGGTAGGTGGGTATCGGCCCGGCTCTCAGATCCGAGGGTTTGTGGCTTAGAGGCGTTCAGCCACAGCCCTCGACAGAGAGCCTTAGAGTATTTTCCGAACCAAGGTCTTCTGCCTTCGTGTACCTGATTTAATCTTTTGACTGCTATCCTCAGTCTACCTGCAGAGCAGCAGGTTGTGTCTCTCTTAGTCTGGCCCCTATCCCATAAGCTGTCCGATATGTAGTTTTCATCCATCGGCAAGCAGATGGGGTCAATGGGACTTGCAAGCTCCCCCACCACGGCAAGGTGGAGACACATCGGGGGAGAGTGCAGGTATGAACATTGGACACTGAAGACACCTGAGGCATGAACATACATGAGGCTGGGGAGCTGGCAAAGGATCAGGAATCTTGTCCCCTGATAGTGATGAGAACGTTCTGCATATGGAGGTGCAGCAAGGTGATGCCTTTTTCTTCATTGTTCCTCTTTTGAGAGGAATGCATTAGAGCTAATTTTGTACTGCTGTTTCAGTGGACTGCATTTGTGTACAGTTTAGTCTGTTTTGAAACATTCCATCCAAGGTAATTTTTTCTACTCTGAATAATTTTGTCAGGGCAAAGAGCCTTTTTCGTTGTCTCCATAAGCTGGAAGATTTACAACACACACAGGTCTGGTCATTTTTCATCCGTATCCAAGAATGCTATGTATCTAATGACACTATCCAAGAGATCAGTGGGACGTGATGTCATTAGAAGTTAACATTTCATATAAACATTCCCAGCTCTATGCCTTGAGCAAATCTGGCCACTTCTGAGCCAGAGATGGACACCAAACCCTCTCTGCCACATCTCTCCCTTTCGTACATAATAACTAGAAAATTGTCTGTACGCGATTCGTGAGCCCGCTTACCCGAGTTCGAAACACAGCTGCGACCGATTTGGCAGCAGACTATGTCGCGCTGGGTTTTAATGCGTTGGTATGGGAGCCAGTCGTTTAGAAATCAATGGCAAACTACTAAACGTGAACTTACCAAGACATCAACAACAGCAGTAAAATGCTGGTGCTGAAAGCGATGTCCTGTAAATAGTGCCTACAGCACTGATTTTAAATTTATATATATATATATATATGAGTGGCACCTTACAGTCTTGACAGACCAAAGTATGTGAGTTGGAATTTGGCCAAAATTCCATCACAATGCCTGGGCAGAGCTTCAGACCTCTCTCGGCCTTGCCTTGTTTGATCCAGAGGAATGGATAACCAATACGTCTGGAACAAGGTAGGCTGCAGACGCTGGCGGCTCAGCGTCAAACCTCAGAGACCTCACCTCCACAAGCAGGAGACGAGCGATGGCCAGACCCTAAACCCTTGGGATTTGACATAGGGGCGTTCAGCCAAATCCCGCACGTAAGGGTTGTATACGCGCCCGGATCACTGGGCACGTACACCTGTCAAACGCAAGTGTCTGGATCTTGTAAGCGTGTACTACCTTCAGACTCCCTGCCTGAATCGTGCGGCTCCCGCGACCAACGAGAGGAGGCCCGCCGGAGATATTGCTCGGATGCTGCCACTACTTTTATCGTTCTTTACTTATTCAGTCATGGAGATTTGTCCGCAACAGATGAGCAATATCTCCGGCGGGCCTATTCTCGCTGGTCGCGAGATCCGCACAGTGGCAGGCAGGATTTGCTCGCAGCATATATATATAATATATTGGAGAACATCATGACAACTGGACAGATAAAGGGGAAGAGAGGCAGACCAAGAGTAATGATACTGGGTGGACTGAGACGGTGGCATGGAGGAATATCATCAGCAGGGTTGATCCAGAACACCAAAGACGCGACATCTGTGGAGAGATATGAATGCCTATGCCAGCTTGATGATGATGAATCAATTCCATAAAAGCTAAGTCCACCCCCAGAGCTGTGCTAGTTGGGGAAAATAATCCTGCCTCTGCTGGTTGAACCTGGACCATTGTCTTGGCAAGCAAGTGCTCCAACCACAACAGTTCTGTTTCATGATAACAGTCTGTACTATCAATAAGTTAAAACAACGATCATATGTTTTATTTGTGTAGCTGTTCTTCCCTCCTTTGCTTCTGTGAATTGTTACAGTTGACTGCTATGAAGGTGATGTATGTTGTAAATTCTGGCTATCTTCTAGCGGGTTCTTCCCAGACACTGGTCAGTTGCACTTAAACATGGACTTCTCCCTCAGAAAGCAATGGCAAACTACTGAACATCAAATTTCCTAGAATATCAACCAAGGGTTGACTGCAACCTCCTGCTAAGTGTATGCAATGTTTATTTAACAGCAATCGAGTAGTGGTCTTTTAATGTAAATGATATTGCGTTTGTTGTAGTCAGGATGATGTGATGGAAGTGAGTCTGTAGACCCCGTGTCATGGGTCACATGAGAAGCTTAGCTGACATCACAGAGTCCGTGATGTTGAACCTGAAGTATGTTATTGTGTAACAGCTTGTTATCTCCCTGTTGTTTTTATAATTACTTGATGGATTCGTGTGTCAGCTGTGATGGATATTAGCAGCTCTAAGTGGTTGTGAGGTTTCATGTCTATTGTTTTGAGTGTAATAAGTTACGTAAATTATTTTATTTGGTTTAAAGCTATTCTTATAAAATGTATGCTTGCTGTGTTTAAATGTAGTGTTTTATTGTATTGTCTGCTGAAAATTAATTTCGTTTTCTAGGTGAAAATAATTGTTTCATACTGTTTCATTCGCTGTCTTGCTGAAAATAATTGTTTCAACTTTCACTGTCATGTTGAAAGTGATTATTACAACTTGTTTTGTCTGATTGAAAATACTTGTTTTAAATAATTGTTTACATGTGAGTCATTTCATTGTCTAAATTGTGAATCATTGATGTTGATATTGTTTACATTTTTGTTTTTTGTGTAAACTTTGCATGACTGTCTTGTTTAGATGTTGTGTGGTTGATTGTCTTGTTTAGCTGTGTGTGATTGTCTTGTTTAGCTTTGTGTGATTGTTTTGTTTAGCTGTGTGTGATTGTCTTGTTTAGCTGTGTGTGATTGTCTTGTTTAGCTGTGTGTGATTGTCTTGTTTAGCTGTGTGATTGTCTTGTTTAGCTGTGTGTGATTGTCTTGTTTAGCTGTGTGATTGTCTTGTTTAGCTGTGTGTGATTGTCTTGTTTAGCTGTGTGTGATTGTCTTGTTTAGCTGTGTGTGATTGTCTTGTTTAGCTGTGTGTGATTGTCTTGTTTAGCTGTGTGTGATTGTCTTGTTTAGCTGTGTGTGATTGTCTTGTTTAGCTGTGTGTGATTGTCTTGTTTAGCTGTGCGTGATTGTCTTGTTTAGCTGTGTGTGATTGTCTTGTTTAGATGTGTGGTTGATTGTCTTGTTTAGCTGTGTGTGATTGTCTTGTTTAGCTGTGGTTGATTGTCTTGTTTAGCTGTGTGTGATTGTCTTGTTTAGATGTTGTGTGTGTGATTGTCTTGTTTAGCTGTGTGTGATTGTCTTGTTTAGCTGTGGTTGATTGTCTTGTTTAGCTGTGTGTGATTGTCATGTTCATCTGTGTATATTGACCTGTGTAAATCAACAATCAGCTGAAAGATGCTGATGTTGACAGCTATGTCCTGTAAAGGATATGCGAACAAAAAAATATTTACCTGTGTTTATTTGAAAACTACTACACCTGACCGAAGAAATATTAGTTACAGAAATGAACTACACGGGACTAGAGTTTGGGTTTGAGGTATCCAAATATAATGTTTATAGTGCGAAAACTGCTCCTGTTATATCCTCAAACTAAAGCTTAGTCAATAGGAAATAATTTTGCAGTTTGTTTTAACACACTTTAAGGCCACTAATGAGGGTTCATCACCAGGAGCCGTGTACACACAACATTCTTTTAAGAATGGCTATTGCCTTGTTCATAATGTGAATGCTGCAGTGGAAGGTGAGGCACATACTTTAGAGGAATTTAAATCAGTTATGCATTGTTGGTGGTGAGCAAAAAAGGGTTGAAATGCATTGATGGTGATCAGCACAAACGGGAGGAAATTTAAATCCCCCACAACAAAATCCATCCTTAAATGGGATAGCCTCAAGAAGAGATAAGACATATATTTAAAAAAAAACTTTGACTAATGAGGCCTTTTACTTGGTGTGTGATTTATCCTCTTTACATTTATCCTGTAGCAGTTTCCTGATATCGGTTAGTGATGGGATAGGACCTTCACATTGTGTAGGATAGGACCTACACATTGCGTAGGCCTGGATACACAGAGGAATTGGTGGCCAGTCTTTTCCTCACTTTCGCAGACCACGAGCCCGGGCGTTGAACCATTTATTCTCGTAGAGCCCATGTAAATCACTGAGCTGAGCTAGTAATGAACTAGAGATTTCTTGTTCATCTAACCACAGCATGCACTGTAACATTGACCGTGGCATTCACATTTGTACAGAGATATTAGATACTCTTCTGCATTAATGACCCTGAATGCGCGACAGAACAAATCTGGAAGCTATTTCCTGTCAACTGAGTTTCTCATTTGGGAAAATAAGAGTAGCTCTTGTAATAATAATTTGTCCTAAAGCAGTTTCCGGTTATGAGACTGATGTGATAGCACCATCACATTATGTAGTCCTGATTGCACACAGACATAAGTAGTTCTCGTAACATACATCATCATCATTGTTAACCTACAGCACTGTTATATGAGCATACTAATTTTATTTTTATTCTATTATGTTGAAATGTCATTGAAATATTATTCTGTATGTTTACAGCATGGAGAAATCATATAACAAATGTTCTAATACATAGGCTGTGCATATATTTTGTAACAATGGTAATTGATTGTTTATATGCAAATAAATGGGAAATAATTTATTAGGTTGACTTTGTGTTCTTTATAATCTCTCTCTTTCTCCTCTCCTCCCCATTCCTTCCGCTTTGCCTGTTTACGTTTGATTTAATACCATATAATTTGTGTTGATCACTTTGCTATGCTTACGGATATACAGCCTACAGTGGATCACTTGTACGGTGTCTCCTATCAGAAAAACTTGACTCTTAACCTTGAATATAAGATACATTTGATCCTTAACTTGGAAGATTAGGCACACATGACTTTTAACTTGGAAGATTAGGCACACTTGACCTTTAACATGTATGATTTTAGACACATGGGTGACCTTTACATTTGGAAGATAAGACACACTTGACCCTTAGCCTGGAAGATAATAGACACACTTGACCCTTAATGCTTGATGGTAATCAAGCTGGGAAGACCAATGGATAGGCCAGACATCAGCAAACACCATCAGAGATGCAGGACAAACATATGACTTTAAGGACACTAGGCTATCTGCTTCCTTGTACGAGTGTGGGAGATGGGAGTCAAGCGGGGCCGCAAGACATGAACATTTTGTCAAGAGCACATTTGATTAACCAACACGGAACTGTTGCAATCAGTTATATATGCTGGTGGAGATGTTAAGGAAGCAACCAGAACACCTATGTACCTGTCTGGAGTGTGATGATCACTAATTTCCTTAAGCAGCAGATACAATACAGATGTCCTTTGGTCATACAGATAGTACAGCTTTCTGACAGCTGTTGCGCAGCAGGAAAGAAAAAATGATATCCCAAAATGCACAATTTAGAAAAAAAAAGTAATGAGCATAAAAAATATGCTTTAGTGGTAACTGTTAAGTTTGACAGTATGAAGTGGAATTATTCTGAAATATATTTAATGGTAATCGTTGTCTGATAGTATGAAGTGGAAATATTTTAAAATATACTTTAGTGGTAACACTTAAGTCTGACAGCATGAAATGGAATTATTCTAAAGTATATGCCTGGGAGGATAAGAGGAAGACCAAAGAGCGGATGGGTGCAGGATGCAGAAGATGATCTCCAGATGGGTTTATTGGACGCTGGACATCTTGCTTATGATCAAGAAGTTTTCCGGAAGGTTGTTATGGGAGAAAAGTTCTGCAAGGGAAATGCTACTGAATGAATGAAATGATTATAGGGAGGGTCATGTGTCTGAGCGGTTAGGATACCCACCTCACACATTGTGGGGTGCATGTTTTATTTCTAATAAGGCTTGGGAGGTATGTCTGCCTTAATCATGTGCCTTGTCGAATGGCTGGTGTTCATGTATCTCCATAGATCTTGGTCCTTGGTGTTTATGGATCAATTCTAGTGATGATCCTCCTCTGAGCCACTATCTTATCTTAGGCCATACAGCATAATTTCCCTCTGCCAACCTCTGCTTCTTCTTTCACTGATCTTTCCAGTTGTCATGATGTTTATCCAATGCCACTCATGACAATTTGTAACCAATGAACATTATTTGTCTCTTTCTTAGAGTTGAGTATTCTAATTTCATTAGCCTCTTCCTTTATTTCTTGTATAAATATTCCAATATTTTGCAGGAGGTTGATTGCAGGGGTTTTATGCCTGTTCTGTTCACTGATCATTATGACTGATTCATGACTCTGGCGGTCCAAGGTATTCACAACATTTGTCTCAGAAACCACATCTACATTACTTCCAAACTTTCCTAATTAGTTCATTAACATTCCAAGATTTACAGCTATCCAGCAAAACAGTTTCAATAAAACACTTCAGTACTATTTCTCACATTTAATAAGAATGACTTATTTCATAAGATACTTGTCACCTTAGAAATGTCACATTTGCTTGGCCTATTCTGCTGTTCTGGCCTAGGGGTTAACGTCTTTCTCCGTAATCCCATATATTCTCGTAACGTAATGTGCACGAGAAACGGTAGCGGTTCTCACCATGTTAGTAACTTACAGGGATATGTGAGCCAGTCGCTCAGAAAGCAATGGCAAACTACTGAGCGTAATCTTGTCTAGTACATAAACAGCAGCTGTAAATGCTGATGTTGACTTGCAACGTCTTGTAAGGGATAGGCAAACAATTATTATTATTCTACTATTAATCTGTCACACATCTTTCACTCGATGGTATTATTGTCCATAAATAATTAAATTTATTGACTTGATTGGTTAATAATTTTCCCTTCTATTTTAATGTCACATTTTGGCATTTTCTGACTTGGGAGAAGTGAGTGCCTTACTCTGCTGGAGGTGAAATGAAATTTAAGCTCACAGTGTGGTGACTACTTCGGCAAGTAGCCTTTACTATTCATCTAAAAAATAAACGTACATGTATTGTATGGTGCTCACAGAACTAGAAGACAGAAGTAGAGATTAGAGGACACACTAGACAACATACAAATTGAAAGCTATAGTATGTTCTCTTGTCTCTACATCTTTCTTCTACTTCAGTGAGCGACAAACAGTGCACATATGTTTATTTATGAACTGTCTTATTGATATTTACTACTCAGCCCCTCCTTGCAGACACCAGCAATGGTGTAAATCAGGGGTGGGCCTGATGGCATAAGATACGACGACATAAATAGGTGTACCGACAATGAGCTAGAGAAACTAGCAGACATGTACAACAACAGTATAGAGAGTGGTAGCATCAAGGAGGAGTGGTTACACAGCTGATTCCCTTGCCAAAGCCTGACAAAGACCACAAAAAAATTCAGGGATATCGAATTATACCATGCAGAATACAATAGGCAAGCTGCTGGAGAAGGTAATTGCCAGGAAAATATCAAGCCAGCTAGAGAGGCAAGGTGTTTTCCCACCTACCCTGGGTGTGTACCGTCCAAAAAGAGAAACCTGGACCAATGCAGCAGTCTTTGCCCAAGATGTCTATGAAGGTTTCCACTCAGGCATTGAAACCTTTGCTGCAGCGATTGATCTTGAGGACGCATACAACAGAGTACCATTGGATTTTTTAATGCTTCAGCTTCTTGAACTAAAAGTAAGTCCATTCCTCCTTAATTGGATCACTGCAGCCCTCTTCCAACGGAAAGTAGTGTTTAGATATGGCAGTTGGACCTCGGAACCAACAATATATTTTGGCCTACCACAGGGATCACCATTATCTTCGGTACTGTTCAACGCCTACACAGTGAGAATCACCAGTGAGCAGATCACTGGATCTGGCAGGACATTGTCATATGCCGATGATGTTTTAGTGTATCGTCAGGGTAAGGATAGAGAGCAGGTTGCTGTGGAACTACAAACCGAACTCAAACGCATAAGTACTTGGTGTGATGAAGCTGGGGCAATGGTCAACCCAACAAAGGCAACAGTGACTTGATTCTCGTTGAATAATCATATTGTCAACACTCCAACACCAACTGTAATGCTGTGTTCAGAGACGGTGGAAAGAACGCAGGCAATGAATTACCTGGGGATACGGTTTGATCGAAGCCTTGCTTATAATGAGCACATAGACCAGGTGATAACAAAGGCCAAGCGGGGTTTGGCTGCGATGCGGGTGATGGCGGCAGCAAACTGTGAGCAGCGCCATCTATGTCTTCTGTTAAAAGTCGCTTAAAAGTCGACAGGGTCGACTTCATTGCACCGGGGTTTTATCCCATATGGCTCGGTCTCTTTCCGCAGCACGGAAAGCGTCGCACAAAGCACGAACTCCGTAGCTTTTAGCGACGACCCATGGGAGTCTCCGAAACATTTAACTCGTAAACCGAAGGACGCAGCCCGGAATCGAACCCACAACCTTCGGCTCACGAGTCAAATGTCAAACGGCTTGACCACTTCGCCACAGAGACTCCTATGTCTTCTGTACGAGGGGCTGGTCATGTCTGTTTTGGAGTATGCAATGGCAATCCTGACTCTCAGCCATAAGCAGATAGAAAGGATGGAAAGGATACAGAATGAAGCTATGCGCATTATTCTTGGATGTACAAGAGATACAGCATGCAGGGCGATGCGCTACCTTCTTGATTTTCCAACCATTGAAGAGAGAATACAAGTTTGCAGGGCACGCACGTACCTCAGAGTTAACGCAAACACACAACATCCACTGCATAGTGAAATTATGAAGGTGAAGGGCAGCAGGTTAAAAAGAGGACAGTCGTGGATGGGTCAAGCCGAAGACATTCTTCAACAGGTGTGTTCACTTGAGGACTTAGAACCTGGCGAGGAGTGGGTGCAAGTGCCAATAGATTTCTGCACATCCTTTTCAGTTTGCATCCAACTAGATAGAAAATGCAGACAAGAAAATCCGGCTGCTGTGGAGGCTGAAGTACAAGCGTTGATTTTCGAGAATTCGCTAGACGGTGATGCGGTCATCTACACTGATGGGTCGGTCGTCCGAAATGTGAGAAGCTCATGGGCCTTTACAGCTCGGGCTGGAGGGAGAATTGTGAAGGAGGACTCTGGTGCTTTCACTGAAACCACAAGTAGCCTGACTATGGAAGTCATGGCAGTAAGTAAAGCAATAACATGGCTCGAGACACAGACATTCACTAGGGCATGTTTCCTTAGCGACTCAATGAACATGATCAAGAGGATAGAGGAGGGTTCGATCCGAAGAGGATAATTGCTGCCTCTGGAGCGGTCTAGGCTGACGAAGATTAGTTTCATCTTCGTGCCAGGGCATGCGGGAGTGCAAGGAAATGAGCGGGCTGACAAGCTCGCAGGTGAGGCTACTATGGAGGGCGGACGCGCCATGGACCAGGCTGACATTCTGAATGCTCTACGAGAAGTAAGACTCTTGCGTGAACCAAGTGATGACTGTGAATCTACAACCATGGCCAGACTGCGAGAACAGCAAATTAAAAGAGGGGTGGCCAAACAAAAACACTACGCAGGAAGCCAAAGAAGATTGATAAACCATCACAGAACTGGCGTCGTTAGCCTCTACACGCTGCGGGATTTGCTGAGGAGGGGATCCGAGCACTTATGGACTGAATGGTTCGATGTGCAATGAGGATGATCTGTCGACTAACTAACTAACTAACTAGGGGTGGGCAAACTTTTTGTGCCTAGGGCCACATTGACAAATGTAAAGCTATTGTGGGGCCGCATATAAATTTTATATCACAATAAGTAATTATGAATTATTTATAGGTTATTAAATAGTATAAATAACTAATTGTTGCAATTTTATTTTACTTATACACTTATACATTATATTTTACAATATGGACACAAACTTTTTCTAATTTGTTAAGATTTTACCTTTTTTTATTATATTTTTGTTTTTAATTATCTATCAATGGCTTTAATTTATACACAAACCGACTACATTGTCACTACAATTGTTGATTTTTAATGGGATGTATGCAACTGCTTGCAATTTTTGACAATATTTTTGAAATCTGGAGCAAGATTACCTGTTGAAATTTGCACGACATGCAAAGTGCATTCCGACAATAAAGACCTATTCTTAGATTTGTTGATCTTCAAGCAAGAAAATGCTGGTTCGCAAATGTATGTTGATCCAAACAATGATAAAAGTTTAGCTGCAAAGTGTTTCAAGTTGGGAAATGCTAAAACAATCATAACAGTACATGAAATTCTGTAAACTTCACCAAAATATCTTAAAAACGATGTAACCATTTTTATTTCTAAATGCCCTCGAGGGCCGCATAATATCAGTTGCCGGGCTGCATGCGGCCCACGGGCCGTAGTTGCCCACCCCTGGTGTAAATGAATACAATAGTTGTCAGTTTAATGGCCCTTACTTTTTAACATGCATTAAAAATGATCTAGTTGACTGTCAGAAATAAAGTAACAGTAAAGGACTCTTGTTATATCCCTGGGTGTATAGGGTACCTGGTACTAGTCCCACATTTGTATACATCAATGAGCACTCTATGGATGATGTGATCAATATCAAGTCAGCAGCCTTTACTTGCCAGCATATTTCCTGGGTCTCACTCTATGGATGATGTGATCAATATCAAGTCAGCAGCCTTTACTTGCCAGCATATTTCCTGGGTCTCACTCTATGGATGATGTGATCAATATCATGTCAGCAGCCTTTACTTGCCAGCATATTTCCTGGGTCTCACTCTATGGATGATGTGATCAATATCATGTCAGCAGCCTTTACTTGCCAGCATATTTCCTGGGTCTCACTCTATGGATGATGTGATCAATATCATGTCAGCAGCCTTTACTTGCCAGCATATTTCCTGGGTCTCACTCTATGGATGATGTGATCAATATCATGTCAGCAGCCTTTACTTGCCAGCATATTTCCTGGGTCTCACTCTATGGATGATGTGATCAATATCATGTCAGCAGCCTTTACTTGCCAGCATATTTCCTGGGTCTCACTCTATGGATGATGTGATCAATATCATGTCAGCAGCCTTTACTTGCCAGCATATTTCCTGGGTCTCACTCTATGGATGATGTGATCAATATCATGTCAGCAGCCTTTACTTGCCAGCATATTTCCTGGGTCTCACTCTATGGATGATGTGATCAATATCATGTCAGCAGCCTTTACTTGCCAGCATATTTCCTGGGTCTCACTCTATGGATGATGTGATCAATATCATGTCAGCAGCCTTTACTTGCCAGCATATTTCCTGGGTTTCACTCTATGGATGATGTGATCAATATCATGTCAGCAGCCTTTACTTGCCAGCATATTTCCTGGGTCTCACTCTATGGATGATGTGATCAATATCATGTCAGCAGCCTTTACTTGCCAGCATATTTCCTGGGTCTCACTCTATGGATGATGTGATCAATATCATGTCAGCAGCCTTTACTTGCCAGCATATTTCCTGGGTCTCACTCTATGGATGATGTGATCAATATCATGTCAGCAGCCTTTACTTGCCAGCATATTTCCTGGGTCTCACTCTATGGATGATGTGATCAATATCATGTCAGCAGCCTTTACTTGCCAGCATATTTCCTGGGTCTCACTCTATGGATGATGTGATCAATATCATGTCAGCAGCCTTTACTTGCCAGCATATTTCCTGGGTCTCACTCTATGGATGATGTGATCAATATCATGTCAGCTGCCTTTACTTGCCAGCATATTTCCTGGGTCTCATTTTAGGTTTTGGCTTGGGAGCACTGGCTAATGAAACAAAAATCCGCTTTTTGAGGATTTGAACAAAAGACCACCATCCTGGAAGGCAAGCATGGTAGCCACTTTGCTCACGTTCACCGTTTGTAGTTATCAAATTCATAGCTATAAATATAGAAGGAAAATGCCACTAGACATGGAAATCGTCATAAGAAATTTGGAGCATTGGAAAGTGAATTTTATTAGCACATATACTTCAACAAATGACCTGGGCTGGAATCCACAAGCAGAGAAAAGAGAGGAAACTAGAAAGAACTGGAGGTTGAGAAACTGGATTGATGTCAGTAGTTCAAGCTGACGACTCAGAACTGGAATGTGAACAATTCTAGTTGAGCCGTTATATTGCCCTATAATACACTTGAAAGACATTTCAATCATTAGTAAAATAACTGCAACATAAAATGTTATAATACAATTACTTAAACAACAAATGTCTTTATTTCTTGTCAGTTGGTGTTTATTGATATATAAGTGTGTAAAGTCATAAAGCACAAGCTAGTTCACCTCCTATATTTAAGAATATCTCTAATTTACATGGCACACACACATACACAGCCTAAGTATGTACACAGCAGAGGGAATGCAAACTTTGAAATGAAGCTTTTAGTCTCCCAGTAAAAGTATACAACAGAAATCTTATCAGATTAACTCATTCATGCTGTTACTGGTGAACTTCTGTAAAGTTTCACCATGTTTAGGTTAGAAAGAATTTTCGTCTATTTCATAATCTTTACTTGCCTACTTTCCCAGTGGTCATGTATTCGGATCCCCATAAATGTGGGTTTTAAAAAAAATGTATCTGGGATCCCAGGCAGATCCAGCCAAAAATGAGTAAAACATCACAAAAAGTAAAGGTGGATGGTGTGATTTTGACATCACCACCCGTTGAGCGCCGATTGGTCTATAACATGGGGTTTGCACCATATACCCAATACACTTCAATACATGAAGGAGCCCTTTGTTTTACATTACCACATACAGATCATGCCTCAAGATATCTTAGTGTCCTTTACTTCTTATAGCCCCACGTGGGTTGCACGGGTCCAACAATGGATACAGCAGTAGGAAGTCTGACACTGCTCTATCTATCTTTAGCATTACCTAAGGGTATGGTATTTCATAGCCTGTTGTGTACTGTTATCACTATAGGATTGTATTGTGTGCTGTGCACCTTGATCTGTTTTCTGGAGGAGAATTGACGCAGCATCACGGTATGTTACAAGATCACACCAGATAAGGTTCAACATTGCACAGACTACAAGAGATTAGATTTCGGTGGCTTCCAAGTGAACAAATTGCTTGAATTGTGGAACCATCAAGTTTCTTTTGAGCCTATTACCATCAGTGACACATTCAATTAGAGACTCTAGAAATGTAGATGTGCATGGGATGAGGAGTAGGCAGATTAAGAGGTCCTAGAGAAGCTGGAAGCTGATGGAACAATAAGAAGACGAAGCTGAGAAGTAACTGACAGCAGCATAAATGTGGTTTCTGTGAAAAAAAAAGAAAGAATATGATAATAAAAAAATCAAAGTCTTCAACAGATATATTTACCAATGAAGGGAAATTACAAAAAGTGAATAATTTTGAACATCTATGTTCACTGCTGACAGGCAATGAAATGTGATGACAACAATTAAATGAACATTACAGAAGTGTGTCAGCCACACGGGACAGAACACGGTGAAATGAAATCAATCCTCTTGCTGTTATAAATATCCTTAGGTCTTGTTCTATTGAAGACAATGTAGTTTAGTATTTGGGTACTTTACAAATGTCCTTAGGTATTTGGGTACTTTACAAATGTCCTTAGGTATTTGGGTACTTTAATAACAGCATATGGAAGATGTATCAAGGAAGTTAAATGTTGAATAGACTAAGAAAAAGCATCATTTCACAAGATGAAACATATTCTTTGCAATATATCTTAGTTAACCGAGGTTAGAAAAGAAAAGTGTTCTTAAGAGCTATATTGAGCCAATCTTGACATATGGAAGTGAATCAGTGACAATTAGCAGACAAGTGAGGAATTTTGTGGAAGTTTCAGAGATGTGGTTTAATAAAAGAATTACGAGAATACCATGGATGGACAGAAAGAGTAATGTTGAATCTTGAAAGAAGTTAACTCATACAAGGAACTTGCATCAGAAAGAAAACAGTCCACATTCTTCGGGCACGTGATGAGAAGGGGAAATCTGTACTACGTCTTGACAGTGGGAAAGTTTGGGGGAGGGGGCCAGAAGAGGCAGAGAGAGACCAAGAGAGAAGTTGCCGAACATTTTGTCATGATGGCACAGAGAAACATCAGCATCAGTAATGACTGGCAGTACACAAAACACAAGGGTGTGGACGGACATAGTCACCAACACCACATGGCATGGGCTGCAAGAAGAAGTCTAAAAATCCTTCACAATTAGAGTTGTAAATAACTGCCATGAGAACATTTCAAAAACTACCCATGTCAGAAAACTTAAAGTGTATGTGAATTCTGGTATCAACACACAGGGACCTTCCCTTGTGTTATGGAGTGAATATACTTTACTGAGATCATCCTGGTACGAATCTATAGTCGATGGTCATGATTCACCATCTCTCATGATCAGCAAGGTCCTGGATCAGGTCCATGGCCTGGTCTCGATTATGCCACATATACATGTTTATCTATTTGTCTTACCCTTGCTCTTTTGCCATCAAGTTTGATAGCTTTAAATGTGTTTCACATGCCTAAAAATCTGGACAATCTACATCTAATCAATTTACGGTTTCCATTTATTTCTTGAAGGACTGTCTGATTTGTGTTTCTGTCCTTCCATGGCAGTCTGCCTTTTTCTCAGAAACCACATTTCTACTGCTATTAGATGTTTCTCAGCATGTCTGCTTATTGTTGATATTTCACTTGCATTCAACAATTTAAGTTCTATGTAGCACTTTCACAATCTTGTTCTTACTACAACTGACAGCTTTTTATTGGTGGCATCTGTAGTAGGAGATCAGAACACTGATGGATAGTTTACCCACGTGATGAAGATGATCCTCACTTTCACTGACTGAAATGTTGCATGAAATATTCCGTTTGTTTTGCTGCTTTGACTTCAGCTACTCTACATTCCACCTCTATAATACATACACCCTCCATCTACTGTTATCACCTCTATAATACATACACCCTCCATCTACTGTTATCACCTCTATAATACATACACCCTCCATCTACTGTTATCACCTCTATAATACATACACCCTCCATCTACTGTTATCACCTCTATAATACATACACCCTCCATCTACTGTTATCACCTCTATAATATATACATCCTCCATCTACTGTTATCACCTCTATAATATATACATCCTCCATCTACTGTTATCACCTCTATAATATATACATCCTCCATCTACTGTTATCACCTCTATAATATATACATCCTCCATCTACTGTTATCACCTCTATAATATATACATCCTCCATCTACTGTTATCACCTCTATAATATATACACCCTCCATCTACTGTTATCACCTCTATAATACATACACCCTCCATCTACTGTTATCACCTCTATAATATATACACCCTCCATCTACTGTTATCACCTCTATAATATATATACCCTCCATCTACTGTTATCACCTCTATAATATATATACCCTCCATCTACTGTTATCACCTCTATAATATATACATCCTCCATCTACTGTTATCACCTCTATAATACATATACCCTCCACCTATTGTTGTCATCTCTGTAATACATACCCCTTCCATCTGTTATCTTCTCCCTAATTCATACATTTTCCCTATAGTGTTAACACCTCTCTAATACATACATTTTCCATCTGCTGTTATCACTTCTGTAATACATACACCTTCCTTATAGTATCATCACTTCTGTAATACATACACCTTCCTTATAGTGTCAACACTTCTCCAATACATACATTGCTTCAGAATTCCCCACATTACTATGTTGTTGCATTCTTCAGGTTGTTTTGTTTTTGTGATTACCATTGGTATCCATGAATCAATCAAGACAAAGGAGACTTCACTGCTCTTTTTCTATTCTAAAAGTGTAGAGAATGATGATGATGTTTTGTTCATTTGGGATACATACTGTCTCTTTTTGGCAGAACACAAGTATAAGGCAGACTCTGAGTTTTAAAGTGGATGTTCTATTACAGACAGAAAGCACTGAATTAAATCAAATTTAGACCAGAAGAAACCAGTTATTCTGAAGACTCTTTACTGGAACAATAGACATAATAACAGGAGATAGGAAAACATTTAAACATGAAACGTGAATATGATACATGTTACTTAGAGTACTACACTCCAGTAATTCATTACTAGAACGATAGAAGCAATAATCAGGAGATAGGAAAACATTTAAACTCCAGCTGTTCTTTACTGGAATGACAGAAACAACAATAGGAGATAGGAAAACATTTCAATGTGAGATATGAATTTGATACATGTCACTTATAATACCACACTCCAGTAATTCGTTACTATAACTATAGAAGCAATAATCAGGAGATAGGATAACATTTAAACTCCAGCTGTTCTTGACTGCAGTGATAGACATGAAATAATAATTAATATGATACATGTCACTTAGAATATTATACTCCAGTCACAGCCTCTTTTAGATTGTACAGAAAATGTATGCTGCTTATATCTGCAGCACAGGGACTATAGTTTCACCTGTTCAGTCAGTTCTTTGGCATGTTGTGCCAGGTTTGATTTTAAATTTCAGTGCTGTTATTTTATTGATTTTTGTCATAATATTCAAGTGCCCTGCTGACTGCTGTGGACTACCATGCTTCTCCACAATAGCAGGCATCAGTTCGTATACTGACACCTGTCCACGCCATGATACAAGACTCAAGAATTTTCTCTCGTCTTTCTCTGATCACAAATTTTTTCAGTTGTCACAATGTGTTCTAGTTTCTGTCTTCTTATAATGGGGCCAAAAAGTTTTAACTGCCTTTTTATATCATAGCCTCTTTCAAAATGTTTAGAATTCAACTATCCAAGCAATTTTCAGCATTCTGCTATAAAATCACATATCTAAAAATTCTATGGGTTTTGTTGCTTGTTTACTGTCCTGGATTCATAGCTATATGTTATACAACCGGTTCTACGTAAAGTTGATCACTGTATAAAAAATATTGACTGCCACATTCATTCTTAATCCACTGATAGTAATTCAATTATAGGTGTTTTCAAAGCTAATAAAGCATACTGTAGTTGCCTTGGCAAAATAATATAACACAAAATCCATATGACCAAGTCAAGACTGATCCATAAAGACAAAAGACATGCTAGATGTTAGTATTGCAATCTATTCAATGCAGAAACTCTGGCTGTTTCTCTGACTTCTATGTCTGTGATATGTAGTACGAGGGGAAGTTAATGAGCAAGTCACAAATGGCTGTCGAAAAATAACTAAATATGATAACTTGAAACCAGTTTATTTTTATACATAAACTGTCCCTTTATTTCTCAAAATAATTTCCACCAAAACTGATGCACTTATCCCATTGTTTTATCAGTCCTCCTAAACTGGCTACTTAGAACAGCATGCTCTGTTTTCTAAACCACGTTTTCACTTCTCATTCAACTACGGCGTCATTCGCGAAATGTCTCCCACCAAGGTGGGTTTTCAGTGGACCAAAAAGGTGGAAATCGCTAGGGGCTAAGTCGAGGCTGTAAGGTAGATGTTCCAGAACTTCCCACTTTAGTTGGTTAATTTTCTCCTGAGTTAATCGAGCCGTATGTGGTATTGTCATGAAGAAACAACACTCTTCTAGTCAGCAGTCCTGGACATTTTCTTCGAATTGTATCATGAAGCATCGATAGAACTTCACAGTATGATTCAGAATTCACATTGTCACTTTTCTTCTTGAAATTGGTTAAAAGCACTCCTTGACAATCCCAGAACACTGTCAGCATAACCTTCCCTGCTGATGGTGTAACCTTGAATTTTTGGACACAAGGCGAAAGATGTTCCCATTGCACTGAAGCACACTTTGATTTGGGCTGGTAGTGATGCACCCATGATTCGTTCCCAGTAACAATCCTGTTCAGCATGTCTTCTCCTTCATCTTTGTATCGACAGAGATGATGCAAGGACAGGTCAAATCGGTTCATTTTGTGTTCCTTCTTCAATTGTCTGGGTACCCACCTTAAGCACATTTTCTTAAATTTCAATCGGTCATGCATTATGCTGTAAGCTAAACCATGTGAGCACCCTGTTGCAGATGCTACAGTCTATCGTTACTCGCCCGTAACCTCTAATCATCTCTTACAACCGCTGCACAGATACTTCTGTTGCAATCTCAACAGGGCGACCAGATCGGATTTCATCAATAATTTTAGAGCGTCCTTGAGAAAGATTTTCTACCCAGCCAAGCACCGCTTTACGGGACAAACATTTGTCAGCATAAACAGGAAGCATTTCCTTATGAATGTTCTTTGCAGGCAGTCCTTTTGCCCACAAAACACGCACAACAGCATGTTGCTCTTTCGTTGTACAGTCGTCTTTTTTTTGTTTATGTGCTGCGCATACGCATGAGACACCTAGCGCCACCTGATGAACGGGAATATAAAATTTGATGTTGCTGTCACCTAATGACACCTGTAGAAAACATTAACTACATTTACCTGCCATCGCACAGAACTGTGTGACTTACTTATTGATTCGCCCTCATAGTATGTGATTGACTAAAGCCACAAATGTTTCAATAAATGTATGTAACATACCCATTCAATTTCACATCACTTAGGACACTATGGTCATAAAGTACCTTTACTGCACGCATAAAGACACAATAGTTTTTCATATCTAGGATAATTAACAGATGATGGCAAGCTTGAGGCAGAAACAAGAAACTAGGAATGGCCAAAGTAACATTCAACAATATGAAGCAGCTAAGCTGTGAATTAAAACACAGTATTCAAATGCTGCATGTTCTCGTCATTATTGTTTAGTACAGAAATATGGACGATAGATAATGTAAGATGATTTTAAAATGTGGTTATGTAGACACATAAGAGGAATACACTGCAGAAGAAAACAGAACTATTACACAAACTGGCATTAAACAAGACCTTTTGTTTTGCCTTTCATTTCCAAATGGAGTAAAGGGCCTCAACCAAATCAAACCATGCTCTGTGTAGAATTGTTCATCATTGCTTGAATTTAACATCTAAGGTTTTCTACGGGAAAAGGTAATGTCTCCTAACTTTACACAGATAATCATTCAAGTTAATATTCAGATATTTACACAGTTAATCACCAAAATAAATATCTAGATATTTACAGTCAATCACCAAAGTTAATTTCTAGATATTTACACAGATAATCACTGAAGTTAACATCTAGATATTTACACAGAAAATCACTGAAATTAATATCTATATAATTACACAGAAAAACACAGAAGCTCATATCTAGATATTTACACAGACAATCACTGAAGTTAATATCTAGATATTTACACAGATAATCACTAAAGTTTATATCTAGATGTTTACACAGGCAATCACTGAAGTTAATATTAAGATATTTACAGTTAATCACCGAAATAAATATCTAGATATTTACAATCACTGAAGTTAATGTCTGGATATTTACTCACAGATAATCACTTAAGTTAACATCTAAATACTTATATTCCCAATTACTCAATTGAATAGATATCTACACATAATTTAAAATCTAGTCATCATCATGTGTCATGATGGTATATGTGAACGGTCATGATTTGCCATCTCATGGAATCACGTCTTGGATCAGATTTGTGTTCATGTCCTGATTAAGCCATATGGCAACTATCCAAGTATTTCTTTCTTTCTTTATCTTCCATCTTGCCTTTTTCTCTTCAAGTATGCCAGTTGTCACCAAGTTTTCAAGTTTCTTTCTTTCATCTACAATACTAGATCCATAAAATACAACCATACAGCACCAAAAAAAAAAAACAAAAAACAAAAAAACAGTACACCACGACAAACATACAGCACAAGTATACAGCATAGATTACAACCAGACAGCACAACAATGCATTATACAAAACAGTACTACAACCATACGACACAAACATATAACAATACAGCTGCCTGGTTTCCACAACTGACGAAAAAAGTCAAAAGATAAATGTATCTTCAATGAAAAATAACAAAACAAATTGGCGTTAAACAAAGCTAAGCGTAAAAACTAGCTATAGTAATATCAAAATAGCCAGGAAAATAAAATGAGATACACATAAATGTAATGAATTAGTGAAAACAATCTTTCTATCAGTATCAAAGCAAATATAGGTTTTATGAGAAAACTGACCTGTGATGAAAATACATTACATACATTTCTTGAAAGCATTATTTTCTGATAATTGCTGGGTGGATGTGGTATCAAGAGCACATCCTGAATGTAATAGTATGGGATACAAGCCAGGTTTTTGTTAACTTTGCTTCCAACAAACATCTTTGGTGTTCTAGTGTTAAGAATCTGTGTCTATGGATATAGAAATCTAACTACTTGGCCACCAACTCTATATTTTTTATAACTCATTACGTCGTCCTATACAATTAGCCATCAACATCATCATGATGATATGCCATGCTGGTAAGCATGAGCGGTCATGTTTCGCCATCTCACACGGTCACCAGAGTCATGGATCAGCTCTGTTTCCTTGTCGTGACCATGCCATCCAGATACTTACCTTTCTGCCTTCCCTTTGTTCTCTTCCCTTCAATCGTGCTAGTTGTCCCAAGTTCTCAAGCTAATTTCTTCTCGTAACGTGCCCAAAAAAGTGTGACTGTCTGTGTCTAATTTCTCTAATCAACATACAAGTACTCAAATGCATTTCTTTACATTCTTCTTCTTCTTCAGCGTTCCGAGCCATTGAGGTTCTTTGCTGCAGATACAATCCGTTTCCATTCGTCTCTCTGGTTGACCTTCTCTTGCCAGTTGTTGATTCTAAGTGCTTGTAGGTCTGTATATATATTATCTCTCCACTGTCTTCTTAGTCTACCTCAGGGTCTACGGTCATTTATTTCCTGAGTGTAAGCGAGTTTTGTTTCCCTATTATCTTCCATTCTTTCTGTATGCCCCAGCCATTGTAGTCTATTAGCCTTCATGATACCAGTGATTAGCGGGGACTTAAACAGATCATAAATGCCTTTGTTACTTCTTCTTTTCCACTCTCCACTTTGTGTATCCCTAATGGGTCCAAAGATGCGTCTTAAAACTTTGTTCTCAAAGGTTTGTAACAAGGCTTCGTCTCCTTTTGTTGTACTCCAAGTTTCAGAGCCATACAGCACAACTGGTCTGATCAGTGTTTTGTATATTGTGATTTTGGTGTTACGAGATAGCGCATTTGATTTTAGTAGATGTTGTAGTGCATAGTATATCTTATTTCCAGAATTGATTCTAGTTTGTATTTCTTCCCTTATGATGTTGGAGCAGTTGAAGATTGTACCCAGGTATTTGTACGTTTCCGTTCTTTTAATGGTCATATCTTCTTCTTCTTTTTCGTTCATCCAGAGTTTTTTTTTCTTTTCGGATGTGATTGTGTTGTACTTGTTTACAGCAAAGCTGCATTCTTGCGCCATTAGGCCGACACATCCGACTTCTGCGGGCATTTGTTGACCGGGTTAACCATCCCGGTAATGGTCATATTTTCTATTTGTATGTGGCCAGAGCTTTTAGCCATTCCTTCTCTTGAAATTACCATATATTCTGTCTTATATATTTCTTTACATTGTTGTTTAATAATTCACTTCAGATGTAGTAATGTATTTATCATGCCTTATTAAAAGCAATTACAACTGGCATCCAATAGTTAATATTAGCACTGCAGACAAAATCATTATGAAAGAACATGGTGTACACAAGATGAATTCTTATGTAGCATGCAAACATAAGAAATCTGTGATTTACAGTGTGATGTGTTTAATTTAAATCAAACCAGAAACACACTTTTCATTTGAAGTTATTCATTTATTTATACAGACAAGAAATAGTGAAAAGAAGAAAAAAGTAATCAATCAGTTTAATTACAAATTATGTATGATGTTTGGTGACATCTAACAAATTAGGTTTCATAGGTAACAATTAAAGCATGAAGAAACACTTTACCATTCCATAAACTACATAGTTACCGCAAGCATTTAATTAAAAACCAACACAAGAAATAGAATAGGTAATATTGTACCTGGGAATAAAATAGCAAAAATATAGATTCATTTGTAAACATCCCATTGCATATATTTAGTGCAACATGCCTCAACAGAAAACAGTTAAACACACCTATGTATATTAACAATATTATCAAATTGCTGAGAACAATAAACTTATATCAAGAAGGTAAAATAAAGACAATAATTTCTGCTGGCTAACATACTAAGTAACTATTATAAACAAAAATGACCTGATTAAACAACACCAACAGTATAAAGTAACATCAAATGACAGTCATAATGCACTACGAACAGGGGATAAAGAAAACAAGCTGATTTGTTTCAGAGAAATTAGCATAACACAATCCTTTTTTTGGGAGGGAGTTCTCGTGGTGAAGTGGTCAAGCTGTTGGACTCGGACACGGGTTCGATTCCGGGCCACGTCCTTCGTTTTACGAGTGCATTTTTCAGAGACTCCTGGGGTCGCTGTTGAAGCTACAGTGTTCGTGCTTTGCGCGATGCTTCCCACGATGTGGAAAGAGACTGAGCCATACGGGATAAAAACTCGGTGCAATGAAGTCGACTCTGTCGATGTTTAAGCGAAGTTTTTTTTTGCATGTAATTCTTTTTTTTTATTTTACACTACAGTTCAAAGATTAAATAATTGCTTCTGAAGTTTATACTAATGATAGTGGTGACACCTACTGCTATTCTTGTAATAATATGTTTCTTTGACCAAAAATATGAACCAGCTTAATATGTTTGCACTGTTCACCCACAGAATGAAACCAGAAATATGTCAAAGTCATGGATTAAAACAACAAAAAGATACTATCAATGTTACAAGGCTACTCAAGAATACATTACAGTATTAAACCGCTGAGAGATCAGCAAGTTTCAGCAGAAAATAAATGCAGCAATGACATGAAATGGAAACATTCTTACATAAGACTGTTAAATTATGGAATACATGGTAAAAGATATCCGACAGAAGAGAAACAAAAAACCAACAAAAGTGATTTTTCACAGACACACAGATTTTATTTAAATAGTTCCTATACCAGTGAGATGAAATTATTCTGAAATGCTCCATATTTTGACATTGGAGTCCTGACCTCCAGTGACCACGGTGTTGTTGTCCAGCCAGTCCAGCTTGTTCACATGACTGAGGGGATGGGCTGTGGAATATCAGGGGGGACGCATGAAGAACCAATGATGAAAACATATCTATCATTGCAGACACACATGGAATTTAAGATGGCTGGAATTTAAGAGGACTCACAATTACGGAACTGAAAGATCAGGAAGCTTCACAACCAGCCCAAGGCTGAAATACTTCATAATGATAACAATGAATGAACATGTAACATTTATTAATGAAGCTAAGTGTCGACTGTTAATAAGATGGCTTGACTTTTAATTTTTGTACAGCACTCCTTTGTGGAGCTTTCTCAATTTTTAGCCGCACAAAAAGCTTTTGATTTGAGTATAACACTTCTTTATCTGTCTTGATGTTTAAGTTAGCGTGTCAGCAGAGATGTGACTAGGCCAGGCACAACGTTTGTCAGCAGAGATATGACTAGGCCAGACACAGCGTTTGCTAGCAGAGATATGACTAGGCCAGACACAGCGTTTGTCAGCAGAGATATGACTAGGCCAGACACAGCGTTTGTCAGCAGAGATGTGACTAGGCCAGGCACAGCGTTTGCCAGCAGAGATATGACTAGGCCAGACACAGCGTTTGTCAGCAGAGATGTGACTAGGCCAGGCACAACGTTTGTCAGCAGAGATATGACTATGCCAGGCACAGCGTTTGTCAGCAGAGATATGACTATGCCAGGCACAGCGTTTGTCAGCAGAGATATGACTAGGCCAGAGACAGCGTTTGCTAGTAATGTGACTAGGCTAGGCACATCGTTTGTCAGCAGAGATATGACTATGCCAGGCACAGCGTTTGTCAGCAGAGATATGACTATGCCAGGCACAGCGTTTGTCAGCAGAGATATGACTATGCCAGGCACAGCGTTTGTCAGCAGAGATATGACTATGACAGGCACAGCGTTTGCCAGCAGAGATGTGACTAGGCCAGGCACAGCGTTTGCCAGCAGAGATATGACTATGCCAGGCACAGCGTTTGCCAGCAGAGATATGACTATGCCAGGCACAGCGTTTGTCAGCAGAGATATGACTATGCCAGGCACAGCGTTTGCCAGCAGAGATATGACTAGGCCAGACACAGCGTTTGCCAGCAGAGATATGACTATGCCAGGCACAGCGTTTGCCAGCAGAGATATGACTATGCCAGGCACAGCGTTTGCCAGCAGAGATATGACTAGGCCAGACACAGCGTTTGCCAGCAGAGATATGACTAGGCCAGGCACAGCGTTTGTCAGTAGAGATATGACTAGGCCAGGCACAGCGTTTGTCAGCAGAGATGTGACTAGGCCAGGCACAGCGTTTGCAAGTAATGTGACTAGGCCAGACACAGCGTTTGCCAGTAATGTGACTAGGCCAGACACAGCGTTTGCCAGCAGAGATATGACTAGGCCAGACACAGCGTTTGCCAGTAATGTGACTAGGCCAGACAAAGCGTTTGCCAGCAGAGATGTGACTAGGCCAGGCACAGCGTTTGTCAGCAGAGATATGACTAGGCCAGACACAGCGTTTGCCAGCAGAGATATGACTAGGCCAGGCACAGCGTTTGCTAGTAATGTGACTAGGCCAGACACAGTGTTTGCCAGTAATGTGACTAGGCCAGGCACAGTGTTTGCTAGTAATGTGACTAGGCCAGACACAGCGTTTGCCAGCAGATATATGACTAGGCCAGACACAGCGTTTGCTAGTAATGTGACTAGGCCAGACACAGCGTTTGCCAGTAATGTGACTAGGCCAGGCACAGTGTTTGCTAGTAATGTGACTAGGCCAGACACAGCGTTTGCCAGCAGAGATATGACTAGGCCAGGCACAGCGTTTGCTAGTAATGTGACTAGGCCAGACACAGTGTTTGCCAGTAATGTGACTAGGCCAGGCACAGTGTTTGCTAGTAATGTGACTAGGCCAGACACAGCGTTTGCCAGCAGATATATGACTAGGCCAGACACAGCGTTTGCTAGTAATGTGACTAGGCCAGACACAGCGTTTGCCAGTAATGTGACTAGGCCAGGCACAGCGTTTGCTAGTAATGTGACTAGGCCAGACACAGCGTTTGCCAGTAATGTGACTAGGCCAGGCACAGTGTTTGCTAGTAATGTGACTAGGCCAGGCACAGCGTTTGCCAGTAATGTGACTAGGCCAGACACAGCGTTTGCCAGCAGAGATATGACTAGGCCAGACACAGCGTTTGCCAGTAATGTGACTAGGCCAGGCACAGCGTTTGCCAGTAATGTGACTAGGCCAGACACAGCGTTTGCCAGTAATGTGACTAGGCCAGACACAGCGTTTGCCAGCAGAGATATGACTAGGCCAGACACAGCGTTTGCCAGTAATGTGACTAGGCCAGACACAGCGTTTGCCAGTAATGTGACTAGGCCAGACACAGCGTTTGCCAGTAATGTGACTAGGCCAGACACAGCGTTTGCCAGTAATGTGACTAGGCCAGACACAGCATTTGCCAGCAGAGATGTGACTAGGCCAGGCACAGCGTTTGCCAGCAGAGATATGACTAGGCCAGGCACAGCATTTGCCAGCAATCTTCTCCCAATTTTCAGCCAACACCACATTTCTCCACTGAAGTTTTCAGGATGTCTCCAAGTACTGTAGTTGTCTGACCTTTAACCACATGCAATCAGACAAATAAGGGTGGGAAGGACAGGCCTGAGTTGTTTCGGTGTCCGGCTCATGCTCTGAAGGTATTGGGTTCAATCTCACCCTACAGCTGGGCATTTTCTCCAGAACCATTGGTATCTATGAATAACATGAGTCTCCCCGATCTATTGGTAGTGAAATAGGATACCCAGCCTTCTCAGACCAGGGTAAAAAAACAGGAGGTCCAGTGTGCAAGTTATGGGTGTTACAATTCTCATAGCAACTGAAAATCAGTGTAGGCCAGAAAGTCGCTGCCCTGGCAAAAATTGTTAGGATAAAAAAAAAACTGAGCCATGGGTGGATAGAGCCTATAACTTTGGATGGAACCTGTCTAGAGAAAGTAAACATGACACAAATGCATGCCTAAGATGGACACAAGGACACATGAGGCACATCGCTAGGCAGAAAGCACTCCCCTCGAGAAAGGAATGAAGAAGAAGAAAGAAGATAAAAGAAAAAAATGCATCCGAGGATAGAACATCAGGAATCAAGAATGAAAACACAAAACATACATTCTACAATATGTGGACACCAAAGAAAACTGGCTCATTTACAGCATCATAAGTGGAAGTGAAGAGCTCTGGCCACATGGACAATCAGTGGTACAGAAAGAATACTAGTGGAAGGTGGGTTTCAGGAAGAGGAGAAAGGGGCTGACCAACAGATGGTGACATAGGACATTAAAGATACCATGGAACAGAAAATACGTAATGCAGGGTCAGATGGTGACAGCTCCCCCAATGTGTCTCCACCTTGCCGTGGTGGGGAAGTTTGCGTGCCACATTGACCCCATGGGCTATGTCGTTGGATGAAAAACTACATATCGGACAGCTTAAGTGATAGGGGCCAGACTAAGCGAGACACAACCTGCTGCTCTGCAGGTAGACTGAGGATGGCAGTCAAAGTTTAAATCAGGCGCACGAAGGCAGAAGTTCTTGGTCCGGACACATACTATAAGGCTCTGTTGAGGGTTGTGGCTGAACGCCTCTAAGCCATAAAACGCTCGGATGTGAAAGTCTGGCCGATACCCACCTACCGAAAAATGGAGGTGAGATACTGAGCACGCTACATGCCCAGTCCAGATACTTGTCCGAAGGCTCTCAGCTGAAGGATATGAGGGGTCCCCGGATGAGAGGGCCTGGCGTCTTTCTCGCTCACCTCTGCACAAAGGTAAGGTGCTGAGCCGGCAGCACATGTAGCCTACCTTGTGAGCGAGTACAAAAAGGTAAAAGAGGTGCCCCAGTCGAATGAAATTGGTTACGAAAACTGTCTGTATCTAACCCACAGAGAGTCTAGACAGAGGTGGAAAAAACGTCTCAATAACATGAAATGGAACGCACGGCTAGTGAATCCATTGCGTGGCCCGAAGTCCAAAGCAAAAGCTTACCTAGTGGATGTCGCCCGCAGACTGACCGTTCCTGGTGTGTACTTGAGCGACCAGTGGCAAGCGAAAGCCCAACACATGGAAGTGAGGAATTAAAGCAGCCATGAACAGGATATGGCAAATCCTCGGGTGAGCCCAGTCTCAGAGCAATATGTACCGGCTCTGCAATTATGGAAGCCTCCTTGGATAGCTGGGAATGCCCATGGTCTGCCCCTGTCTTCCCTAGAGGGTTTATTGTGATGTCGATGACCATTCTACTTTTACCAGCTGAGATGTGGGCGACACCACACACTAACAGTCTAACGTCCCTCGAAACCCCGGGAAGGCTAACCAGTAAAAATGCCTGCTGAAGTCGGATGTGCTGGCCTACGGGTGCAAATAAATCAGGCACAACGCAAAAAACGTCAGAGTGAAATGTCTTTCGTGCTAGGAACAGCTCTGACTACCTAGTTTCTGAATGCCGCTCTTGTTCGGAACAGCTATAACTAGGTAGTTTCCGAATGTTCGTCGTGTCTGGAACAGCTCTGATGGGCACAATGACAAGCACATGTCTGAACCGAAAACTTGCTGAGTGGATCTGCAGAACTTACTGGTTTGTGCAGGAATGGCCCGGGGTGAACAAAATACCCAATATATTGAAGTGAGGAATTAAAGCAGCCATGCGCAGGACGTGATGATTCCCTCGGTGAGCCCAGCACCAGGGCGCTATGTGTCGGCCCTGCAATTATGGAAGCCACCCAGGATGGTGGAAAATGCCATGGACTGTCCTTGCCTTCCTTTGAGGGATGACCGTAAGTCTTCAACCGTGCCAAATTGGCCAGCTGGGTTGTGGACGGTACCGCAAAAGTGAGTCTCCCAGGAATGCTACCTGGTCAAAAAGCACGCTAAAATTCGGATGTGTTGGCCTACAGGTTTTGGCCCAAGGGCGCATAACTTAGACACACCGCAATCACATCTGAAAAAAAAAAAACACTCCGGATGAACGCAAAGAAGAAGAAGAAGATGGTGACATAGGGCATTAAGACACCATGGGACAGAAAATACATAAGGCAGGGGCTGACCAATAGGTGGTGACACAGGACATTAAAGACACCATGGGACAGAAAATACATAAGGCAGGGGCTGACCAATAGATGGTGACACAGGACATTAAAGACACCATGGGACAGAAAATACATAAGGCAGGGGCTGACCAATAGATGGTGACACAGGACATTAAAGACACCATGGGACAGAAAATACATAAGGCAGGGGCTGACCAATAGATGGTGACACAGGACATTAAAGACACCATGAGACAGAAAATACATAAGGCAGGGGCTGACCAATAGATGGTGACACAGGACATTAAAGACACCATGGGACAGAAAATACATAAGGCAGGGGCTGACCAATAGATGGTGACACAGGACATTAAAGACACCATGGGACAGAAAATACATAAGGCAGGGGCTGACCAATAGATGGTGACACAGGACATTAAAGACACCATGGGACAGAAAATATGTAATGCAGGGGATGACCAACAGATGGCTGACATAGGACATCTCACCCAATCACCAAAATCTCAGATTTGAGGTCTTGTCTCAATCATGTCATGTGGTCAATCCACCCTGAATTGATGTGTTTGTTGTCTTTACAGGACGTAGCAACCAACCAAATCATTCACCGGCTGTCTGTGATTTACTGGGCAATTTCACTTCAGTAGTTTGCCATTGCTTTTTGAACAGCCAATGCCTCATACCATCTAAATCAATGTGAAGGTCAGCTTCCAGCAGCTGATTTCAAACTCTCGACTCGGTATGTCAGGGAATTATGGAACTGCCCTTTCCACCATCCACTAAGCCACAGATGCCGTGTCACTGACCTATCCTAGGACAATATTAAACTAACCAGCCTGAAAATATGTTTCTGTTTACAATGTTACCTTTCACACTGGGTTTCTGGCCTTGGAATTTTCCATGTTCCCATAAAATGATATGTGAGTCAAGGCTTCCAGTAATTACACGTCGCGAATCTGGTGACCACTTCAGACATGTAATCTTTGCTGTATGCTGTTCGCCCCAACCGCCGACTACTTCCTGTTTGATCACAAGGTAAGGATAAGAATCTTTAAATAAGACATACGAAGAATAAAGTGTTGTACGTCAGCATGTGTCAACACATGAAGCTAGCTTAGAGTACAGTTATCATATTTGAACTAAATGTAAATGCAATGTGGGTGTATATTAAGTATAACAGCGTGAAGTATATTTAATCGATTCAGTGCTGAAGGATAGGATATCACCAAATGCAACTTCACATTTGGATTTGGACAGAAGGGTGATACATCGCCATACAAGGATTGTCGAGTTATTTGTTTCGGTTCTCGGTATCTTCCGGAATTTTAATGCTATGTACAAGAAAATTTACATTTTAATGCTTGTTAATTTGATTGTGCACCATGTTTTGTCCAAACCTACTTTTCTGTTTGGCACTGAACCAGTTAAAAGTAGTTTTAAGATGTGAAGTATTTGTAAATTATTAATATAAATAAAGATGATTTACATGAAGCATACATAAATGTAAAATAATGTACATTACATTTCTTATCAGACGTACATTGAAAAGTGAAGTATGTGCAAGCTGTAGTGGCTTGGTGGTTGTCTGCCAAGACAGTGGGCCAGGTTCAATCTCCAGCACAGACAAAACGATTTTGTGTGTGACTAACCTTCTGACAGGTGGACTAGTGTGTTACTGTGTTAGACTGACTTTCCACTGGTGGACTAATGCGTTACTGTGTTTAATTGATTTTCCACCAGTGGACAGGTGTGCTACTGTCTTACACTGGTGGATTATTGTTTTATTGTGTTTGACTGACCCTTCCACCGGTGGATTATTCTGTTACAATGTGTGATTAATCTTACTTTGGTGGACTAGCAGATTACTGTATTTGACTAACTTTCCACTGGTTGACCAGTGAGTTATCTGAGTTGAACTTACCTTCCATTCATCAACATTGTATATGAGAAGTTTATTTTTGGATCCAACAGCCAACCAGGCACCATCTGGTGAATATTCTAAGGCTGTAACTTCCTGGGCAGCTTCAGTTTTGGTTTCCGTCAAGGTACCATTTCTTAGGCTGAAGATGTGAATATTAGTTTTCTGTGAAGTTAGGACAGAAAAGTTAAACAATGTTTATATTATCCATATTACAAAATGGCCCTAGAACACAATTAGTGCTATAGTTAGCCAACAAAGTGGTTCAAGGTTCAATCCGCCGCAGTAAAAAACAAAAGTAAGAATCCCTTATCCACACCTTGATGCTATTGGGTATAAAGTACTGGCCCCATATTTTTCAAGAGACCAATCGGCATTCAATGGACAATGTGGAAAATATTATCCTAGCCACCTTTACTTCTCAAGTGACTTCCTAGTACCCAATTTAGGCTGCGTCGAAATGGGAGCCCAGATCAAGGGATTTCCTGGTACCTACTTTAGGCTGCGTCGAGCTGGGAGCCCAGATCAAGTGATTTCCTGGTACCTACTTTAGGCTGCGTCGAGCTGGGAGCCCAGATCAAGTGATTTCCTGGTATCTACTTTAGGCTGCGTCGAGCTGGGAGCCCAGATCAAGTGATTTCCTGGTACCTACTTTAGGCTGCGTCGAGCTGGGAGCCCAGATCAAGTGATTTCCTGGTACCTACTTTAGGCTGTGTGACCTGGGAGCCCAGATCAAGTGATTTCCTGGTACCTACTTTAGGCTGAGTGACCTGGGAGTCCAGATCAATTAAGAAAAAAAAAACTTGTCTTGAAGAGAATTCAAACACATGACCACTGCACTGGCAGGGAAGCATGCTAACCACTTGGCTGTCATGCCCCTCAAACCCCAACTGTGGCTGGTCAACCATGTAAGCTTGTTCACTTAGCAGGTCCTTTGCAGAACGTCGATCTCATCAAGGAACAGTGACTGAGTGACTGGCACTTGGCTTGTCTTGGCAGATAATAGTTTGTAAACTGGAGTTATATCCCTCCTTAGCATAAACCCTGGGCTGAATTTGACTATCTGTTGTCCATGTAGCATGATCCTTCTTTTCGCCTGCCTAGTTTACTCCAGAGGAAAGGTAACACCAATACGCCTGGAACAAGACAAGCTGCCGAATCAGCAAAGCAATGCTCTGTCTGCTTGTTGCAGCTTCCATCCTAGACTAGTTGCTGACTAAGAATTAGGGCCTGGCCCGCTCTGCCATGAAATTTAGTCTTTAGGTTGCATTTCCTCGCACTAGGGTAAGGCTATTGCATTCCTCCGCCAAAGCCATTAGCACAATGTGAGATGTCGGGTTTGGTGAGCTGCGCCCAACATTAGGCACTACCAGAAAGCAGATAGTTTGACTACTGTCATACAGTAGCTCATTCATATCTGACTAAGACTTGACTTTCAAAAGGAATATTATTTAACAATTATATTAAGAATTACGTCGAGACATCTGTTTACCAGAGTCGTTGATGGCAGTTTTACTTCTTTGTCAATCAAAATGGTGAAGGTGAAGAGTCTGCTTCTGCTTTTATAATAAGCTAATCACCAAACAACAAGCTGCCAAAAGAGTTGATAATGAAGTAGGTCAATATCAGCCTATTAAAAGAGGTGTGAGACAGGGATGTGTAATGTCTCCAGATCTTTTTTCCCTGTACAGTGAACATATTTTTAGAAATATAGAAGATATGGAAGGAATCAACATTGGGAGACGATACATCAATAACATTAGATATGCAGATGATACAGTCTTGATTGCAAACTGACTTTGTGTCAGGTCTTAGTCAGATATGACTGAGCTACCGTATAACAGTAGACGGTACTACCTGCTTTCTGTTAGCGCCGAACGTTGGGCGGCGCTTACCAAACCCGACACCCCACATTGTGCCAACAGCTTCGGGCGGAAGAGCGCAATTGGGAGGGTACAAGCCTTACCCTGGTGCGAGGAAATGCAACCTAAAGACAAAGTGTCATGGCAGGGCAGACCAGGCCCTAAGCCTTGGTTGGCGGCTGGTCTAGGATCGAAGCTCCGACAGGCGGACAATTAGAGCATTGCTTTTCTGATCCGGCAGCTTCTGCAGCTTGTCTTGTTCCAGATGTAGAGGTGTTACCTTTCCTCTGGAGTGAACTAGGCAGGCCGAGAGAGGGATCATGCTGCATGGGCAACACATGATCTCTATATTTTAGCCCAGGCTTTGTGCTATGGGGAGGCAATAACTCCATCCCATACAAACTATTGTCTGTCAAGACGGCAAGGTGCCAATGATGATGATTGCAAACAATGAACAGGACCTGCAAAATATAGTAGATGCGGTTGTTGCACACAGTGAACAACTAGGATTAGAACTAAATATTCAGAAGACACAGATTATGGTCGTCACTGGGAAGAAGGAAATACCACAATGTGATATACAAGTATATGCGCATATTCTTAAGCAAGTGAATCGATACAGTTATCTCGACACAGTCATAACATCTGATGGGAGTTGCCTTGAAGAGATTAGAACAAGAATTACCACTGCAAAGGTAGCCTTTTGCAAGATGAAAAACATACTAACCAATAAAAAGATATCAATTGAAACGAGAAAAAGAGTGTTGAATGCTACATAGAACCTATACTTTTGTATGGATGTGAAGCATGGACAATAAGCAGTCAAGCTGAAAAACAGCCAATGGCTGTGGAAATGTGGTTTCTGAGGAAAATGAAAAGAATACCATGGACAGACAAAAAAACCAATGAACAAGTCCTTCAAGAATCAAATGAAGATCGTAAACTGATTAGAGTCATTAGACGTAGACAGTCAAAATATTTTGGGCATGTTATGAGAAGAAGTGACTTGGAGAACTTGGTGACGACTGGCAAGATCGAAGGGAAGAGACCAAGGGGATGACCGAGAAGTAAATGCCTGGATGGCTTGGCCACGTGGTATGGTCGAGACAGGAACATGGAGCTGATCCACGACTCTGGTGATCAAGTGAGATGGCAGAACATGATCGCCCACGCTTATCGACATGGCACATGATGGATGGATGGAATCACCAAACAGCTACCAGAATCCAAGGCAGGCAATTTTTCCCCACTCCTGTCACAGGCAGACAGTGACCAAAAGGTGGTATACTGCTTGTGTTCAAATGTATTGAGCAATGTCTTTCCTTTAGGACCACATAGCAATGTAGGAGTTAGTGCAACCTGGGCAAGGAACTCTCTGCATATCTATTACCCAACCAAAACAGATACTTCCCTCCCTCTCTACAGAGACCGTCACATCACAATTTGAGTCACCTTTCTTTCTCACATTTGATCCTCTTCTGTATCACAATCTGATTTACCTTCCCTTTGCTTTTGGTGATTTTGTTTTTTGCTTTTTTGGGAGTCTCTGTGGCGAAGTGGTCAAGCCGTTTGACTCGTGCTCCGAAGGTTGTAGGTTTGATTCTGGGCCGCACCCTTCGGTTTACGAGTTAAATGTTTCAGAGACTCCTGTGGGTCGTCGCTAAAAGCTACGGAGTTCGTGCTTTGTGCGACGCTTTCCGTGCTGCGGAAAGAGACTGAGCCATATGGGATAAAACCCGGCGCAATGAAGTCGACCCTGTCGACTTTTAAGCGACTTTTTAAAAGTGTTTTGCTTTCCCCTCAAAAACAAACATCTGAGCCTCCTTCCCATCATACATTTCATTTTCCTTACTACCGCACAGCTCTGACCCCCGCGCCCCCCTTCCCACCACAGCCACAATAAGTCTTACCGAACCAACGGCTACTTCAGCCCCACCGGGTCTGATGCTGACACTGAGACTCTCAAACTTCACAGGCAGGGTGGACAGTTTACGGCCAGGGGCTTCCAGTACAACAACCTGCAAGTCAAACAGCAGATGTGAAAATCTGGCAAACCAATAGAGAATCACTTTTAACTTCAAGTGTTAAATCAGCGAGAGACACAAAGAAAAATAACAGAATGCACAAGTCAGACTAAACAAGTATTGAAGAAAACACAAATTTAAAAAAAAATGAAACGTTTATTAATGAAACTAAGAATGCTAATTTACTATAAATGTATGTGTTTTAATAAACAAAAAATTAACGATTAGAATATATATATATATATATATATATATATATATATATATATATATATATATATATATATATATATATATATATATATATATATAAGTACCTATGAGGTGTAGATGAAAAAATTTGAAAAAGGGCAATTATTTTTTAAGCCACATAAGAAGAAAACAACAGAGCAAGCTAGGAGTTCACAAACACAGCCACAATACAATTTTATTGACAATACTTTACATTATAGGATGTATAGCTGAAAAAATAATTCTTTGATTTTTTGCTGAAATTATTCATTTATGTTGAGTAAAACACGTTTCTTATTAGTTGATTAAACCATGGAAGATGGACAAATGTTGAGGAGAAGACATTGAAGAAATAAACTGATATCATCATCATCAAGTGACTTGCCAGTGGTATTAAGCCTCACACAATCTTGCAATCTCCAACAGCATGAAACCAATTTGTGTGCTAACACCATTACAATAAGTGGCACCTTGCTGTCTTTACAGAAGAAAGTATGTGGATTGGAACTAAAGCTAGAATTCCATCGCATCTGCCTGTGCATGGATTCAGAGAACATGTGTTGCCCATGCAGCATGATCCCTCTTTCGGCCTTGCCGTGTTTTCTCCAGAGGAAAGGATAACCAGTACGTCAGGAACAAGGTAGGCTGCAGATGCTGCTGGCACAGCATCAAACCTCCAAGAGCAGGAGGTGGGTAGCGGCCAGGCCCTCATATCTGGGGGAATTGACTTAGAGGCGTTCAGCCATATCCCTCAGCTGAGTGCCTCAAAACAAGTGTCTGGACCTATATGAGCGTGTACATCTGTCAATCGTAAGTGTCTGGACCTGTGTAAGCGTGTACTACTGTCAAGACTCCCCACCTGACACTGTCTTCAGTGCGGATCACATTACCAGAGAGATACTGCCCCCCCAATAGATCCTTGTTAAAGGGTTTAAATGTACTCATCCCAATTACGGGGCCTCGATAGAGTCCCGTATTGTTATTTTTCGTCACTACTTCCCCGTGCTGGGAGTGGGTAAGTTGGGCGCCTGAGGTCACGACAAAAGGCCATCGAGAATCTTCTCTTGCTGTCTTCCTTGATCTCTATTTCCACAAATCTTATGAGTTATCAAAACATGTTCCAGTTTTTCTCTTCTCATAATGTGACCAAAAAAAAAAGATGACCGATTCTTGCTGTTTGTGATAAGTTGTCTGTTTCTTTGTCTCTTTCAAAACAATTTTTTTAAAAGTTGCATATCCTTTACAGGATGCTGCAGTCAACACCAGCATTTTACTGCCGTTGTTGATGTCTTGGCAAGATTTACTTTCAGCAGTTTGCCATTGCTTTCTGAACGACCGGCTCCCACACCAACACGTTAAAACCAGCGCGACACGGTCTGCTGCCAAATCGGTCACCGCTGTGATTCAAACTTGGGTAAAAGGCATTACAAATTGTGCCCAGAACACCATCGCCACGGAGACTGGCTTCAAAACATTAAGATTAGTTATTTTCGCTGTCCAAGGAATTTTCAGCAAGCTTCTGTAAAACCACATCTCTGAAGTATCAAGGGATGTCTTTTTCTTGTTTAATGACTGCCTAGGATTCACAATCAAATGTTAAAACTGGTTCTGTCTAACATGCAAGAATTGTTTTTCTAACCTCCAGTTAAGTGATATAAATTGATGGCATTTATAAATGCCGGCTCAGAATATCCTGAAAGTAACTGGGATTCAGGCGAGGCTGTGAAATACTCACTCAACAAGGCAGAAATGAACTTGTCTCAATGTTTCTCAAACACAAGTACCCTAGAATAACATAATGGGCTGCAAAAATTAATAAATGCCAGATGAAAATACATAAGGGGCAGAAATATAACGCACTGAAGAAAACAACAGATGTGAAATGGAAACATAAAAACAGAGTAAGCAAAATGAAAAAGGTGACGAACGAACAAACAAACAAACTTTATTTTCAAAGGGTTAAGAATTGGGCACGCAGGCCCGTCGAACATTCTGCCCTTCTATCACTCTCTTTCATACATTATTTCATACACACATCATTCAAGACTAACAGACAACAGCAACAATATAAAAGATATGCATTATAAAGGCAAGACAAAACAAAACAAGGGGCAACAATAAAAGGACTGTAGACAAGAGTTGTAGAAACTGGTCGAAGGCTTGTTTGCAACTTACTGGCATGAACCTACACAAGAAATAAATATATAAACATATAATACTGTAAATTTATTTCAATCTCTGACTGCCGAGAGAACAGACATTTAAAACAGAAAATGAAAACAAGTTCTTACATGATGGATGCAGGCGACAACAGTAACCCCATTCTTGCTGTCAACAGATTTAGGTTGAGAGTCCAGCTTGAGAGCTTGTCCACTGCAAGATTTTATACAAGTAAAGGCATATTGAGGTTATGGTGAATAAATAATGTAAGTGACAGATGAATAATATGGAGAGGCCATGGAGAGAGCTACAGGAGACACTCAACTACAGGAGGGCTTGCAATGAGTTGGCTACGGTACGTCCATGCTCCACGGGCAGATAACAGACAGAAGAAACAGTTAAGTTTGTTGGTGTAAACAACATGGTCTGGCTTGCATCTAACCTTGCCAGGGTCGATAAAACATTATTAATTTCTAGAACTTAACAAGAAAAAGAATAGCTCACTAGGAAAACAGAAAACATAAATATGAAACTAGAAACATGAAATTATAACACTGCTACTGGTAATATGCATGAAAATAATTTATTTCTAGGCCATTTTTATTCAATAAATATATAACTAAAAAAGTTAAGTATGCAATAAATACTTAGTAATGAAATTTAAAAAAAATATGTAATAGCTTTTCTACCAAAATTAAAGTTGCATTCTATTCAGTAAAGACTTAAAACTATGGAAGACTACAAAAACATGTTCTTAATTATTTATTACTGTACCGGCAATTGTTTTGCATCTTCATGAGACCACTGCACTTACCTGTATTCCAATGAAGACGTTGGTGTAAATCGAACTGTATCATCCATGGCCACAGAGATCAGGTAGCCTTTATCTAGCACCATGTCTGCAACCTGATTCGTATGGCCCTTGCCCTTAAAACTGTCACTTGCATTGGTGGCAATATCCCAGCTGACTTGTGTTTGTTAAAGTCATGTTTTTTTATGTTTTTCTACACAAATGCGATTGTTAAAGATTAAACAATAGTAGATGCCAAAGGTGTTACACCATTATCAGATTTTGTTTTAGTCTTCTCCATGTTTCTGATCCATATGGCAGTAATGAATTAACATTAGAGTTAAATATTCTAAGTTTGATACTATAAGGGTCATTCATTTGAAACCCATTCCAATGACTTTATTACAAAAGCATGTAAGAAACAATAACAGTTGTGGTAGAATTAAACAAAGCATTCATTTTGAATGAATTATGCACCATGGGTTGGTCAGAAGAAGTCGCCGTAGGCATTCAGGCAAGCGTCCCATTGCCTAGGTAGGCGGCGAATGCCGTCCGCCATGCATTCCTCTATTTGGTGGTCGGTCAACATCCGTGGCACCCACTGGAACACACCTTCCAATATTGCAGTTTCTTACGAACAACCTGTTGAATTGTCCCAATTGACACATCAAATTCTTTCGCTAGCGAACGTATGCCTCGACAACGGTTCATCTGTACTGCTGCATCAATTATGGCGATGGTTTTTTTCTGTTGCAACAATATGCGCTTGACCCGGCCGTCGAAGATCTGTTGTGAACTGACATCCTTTCAGAAACATTCGTGCCAAGTCTGTCACTGTTGTCTTCGACACACATTTGTCACCGTAAGCTGCCTGCATTCTTCGATGAATGTCCACTGGTCGACATCCTTCAAATGAAAGAAACTAAATCACTGCTCTTTGAGCTTCTGTGGGCGAATTTTGGATCAACCTGGCCATTTTCTCAACTGTCAGAACAGAACCTATGCATCATGGGATGATAAGCACTTGCTCTTTCATTCATTGGTCAGTACTTACTTATCACATGACTATGACATGATCATGTTCAATGTATGCAATTACGCACGGTGCGGTACGAACGGATTTTAAATGAATAAAATAAAACAATTACTAATCATCTACAAACATTAACTGGTTCTAGCACAGAATAGAATGACTAAAATGATATGACAGAACCATTAATGCATAGCTTAGGGAGAGTACTAGACAATGAATCAAGAGGTGAGGAAAGGATGCTGGCATCAGATAGGACACACACTAAAGAGAAAACTTGATAATAGTGAAACTAGAAAGTCCTTTCTTTGGAATACACAATTCAATACAATTCAATTCAACTTTATTTTAAAAGGGTCACAAATTGGGCACGCAGGCCCATCTTACATTCGGCCCTTCCAATCACTCATCTTTCGATCATCAATAGTGCACTATACATTCACATAGGAAGAAAAACAAAACATTGTCAAATGAATGTTGTAAACATAAACAATGCAAATTACCATGTTATGAGGCACAACTACTACCCACCCACGCATCACCCCACCCACACCCCCAGGGACACATACATACCCCACCAACCGACCCATCCCCCTCCCACACACACATCCCACCCTAATCCACATACATCCCCCACCCACACCCATCCCCCACCAACCCACACATCCATCATCCACTCACACATCCCCAACCCATATACACACATCCCCACCAACACACATCTCCCTACCCACCTATACATCCCTAATCCACTCACACACACCCCACCACCCACAAATTCCCTAACCCACATTTCTCACTACATACATATTCCCCACCCACACATATCCCCCACCCACACATCCCACATCATATCCCAACTTACACACCATACACATATCTCCCACCCACATACCACACAATATCCCTCACCCACACATATATACTCACCCACCCACCACGCACATTCCCCCATCCACACACACTTCCCCCACCAACACACCACACATCTCCCTACCACACACACACTTCCCCCACCCATCCACCAACCCACACACACTCATTCACCCACACACCCCAACCACCAATCCCCTAACCACACATCTCTCGATCACACATACCCCCACCCACTCACACATCCCGCTCTGACCCACACACATCTCTCACCCACCTACACATCCCTCAGCCATGCACACACCCATCCACCAACCCACACACACTCACTCACACCCCCCCCCCCCATCCCCTAACCACACATCTATTGATCATACATACCCCCACCCACACACATCCCCCACCACTCACACATCCTGCTCCGACCCACACATCCCTCAGCCACGCACACACCCCCACATTCCCCCCAACCACACACACATATCCCCCACCCATACACACATTCCCTGCACCTGTCACACACATCTCCCACCCACCACAAACATACCCCTATCCACACACACACATCCCCCACCCACAATCTCCAACCCACACACTTCTCCACACCCATCCTTACATCCCTAATCCACACACACACACATCTCCAATCCACACACCCTGCCATCCACACACACTTCCCTCCAACCATCCACACATCCCCACCCACCCACACACACCCCACCCATACACACATCCCCTGCACCCATTCATCCTACACCCATACACACATCCCCCGCACCCATCCCACACACACATCCTACACCCATACACACAGATGTGTGTATCTCAACTAAGATGTGGGGAAAGACATGGGAGAAACTACAGGAGACAGCAAAGGACAAGAAGCCTTGGAGTGAGAGGGTTGAGGCTTATAACCCATTTGAGAAACAGACAGCAGCAGAAGAAGAGAATGAAGTGAACAAAGATGATGACATAGGAACATTTTACAAGGCCTACCCTATCCGTCTATGAGGGGAAGTCAATAAGTAAGTCACAAATGGCTGTAGAAAAATAACTAAATATGATAACTTGAAACCAGTTTATTTTTATACATAAATTGTCACTTTATTTCTCCACATAATTTCAACCTAAACTGATGCACTTATCCCATCGTTTTATCATTCCTCCCAAACCAACAGCATAAAACTGTGTGCTCTGTTTTCTAAACCACGTTTTCACTTCACATTCAACTTTGACGTCATTCGTGAAATGTCTCCCGCCAAGGTGGGTTTTCAGTGGACCAAAAAGGTGGAAATCGTTAGGGACTAAGTCGGGGCTGTAAGGTGGATGTTCCAGGACTTCCCACCTTAGTTGGTTAATTTTCTCCTGAGTTAATCGAGCCGCATGTGGTCTGGCATTGTCATGAAGAAGCAACACTCCTCTAATCAGCAGTCCTGCTCGTTTTCTTTGAACTGCATCATGAAGCATCAATAGAACTTCACAGTACGATTCAGAATTCTCATTGTTACCTTTCTTCTTGAAATTGGTTAAAAGCACGCCTTGACAATCCCAGAACACTGTCAGCATAACCTTCCCTGCTGATGGTGCAACCTTGAATTTTTGGACACAAGGCGAAGAAGGATGTTTCCATTGCACTGAAGCATGCGATTCAGGCTGGTAGTGATGCACCCATGATTCATCCCCAGTAACAATCCTGTTCAGCATGTCTTCTCCTTCATCTTCGTATCGACAGAGATGATGCAAGGAAAGGCCAAATCAGTTCATTTTGTGTTCCTCCTTCAATTGTCTGGGTACCCACCTTAAGTACACTTTCTTAAATTTCAATCGATCATGCATTATGCTGTATGCTGAACCATGTGAGCACCCTATTGCAGATGCTACAGTCTATCGTTACTCGCATGTCACCTCTAATCATCTCCTCCACCCGCTGCACGGATGCTTCTGTTGCAATCTCAACAGGACGAGCAGTTCGGATTTCATCAACAATTTTAGAGCGTCCTTGAGAAATTGTTTCTACCTAGCTATGCACCGCTTTACGGGACAAACATTTGTCAGCATAAACAGGAAGCATTTCCGTAAGAATGAAATTTGCAGGCAGTCTTTTGCCCACAAAAAACGCACAACAGAACGTTGCTCTATGGTTGTGCACTCTGTAAGTAGAGTCACCATTTTGTTTATGCACTGTGTATGCGCATGAGACACCTAGCGCCACCTGATGAACGGGAATATAAAGTTCGATGTTGCTATCATCTAATGACACCTGTAGAAAACACCAACGACATTTACCTGCCATCCCACAGAACTGTGTGACTTACTTATTGACTCACCCTAGTACGATAGGATACTAGAGAAAATAAAATTACTGTACATTAAATGGATGCTATTATAAGTTGATAAATTTAAATACCTAGGGGCAATTGTAAGATCAGATGGAAGAAGCACGACAGAGATTAAGGACAGAATAGGGTAAGCAAAAGCTGCATTTCAGAAAATTAAAAGTAGCTTATGCAATGAGTCACTATTATCGAATGTAAGTGAGTGCTAAAATGTTTTTTTGTATGCAGTGAATCATGTAGTGTAAAAGAACAAATTAGGAAGAGATTAGAAGCAACAGAGATGTGGTTCCTTAGACATTAGCTGCAAATATTTTGGACTGCCAGAGTCATTAAGAATGATTGTCTGGGAGAGTCTAATGAAACCAGAACATTATATACAATTATAAGAAAGAGACAAACAGCATTCTTTGGTCACGTGCTGAAAAGAGAGACACTGGAGGACATTGCAACAACTGCAAAGATCAATGGGAAAAGAGGCAAAGGCAGACCACGAGAAATGATGCTAGGTGGACTGAGATGGCATAGAGGAATATCATTAGCAGAGTTGATGCAGAAAACTAAGGACTAAGATCTATGGACAGACATGATCGCCTACACCAGGGCATATGATGATGTCACATTTTCTCTCACATTTTATAAATAGTCTATTCCTGTGTGTGTGTGTGTGTGTGTTGTATTCTGAAAGATTTTCCTTCACTGCTTGTTACAGCTGAGCCCCCTGGAATGTTTCACCACTGGGGTGTCTGACTAATGTCCTTGCGCAGTCTCCGTGAAAAAGTGGTCAAGCTCATGATCTAAAGGTTATGGGTTCGTTTTTGGACTGCCCTGTTCAGACCATGAGTAGAAATCTGTCTGGAGACCCCTGGGTCATCTTTAAAGCTATGGACTCCATGCTGATGTGATGCTCTCAGCAGGCAGCTTGCCATTCTGCAGAGAGAGGCCGAGCCAGAAGGGGTAAAACCTAGTGCAATGAAGTCATTCGTCTCACCTTTAACCTTTTTATAGTGCCCATTCAAAATCTTCTCAATGCAGTGTCATCAAATATTTTCCTGCTTTCGATCTATTCACGAAAGGAAAAGACAGAGAGAAAGGGTACAGGTCATCTCATCTCAAAATATGTAACTTACATTAAATCCTTCCACAACCTCTTGGCAGTACCTGCTATATGATGATCCCGACCTCCCTTACCCAACAAGAACCAAACCCGTATCTATAAACTAAACCTTGACAAGGATACCGATGAGACCATCACTGCCGGCGGTGTAGAATCCGGAGCCATCATCCCTGGCAGCCACCGTCATGATTGGTTTGTTATGACCCTGGAATAGATCAGTTCATTTTTCAATGCCTATTTAACTGTGTGTTTACACTATACACAACAGAAATGCATGGCGCAATAAGAACAGGGCATGTAGAAGGTCAGCTGAACAAGAAAACATTCACAAAAAATAATAGGATGTTTTGGTGACAAGCCTTCATCAGCAAACAAATCCAAACAACTGCAAAAACACTATGACAACTTCATTAATACATTTATTACGTGTCAATCACTTTTAGGGTCACTGATTCCGTCTGTTGTGATTATTTATTTGTGTTTTCTGATGAAGGCTTATTGTTACTCCAACATTCTCCATGTTTTGTGATTGTGACTTTTTACACTTCATGTGTTTCCTATTATTCCTTGTATTATCATACCTTTATTGTGGTTAATGCCCATCTGATTTATGTTTGCACAAAAGAGAAAGGCAACCAAGTTTTCAAGTACTGTCAAAAGCTGCTAAATTGTTAAAGTTCATAATTGTAGGACAACTTTGGAAATTTAGTTCAAATATAATTAGCCCTATCATTATCATCAAAACATACAAACAGAAATATAACTAAGCATTAACCCTTTACCGGGCAAATCGTCCAAATGCGTCTTTACCCTGGAACGGGCAAACTGTCTGAATGCGTCCAAGCTACTACTAGCATGGTAAAAACACGATCTCGTGGCTTTTTCGGAGATTTCCGATTGTCTACTTTCAGTTTCACTGATAGCTTGACAACGTGGCCGCCATTTGCAAGCGTGTACTATGAATTTGAATGGATTTTTTAAATAGTTTTCGGGGTTTTTACGCTTAGTTTTTCAAAATGGATTTCGATGATTCTTCAAGTGATAGTTGAGATTTCGCTGGGTTCAATTTAAGTGACATTTAAGATTAGTTTGCATCTAGTCCTTGCCTCATAATCAATAAATATTATTTTCACATCAGGTTTGCACTAATTTATCAATAAATACCATCAATATGCTAAATTCTAGTCTTTGATTGTATGGGCAGCTTGCCCTCTTGACAGACGATAGTTATCGTACTTTAAAAAAAAAGGCATAATAAACTCTCCATATCAGCAAAGTAATGCTCTAAATGTCCGCTTGTTCGAGCTTCCATCCTAGACCAGTTGCAGACCGAGGCTTAGGGCTTGGTCTGCCCTGTCATGACATTTAGTCTCGAGGTTGCATTTCCTACACTAAGATAGGCTTATACCTTCACAATTACGCTCCTCCGCCCAAAGCTGATTAGGACATGACTAAAGCCTTTAATTAATAGTAGCCAATATGTAACAATAATTACAATGTTCACCAGGGAGAAGGGAAATGTTCTTACCTTGATGACTCTACTGGGATGACTTGGGCTGGCGGGGTCAAGGTAGTTGATATAACCAGACAAAGAAACTGTGATAATGTGGTCTCCTTGCCACAGACATCCAACCTGCATGTCAGTCACATCCTTGCCTAACACAAATTCACTGGGGGAGAAGACAGAACACACTCGTTTGCTTTTCTTTGCCTTACATATCTCTATCAAGTTTACATATGACTTCTTATTCACTAAAACATATGTTATATCAAGTTCATTTTCTCATTCTACATTTCACTGACTTTAACCCGTCCTGTAGAGATGTTACATGATCCCACTCTGTTCTAGTGATTACTTGAACTTCTTCGGGGCTCTGTTGTCATTAGGAGGCAGCAAATTCAAATCATGTTGTACTGACACTAAAGCTTTGAAATGTTCTCTCTGGGCTGACAATGAAATACCTAAAGCCTGTGCAGGAAACATCACCACCCTAGGTTAAATCCCAGGCAGCCCGCATGTGCAAGAAACATTACCACCCTAGGTTAAATCCCAGACAGCCCGCATGTGCAAGAAACATTACCACCCTAGGTTAAATCCCAGACAGCCCGCATGTGCAAGAAACATCACCACCCTAGGTTTAATCCCAGGCAGCCCGCATGTGCTGTGCTGAATCATGACCTGGTGACATCCACATGTCCCTCCACAGATATGAAGTTCATGTATCGGTCTTGAACACCCCACTGGTTTCTGAGCTTGGAGGGGAGTAGGAGAGCTCTGCAACATAGCCCTCATAAATATAATATTTTGGTACGAGGCTGAGAGAAAAGTCTTAACACCAATGCCTTTCCAATAAATGTTAGCCCTTTCCCTTTTCTGTTTAGGGCATGGACAACCTGAATGCCTGTGCTTCAGAGATGAAACCTAGACAGTCTTCAAGAGGACTCACAGCCAACAAACCAGCCATGAACTGGTCAAAACAGACTCAACAATACCAAACTAGATCACACAAATGATTACAGCTCTAGCTCACCTGAACGATTTTGATATCAGACATCATATAGATATACTTACGTTTCAACTGATTTAGAGTCAAGATTCCAGATTTTTGCAGTTTTGTCCCCAGACACAGTCAAAAGCTTCTTGCCATCAGAACTGAAACATATCTGTGGAAATCCCAAGTTATAAATATAAATGTACACATCATCATTTGCCACATCAATATGTGTAGGCAGTCATGGCTTTTACCATCTCAGAATAGTCAGACCAGGTCTGTGTTATTGTTTTGATTAAGCCATGTGGCTAAACCATCTAGGTATTTATCTCTTTACTTTTCCCTTGCTCGTTTGCCAGTTGTCACTAAGTTTTCAAGATTATTTCTCCTCATAACATGCCTGAAAAAGCTTAACTATCTACTTCTAATTTCAATCAATCAATCATGTGCCATGCCGGAAAGCGTGGGCGGCCATGACTCGCCATTTCACTCGATCACCAGTGTTGTGGATCTTGCGATGATCAGTCTTTAAGCGAATCATGATATAATAAGCACTTTTAAAGAGGTAGTTTGCCGTTGCTTTCCTCTATGGCAGTGACCGTACTGGTCGGAGACCGCAGCCATTGACTCAAGAAGAGTTCCTCTGCCTGCCGTCGTGAAACTCGAGACCATGACCAACAAATATCTGTCGGCTGCCCTCAAAATTTCATCCACCACCTGCCTTCCGTGGCTTCTTTTGAAAACTTCCAATAAAAGAACACGGTTCTAATTTCTCTAATCAATTTATGGTCTCCCATGTTTCTTGAAGGAAACGCCTAATTAATTTTCTGTCTATCCATAAATGTACTAAAGCTGTTAATTGTTGCACATAAAAAAAGTCCAAGAACACTAACTATATTTCCTAAGTGAAACAATAACATTATAACTAAAACATGTCAAAGGTGTGAATATGTTGTCACAGTTTGTAACACTGCTGAGGTAACATTACTGTGTTGTGTAGGAAGTAAGAAAGCTAAGCAAAGCAAAATAAAATTTTCCACAAAACAAGGGAGATCACACAGAAAGAAAGATGTATTAATCAGATACGTTGGCAAAGTGATACATAGATTAGGAAGGTCACATTGAACCAATTGAAACAGTTGTAGAATAAAAAGTTAACAGCATAGACACAATACTGTTTGAATGTAGCTGACTGTTGTACAGCTAAAAGTTTATGGGTATTCAAAGTATGTGATATTTGTAGGTTTGATTTTAAGTTTACATTTGTTAGTATGCTAAGGAGCATAGCATTCAAAGTTTGACTTAAATTTTACATATAAAAATTGAAGAACCTATTCACTGTTACAATGCACTTCAACAGGAAAACCTACAATATGTAACTGTTACAGAACCATCTAGCAAAAATATATCATCAGCATCATGTGCCATCATATTTGCAATCATAAGGTAAAGCATGCTAAAACAATCCTACACATAGATGCAACCACAATGCCTGCCACAGCAACTTTCTGCTAAGTGGTTATGAAACCAAATGGTACAAGCTCACATACTGGTGGTATTCACTGATATTTTACACAATAATGGCCTTTTGTTTTTTGCAGTTGCTCATTTTGAACTAAGCTTAGTCCATACACATGCAACTACTCCTAGTGTACTGAACTGATATTTGCCTGTGGATTAGCTTTCCCTATTACCAGTGCCCCTCGTCATCAGGCAAACCCACTCTGACTTCTGAGGCACTTGTAATTTACATCCTCAAGTCAAGGATGAGACATTTATCTTGTGTGTCTGTCTTTCTTCTTCTTCAGCGTTCCGAGCCATTGAGGTTCTTTGCTGCAGATACAATCCGTCTCCATTCGTCTCTCTGGTTGACCTTCTCTTGCCAATCGTTGATTTCAAGTGCTTGTAGGTCTGTATATATATTATCTCTCCACCGTCTTCTTGGTCTACCTCGGGGTCTACACGGTCATTTATTTCCTGAGTGTAAGCGAGTTTTGTTTCCCTATTATCTTCCATTCTTTCTATATGCCCCAGCCATTGTAGTCTATTAGCCTTCATAATACCAGTGATTAGTGGGGACTTAAACAGATCATAAATGTCTTTGTTACTTCTTCTTTTCCACTCTCCACTTTGTGTATCCCTAATGGGTCCAAAGATGCGTCTTAAAACTTTGTTTTCAAAGGTTTGTAGCAAGGCTTCGTCCCCTTTCGTTGTACTCCAGGTTTCAGAGCCATACAGCACAACTGGTCTGATCAGTGTGTCTGTAACTTTCAATATTTCTGTTGCAGAGCCATACAGCACAACTGGTCTGATCAGTGTGTCTGTAGCTTTCAATATTTCTGTTGCAGAGCCATACAGCACAACTGGTCTGATCAGTGTGTCTGTAACTTTCAATATTTCTGTTGCAGAGCCATACAGCACAACTGGTCTGATCAGTGTGTCTGTAACTTTCAATATTTCTATTCCAGAGCCATACAGCACAACTGATCTGATCAGTGTGTCTGTAACTTTCAATATTTCTGTTGCAGAGCCATACAGCACAACTGATCTGATCAGTGTGTCTGTAACTTTCAATATTTCTGTTGCAGAGCCATACAGCACAACTGATCTGATCAGTGTGTCTGTAACTTTCAATATTTCTGTTGCAGAGCCATACAGCACAACTGATCTGATCAGTGTGTCTGTAACTTTCAATATTTCTGTTGTCCTTTGACACCTGCTTTCTTTTGTCTTTCAAGAGTGTCAACCAAAATGTATAACTCTAGTGATATTTAGGAAACACTTTGTTAAATATAATCTAATAATGTTTAGGAAACACTTTGCTAACTACAAATTTAGCAATGTTTTGGAAATACTTTTTTAAATGTATATAAGCTAATATTTAGGAAACGTTTTATTAGTGTCTAAGTTCATAATTTTTTATCTCATAAAGTTTAGTTTAGTCGATGGACCAACATCATGGCACATGGGTGCAACCCATAAGTGCTCCGTTCTCCTCCTAACTCAAGCCTGAGTCTGGAGAAAGTCAGCTCAGTGCACGAACTCCGTAGCACCGGCAAGGATTCTGAAATACTTTGGGTAGATTTTTAACTCGAAATTTTGCCCGGGCAGCGCCATTAGGCTACTATTTTTTGATTTCCAACTGCCAAGGGATTTTTTTTACGTGCGCAACAATACACATGGGCGTCCGATCTCACTACCCAGAGACCAGGGGACATTTTATTACTAGAAGTCCACGAGAAAAAATCCGGGTCATCACCGGGGCTTGAACCCAGGACCTCCAGCACTCGAGGCGGACACCATACCTCGAGACCACGCAGCCCCCCCCCCCCCCCCCCCCCCCCCCCCGTATCTCATAAAATTGTGGACTATAAGATGAAAAATAGAAACTACAGTAAGGGATTGGAAGATAACATCAAGATTTGAATAAACATAAATCTTTATGAATGCACATCCATGAGGAACAGAAAAACATAAAGATTTGAATGAACATAAATCTTTATGAATGCACATCCATGAGGAACAGAAAGTGTTGGAGATCCACTGAAGCTTATCTTCACTGTGAAGATGGCACGTAATTGATTAACAGTTTGAATATAAACAACGTAACCAAGGCAGATACTTTTACAACTTATTTACAAGACAGCCACTTGTAAAAGAAGGAAATCAAGTCTGGGGGCTTTAATCTATGATAGCTTCAGAGTTCAGATAAAGGCTTTGCTAAACACAAACATATTTAAAGTCAGAAAAGTCTAATACTACATTAAATAAAATAAATTATACTCAATATAACATACATGCAATAACAAGTAAAAACATCATACTCAATATAACATACATGGAATAAAAAGTAAAAACATCATACTCAATATAACCTACATGCAATAAAATATTTTTAAAAATCACTCACAGAATAGATTCCTCCAGCATGAGCTTTTGGGGCTCCAAGTTCTCCAATGAGATCTGATGTCTTGCCATCATACACAAAGAGCTTTTAGGAAAGAAGATAATGCTTATGAAATAAAAATGTCACCAAATAATACAGCAGCAATGTATATGAAATGGTTAGTCACGTCATAGTCAGCCATGACTGAGCTAACGTTACAGTAGACAGTACTACCTGCTTTCTGTTGGTGCTATATATTGGTCGGCGCTCACCAAACCCGACACCCCACACTGTGCCAACGACTTTGGGCGGAGGAGAGCAATTGGAAGGGTACAAGCCTTACCAGGGGGAGAGGAAATGCAACCTAAAGACTAAATGTCATGGCAGGGCAGACCGGGCCCTAAGCCTTGGTCAGCAACTGGTCTAGGATAGAAGCTCCGACAAGTGGATAGAGCATAGCTTTGCTGATCTGGCAGCTTCTGCAGCTTGTCTTGTTCCAGACCTTTCCTAGTAAGCTAGGAAGGCTGAGGGAGGGATCATACTGCAAGGGCAACACATAGTCTCAACAATTCAACCCAGGCTTTGTGCTATGGAGAGGTATAACTCCAGTTTACAAACTATTATCTATCAAGGCAACAAGGTGCCAGTCATTTGAAATGATAGATCTAGAACAACCTAAATAGGACACTCAGGAGCAGGTGGCCAAGGAGTAATGACACAGGTCTCATATCAGCTGACTTATGTTCTCATTCACCAGTAAGGCAAGAGATTTTCTGTCATCTATCAAAATTGCAATGTTTAATGTTACGTCTAAACACTTCATGCTGACTACTTGGGCCATTGTCTTTAATTCCTGAGTTCTCCCAACATACTTCAGCATTAGATATTTTAGTTGTCATACACTAATGCATTAAACTAAACTCACTTATGGCTGGTCACAAGAATTAGATTTTAAAATTCATAGGCGAAAGACAAAGATAATTAAAATAAACAAGCAAATGATAACGTCTTCCTTGGTGAATCTTCACTTCAAGAGGTGGAATCGTACACCTGTTTAGGTAATAATGTAGACAAAGATGGGGGAACAGACATACAAAACAATCTTATCCAAGAAACTAAACACCTTAAATTACATTCAGCAACTTATGCAACAATCTCATCTAAGAAACTAAACAGTTCATATAATATTTAGTAATATATGCAACAAACTCATCTAATAAACTAAACATTTCACATACTGTCCAGTAACCTATGGAACAAACTCATCTAAGAAACCAAACATTTCATATAACATTCAGTAACCTAAATAACATACTCATCTAAAGACACTAAACATTTTATACATCATTCAGCAAACTCATGTAAGAAAGCAGACACTTTACATAAAACAACAAAATATTTTGATTGATTGACTGATTGATTGATTTAGGAACCAACATCACAGCATTCGGGGCATTCCCATAAGTGCTCCATCCCCATCCACAGCAGCCAGCGAAGAGTTCAAACACCAATAGTACCAGTAGCAATCTGATTATATGTCCGTCTCGCCTTTCCTCTGACCATCCAGCGTCGGCCAAATCCCCTCGTCACTCCTTGCTGTCTCATTCTTGCCAGACTATGGTAATCCATTTGCTCCTCCGAGGTGTACACGTGCTCCCACAAGGCCGCAACCACGTCTGCCTTATCATGCATCAATACTCCACCAAGTTTTGCAGAGCCAGCCAATCTGTCCGCCTGTTCATTTTCCAGCACACCGGCATGCCCCGGAGAAAAGATCCAGGCGATGCTTGCCACCCGTGACCTCTGAAGCGAAGCAAGCCACTCTGCCCAAAGCTTTCCTGTCCTCACCTTCCTCAGCATGTTTTCTGAGTCAGTTACAATCATGATGTGTGTGTGTATCGTATTCTCCATCCAGCGGAAGGCTGCACTGACCGCCTCCACCTCCATTCTTAAGCTAGATGTTGTGGTATCATATGTCAGGCTCTCCTGCACCAAACATCGACCATTAGCTTTTGCTAAGATCCCCCAGGCACTTCTCCTACCTCTCAACCAACCGACCAATCTGTGTAGATAATCACATCACCCAAGCGAGCATTATCCTGAATTAGCTGGTGGATTTCCACTTCCGTGGTCCATGCTGGCCACTCCCTGCTCAATGTGATTATAACTGCACAAGTCTATGACTGCTTCGCTGGCACTCTGACCCACTCCTCTCCTCGCCTAATGTTCTCCAAGAGGCACACCTGTCTGATAGTATCCTCCGCCTGAACCATCCATGATTTCCCTCTTATCAGTCGCTGACCCTTATGCAGTGCCTCATGCAATGGGTGATCTGTGTCTGTAGTTACTCTGAGGTATGCCTTCGCCTGCATCACCTTGAGCCTACCAGCAACAGTCGGCAGACCAAGGATGTAACGCATACACACTACTGGGTGTCTCTGGTGCATCCCAGAATGACCTGCACCGCTTCGTTCTGTATGCTCTCTAATTTCACCAGCTGACTCTCTGAGACAGTGAGCAGTCCTAGTCCATTATCAATCACTGAGAGGATCAAGTGCTGGTATAGTGTGAAAGGCATTCTCTGCTCTGTGTCCATTGCAGCCATAGTTTTAAGTGCATTGAGTCCCTTTTGAGACATTGTCACAACTGTCTCCACAAGGTCCTTGAAGGACAGGCTCCTGTCAAATGTGATTCCCAGATACTTCAGTTTGTTCTCTCTGTTGATGCTTCTACCATCTATCGCGAGGCTTGGGACATCAGCTCTCCCAATGCTGTTGTCCAGAGAGCACCACAAAACAGCTGCCTTTTCCAGGTGGATGACAGCACTCATTTCAGTGCACCAGTCAATCACCTTGTCTACTGTCGCCTGTAGCTCCTGGGCTGCAAAATCTTTTACGAAACTAAACAATATATTTAACAACAAAATTGTCTGAGAAACTAAAAATCATAAAGATATCTTCACTCTACAGCAGAACCAACATGATAGTAAGCATCAGAATCTTAAAGAATGGCAAACAAGAAAGAAATAATTGGACACCACATACAGGGAACTTGATAAAAGAAAAGTACCCTAAGATGAAAATGAGGATATCTAAGACAGCCAACACACATCAGTCTTTTAGATACTATAACAGAAGAAATCAAATTTCAATTTAACAAGTGGCAAAGAAAAATAAACATATAAACAGAAAACACTGAACAGTTTTCTAGTATGGGTGTCAACCAACAACAGATGAAATTGGGAACTGTAATGATCCAACAACAATCAACACATTTATTAAAGATAGGGTTCAGGCTGTAGAAGTACATTTAAACTACTCATAAGTGAACATCAGAGACACAAGAAACACATACTTTGCCATCAGAACCTGCAGAAATATATATCTCCCCATCAGGACTGTAGCGTACACAGTTGACAAAGTTCTGATGATCCTGCAAAGTAAGAACAAAGTAAGTTAATATGATGAATTTAACTCTAAAATTTGATAACAACTGAATGATAGATTTCAAAGACATAGGTCAATTTTGTGCAAACAGAAAGACATGATAGTCCATTTAAAATTACCATGGTAAACAATTTATATTACTGTGAGAACATGTGTATATTTCAGCCTGAAAGATTATCTAGTTATTTTACTCTACGGTGTGTGACTTCTGCAGTACGTACCTTATGAGATGCAGTGAAATATGCCAGGCAATAAATCGTACAATTTATGGTTTGTGTCTTCGTTATTCAAAGACAAATATTACAATTCATTTGTTAACACCACAACAATGTATCATTTCTTCTCTTCTTCTTCTTCTTCTTCTTCAGCGTTCCGAGCCATTGAGGTTCTTTGCTGCAAATACAATCCGTCTCCATTCGTCTCTCTGGTGGACCTTCTCTTGCCAGTCGTTGATTCCAAGTGCTTGTAGGTCTGTACATGTATTATCTCTCCACCGCCTTCTTGGTCTACCTCGGGGTCTACGGTCATTTATTTCCTGAGTGTAAGCGAGTTTTGTTTCCCTATTATCTTCCATTCTTTCTATATGCCCCAGCCATTGTAGTCTATTAGCCTTCATGATACCAGTGATTAGCGGGGACTTAAACAGATCATAAATGTCTTTGTTACTTCTTCTTTTCCACTCTCCACTTTGTGTATCCCTAATGGGTCCAAAGATGCGTCTTAAAATTTTGTTCTCAAAGGTTTGTAACAAGGCTTCGTCTCCTTTCGTTGTACTCCAGGTTTCAGAGCCATACAGCACAACTGGTCTGATCAGTGTTTTGTATATTGTGATTTTGGTGTTACGAGATAGCGCCTTTGATTTTAGTAGATGTAGTAGTGCATAGTATATCTTATTTCCAGAGTTGATTCTAGTTTGTATTTCTTCCCTTATGATGTTGGAGCAGTTGAAGATCGTACCCAGGTATTTGTATGTTTCCGTTCTTTTAATGGTCATATTATCTATTTGTATGTGGCCAGAGTTTCTAGCCATTCCGTCTCTTGAAATTACCATATATTCTGTCTTATCTTGGTTGATAACCAGCCCCATCTGTTGGGCTTTTTCCTTTAAGTGAGTCAATATTTCCAATGTCTTTTGTTCACTTTGCCCTATAATATCTATATCATCTGCATAACCAAGCAGCTTGGATGTTCCTCCAATATCACATTCCTCCTTTACCTTCCTTACAACTTTCTCTAGAGCCAGATTGAAGAGTAGCGGCGATAGTGCATCACCCTGTTTCAAGCCAGATGTTATTTGGAAGGGGTCTGATTTCCTGCCTTTATATGTTACTATATTATAAGTATCTTCCATGCATAGTCTGGTCATGTTGATTAACTTCCTTGGTATTCCAAATTCCTGCATAGCATTCCATAGACTATTCCTATGGACACTATCATAAGCCTTTTTAAAATCCACAAAAATGTTATGGAGATCTCTTTTATATTCCCAATGTTTCTCGGCTATTTGTCGTAAGATAAATATCTGATCTATTGTTGATCTGTTTTGTCTAAAACCCGCCTGGTAGTCACCTAATATGTCTTCTGAATATGGTTTTAATCTATTTAGTAATACTGCGGATAGTATCTTATAGCTTGTGGACAGTAGTGATATTCCTCTATAATTTCCACATTGGAACTTGTCTCCTTTCTTAAAGATAGGTATCAATAATGACTCTTTCCAGTCATGGGGTAATTCTTCTGTCCTCCAGATTTTTATTATTAGTTCGTATAGCTTTAGATGTAATGCATGGCCACCTGCCTTTATAAATTCAGCAGCAATTCCATCAGTCCCAGTTGCCTTATTGTTTTTAAGTCGTGTGATTACATATAGGATTTCTTCAAATGTAGGTTCTTCAATTTGTGGTTCGCATGTTAGAACCTCTTCCTGTGAGAAAATGTTACTTGGAGTTTCACAATTTAGTAATTCAATAAAATATTCTTTCCATGTGTTGCACATTTCCTCATTGGTATTTATCATATTCCCATTTTTGTCTTTTAAACCATATGTGTTTTGTTGGTGCCCTCGTTTCATTGACTTCAGTTCTTTAAAAAATTTTCTGGATTCATTTTTCTGGTGATTAGTTTCCATATCTTTGATTATATTACTCATATATTCTCGCTTCTGCTGTCTGACTATTTTTGTAGCCTCTTTACATTCATTTCTATAATGCTCTTCCTTTTGGATGTTATTGATGTCATTTAACCATACATGTCTGGCATTCTTCTTCCTAATGACTGCTTCTTCACATTTTTGATTGAACCATCTGTTCTTTCTATGCGTGGTTAACACACCGAGACATTCTTCTGCGGTAGACTGAATTGTATTCTTGATGTTCAACCAAGTTTGGTCAATGCTTTCCTCCAAAGGGTTTTGCAGAGTTTCAAGTTTACATTTTATTTCATCTGTAAATTTCTCTTTGACTGTAATGTCTTGCAGTTTTTCTCTGTTATATGTTGGGTGTAATCTTTGTAATTTAGTATAGAAAGCTCTCTTAAGTTTTATTTTAAATTTTGCTCCAACGAGGAAGTGGTCACTGTGGCACTCAGCTCCTCTATAACTTCTGACTTGCTGTATGTTTGATGCATTTCTGTTGTTAATTAAAATGTGATCTATTTGATTATAGGTTCTCTTGTCACATGATTTCCAAGTTTGTTTGTGTATATCCTTTCTTTGTAGTCTGGTACTGCTAACCTGCAGTCCTTTGGCTTCTGCCAGGTTGATGACTCTCCATCCATTATCATTTGAAGTTGTATGTAGGCTTTCCATACCGGCCACTTTTTTATTAGTTTGCTCTCTACCTATTTTTGCATTGAAGTCTCCCAGCACAATCAGGATGTCCTGTTTGGGGGTTTCTTCTATGACATCTTCCAGATCATTATAAAAGTCTTCTTTAAACAATGTATCATTTACAGATAAAAATACTGTATTATACATTATGTGTATAAACATTGTAGTAGACAGAAAGTGCAAGAAAAGGACTTTCCTTGAATATTAAGAAAACTGAAACAATGGTTATATGAAAGAAAAAAGATAATGCCAAAATGTGATACCACAATGGAAAGGAAAAGTTGATACATTAACCCTTTAGCTGGCAAAGCGTCTGGGAAGGTTTCTACCCCCCAACGGGGAAACTGCCTGAAAGCGCCCGTGACTATTATGCATTGTAAATACGTGATTGCTCAGCTTTCCGAGACTTTCGATTGTCTAGTTTCGGTTTTGTCGATAGCTTGACAATGTGGCCGACATTTGCAAGTTGTTCTTTGAATTTGAACGGATGTTTTAAATAGTTTTTGTGGGTTTTATGCTTTGTATTTCAAAATGGATGTCAATGATTCTTTAAGTGCTAGTGAAGATTTCGCTAGGTTCAATTTAAGTGACATTGAAAGGCACGAAATTGACTATTAATCGGAGCTAGATATCAGTGATCAGAGTTACTTTGTGTTAGCAGTCATAAGTCGGACTTTAAAGAAAGTGATTATGATTCGGAAATGTGTTTGTAAATTGCCGTATAGATGACCAACAATCACAAACAATATGTTGTATTTTGTAAATATTTGTGTTCATGTGTGGATAGCAGCATTATTCACATGAGTAAACTATTCTGCATGCTTTTCCCTTCATTTTGCAGTTTATTTGACTAAAATCTGTTGACTAACAACTTATTTGTGATATTTTTACGAATGTAACCCAAAATTTTACCGAACCTCAAAATTCTTCTTGTCCGTTCAGGGCTACAAAACAGACAAACGTCTGCCCGGCAAAGGGTTAAAATACTTAGGGGCAATTATAACATCAGATGGAAGATGCATGGCATATTTAAACAGCAGAATGGGTCAAGCAAAAGCTGCATTTCAGGAAATAAAAAGTATCTTAAGCAATAAGTCACTTCACTGAATGTCAGACAGAGAGTACAGAAACATAGAAAACCTGTTTTGCTGTATGGCGGTGAATCATACAATGTAAATGAATAAATTAAATTAGATAGAGCTTAGAGGTAACGGAGATGTTCCTGAAATGAATGTTGCAAATACTCTTGACTGCCAGAACTAACAACCATTGCCTAGAAGAGGGTAATGAAAGTAGAACATTATATGCAACAATAATAAATAATACAAAAATGAACAGTTTTTGTTTGGGTCATATAATGATAAGAGATGAGTGGATACATGAGTGAAATTGATAGGGAACTGCACTGATAATGTCATGAGCAAAGTCTGATGAGAGTTTAACGCCTGGGATCATCACCTGCTAAAATTGATTGGCCACCTATTCCTTCGTGCTTCCAAGCATACAAAATATGATGGCCATATCACATTAGAGACAGGAAACTGCTTTAAGACACTGTTTTAAATCATGAAAACAAAGCACTTAAAAATGTCAAATGGACTGGAAAGATCATCAGTGGACAAGTGGCAGTGCCAGGCAGAGAGAAATGATGCTGGATGGATGGAGAAGTGGCATGGAGGATTATCACTGTATCATATACAAATGTGAACTTAATGAACTCACTGATTTGGTACACTTGAATTTGAAGGGAGGACCCTCAAGGAAAACTGTTGTGAAATCTTCACTTCCAGTAACAATCTTCAACGGGCGAGCCTGTCTAAAGGCGACTGAATTGATTGGCTTGCTGTGGCCTGAGATTTCACCCACCGAGTTACCAGAATCAAAGCTGAACACTCGCCCAAACCTACAAAGATAAATAACAATGCAACATGTCTCAATTATCTTAATTAAGCCATGAATGAAGAGCAGAATATATAAAATAACAGTAAGAAAAACACATGGAAAAAGGACTCCATGATAATCATTATCAGCATCATCTTTTGCATTGCCAAATGGTGTAGTCATTCATGTCTCTCCACAGATCTCGGTAGGCATTCATGTCTCTCCACAGATCTCGGTAGACATTCATGTCTCTCCACAGATCTCGGTAGGCATTCAAGTCTCTCCACAGATCTCGGTCCTTGGTGTTCTGGATCAATATTCCTCCAAGCCCCAGCCTTAGATCATCCAGCATCTTCATGTCTGCCTTTTCTAGAGCTGATCTCTTCCATCATCATGATGTTCTCCAATGCATCTCTTCCAAATATATAACCAAAGAACACAGTCTTTCTTATTGCTGTGTATAATGTTCTACTTTCACTAGCCTCTTCCAGGCAATCAATGTTAGTTACTCTAGCAATCCAAGGTATTCACAACATTCATCTCAGAAACCACATCTATGCTGATTCCAAGCTCTTTCTAATTTGCTTCCTTAATCTCAGTCATGCTGAATGAAAATCAGAATTAACTAATTAGTTAAGTTAGTTAGTCGACAGATCATCCTCATTGCACATCGAACCATTCAGTCCATAAGTGCTCGGATCCCCTCCTCAGCAAATCCCGCAGCGTGTATCGGCTAACGACACCAGTTCTGTGTTGGTTTATCAATCTTCTTTGGCTTCCTGCGTAGTGTTCCCTCTTTTAATTTGTTGCTCTCGCGGTCTGGCCATGGTTGTAGATTCACAGTCATCACTTGGTTCACGCAAAAGTCTTACTTCTTCAGAATGTCAGCCTGGTCCATGGCACATCCGCCCTCCACCATAGCCTCACCTGCGAGCTTGTCAGCCCGCTCATTTCCTTGTACTCCCGCATGCCCTGGCACGAAGATGAAACTAATCTTTGCCAGCCGAGACCGCTCCAGAGACAGCAACCATTCTCTTTGGATCCACCCCACCTCTATCCTCTTGATCATGTTCATTGAGTCGCTAAGGAAACATGCCCTAGTGAATGTCTGTGTCTCGAGCCATGTTATTGCTTTACTTACTGCCATGACTTCCATGGTCAGGCTACTTGTGGTTTCAGTGAAAGCACCAGAGTCTTCCTTCACAATTCTCCCTCTGGCCCGAGCCGTAAAGGCCCATGAGCTTCTCACATGTCGGACGACCGACCCATCTGTGTAGATGACAGCATCACCGTCTAGCGAATTCTTGAAAATCAACGCTTGTACTTCAGCCTCCACAGCAGCCGGATTTTCTTGTCTGCATTTTCTATCTAGTTGGATGCAAACTGAAAAGGATGTGCAGAAATCTGTTGGCACTTGTACCCACTCCTCGCCAGGTTCTAAGTCCTCAAGTGAACACACCTGTTGAAGAATGTCTTTGGCTTGACCCATCCACGACCATCCTATTTTTAACCTGCCGCCCTTCACCTTCCTAATTTCACTATGCAGTGGATGTTGTGTGTTTGCGTTAACTCTGAGGTAGGCGCGTGCTCTGCAAACTTGTATTCTGTCTTCAATGGTTGGAAAATCAAGAAGGTAGCGCATCGCCCTGCATGCTGTATCTCTTGTACATCCAAGAATAATGCGCATAGCTTCATTCTGTATCCTTTCCATCCTTTCTATCTGCTTATGGCTGAGAGTCAGGATTGCCATTGCATACTCCAAAACAGACATGACCAGCCCCTCGTACAGAAGACATAGATGGCGCTGCTCACAGTTTGCTGCCGCCATCACCCGCATCGCTGCCAAACCCCGCTTGGCCTTTGTTATCACCTGGTCTATGTGCACATTATAAGCAAGGCTTCAATCAAACCGTAACCCCAGGTAATTCATTGCCTGCGTTCTTTCAACTGTCTCTGAACACAGCTTTACAGTTGGTGTTGGAGTGTTGACAATATAATTATTCAACGAGAACCAAGTCACTGTTGCCTTTGTTGGGTTGACCATTGCCCCAGCTTCATCACACCAAGTACTTATGCGATTGAGTTCGGTTTGTAGTTCCACAGCAACCTGCTCACTAACCTTACCCTGACGATACACTTAAACATCATCGGCATATGACAATGTCCTAACAGGTCCAGTGATCTGCTCACTGGTGATTCTCACTGTAGGCGTTGAACAGTACCGGAGATAATGGTGATCCCTGTGGTAGGCCAGGATATATTGTTGTTGGTTCCGAAGTCCAACTGCCACATCTAAAAACTACTTTCCGTTGGAAGAGGGCTGCAGCGATCCAACTAAGGAGAAATTGACTTATTTTGAGTTCAAGAAGCTGAAGCATTAAAAAATCCAATGGTACTCTGTTGTACACGTCCTCAAGATCAATCGCTGCAGCAAAGGTTTCAATCAATCAATCAATCATGTGCCATGCCAGAAAGCGTGGGCGGTCATGACTCGCCATTTCACTCGATCACCAGTGTCGTGGATCAGCTCAGTGTTCCTGTCTCGTCCATGCCATGTGGCCAAGCTTTCCAGGTATTTTCCTCTCGGTCTGCCTCTTGGTCTGTTTCCTTCGATCTTGCCAGATGTCACGAACTTCTCCAATCCATTTCTTCTCATAACATGTCCAAAAAATTTTGACTGTCCACGTCTAATTTCTCTAATCAGTTTACGATGTTCATTTGTCTCCTGTAGTACTTGGTCATTGGTTTTTCTGTCTGTCCATGGTATTCTTTGCATTTTCCTCAAAAACCACATTTCTGCAGCCATCAGATGTTTTTCAGCTTGACTGCCCATTGTCCAAGTTTCACATCCATACAAAAGAACAGGCTCTATGTATCCCCTCAACACTCTTTTTCTCGTTTCAATTGACATCTTTTTATTGGTCAGAATGCTTTTCATCTTGCTAAAGGCTACTTTCGCCATGGCGATTCTTGTTCTAATCTCTTCAAGGCATCTCCCATCAGATGTTATGACTGTTCCAAGATAATTGTACGATTCACTTGTTGAAGAATATTTCCATTTACTTGTATATTACATTGTGGCACATCTTCCTTCCTATTTCAATGCCTGAGTGGAAACCTTCATAGACATCATGGGCAAAAACTGCTGCATTGGTCCAGGTTTCTCTTTTTGGACGGTACCCACCCAGGGTAGGTGGGAAAACACCTTGCCTCTCTAGCTGCTTGATATTTTCCTGGCAATTAACTTCTCCAGCAGCTTGCCTATTGTATTCTACATGGTTATAACTCGATATCCCTGAATTTTTGTGTGGTCTTTGCCAGGCTTCGGCAAGGGAATCAGATAGCTGTGTAACCACTCCTCCTTGATGCTAGCACTCTCTATACTGTTGTTGTACATGTTGCTAGTTTCTCTAGCTCGCTGTCGGTACACCTATTGATGTCATCGTATCTTATGCCATCAGGCCTTGGAGCGCTGTTTTTTGATCGTCGAAGCAAAGCCTTGATTTCTGTCACTGTGTCTTCATCCGAAGTGTTCTGGGCCTTGCACCTGTCTGAGGTGTACCTCCTTGGCCAGATTTCGGCCTCCCATGTCTGTCTGGTTGCTCTGCTCTAGATAGGGTTCAAAGAAGGCTTTGCCCTTGTCCTCGTCAGTCCTCTGCCAGATGAGGTCAGCACCTTGGAAGTCAGAAATGCTCTTATTCTTGACTACCCCACTCATGCTTTTATGTAGTTGCCAGAACAATTTCAGTGACTTGTCTGTGCTTACTCTTTGACATACCTCTGCCCATTTTTCACTTTTAACCACTGTGACCGGTTTTTTGAAATAACTTACTTTTGTATGCATCTCTCTTTCTAATTGCATGCAGGGACTAGGATGGCCAGCTCTGTTCTTCTTAGCATTTTGCCATCTCCTTACAGCACTACGCTTATCCACCCAAGCCTTCTCCACCTCGAAATTCCACCAAGGTGGCTGCTCTCAGCTTTTTTCCTGCCCTGAAGCTTTCTGCGCTTGTCACGTCTTATTTTACTCACCACATCTTGCCCTGTACTGTCATACCGGAAAGTCTTGATGGTTAGCTTGTGCTGCCTGGAACTAATTATTCCAGGTCAGTCAATGTTATTAAAAAGTTCTGTAGAGAGAACTCTTGGCTGTTGGCAGAAGTGCTCTGCTCAGAGATATCCTACATTCATCATCATCATGTGGTATTCCTGTGCAGAACTTTGATGATACCAATACTTACAATTCTCTGCCCTCACCAACCACACACAGTTTCTGACTGTCCATGGCCCAGTCAATGTCTTTGATGGGTCCTCCAAGTGCACTATGCTCAATCTTGAGGACATGTTCTTTATTGACAGTGTCCCAAACTCGCACCTTTCCTTCTTTGTCTGAAAATTGAAAAGTAACAAATTATGTAGCTCTTCGTTTGATTCCTAATTACTATGTACAGTTTAATCTCACTAATGCTACAGCAAATGATCAAATAAAAGGTATCATCCTTTGAAACAATCAGATACATTAAACCTCTAAGGTAGATAACTAGCCATGATGCACTTCCCTTGAAAGAGCAATGATGAAGATACATTACTGTCAAAACTGTCATTTACTGCCAGTATAGTACCTTGCAGTGTAAACCCAGGGAGGAGGGGGTGTCGCAGTTGCTGCGAACTGTGAAATTTACGGTTTTATTTTTGCCCCCTATAGAAAAAAACTCCACACCTTACTGAGGGTTCGAACCTGGGTCTCCTGAAGGAGAATCCGGCATTCTAGCCACTTGGCCAGCCGCTCCTCACTAGATAGATACATTACTATTTATATAATAACAGGATCACTGAAGATGTCTGCTAAGTTGACAATATTTCCGCCTAATCATTATGTGCCATGATCGGTGTAGACAATTACATCAGCAGGGTGGTCATGGTTCACCAACTCACACAATCACCAGACTCTCAGATCAGATCTATTTTCATGTCTGGATTATGTCATGTAACTAACCAAGTGTTCCAGGTATTTATCTCTTTTCTTTCCCTTTGAACTCTTCCCATAAACTTTCAGTTGCCACTAAGTTTTCAAGCTGTTTTCTCCTCATAACATGCCCGCAAAAGCTAGACAGCCTATATCTAATTTCTCTATTTAATTTTGTTTTCATTTGTTTCTTGAAGGACTATCTCATTCATTTTTCTATCCATCCATGGTAACAGTCGCTCCCTATTGATTCTGATTCTTGGCTCATTATACAATTGCACTGATACACAGCAATAGCTTTGATTTTTAGTGTATGTCACCAAAGTGTTCCAATTTTTGCTTATCTGATATAGTTAAGGACAATTTGCATGTCCTTGTGCCTTAATTTCCATCTTTAAGTTTTGTGCTTAATTTCCCACAATTCTAATTTGCCATTTACCTGGCCAACAATGAAGGATCCAGTGGAATCTACAATTGATGAACATCTGCAGGCTAGATGTGATGTGTACAGTAGTTGTTGCCAAGCTATTTTCTCTGGTCTCTACTGTCACCTTAACAACTTGCTTCGAAAATTCTTTCAAAAGCAAGTAACTCATAGCAACGCTGTATTCATAATAACTAAAACAAAAGTCCCATGGCAGGAACCTATTGTGGGTATGCAAAGTGTTTCATATTTTATAGGCCTGAGCACATTCAGGAATATGTGGCCTGCATTTATAATACCGACCAGAAACCATTGACTGTCTGAATGTCTTACCACACTTGCCACTCTCTTGCAATGCATCAAGAAGAACCACATAATTTGGGAACCACTGTTCAAAAAAGCCTGCTCTGAACCATCGAGGACAATATTAATGTTTGTTTTAAAAAGCTACATGTCATTATTGCAGGAGAAGATTCTAGACTTCCATGCTCACAGTGGCCACTGAAAGCTAACCTGACTTTACTACCATATGATACATTTTATAATAAAATTACCTGCAGAAGCTATGTAGAACCTTGTAGGTGAGTATTTAGCAACAGTTGTCTCCTTGGAGTGTTCAGAATACACATCACATATGGATGGATCCTGGAATGAAAGATCAGAATGCTAAATAAGTTTCTTTCCAAATTACAAAATAATCATTGACTAGTATACTAAATCTTACAACCAAAATCAGAATGAACAAAGTCACATATGCAGAAATATGTAGAACAGGCCTATTGTTGCTCTTTTCCTGGCCTATTTTGAACTAAAAACACATATTATTCATGAAAAATAAATACTGTAAGTCAGTAGAATGTGTTTACTTACAGATTAGAGGCTTTCATATTTCTTTTGGGACACATTTGTGAAATTATACAAATTATATATGTACTAATGACTGGGTTGGGGTTGTGAAAGAAGCTAAGACACTTAACAGAAAGTACAAAATGCACGGATCCAGATAACAGGCAGTAAATATATCCACCAGATCCCATACTAACATTAGACAACAAACAAACCACCATTTTTAAACTCCTCAAAGGACACTGTAAACTATAGACTGACTGACTTGACTGGCACCTTGCCGTCTTGACAGACGATAGTTTGTAAAATGGAGTTATACGTCTCCATAACACAAAGTCAGGGCTGAATTTAGAGACCATGTGTTGCCCATGCAGCATGATCTCTCTCTCGGCCTGTCTAGCGTACTCCAGAGGACACTATAAACTGAAAGCTGTTTAAATTGACCAGTGCACTTCACAAAATGTCCCACAGACTCCAGAACATATACTGTGAATGTGCCCTCTCTAGGGTGACCTGAGAGCTCAAATCTGAAAGATGAAAGTGGAAGAGAAACTATAAGGCTTTCACGATGATCTTTTACTGATGACTCTGATTTACTGATTTACTGATTCATGGATGCAACTCTTTCTATAAACTGCTGACCATGGGAAAAAGTATTGAGGCTTTGACGGTGCAATGATTAATGCTGTTTACCAAAACAGTGGCAGATATATATTCTCCAGAGGTGGTAGGATTTTGTCCTTCAACAATATAATCCATGAAGTCTAATAAAACTGGCACTATTGATTTCTTTGGATAAGCAAAGACAACCAGCAGAATACTACACAGATGACCTCCCTAGGGCTCCTCTTCATGGAAAATAACCATCATGTTACATCAAACCCTCTGAACAGACCAGTCCCGGAACTTCCCCTAGATATCCAGCTTGCACAACATCTAGCTTAAGAATGGAGGTGGAGGCGGTCAGTGCAGCTTTCCGCTGGATGGAGAATACGATACACACATACATCGTGATTGTAACTGACTCAGAAAGCATGCTGAGTAGGGTGAGGACAGGCAAGCTTCATGCAGAGTGGCTTGCTTCGCTTCAGAAGTCACGGGTGACAAGCATCGTCTGGATCTTTTCTCCGGGGCATGCTGGTGTGCTGGGGAATGAATAGGCTTCTGATGATGGGGATGGAGCGCTTATGGGAATGCACCGAATGCTGTGATGTTGGTTACTAAATCAATCAATCAATCAATCCAGTTTGCATGCTGGGTGGGGTGAGGGCTGGCGGGCTTCGTGCTTAGGAATGGAGGTGGAGGCGGTCAGTGCAGCTTTCCGTTGGATGGAGAGTGCGATGCACACACACATCGTGATTGTGGCTGACTCGGGGGGCATGCTGGCTTCGTGCCGAGTGACTTGCTTCACTTCGAGGGATCGCGGGTGGCTGGCGTCATTTGAATGTTTTCTCCGGGGCGTTCTGGTGTGTTGGGGAGTGGGCGGGCGGACAGATTGGCTGGCTCTGCAGGACTTGGTGGAGTGCTGATGCATGGTGGGGCAGACGTGGTTGCGGCCTTGTGGGAGCACGTGTACACCTCGGAGGAGCAAATGGATCACCATGGTCTGGCAAGAATGCGACAGTGTGGAGTGACGAGGGGATCTGGCCGATGCTCGACGCTTAGAGGAAAGGCGAGACGCACATATAATCAGATTGCTACTGGTACTGTTGGGGTTGGAACTCTTCGCTGGCTTCTGAGGATGGGGACGGAGCACTTATGGAAATGCCCCGAATGCTGTGATGTCGGTTCCTAAATCAATCAATCAATCAATCAATCCAGCTTGCAGAAGTGGAGCTGGATATCAAATGTGAGAAACCACCTAGGGAACGAGTTGAGCTGAGTCAAGAATCGACATCATAGCACTCAGCACATGCCCACATGTGCTCTGTCCTTATCTTCAACAGCCAGTGAAGAATCCCAATACTACTTGTACCAGTTGTAGTCTGATTATGTGTCTGGCTTTTCTTTGGATGGTAGTGATTGTTGGCCAGATCCCATGATCACTCCCTGCTGCCCCATTCTTTCTAGGCTATGATGATTTATCTGTTCTTCCGAGTTATACAGAAGATCTTTAATTTATTAAAAGCAACATTTGAGGACTTGAAATGCTGAGTTCCTCAAGAGGGTTAACTAACAGATTACAAAAGAGTATGAATAGGAGCACAGCAGGGATGCCTTTTGTCACCTTAATTATTAAGTAGACTGGATTATGAAAACAGTTACCACCAGAAATGGAATTCAATGAACTCTCACAAATAAGCTTGATGATCTTGACTTTGCTGATGATGTTGCACTCATGTCCCATACATGAAATCAGATGCAAGATAAAATAATTGCATTTGATGAATACCGATAAATTACTGTGAATTTATTGATCATTCCTGGGCAAAAGCATAATTTAAGGGAGGGAAGATAGAGGAGCGGCTGGCCGAGTGGCTAGAATGCCAGATTCTTCTCTGGGACACCCGGGTTCAAACCCTCGGTAGGATGTGGATTTTTTCTGTTGGGGACAAAAAGAAAACCCTAACCTGCACAGTTCGTGGCGACTGCACTAGCCAGGCGGGTTTAATTCCCCAGGCTCAAGACCACCCCTGCCATACACCACAAGGTACCATATAGGCAGCAAATGACAGTTTTGACAGACAGATAGAAGGATATAATAGATTCATGAAAGCAAACTATTCAAACACAAATTCAATGCAGACAGGCAACAGGTTAAACTCCCACCTTCATTTAATGGCAAATGCTATCAAAAGGTCATCATCCTTAGGGCACAGACCAACAACAACAAAAATAAAATAAAATAACACGATGTAATGCAGCTTTACAGAACACAATTACAGAAAATATAGGACACTGAGAAAATATAGGACACTGGGGTGAGTAGCCTTCATCAGCAACAAATACATAGAACACAATATATAAACATGGGGATAACACTACAGTGACTACATTAAAGCATAATATATTGAAAGAAAAGAATGGAAAGATGAAAAAAACATGATAACAATAAAAGAAAATGAACAAAATGTGCTTCTTATCACAGAATCCTAGGATGTGAAACTAGATAACACATTAGATAGCAATACATATAAAGACATGATATATTAGAAACACATAAAAATGAAATAGTAATAAAGAAATACCTGGATATTGCGAATATAGACACTGCTTCCATTGCAGTACAGAAAGTTCTCTCCTTTAGGATCTCCATTAATCACTAAAGCTTGACCTCGGATTGTCCTTGGTAAAGAAGCATATGTTTTTCCTGAAAACACAAATACAAAAGCTGTACTGGTCCAATACAGCCTAGGTATCATAGCAGTTAGTGTGCTTGCTTATCAAGACTGTGGTCTGGGTTCAAACCCAGCAGTAACAGGGGTCTTTTTTTCTAACAAGTACTGCTCTGGAGTCAACTCAAACTTGTAAAATGGGTGCCAAATATTTTTCAGAATTTGTTGAGAGTTGCCAGGGAATGGAAAATGCAAGGAAAGGACCTGGACACTTCAAGTAATGATGCCAGGGCCCAGAGTGTATAGAGGCATAACACTTTAAATCATGATATCTGCCATGAGACTACCTTTACTGAATCAACAGGCTGTGGTACCAATGAAGTGTATAGAGACATAACACTTTACGTCCTGACTAGTATCTGCCATGAGACTGCCTTTACTGAATCAACAGGCTGTGGTACCAATGAAGTGTATAGAGACATAACACTTTACATCCTGACTAGTATCTGCCATGAGACTGCCTTTACTGAATCAACAGGCTGTGGTACCAATGAAGTGTATAGAGACATAACACTTTACATCCTGACTAGTATCTGCCATGAGACTACCTTTACTGAATCAACAGGCTGTGGTACCAATGAAGTGTATAGAGGCATAACACTTTACATCCTGACTAGTATCTGCCATGAGACTACCTTTACTGAATCAACAGGCTGTGGTACCAATGAAGTTTATAGAGGCATAACACTTTACATCCTGACTAGTGCCTTAAAGCAAGGCTTCGATCAAAACGTATCCTCAGGTAATTCATTGCCTGCATTCTTTCCAGTCTCTGAACACAAATTAACAGTTGGTGATGGAGTGTTGACAATATGATTATTCAAAGAGAACCATGTCACTGTTGCCTTTGTTGGGTTGACCATTGCCCCAGCTTCAGCACAACAAGTACTTATGCGTTTGAGTTCAGTTTGCAGTTCCACAGCAACCTGATTCTCAAATAATACAAAATCAGTCAATTAGGTTAGGTCCTGGAGATATCTAATTTTATCTAGATTTATACGCTCTAGGATTTTAACGCTGCAGGCATAGTTGAATAGATAGCTGCGCTGATATATGTCATGAGTACCATCAGATGAGGATTTGATGCCTGCATTCATTGTCTTGCTGAGTGAGGGAAAGACTGGCCACCTATTCCCCCGTGTATGCAGGTCTACAAATTGTGATGACCCTATCACATCACAGATCCATAGCAAGAAACTGCTTTGGGTCAAATGTGATGTTAGATTTGTGGATTTAAACGTCTCCAGGACCTCACCTGTCTTTTTAAAATAAAATAGTTGTTATTAACAGATCTGTGCCAAACATAAGTTAGGCTAGGACTAAACAAAAATGGATGACGGACAATGGTAATTTGGTAAGTAGGAGTGTGTGACAGTTATTATGGCTTTTAAGTTGTCAATATGGTAGCGGACATGTTGTATCATAAGAGACAACATTTTGGCGATATATAGGCCAATGACAGATAGGCGGGAGGTAGCCTAAGACGATTTATCATCCTATGGCACTTAATCAGTTAATGAAATGTAAGTATTAGTACTATTAGTATTGTATTTAGTAATTACTTTAGTTATTAGTTCAAGCATTTAGTTAGTGTTGTCTTTGTTTGTGTATTGATAAAGGCTTTCGAGCCGCAACGGTCATTATGTCATTTGCGAGTGTTTTTTAAAGCTTACCAATTCCACTTTTGTTGATTTACGCTGGAAACAAAGATTTCATTTTTATTTTATTATGTTAGTTATGATTTATTTCAATTTTTATTTTATTTTACACAACAAAATGTAGCCTGACTCCGCGCACAATACTGATGAATGGTGCAAAGCCATTACTTCTGATACCCCATTGAATTGTAATAACTAAATATAACTTACTGAGAGTAAACGTTGGCATTGTGTGAGTCCAGTGGATTTAGTCACTCGTAGAAACTAATTAATTGTTTAGCAGAACGCCCCAAGGTTCGCCCACCTAGTTTACTTCCGTACTCAAGCCGGAACGGAAGTGAGTAAGAGTTTCATCACGCATGCGCATTGCACAATGCAGTGCCTTATAAGGCAATTCTGTTAAGCTATTTAACTGTGATGCTAATACTTCAGATTATACTTTTGTCACATATGTCCAATTATGGCTCGTATCTTCGGTACATTTGTATTAAAGAACACTTAATGACATGCAGAATACAGAGGAACTCCATAGACCATGACAATAACAATATAAATAGTTATTGATTGCATTCATAGTAGACAAGGAAGTTTTGATTACAATAGACAACAGAACCTTTAAACTACTATAGGATAGGTATATAGATTGCAAACAATTTATTAGGTATATTTAACAAATGCGAAAAGAAGAGACATACTAAACACAGACACAGCGTACATACTTTATAAAGTACTCCATACAGGTGAAAACAAAGTGAGAATTATCCAAAATCAGAAACAATCAATTCATTCATTCAGTAGCATGTCCTTTGCAGAACCTCGCTCTCATAACAACCCTCCGGAAAACTGCTTGATCACCATCAAGATGTCCCGCGGCCGAAACACCCATCTGGAGATCATCCACCACATCCTGCACCTATCTTATCTTTGGCCTTCCTCTATCTCTCTTCCCGGGCATATACCCCTCCATTATTATTCTCTCTATCAGAGGATGCTGTGCAGGCTCTTTCAGCAGTTAATAATTTCTGTAATTGTGTATGGTTTGGGGCTGCGACAGTATCAAAGGTCCAGCTTGAAAGGTTGGAGCGCATACAGAATGCTGCCATGCGGTTAATCCTGGGGTGCAAAAAGGACACACCAATTATACGTATGAGGCATATCCTGGCGCTACCAACAATGACGGATAGGCATAGGGTCCTTCAGGCCAAATGGTACCTGAGAGTTGCCGCAGAAAGGGATCACCCGCTGCATGCAGCAATGGATATGGTTAAGGGTCATAGATTAAGACGAGGCAGGTCCTGGATGGCACAGGCAGAACTTTCTATAAGTCAGGTGTGTGATCTAGAGACCATCAATCGTGAAAGAGAGTGGGTGGAAGTTCCGGAAGACATGACGGACTGGCACAATGTAATAATAACACTGGGTCATGAGTGCAGAGAATGGGCAGCGGGCCGCACTGAGTTTGAAGTACAACAGCTGATCCAGAGCAACACACATCAAGGTGACATAGTCATCTACACCGATGGGTCAGTGGCGAGAAACAGACGTAGTGGCTGGGGCTTTATTGCAAAGGCTAATGGGCGAGTCTTAAAAAAAGGAGAGTCTGGCATATGAGACTACGACCTCCAGCATGAGAATAGAGGTGGAGGCAGTAACAGCGGCATTCCGGTGGCTAGAGGAGACTACTGCAACACACGTTGTATTCATTACGGATTCAAAGAGTATGCTTAGCAAGGTGGAGAAAGGAATGTTTCGTGTGGAATGGCTCTCGTCGTGAGAATTGTATGGATATTTTGCCCTGGCCATACGGGGGTACGGGGAAATGAACAGGCTGATAGGCTAGCAGGGAATGCACCTCTTGGTGGAATTTTGCCTATGGACAAGGGGGAGGTGGTCGTGCGCTTGTGGGACCAGGTGGAGAAGGCGGAGAAACAGATTGAGAACCCATATGTGGAAAGAATGAGATTGCGGGGGATCGGCAGGGGTTCTGGAAGAATCTCAAAACCGAGAGGGAAGACCAGGCGAACTGTTAATCAGATAGCGGTTGGAACGATTAGTAGTATGACTCTTCGCTGGCTGTTGAACGCTAGGACGGAGCACGTATGGGAATGTCCTGAGTGCAGTGATGTCAGTTCTTAACTCAACTCAACTATTGTTCTCTCTAAACTTTCATGACGTTTCAAGTGACCAAAATATATCAATTTTCTTTGTTTTATCGTCTTTAATAGCCAACCCTCTTCAATATTCTTCTCTTGAAGTATGGATGCATTTGTTCTTTTCTTTACCCAAGATATTCTTAGAACCCGTCTATAACATTTATATTCAAAAGCATTTATGCGCTGTTCAGCTTGTTTAGTAAGTGTCCGGGTCTCACAGGCGTATGTTGCAATGGGAAAGATACATGCTCTTAAAAATCTAATTTTTGTAGTTCATTCTGTCCCACTCCATAATTTATTCAGTTGTTTTAGTCTTTGAAGAGCAATTGATAGTCGTCGTTTAATTTCTTTCATTGTGTCACCATTGTTGGTAATCTCAAAACTGAGAGGGAAGACCAGGAGAACATTTAATCAGATAGCGGTGGGAACGATTAGTAGTATGACTCTTCGCTGGCTGTTGAGGGGACTGAGCACGTATGGGAATGTCCTGAGTGCAGTGATGTTGGTTCTTGACTCAACTCAACTCAACTCTGTTAGTAATAAATGACCCAAGATATTTACAATTTTCCACCACCTTCAATGTTTCCTCATTAACATATATTTCTTTCTCCATAGTAGTTTTATCTATATGCATTATCTTTGTTTTTGCTATGTTAAGATATAAGTTGTGATTTTCAATATTTCTTTGGGTTGAGGTTATTAAGTTTTCTATACCAATCTGTGATGTGGATAGTAATATTGTATCATCAGCATATCGAATCTCTGGTATTTCATGACCACCGATATTTAGGGCATCATATTGCTCCCTGGTTATATCATCTCTGACATTTCTCATTATATTTTCAGCGTGCAGGTTAAACAAATAGGGTGACAGTACACAGCCCTGACGGACTCCTTGCTTGATGTCAAACCATTCTGACGTCTCGCCATCTATTCTAACCGCTGCTTGTAGGTCTAGATAGAGCATTTTTATGAGTTGTACTACATGTGATGGAAAGCCCATATTTCTCATGATTTCCCAAAGTTTCTGATGTTGTACATAGTCAAATGCCTTTGAATAATCCACGCAGGTCCGCATGGCCGAACGGAAAAGAACGCGTGTTATTATTAAACATCCGGTGTGCTGATGCTGAGGTTAGTGGTTCAACCCCTACATCGGACAGATGGATTAAAATGTTGACCTGTCGTCCTTGACTTGGGGATGTTAATTACAAGTACCTCTGAAGTCGGAGTGGGTTCGCCTGATGGCGAGGGACACTGTTAATAGGAAAGCTAACCCACGCGCACAATTCAATCCATCACTACTATAAATAGTGTATATGGTCTACGCCTGAGTTCAAAGCGAGCTAGCGCCAAATAATAATAATAATAATAATAAGATCTCTTGTTCCTCTTCCTTGTCTAAATCCAGCTTGAACCATGTTAATCATCACTTCTTCCATTTTCTTACGAAGTCTTCCCATTATGATTGTTAGTGGAATTTTACTTGCATGACCGATCAGGGCAACAGTTCTATAGTTTGTGCATAATTTCAGGTTGCCCTTTTTTAGGTATTGGAATGAAGATAGTTCTCTTCCAATCTTTTGGCCAAATACCATATTTCCATATCTTTTTTCATAATGCATGATAGATTTGTATGCTTTCTTCTCCTCCCGCTTTAATTAGTTCACCTGGTAGCTCAACACATCCTGGTGATTTACCACTCTTCAGGTTCTTTATTGTTCTTCTCCTATTTCAGGTTGTATTTTCCTCCTAATTCTTTGCATGATAATTCTTAGCAAAATCTTCGTGATGTGACTCATTATACTAATTGTTCGATGTTGATCACATTCCAAGGCTCCTGATTTCTTGGAATGTGATCAACATCGAACAATTAGTATAATGAGTCACACCACGAAGATTTTGCTAAGAATTATCATGCAAAGAATTAGGAGGAAAATACAACCTGAAATAGGAGAAGAACAATGTGGGTTTGTAGAAGGAAAGGGTACAGTAGATGCTGTGTATTTACTGAGAACCGTAATCGAACGATCTATAGAAGTAAACAAAGATCTACACCTTTGCTTAACTGACTACACAAAAGCTTTCGATAAAGTGAGACATATCGACATGATAAGGATGCTTGAAGATCTACAAATTGATGGAAAAGACCTTAGACTTGTAAAAAACATATATTGGAAACAACAAGCTGCAATAAGGATTGATAATGAAGTGGGACAGTATCAGCCAATTGTCTAATTAATTTAGACACTTTGTTTATTAATTCTCACTGCAAGGAGTATATTTGAAGTTTACTTATTTTTGACCTGTGGCAACGAACCCGCGCCTACCGTTAAGGGCAGAGATATAAACAACACGCATGTCCCCATCTATGTTAATCTGTATAATTGCGATGTATTTACTTTGGTGTTGTATAGAGCTATTCAACTTGACATTTTCCAACTGTCTTGGAACCATTACATTGGATCATCTACCTAAGACTCTTCGCTGGCTGTTGCAGATGAGAACGGAGCATGTATTGGAATGTGTCAAGTGCTGTGATGTTGGTTCTGGACTCAACTCAAAGGAATCAAAGAAATTTTTTTATATTTTTGATTGTTGAATTGAGGCCTGCCACTCTGCCGAAGCATACATGTCTTCATCTTTCTCATACTTAGTGAGTCTGTTACATTCACGACATGTTTGTGCTGTTTGTCCTCCAACCAGCGGAACGCCGCTATGACTGATCCACCTCCATTCTCAAACTATATGTTTTGGTATCATACGCCAGGCTCTCTTGCACCAAACACCGTCCATCAACCTTCGCCACCCCCCCCCCCCGACACTTCTTTCGCCTCTTAGCACAGGGCCATCTGTGTAGATGATTACATTGCCTGGTCATGAATTGTGGTGGACCAATTGTTGCACCTGCCATTCAGTGCAGCCTGCCGGTCAATCCTGGCATTCCCGATCCAATGTTATTATAACCCTGCACAGGTCTGGCTTTTCCACTGGCATTATAAATCACTCCTCTCCTCTTCCGGTGTTCTCATGCATGCATACTTCTCTGATTTTGTCCTCTGCCTGAAACATCCATCATTTCCCTCTGATCAGATTGTGGCTCGTAACAGTTTTCAGGGTTTCATCTAGGGCAGTGGTTCTCAACCTTTTTTGGCCCATGCACCCCTTCACCATATGTTCAGAATGTCATTTCCCCCTTTCGTATTTCCTCCCTATAAATCCCCCCCCCCCCCCCCCCCCGCCCCTAAACAGTATACGTACAAAAATAGAGGCTGGGGCATATAGAAAGAATGGAAGATAATAGGGAAACAAAACTCGCTTACACTCAGGAAATAAATGACCGTAGACCCCGAGGTAGACCAAGAAGGCGGTGGAGAGATAATACATGTACAGACCTACAAGCACTTGGAATCAATGACTGGCAAGAGAAGGTCCACCAGAGAGACGAATGGAGACGGATTTTATTTGCAGCAAAGAACCTCAATGGCTCGGAACGCTGAAGAAGAAGAAGAAGAAGAAGAAGATACTAGAAAAAGTCTAGACGTCTACATAAAACGTGATTTGCGGGCCAACTTACGTTATAAAATGAATTTCAGAAGGGTGAGAAGTACAGAACCGTAAAGTATGGAGGTAAAAACAATATCAAGTAATCGGTTCTTGTATTAACACGATCTTGAAATAATCTTAATCCCCCCTCCCCCGGAAACCTTAATATTCCCCCCAGGGGGAATTCCCCACCGGTTGAGAACCACTGATCTAGGGCGTTTCTTGTCTGCAGCTACTCGGAGATATGATTTAGACTGCAGCATCTTGAGTCTGTCCCTAATCATTGGTGAAGGCTGGGTGTATCACATACACACTACCGACGCGTCCCTTGTGCATCCCAGTATCATCGGCATAGCTTCATTCTGTGTGTTAATGCATCATCATGATCTTGTGCTGCTGCCATTGTTTCCTGTCTATTCTGGAACCGCTCATAAACATACGTTGCTGCGTTTGCCCATTTTTCTTTCCTTGGCGGGTAACTACCCAGCTCTCTTGGAAGTAGTTCTGGGTGTCTTTCCAACTACCGACTGCACTATCATGTGAAGAGACAATGAAAGTTGGCTTGAACACAACCCGCACCGCTTTACACTGATCAGTCGTCAAGTTTGAACTGCCATGTTTGTTAGTGGTGGAAATTTTTCTTGTGTGTGCTTACTTCGCATTAATTAAGAAACATGGAGGAACAGCCAGAGATTCAGATTGAAATAACAGGTAAACTTTGCTGTGAGAAAACAATATTTATTCCTTAGGTCAGTCAGTTCAAAGAGGGTTTTGAAGACGTCTGATCATTTCTTTCACAGTCTCCTGCCCAAAGTAAGCAAGTCTCTTCAGTTTGTAGCGGCTAAGCGCCAGACTGTGCTACTATAACTATAATAATAATATCCTTGCATACATTTGTGATTTCGTTTTTCCCAGATGCCCTCTTATATTTTTATCTTACCATTGAGAATATGATACACTTTTAATAATTTATGTCTCATAAAGTGACCAAGTCTAGACAACTCTCAGTTTGTTTTGTATGATGTTTAAGAGCTGTCTGTTTTCTCCAATGTCTGAAGAATATGTCCATTTGATTTCTTTTCTGTCCAGCTTTGTCTTTGTATACTGTGATAACACCGCATCTAAATACCTTCCTAGTTCTTTTCATTTTGTTTACTTCGAGTACATATTTTAGACCATATAGGGCTATGTTCCAGATATAAGCAAATCCATAAACAGAGATTAAGAACTGAATGGGGCGGGCAAAAGCTGCATTTTAGAAAATTATTCTTAAGGAATAAGTCACTATCATTGAATGTAAGAAAGACAGTGCTGAAATTCTATATAGAATCTATTTTGCTGTATTGCAGTGAATCTTGGAATGTAAATGAACAATTTGAGAAGAACTTGGAAGCAATAGAGAGTGGCTCCTGAGACGAATGTTGCGTTTTCTTTGGACTGCCAGAGTAACTAACAAGGACAACCTGAAAGAGGCTAATGAAACTAGAACATTATATTCAATAATAAGAATGTGATGAGAAGGGAGACATTGGAGAACATCGTAACGACCGGAAAGATCAAGGGAAAGAGAGACAGACCAAGAGCAATGATGCTGGATGGATTGAGACGGTGGAATGGAGGAACATCATCAGCAGAGTTGATCCAGAACATCAAAGACCGAGATCTATGGAGAGACATGAACGCCTACGCCAGCTGGCAAGGCACTTGATGGTGATGATAAACACTATCTTTTCATACGTATTGACCATTACTGGGTATATGGTGCTAGCCCCATAATTTTATAGACCATCGGCTCTCAGTCGGGGAAATATTCAATATCATGCTCGTCGCCTTTACTGAACATATTTCCTGATAGCCATATTGAACTGGGTTCACGTGATGATAATGGTAATAATGATGATGATGGTGATGGCGCTGCTTGTAAACTCCGACAGACTGCTGTTCGCCGATCTTGTGAAGTTATCTGACCACTTGTAAACTCCGACAGACTGCTGTTCGCCAATCTTGTGAAGTTATCTGACCACTTGTAAACTCCGACAGACTGCTGTTCGCCGACCTTGTGAAGTTATCTGGCCACTTGTAAACTCCGACAGACTGCTGTTCGCCGACCTTGTGAAGTTATCTGACCACTTGTAAACTCCGACAGACTGCTGTTCGCCAATCTTGTGAAGTTATCTGACCACTTGTAAACTCCGACAGACTGCTGTTCGCCAATCTTGTGAAGTTATATGACCACTTGTAAACTCCGACAGACTGCTGTTCGCCGATCTTGTGAAGTTATCTGACCACTTGTAAACTCCGACAGACTGCTGTTCGCCGACCTTGTGAAGTTATCTGGCCACTTGTAAACTCCGACAGACTGCTGTTCGCCAATCTTGTGAAGTTATCTGACCACTTGTAAACTCCGACAGACTGCTGTTCGCCAATCTTGTGAAGTTATCTGGCCACTTGTAAACTCCGACAGACTGCTGTTCGCCAATCTTGTGAAGTTATCTGACCACTTGTAAACTCCGACAGACTGCTGTTCGCCAATCTTGTGAAGTTATCTGACGACTTGTAAACTCCGACAGACTGCTGTTCGCCGACCTTGTGAAGTTATCTGGCCACTTGTAAACTCCGACAGACTGCTGTTCGCCGACCTTGTGAAGTTATCTGACCACTTGTAAACTCCGACAGACTGCTGTTCGCCGATCTTGTGAAGTTATCTGACCACTTGTAAACTCCGACAGACTGCTGTTCGCCAATCTTGTGAAGTTATCTGACCACTTGTAAACTCCGACAGACTGCTGTTCGCCGACCTTGTGAAGTTATCTGACCACTTGTAAACTCCGACAGACTGCTGTTCGCCGACCTTGTGAAGTTATCTGACCACTTGTAAACTCCGACAGACAGCTTTTCGCCAATCTTGTGAAGTTATCTGACCACTTGTAAACTCCGACAGACTGCTGTTCGCCGACCTTGTGAAGTTATCTGACCACTTGTAAACTCCGACAGACTGCTGTTCGCCAATCTTGTGAAGTTATCTGGCCACTTGTAAACTCCGACAGACTGCTGTTCGCCAATCTTGTGAAGTTATCTGACCACTTGTAAACTCCGACAGACTGCTGTTCGCCAATCTTGTGAAGTTATCTGACCACTTGTAAACTCCGACAGATTGCTGTTCGCCAATCTTGTGAAGTTATCTGACCACTTGTAAACTCCGACAGACTGCTGTTCGCCAATCTTGTGAAGTTATATGACCACTTGTAAACTCCGACAGACTGCTGTTCGCCGATCTTGTGAAGTTATCTGACCACTTGTAAACTCCGACAGACTGCTGTTCGCCGACCTTGTGAAGTTATCTGGCCACTTGTAAACTCCGACAGACTGCTGTTCGCCAATCTTGTGAAATTATCTGACCACTTGTAAACTCCGACAGACTGCTGTTCGCCAATCTTGTGAAGTTATCTGGCCACTTGTAAACTCCGACAGACTGCTGTTCGCCAATCTTGTGAAGTTATCTGACCACTTGTAAACTCCGACAGACTGCTGTTCGCCAATCTTGTGAAGTTATCTGACGACTTGTAAACTCCGACAGACTGCTGTTCGCCGACCTTGTGAAGTTATCTGGCCACTTGTAAACTCCGACAGACTGCTGTTCGCCGACCTTGTGAAGTTATCTGACCACTTGTAAACTCCGACAGACTGCTGTTCGCCGATCTTGTGAAGTTATCTGACCACTTGTAAACTCCGACAGACTGCTGTTCGCCAATCTTGTGAAGTTATCTGACCACTTGTAAACTCCGACAGACTGCTGTTCGCCGACCTTGTGAAGTTATCTGACCACTTGTAAACTCCGACAGACTGCTGTTCGCCGACCTTGTGAAGTTATCTGACCACTTGTAAACTCCGACAGACAGCTTTTCGCCAATCTTGTGAAGTTATCTGACCACTTGTAAACTCCGACAGACTGCTGTTCGCCGACCTTGTGAAGTTATCTGACCACTTGTAAACTCCGACAGACTGCTGTTCGCCAATCTTGTGAAGTTATCTGGCCACTTGTAAACTCCGACAGACTGCTGTTCGCCAATCTTGTGAAGTTATCTGACCACTTGTAAACTCCGACAGACTGCTGTTCGCCAATCTTGTGAAGTTATCTGACCACTTGTAAACTCCGACAGACTGCTGTTCGCCAATCTTGTGAAGTTATCTGACCACTTGTAAACTCCGACAGACTGCTGTTCGCCAATCTTGTGAAGTTATCTGACCACTTGTAAACTCCGACAGACTGCTGTTCGCCAATCTTGTGAAGTTATCTGACCACTTGTATACTGTCTGCTTCTCACTTGCCTGCTGTTGACGCTCCCCTCAGTATGTTTTTTTGTGTGGCAACAGTGCTGTGTTTTAATGTGTTCACAGCAGGCCCACATGGTCGAATGAATGGGTAAGAACGCGTGTTCTTAAACATCCGTTGTGCTGATGCCGAGGCAAGGGGTTCAACCCCTATACCGTACAGCTGGACTAAAATTTTGACCTGTCGTCCTCGATTTGGGGACGTAAATTACAAGTACCTATGTGGTCGGAGTGGGTTCGCTTGATGATGACGGACACTGTTAATAGGGAAAGCTAATCCACACGTAAAATTCTGTAAATAGTGTGTATGGACTACGCTTGAGTTCAAAGCGAGCGACAGCAAAAAATAAAAATGTGGTCAAGATATTTCAACTTTCTGACATGCAAATGACGCGTAACTTACAGTAACAACAACTTGAAATGAAACAAATATTAAAGTTACACAGCTCGGGACCATCATTAACAAGTGCTTTACAGACTGGCATAAGCGATTATCTTTATCTTGCGATCTCCAACGGCATGGATCAGTTCGAGTGTTGAATTCCTTCCATGCAATAACATGCCACTGCCAAGAATTTTTTCTCGCTGTCTTCCTCTATTTCTCTTTCCAGAAATCATTCCGGTTGTCACGACATATTCCAGCTTTTGTCTTCTCATAATGTGACCAAAAAAAACAAACAATTTCTAATGTTTGAGATTTCGAGGAGCGGCTGGCCGAGTGGCTAGAACGCCGGACTCTCCTTCGGGAGACCCGGGTTCGATCCCTCGGTAAGGTGTGGGATTTTTTTCTGTCGGGGGCAAAAAGAAAATCCTAACCTGCACAGTTCGCGGCGACTGCACTAGCCAGGCGGCCTTAATTCCTCAAGCTCAAAGACCCCCCTGCCATACACCTCAAGGTACTATATTGGCAGTAAATGACAGTTTGACAGAGATACGTTTCTTTGCGACTTTGCCTTTCTCAGAATGTCTAGAGTGCTAATTCTGGCTGTCCAAAGAATTGTCAGCGTCCTTCCATAAAACCACAGCTTGCGACAATCAATCAATCATGTGCCATGTCTGAAAGCGTGGGCGGTCATGACTCGCCATTTCACTCGATCACCAGAGTCGTGGATCAGCTCAGTGTTCCTGTCTCGTCCATGCCATGTGGCCAAGCCATCCAGGTATTTGCCTCTCGGTCTCCCTCTTGGTCTGTTCCCTTCGACATAAAAGGTTAATTACCTAACTAAACATGTTTCTTTCAGTTACGGAGTCTGAAATAGCTACGAACCCCGCAAAATCCACCGACAACGCTGAAGTTGATGACAATGATGTTGTGGATGAAACAGGAGAGGATGGGGAACAAGAAATTAAGCACTTTCTAGAGGTTGCTGGATTATCAGCTGTGCAAAGAAGTTTCTCTGTCAATCTACGTGCAGTGAGTTCCATACATATGTGAGTGATTGTCTTCTCTGGATTTGTCTGCAAGTGAATGTGAGTGGAAATATGCGTCGAGGAGTTGCGCGCGTGCGTGTATGTGTACGACTTGTGCGCACACGTAGGTGTGTCTTCAGCTCATCCGCGAAGATAAAAGAATGTGGGACCCAAAGCTACAACATCATTATCAAGTGTTTAGCCGATTGGCATGGGCGAATATACTTCTCCACATGCTGCGATCCCCGGCTGCAAGTATCAATTCCTCTGCAGACACTCTGTCCTACCATAATACAAAACCGCCGAGAATCTTCTCGTTATCGTCATGTATCTATCTTTTCACAATTTTATTTTTCAGTTGCTACATGTTCTAACATTTGTCTTCTCAAAAATGAAATTGTGTTCTTCTAAAGTTTGTGATTGATTGATTGATTGATTTAGGAACCGACATCACAGCATTCGGGACATTCCCATAAGCGCTCCGTCCCCATCCTCAGCAGCCAGCGAAGAGTTCCAACACTAATAGTTCCAGTAGCAATCTGATTATATGTCCGTCTCGCCTTTCCTCTGAGCGTCGAGCGTCGGCCAGATCCCCTCGTCACACCTCGCTGTCTCATTCTTACCAGACTATGGTGATCCATTTGCTCCTCCGAGGTGTACACGTGCTCCCACAAGGCCGCAATCACGTCTGCCTTGTCATGCATCAATACTCCACCAAGTTCTGCAGAGCCAGCCAATCTGTCCGCCTGTTTATTCCCCAGCAGACCGGCATGCCCAGGAGAAAAGATCCAGGTGATGCTTGCTACCCGTGACCTCGAAGCGAAGCAAGCCAGTCTGCGAAGCTTGCCTGTTCTCACCCTTCTCAGCATGCTTTCTGAGTCAGTTACAATCACAATGTGTGTATGTATCGTGTTTTATATCCAGCGGAAAGCTGCACTGACCGCCTCCACCTCCATTCTTAAGCGAGATGTAGTGTTATCATACACCAGGCTCTCCTGCACCAAACGCCGACTATTAGTTTTTGCCAAGAACCCCCAGGCACTTCTCCTACCTCTCAACACCGACCCATCCGTGTAGATAATCACATCACCCGGGTGAGAATTTTCCTGAATTAGTTGCTGAATTTCCACTTCCGTGGCCCCTGCTGGCCACTCCCTGCACTCCCGGCTCAATGTGATTATAACTCTGCACAAGTCTGACTGCACGGCTGGCACTCTGACCCACTCCTCTCCTCACCTGATGTTCTCCAAGGGGCACACCTGTCTGATCGTATCCTCCGCCTGAGCCATCCATGATTTCCCTCTTATCAGTCTCTGACCCTTAACTACGTCCAGCGCCTCATGCAACGGGTGATCTGTGTCTGCAGCTACTCTGAGGAAGTTTGTGATAAGTTGTTTATGTGTTTGGCCTCTTTAAAAACGTTTAGATTAGTTATTTTGTCTGCCTAGTGAATTGTCAGCAATCTTATGTAAAATCACATCTCTCAAGATTCTAGGAATTTGTCGCTTATTTACTTCTTCTTCTTCTTCTTCTTCTTCTTCTTCTTCTTCTTCTTCTTCTTCTTCTTCTTCTTCTTCTTCTTCTTCTTCTTCTTCTTCTTCTTCTTCTTCTTCTTCTTCTTCTTCTTCTTCTTCTTCTTCTTCTTCTTCTTCTTCTTCTTCTTCTTCTTCTTCTTCTTCTTCTTCTTCTTCTGCTTCTGCTTCTGCTTCTGCTTCTGCTTCTGCTTCTGCTTCTGCTGCTTCTTCTTCTTCTTCTTCTTCTTCTTCTTCTTCTTCTTCTTCTTCTTCTTCTTCTTCTTCTTCTTCTTCTTCTTCTTCTTCTTCTTCTTCTTCTTCTTCTTCTTCTTCTTCTTCTTCTTCTTCTTCTTCTTCTTCTTCTTCTTCTTCTTCTTCTTCTTCTTCTTCCTCTTCCTCTTCCTCTTCTTCTTCTTCTTCTTCTTCTTCTTCTTCTTCTTCTTCTTCTTCTTCTTCTTCTTCTTCTTCTTCTTCTTCTTCTTCTTCTTCTTCTTCTTCTTCTTCTTCTTCTTCTTCTTCTTCTTCTTCTTCTTCTTCTTCTTCTTCTTTTTCTTCTTTCGTTCGCTTGAAATATGTCTATAACTGCAATAATGTGTCTGGTGTGAATTTAACTGTCTTTTTTATTTTAGTTCGCTCAGTGGTCCATAGAGGTTATCTTCTACTGAAGTCTCTCTAAGCCTGAAGGTTTGCCTATGTTGTATTTTGGGCAATCTTGGAGTATGTGATCTGCTGTCTGCGACGCCAATTCACATGTGCACATGACTTGATTCACCATTCTCGAATTCTGTATACATGTGGTTGCGTAGTGATAAAAACTTCGCCGGGGAGCAAACACGGCAGGTCTTCTGATCGTTAGAAGTTTACCCCCTTCCCAAGTGTTTAATGACTTGTTCTAGTCTGTCCACAACGTGGTAGTCGTCTTCAGCATGTTTTGATGGCTTTCTGACTGATTTGATCATTCTTTTCTTTTGGTGGTATGTAACGGGAACATCAGGCTGTTCTTCTTTTGCTCCTTCCAAGTTTAATCGATCAGCTCTTTCGTTTCCGGGTACTCCACAGTGAGATGGTATCTACTGTATGTTACACTGGTTGCTAAGTTCAGAAAGTAGTGTCCTTAGTACTGGCAATTTCTTAGACAGGAGCGCCTCGAGAAGTGATTTTGCATCTGTCAATAGTACCACAGGTTGTGTACCATGGCTGGTATTTAGTAATTTCTCTGTTGCTATCTTTATTGCCTCAATTTCAGCATCATAGTTATGGCAGTACTTTCCTTTTGGTACTCTGGCATATTATTTGGGTATTCTATGTACACTCTCGCTTCCCCATTTTGAACAGCATTTTGTGCTGACCCATCTGTGAAGTCTCGGATCCAGAGGTCCTGTGGGTATTATTCATCAAGGAAGCTGAGAGTGGCTGTTCTGGGCTATACAATGTTCTGTTCTCCCTTGTCAAATATTCCTCTCATTTTTGTCTGGATTTGTAGTGATAGTCTATGTTCCTCTTTCCACGGACTTCGTTCTGGAATGTGTTGTTTGTCCATCAAGAATGATGATGACCATTCATTTCATCCAGTGGGATTGAAGGTATGGAGCCGTGGGTTCTAAGATGGCAGATAAAGCCTATTTTTGCTCAAAATGTTCTTTGACAATGTGGGCAAAGAATGCTTGAAGTTTCTAGAGGAGGATTTCCTGCAGTGGTTTTTCTGTCCTGCCTTTTCTTCAAAGCTCTTGCAGTCCTGGTTGCCTCATATATGACTGCACCCTTGCGTAATGATGCACGCCACGAATTTCGGTCTCTGGCTGCAGCCTCCCAGGTGTCATGATGAATTCCAAAAGCATTCAGTGAGATTTTCAGAGTGTCTTTAAAACGTTTCCTCTGGCCACCTTGGGAGCGTTTACCACAACGCAGTTCGCTGTAAAAAAATTCGTTTAGGGAGCCTGTGATCTGGCATGTGAGTCAAGTGACCAGCCCAACGAATCTGATTCTTCATCAGTAGAGTGTGGATACTGGGCATGGACGCTCTTTCTAGGACTTCAGTGTCTGGAATCTTGTCTTGCCATTTAATCTTCAGTAGCTTCCTTAGGCAGACTGTGTGGAAGTGGTTTAATTTCCTAGCGTGTCGCTGATAAACAGTCCAGGTTTCACAAGCATATAGCAGTGTGGATAATACAACTGCTTTGTAGACTTTTAGCTTTGTTTGCAAGCTTATTCCAGTTCTGTCCCATACATTCTTGTACAGTCTGCCAAAGGCCGCACTGGCCTTGGAGATTCTTGCATTCACTTCGTCATCGATTGTGGCAGCTTGTGACACGGTGCTGCCAAGATAGGTGAATTTGTCCACAACACTTAGTCTATGATCATTCACTTTGATATTCGGCAGTGTGATTATTCCCTGGAGCTGGCTGGTACATAACTACAGTCTTCTCCAAGTTGATATTGAGCCCAAAGTTGGCACAGGCATGTGAGAAAGCTGAAACAATATGTTGCATGTCCGCCTCTGAGTTGGCGTATAAAGCGCAATCATCAGCAAACAGGAGCTCTCTGACGGTGTCGCTGTTAATTTTGGTTTTAGCATTCAGCCTTCTCAGATTGAAAACTTTCCATCCATACGGTAGTTGATGTCTATTCCAGTGTCGTCGTTCTCGAAGGCATTCATCAACATGGCTGAAAACATGAGGCTGAACAGTGTTGGTGCCAGGACACATCCTTGCTTCACTCCATTGGTGACAGGAAAGGGTTCAGACAGATTACCATTTTCCTGTACTCTTGCCTGCATGCCATCATGAAATAGCCGCACTATTTGGACAAACTTTCGTGGACAGCCATATTTTGCCATAATCTTCCACAGTCCTTCTCTGCTGACTGTATCAAAAGCCTTGGTAAGGTCAATGAAAGTGGAGAACATTTCGCAGTTCTGTTCCTGACATTTCTCTTGCAGCTGCCCTGCAGCGAAAATCATGTCAACAGTTCCACGTTCTTTTCTGAAGCCACATTGACTCTCAGGAAGAAGACCTTGATCGAGGTGGGCTGTGAGGCGATTGAGAAGAATTCTGGCGAGTATCTTCCCTGCAATTGAAAGCAAGGAGATGCCTCGGTGGTTGTCACAGGATCGGCGGTTTCCTTTACGTTTGTAAAGGTGGACTATTGACGCGTCCTTGAAATCTTGTGGCATGGTCTCGTTCACCCATATGTTTGTAAAGACTTGGGGAAGCTGCTCTGTTAGGACTGGCCCACCTGCCTTGTATATCTCTGCTGGGATGGAGTCGGGACCAGGTGCCTTGCCGCTGGAGAGTTGCTGGATGGCTTTGTTTACTTCCACTATGGTTGGCAGGTTCGTTCTGGAATAGTTTTCAGTGGGATACCCACTGTGGGCAGATCAGTGGTTTCTCTGCAGGGTCGTTTGGCCTGGTGGATAAAACTGCTTCTCTTCGACCGCCTCATGGCTAAATTTTGAAATCTATTCTTCATAGGGTGGCCTGACATGCTGAGGAACTTTTCTGCTTGTATTAACTTTTTCTATCAATGATTGTGCCCTTTCCATCTTCTCCATATCCACTATAGGGGTTGATCTCATCCTTCTGTGGTGACTCTAAGTTCTCGATTTTGCACCTTGTCCAGCTCTTGTATTGTGGTTTTTGATGCTGAACACCACGCAGTTAACCCGTATTCCAGATGTAGTCGTTTGCTCTGTTGATAAACTTTGCTAAGTATTTTTCCACTGGCTCCCCATGTGGTTCCACTTAGTTTTCTCAGGATGACTATGTTTCTTCTGGCTTTTGCTACTGCTTTGTTGATGTGCTTTCTCCATGTCAGCCTGTCATCAAATGTAACTCCAAGATGTGTTAGTTCTTTATCTACTCTTCTCCAGTGTGTTGCCGGGGCCCATAAGGGAAGCAAAGAATAGCAACACTGTAGCCTACCACGCATGTCGTAAGAGGCGACTTAGGAGGCTTGATGGTTCCGTCGCCCTGCTACTGAGTGAGTGCGTGGCGCGACACTGTGAGCTGTGAGTTTCGTGTGAAATGCTTTTGAATCTGCCTGAGGTTTTTTGGAACGTGACTGCATGTTCGGAGTGGTGGCAGGTGGCTATGTCGCAGAGTTGACCGGCTTTTGCCTTATGCAGAAATGCGTGGCTGCTGGGCTTCTGGTTGACAGCCACTGCCATTAGCGATGAACTGTATTTTCGTGGACTGTGTGGGTGAACATCTAGGAAACATTCAGATAGGAAAATGACTGCTGATTCCATCAGAGATGAACAGGGTGTTTCGTGGGGGACTGGTGTGTTGACATTCTGGTGGCGGCATTATGCACAGTGTATCTGTGCGGGCTGTTGTTTGTCGAGACTCCTGTCTTTTCCACTTTTCACATTGGGCAGTGGAGAGCGTTTTGTGTGATATCCTCTGACACAGGAACGGAGCATAATGTGGACGACCCGTTGCTGTGAAGTTGGAACTGCGGCTAACTAACTAACTATCTACTCTTAGGGGTATTTCATTTATCTTGATTATCCTTGCCTTTTATTTTGGAGAGAGAGTAAATAGAGTTGTGCTGCACTTGTCAGTGTTTATGCTGACACACCATTTATTTGCCCAAGCAAATAATGCACTTACAGCTCTTTGTTGCGATCTGGTGGTCACTGATGCATGTTCATTTGTGCTCCATAGAACCAAGTCATGAGCGTGCATTGCCGTTTTAATTCCAATTGGTAGTTTAGCAACAAGATTATTGATGAAGGTTAAAAAAAAAGTGTGGGGGACAAGACTCCGCCCCGGGGAACACCGTGACGCAATTAATACTTTCATGCTCCTGAGTCCGTCTATCTGTACTCGGGCTCTTCTGTTGTGCATGTATGTTTTCCCCCATTCTTCCATTGGCTTTATAGTTTCTCAGTTTGTTCATCAGACCTTCTTTCCAGACTTTGTCAAAGGCTTTCTTTAGATCTATCCATGCCGCAAGCGCCAGTTTCTTCTCTTGGAATGCATCCTCAATTTCTTGAGAGAAGTAGGTTGTCTGATCTTCCGTAGAGTAGCACTGCCTAAAGCCAGCTTGCTGTGGCACAAGGATGTTTTTACTTTCAATGTACCACTGCAGTCTGTGATTGATGATGCGCTCCAGTGTTTTGCAGAGACAGCTGGTGAGGCCAAATGGTCTGTAGCTGGAGACAATGGAACCATCTTTCCCTGATTTTAGGAGGGGTATCATGATTGCTTCTCTCCAGGCTTATAGAACGCTGCCTAAGGTCCAGCTGTTATTGAAGATATGCAACAGCTCTTTTTGGCAACTGTTTCTAGATTCCTGATCATTTCATTGGAGATACCATCAGTTATTGGTGACTTTCTCATTTTCAGTTTTGATATTGCTAGCTCCCGTTAGCTGATTGTGATAGGTGCCTCCAGAACCTCAAGTACTATTTCATTCTGTCATGTATGTTGCCAATTCCCTCGAATCTCTTGTTGTTTCTCTTGGTTAATTTCGATGTTGTTATTTTGTGTAAATGAGTCCGCAAAATGGCTAGCTCTTTCTTTCCTGTTAAGATGTTTCCGTCTTTATGTAGTGGAACTTTTGAGTTTTTCTTTGAGCTCTCATTGTTAAGTTGTTTTACTAGCTTCCACAACTTTCTTGTGGCTCTTTCAAAGTTCAATGACACTGTTTTCTCCTGCCAGCTTTTTCGTCAAGCATACAGCTTGGCCCTTTGAAATTTGGCTTTTGCGTGCTGGTATTTATTGTGGTGCTCTTGGCTGGGTTTGGCTTCTGCTTGCTTTCTACACACTTCCACATCATTATACAACTGTTCCAGTTCACTACTCCAGTACGGTATATATTGTTTACGAGCTCCTCTTGGTACTGTTTCTCGTGCTGCCTGTAGTATGCATTTCCCAAACTCTTCAACTACTTTATTTATTCCTTTGTCTGTGTTCAGGTTTCTAATCAGTATGCTGGCGCGGTGCTTGTACATTGCCCAGTCTGCTTTCTTGAAGTCCCACCTCAAAAAGGTGCTGCTTTCACTTACAATCTCATTTTCTACAGTTAGAAGGACTGGCCGATGGTCACTGCCACCAAGTTATTTTCCAACAACTCGTATAATGTTAGACTCCAAGTCTGGTGAGTGTAGAGCCAGGTCATATGTAGTTGTAGCGTGCCATGATCTCGGGTAGAAAGTATGTGGGTTGGACGGCTTGATAATCAAGATGAATCTATTCTCATCCTGCCAGTCTTCCAGTCTCTCTCCTCTCTGGTCCATGTGACAATAGCCCCAGCTCTGCGAGTGGCTGTTGAAGTCGCCACACACAATCATGTTTTTCTTTTAATGGTAGTGTGTCCAGTGCCTGTGGGCACTACTTGGACAATAGTAGTTGATCAGATGTAGATCTGTAATGTCTGTCTTAGGTTTAAGTGTCTAATATAACATATTTTAAACTTCAGTTTGGGAAGCAGTGATGTTATTTTTATTTTTTACAAGGGTCAGTATCCCACCCTTTTGCCTGTCCTTTCGGTCAGATCTGGTAGCCTCTGATTTTGAAGACTATATTTTCATTGAGGTGAGTTTCTTGTAAGCAACACACACTTACTTTTTCTTGATCCAAGATGTTTTCTAGCTCTATTTTGTGTTGCTGACTCCCTTTTTCTAACCTTCATCAATAAGAGAGCCTTCCGGTACAATGGCGACGAGATGACTCGCTTTCTTCAGGGAGACGCTGTTCAGTGTTTTTCTGTGGATTTCCTGTGGATTTCCTGTGGAATTCGTGTGGATAGTGTTTTTCCTGTGGATTATGTGATGTTCGTTTATTGGAAGTGTTCAAAAGAAGCCACGGGAGGCAGGTGGTGGGTGAGATTTTGAGGGCAGCCGACAGATATTTGTTGGTTATGGTCTCGAGTTTCGAGACGGCAAGCAGAGGATCTCTTTCGAGAGACAATGGTTGCGGTCATCCGGCCAGTATGGTCACTGCCATAGAGGAAAGCAACGACAAACTACCTCTTTGAAAGTGCCTAGTATATTATGATTCGCGTAAAGACTGTTCATCGCAAGACAAGGACAGAGACATTAAAATTAGCAAAATGGAACGTTAGAACGTTAAACAACGACGGAAAATTAGAGAACATAAAACAAGAAATACAAAGAGAAAAAATTAATATATTAGGGATGTGCGAAACGAGATGGACAGGAGCAGGCATCAAGATAGATGAAGATTATAAGATTATTTATTCTGGAGGTGAAGATCGACAAAGGGGAGTGGCAATAATTTTGGACCGGAAAACATCAACATCTGTTCAAGGATATTGGGCCGTGTCGGACAGAGTTCTACTAGTTAAATTGAGTTGGAGACCTCTTAGCATAAATGTTATTCAAGTATATGCCCCAACAAGAGAGTCCAGTGAAGATAGCGTAGAGGAATTTTATAATGACATAGAGTCTGCCTTAAAGAAATGTAAAAATTCAGAAATAAACATCATAATAGGAGACTTCAATGCAAACGTAGGAAATCAAGGTGATAGATACACAGTAGGAAACTATGGTTTAGGAGAGAGAAATGAAAGAGGATACAGACTGGTAGAGTGGGCAAAAGAAAAGGAAATGATTGTAGGAAACACCTAGTTTAAGCAACACCCTAGAAGATTATGGACATGGAGGAGTCCTGATAGCAGGATCAGAAACCAGATTGACTACATTCTGATTAGCAAAAGATTTAGAAACGCACTAACAGTAGCAAAAACAGTTCCCAGTGCTGATTGTTATAGTGACCACAGACTACTTACAGGAACATTGAGGATAAAGCTGAAGAAAGTCAAATATATAACAGGAAACACTAAATATGATTTGTGTACATTGAGTAATGACAAGGAAATACAAAACAAATTCAACATAGAAGTACAGAACAGATTTGATATATTGTCTGATCTAGAGATATTATTCCAGGTTGTGAATGATCAATGGGAAATGTTAAAGAATTCAATCAGTTTGGCTGCAGAAACAACTATTCCAAAATTAAAGAAGGTGGGTCGTAAGAAATGGATGACTGAAGAAATTTTACACCTAATGGAAACAAGAAGACTCAACAAAAATAATCCTGCCAAATATAAAGAAATTAACAGACAAGTCAGAATATTATGTAGGAATGCAAAAGAATCATGGCTTGAAGAAAAGTGCTTAGAAATTGAAAAACAACACAACAGTCAAAATACCAAATTAGTGCACAAAAGAATTCAGGAACTTACTAATAAAAGAACAAGTACATCAACAGGCTGTCTAAAAGCTAAAGATGGCAAAATCATAATAGAAAAAGATCAGATTCTACATGTATGGACATATTATGTGAAAAACCTGTATAATGATAACAGAGAGGAACAGTATGATATTAGATTTAATAATGAAGGACCACCAATTTTAAAGATGGAGGTTCAAAATGCTCTTAAGCATATGAAAGCTGGCAAGGCCCCCGGTGTAGATAACATCACAACAGAAATGATTAAAGCTTTAGAAGAATTTGGATTATAGCAAGTCACCAGACTGCTGAACACATTATATGATACTGGAGATATACCTTCTGAATTATGTAATTCTGTATTTATTTCAATCCCAAAGAAATCAGGAACCTTGGAATGTGATCAACATAGAACAATTATTATAATGAGTCACATCACAAAGATTTTCTTACGAATTATCATGCAAAGAGTGAGGAAGAAAATACAACCTGAAATAGGGGAAGAACAATGTGGGTTTGTAGAAGGAAAGGGTACAGTAAATGCTGTGTATATGCTGCGAACAGTTATTGAACGTGCTATAGAAGTAAACAAGGATATACATCTTTGCTTTATTGACTACACAAAGGCTTTTGATAGAGTTAGACATGTCAACATGGTGGATATGCTTGCAGATCTACAAATTGATGGGAAAGACATTAGACTTATAAAAAACATATATTGGAAACAACAAGCTGCCATAAGGATTAAATAATGAAGTGGGACAATATCAACCTATTAAGAGAGGTGTTAGGCAGGGATGTGTAATGTCTCCAGATCATTTTTCCCTATATAGTGAAAATATTTTCAGAAATGTAGAAGATATAAATGGAATCAGCATTGGTGGAAGAAACATCAATAACATTAGATATGCAGATGATACAGTATTGATTGCAGACAATGCACAGGATCTGCAACAATTAGTAGACGCGGTTGTTGTACACGGTGAGCAGCTGGGGTTGCAATTAAATTGTAAGAAGACACAGGTTATGGTCGTCACTAGGAAGAACGAAGTACCACAATGTAATATACAAGTAAATGGGAATATTCTGCAACAAGTGAATCGATACAATTATCTCGGAACAGTCATAACATCTGATGGGAGATGCCTTGAAGAGATTAGAACAAGAATCGCCATGGCAAAAGTAGCCTTTAGCAAGATGAAAGACAGTCTGACCAATAAAAAGATGTCAATTGAAACGAGAAAAAGAGTGTTGAGGGGATACATAGAGCCTGTTCTTTTGTATGGATGTGAAACTTGGACAATGTGTAGTCAAGCTGAAAAACATCTGATGGCTGCAGAAATGTGGTTTCTGAGGAAAATGCAAAGAATACCATGGACAGACAGAAAAACCAATGACCAAGTACTACAGGAGACAAATGAAAATCGTAGACTGATTAGAAAAATTAGACGAAGACAGTGAAAACTTTTTGGACATGTTATGAGAAGAAATGGATTGGAGAACTTATTGACAACTGGCAAGATCGAGGGGAACAGACCAAGAGGAAGACCGAGACGAAAATACCTGGATGGCTTGGCCACATGGCATGGACGAGACAGGAACACTGAGCTGATCCACGACTCCGGTGATCGAGTGAAATGGCGAGTCATGACCGCCTACGCTTTCCGGCACGGCACATGATTGATTGATTGATTCCCTCCGCATTCTAGCGTATTAGTTTTAGTCTTATTTTTGATATGTCCAGACGCTCTATTCTCAGGCCCCCTGGCTCCACAGGACATCTGAGAAGAACCTCCAGTTATTTTTGTTGGACCCTTTCGAGGCATATGGTCCGGCACTGCACCTGCCTGAGGGTCCAAAGCAGGGACAGCACCATAACGGTTTGCAGTATTCGACATACCTCATTGCGTGATTGCGTGTCATCTGATTTCTGTGGTGCGCCTCCTGACCGGTTCCCTCCGTCTTCAGCACCTTGTCTTTACTATTAGCTTATAGATCAGACTGTGGACTTTCTCGAGTTTAGATGTGTAGGCACGTGTCTGCGCATGCATGTACGTGCATACATATCTAGAGCATTCTGGTTATTTTTACGGTGCCAGAGGCTTGCTGCTCCTTCTCCTGTTAGTTAAAATAGGTCCGCACGTAAAGGCCAGGAGTTGGACTTTTGCTGCCAGAGGTGATGAATTCACGAGCCTTGGGATATTTTGTAAGGTTCTGAGCTCACCCCAACTCTCGCCTCCGGCTACATAACAGCCACATTTGGAACCCGCTTATTTACTAATTGTCCAGGATTAGCAGCCATATGTTATTGCTGGTTCTATGTAACATGCAGAATTCTTTTTCTAGGTTCCATCAGCACGGATTTATTACATAAAAATGTTCGTCATTTTATAAAATGTAGTTTTTGCTGGACCAATTTTGTTCTTTGTTGATGTGGTCGAAAGATAAGAGCTCTCGCTCATAAGTTTCCTGTTCGCTGATAGAAAGATAGTCGGTTCAAAACCCACACCGGCATTACATTGGACTTAAACGTCGACTCCTCGTTCAGAAAGCAATAGCAAATCAACTGAACGTATGCTTGACTAGAAAATCGACCTGGGGGTATGTATTATAATTGTGCACTGGGACATTCAATCAATCATGTGCCATGCCGGAAAGCGTGGGCGGTCATGATTCGCCATTTCACTCGATCACCAGAGTCGTGGATCAGCTCAGTGTTCCTGTCTCGTCCATGCCATGTGGCCAAGCCATCCAGGTATTTTCCTCTCGGTCTTCCTCTTGGTCTGTTCCCCTCGATCTTGCCAGCTGTCACCAAGTTCTCCAGTCCATTTCTTCTCATAACATGTCCAAAAAATTTTGACTGTCTACGTCTAATTTCTCTAATCAATCTACGATTTTCATTTGTCTCTTGTAGTACTTGGTCATTGGTTTTTCTATCTGTCCATGGTATTCTTTGCATTTTCCTCAGAAACCACATTTCTGCAGCCATCAGATGTTTTTCAGCTTGACTGCACATTGTCCAAGTTTCACATCCATACAAAAGAACAGGCTCTATGTATCCCCTCAACACTCTTTTTCTCGTTTCAATTGACATCAATTTATTGGTCAGAATGTTTTTCATCTTGCTAAAGGCTACTTTCGCAATGGCGATTCTTGTTCTAATCTCTTCAAGGCATCTGCCATCAGATGTTATGACTGTTCCGAGATAATTGAACCGATTCACTTGTTGAAGAATATTCCCATTTACTTGTATATTACATTGTGGTACTTCGTTCTTCCTAGTGACGACCATAACCTGTGTCTTCCTACAATTTAATTCCAACCCCAGCTGCTCACTGTGTACAACCACAGCGTCTACTAATTGTTGCAGATCCTGTGCATTGTCCGCAATCAATACTGTATCATCTGCATATCTAATGTTATTTATGTTTCGTCCTCCAATGCTGATTCCATTGTACATTGGGACATTGCGTATACTGAAACAGCCGACTGCCGTCAGTGTGATTTAATCAAAGGCGTCTTGGAGGATGTGACCAACTGCATCGCTGGATCAGCCCGTTTTATCATGTAACAGTGTATTTGATTCAAACCTGACCTACAGGAAGTGTCCTGGGTAGTAAAACGACCGGCGTGTACTGATCACATCACCACCTATTGTACCATATAAGTATAAGTAGGGACCTAACACAATATACCCCATGAACCTGTAAAATGGTCCTTTATTATTTTTAAAAATCTATGTTCTGGATTGCTTGACAAATTGGAACTGTTCACGCGCGCGCGCGCACACACACACACGCACACGCACGCACACGCATAGCTGGGTGTGTGCAGTACGGCGGTTACGTAAGTTGTGAAGGGGTATGAAGAAGGCGACATGGCTGCAACGACGTCTGCTGGGTCATGGCTAGCCAACGAGGTGGAGGTGAAAACTCAGGCAAACTGCCGGAGAAAGAAGCTGGCTTTCCCTCTGTCGGTTACCGTGCAATGATAACGCTGGCAGATGCACCGGTCGCCGAATGTTCGCCCTCTCAGGGCGGGTGGTTTCTGGGTTAAGTACGATGTACGAATGTCTTCGAAGGTGGATACGCACGACAGGATAAAGACGCCTGGGAGTCTTGACTCGGTTGAGCCCGCCTCCCCCTTCCCCCTTTGTGTATGGAAGGTCTATCCATCCATCATGTGTAATGCCGATAAGCGTGGGTGGTCATGTTCTGCCATCTCACTCGATCACCAGCGTCGTGGATCAGTTCCGTGTTTCTGTCTCGACCATGCCACGTGGCCAAGCAATCCATGTATCTACTTCTCGGTCTTCCCCTTGGTCTCTTCCCTTCGATCTTGCCAGTCGTCACCAAGTTTTCCAAGTCATTTCGTCTCATAACGTGCCCAAAAAATGTTGACTGTCTACGTCTAATGACTCTAATCAGTTTACGATCTTCATTCGTTGCTTGAAGGACTTGTGAATTGGTTTTTTGTCTGTCCATGGTATTCTTTGCATTTTCCCCAGAAACCACATTTCCACAGCCGTCAGATGTTTTTTAACTTGACTGCTCATTGTCCGCACTTCACATCCATACAAAAGTACAGGTTCTATATAGCATTTCAACACTCTTTTTCTCGTTTCAGTTGATATATTTTTTATTGATCAGTATGTTTTTCATCTTGCAAAAGGCCACCTTCGCAATGTCAATTCTTGTTCTAATCTCTTCAAGGCATCTCCCATCAGATGTTCCGAGATAATTGCACTGTATCGATTCACTTGCTTAAGAATATGCTCATTTACTCATATATCACATTGTGGTATTTCCTATTCAGTTCTAACCCTAGTTGTTCACTGTGTGCAACAACCGCGTCTAGTATGGAAGGTAAAGGGACCGAAACATACGGGGATGAGGGCGGACTACTTTTGATGATTGGAAGCCTCCTATAGTGCTTGCTCCGGGACGGTGATTTAACAACAGCCGCAGACGTGATCTGAAGGGACGTGGTTCTCTACTGTAATTATTATTGTTCCCGAGTAATGAAGGTGTAGAATGAGAGAAAAAATAGAGGAGGAGGAGTGGAAGAGGAAGCAGAAGCAACAGAAGTAGTAGCAGAGAAGAAGAAGAAGAAGAAGAAGAAGAAGAAGAAGAAGAAGAAGAAGAAGAAGAAGAAGAAGAAGAAGAAGAAGAAGAAGAAGAAGAAGAAGAAGAAGAAGGAGGAGGAGGCGACGACTGTGAAAAAAATTTTGCTTATATTGTTTGGCTTTGTTGCTGCTAGATTCATCATCATCATCATCATCATCATCATCATCATCATCATCATCATCATCATCATCATCATCATCATCATCATCATCAACCAGTGCCTTGCCGGCTGGCGTGGGGGATCATGCCTCTCCACATATTGCTATCTCCGACGGCATCGATCAATTCGCGTGTTGATTCCCTTCCGTACCATAACACACGACTGTAAAGAATCTTCTCACGCCGTCTTCCTACCCATATTGGCTGTCCAATTACTTTTTAGCATTATTTCATAAAGCCACATCTGCAATACATCCATGGATTTATTCGCCCGCTAACTAATTGTCCGGGATTCGAAGCCATATGTTAAAATTGGTTCTATATAACATGCAGGAACTCTGTTTCCAACTTTCCAGCACAATGACTTATTGCACAAAACGTTCTTCATTTGATAGGAATGCAGTGTGTGCTTGTCATATTATGTTCTCTATCTCAATGATGCATCTTCCATCTGATGTTATCCACGCGCCTAGATATCTGAACTTTTGCACTTGACCCAAAATAATGTCAATTACTTTAATTGCACATTTAGGCACAATATATTTCTTTGATATCACAATGACGTCTGTTTGTCTGTTATTCAAACTAAAGCATATATTTTCACCGTCTATAACCACTGTATCTATCATTTCCTATAGTTCCTTCTGATTTGTTGCTATCAAGACGGTGTCACCAGCATGACGTAAGTTATTTATATTATGTCCACCAACCAGGATCCCTGACATATTTTCCATAGATCTCATTGTATGGTTACTGTACAGTGAGAACAAATCGGGAGACACTACACACCCTTGTTTGACGTCCTTCTTTATACACTGAAATTTTCCGACCAGGTTTTGGATTCTTATGGCTGCTGTTTTCTGCCAATATATGTTCTTTATTAGAATAAATAGTATAGGTAAAGGTATTCTATAACGAATACTGCCGTAGGTTTGCGAAGTGTCAGGCCTTCACATATTTTAGAGTTAACGACACAAAAGGTGAGGCGATCAGCCCTCGTCCTCTTCGCCTGCCTTCCCAGATAATTTCCAAAACAATTATCTACTAAACATTTTAATGAAGCTGGCTCGATCACGGAGCCGTGCTGGTCGGAGAAAGTAATGCTGCCTCTGCAGGGATTGAACCTGAGCCACTGTCGTAGCAGTCAAGCACACTAATCATCATGCCACATCGACCCCTTACTAGTAGTACAATGTTACAATATTGTATGTTCTACAATTCTGATCACGTTGAGATATGGTACTGTTGCAGCCCAGATATCGAGGACAGATTTGATCCTGACACCTGCCCGCCGTCTTATAAAAACAATGAAGGAAAGGAAGTGAAAGTGATAGAATACTGCAAGGTTTTCCTCAAGCAATATAATCAGCTCTGCAACCACAGAAGGCCAATCTTCCTCAAACCCTTCAATGAGTTCGATGTAAAGGTTAGATTATCAGTTCAACATAAGGGTTAAACCTTCAGTTCAATGTAAGGGTTAAACTGTCAGTTGAATGTAACGTTAGATTATAAGTTCAGTGTTTAGGTTATATTTTCAGTTCATTGTAAGAGTTAGATTATCAGTTCAATATTAGGGTTAAACTTTCAGTTCAATATAAGGGTTAAACTTTCAGTTTAATGTAAAGGTAAGATTATCAGTTCAGTTTACAGGCTATATTTTCAGTTTAGTGTAAAGGATATCCAACGCGAGTAATACATTCGTATGTATTGTCAGTGGATTGTAAAAGTTAATGTATCAGTTCCATGTAAAGGATACACTATTTGTTCTATGTAAAGTTTATAGTAGCAAGCCAATGTAACAATGAGAACGTCACTTCTGTGTAAAAGATAGAGTATCAGTTCTATGTATAGATTAGAGCATCAAAGCAATGTAAAGGTTAGAGTATCAGTTCTATGTATAGATTAGAGCATCAAAGAAATGTAAAGGTTAGAGTATCAGTTCTATGTATAGATTAGAGCATCAAAGCAATGTAAAGATTTGAGTATCAGTTCTATGTATAGATAGAGCATCACAGCAATGTAAAGATTTGAGTATCAGTTCTATGTATAGATTAGAGCATCACAGCAATGTAAAGGTAGAGTATCAGTTCTATGTAAAGATTAGAGAATCAGAGAAATGTAAAGATTTGAGTATAAGTTCTATGTATAGATTAGAGCATCACAGCAATGTAAAGGTTAGAGTATCAGTTCTATGTAAAGATTAGAGAATCAGAGCAATGTAAAGATTTGAGTATCAGTTCTATGTACAGAATAAAGAATCAGAGCAATGTAAAGATTTGAGTATCAGTTCTATGTACAGAATAAAGAATCAGAGCAATGTAAAGATTTGAGTATCAGTTCTATGTACAGGTTAGAGCCTGTAATATATTAGCCCATCATCTCCTACCCTTTACACAATGGAGCCGGAAATTTTAATGTGCTCTTTATTTCTGACAGAAAATGGTCTGTACAACAATTGTACCCACCCAGCTGCCCTTTAAGGATCTGTTGGACTGGCCAGGTATTGCTGACTTTGTGGCCGGCTATCTGAATTACACCAGGCTTCGGCCACCGTGTCAACTGGTTTGTATCATTTGGCAGTGTTTTGCATTTTTAATTTTTGCTTCCGCTGACTTTGAACTCAATTGTGACGTGGGAAAATGGGAATATAAACAATACGACCTGGTTGCATCGTTAGAAGATTATTTCATTCTTTGTACAATTATAAATGGCCTGCAGGCCCTGTTGGGAAAATGGGAATATAAACAATACGACCTGGTTGCATCGTTAGAAGATTATTTCATTCTTTGTACAATTATAAATGGCCTGCAGGCCCTGTTGTCACGCCCCGTGGTCATGGGTTCGATTCGCACCTGGGCGGATTCGAATTGTTTTATAATGACTTGGGCTACCAGGCCGACACAGCCTAAAATGGGCACTAGGAAATGTCTTGGGAGGTAAAAGCAGCCGTGTGATACTGACCACATGACCCACTGAGTGCTGATTGATCTATGCAAATATGGGTCTAGCACCAAATGTCTAATGCATCGTAAGGCGTGTATAAAGGTCCTCCTTTTCTTACTTTACTTAATTAATGATACGAAATTGGAGCGGAATTATTCTTTGGCCACTCGGCAATTTCATTAACTTGCATTTTGTTTATACCCGCCTGTTTTCATTACCTATATAGAGAAGTAACACTGTCAGGCACACGGGGTATGAACTACTCAATTGCCTTATATCACTTTGTGACTTGCAGACGTAACCTGGCGCTTGTTACATTAAACTTCTTTTAAACAGCATCAACATCAGGTGGGAAGTCCGTTGCAGTATGTCAGTCTCACCACATGTGGCTGAAATGACGCTTGATCCTTTGTCTGTTCAACTGCCTCTTGCATTTCCATGCCTAGAATGTCTTAATAATCCAATGTTCATGGTCGCGTTAATAGACCTCTCTGCGTCGCTTCCCAGGAACCAAGCCTTCAATTACTATTCTTTCTAAACACCGTGAGATACTTTTATTGTTGTTGTTGTTACGTTCACTCGCTTTCAACTCAAGCGTAGTTCCATACACGTGCTAGTACACTGGGTTGATTTTTGCGCGTGAATTAGCTTTCCCTATTACCAGTGTCCCTCGTTATCAGGCGAACACACTCCGATTTCTGAGATACTTCTAATTTACGTCCCCTACGGACATCCTATGATGACTAAGATACACTGAATGTTGTTGCTTCCACAAAAGTATCACTACCGAAATCCTATGATGATTAAAGTAGACGTAGTGTTGGTGTTTCCACCAAGGTATCCATACAGAAATCCTAATGATTAAGATGCACAGAATGTTGATGTTGTACCTTTAAGACCAACACCTGGGCTGTGGATTTACTTACGTTTTAATATGTGTTAGAAAACTATGCCCGTACAAGCTTAATTTTGCCCATTAATTCAGGGACACGACTAGAAAACACACTCTATGAAAACATGAGCACACAATTAGTGACTGAAAGTGAAGTGGGGAAAAATAAAGAGCGTCTGGCCGTGTGGCTGGAACGCCGGGCTTCCATTCCGAAGACCAGGTCTCGAATCCTCGGTAAGGTATAGATATCGTTTTGTCGAAAGAACAAAAATTAACCTAACAAGCATAGTTTGCGGCGACTGCACTAGCTAGACGGCCTAAACTCCCCAAGCTCAAGCACTCCCCCCTCCCCCTCCCCCTGTCCTACAACGCAAGGTATTAATGGCAGTAATGACAGTTTGACAGCGAATTGAACACAAGAGATACCGGAACACACAGATTAAACAAAAATCCTGCTCCGTGTGTTTGGCATTGTGTTTAATAGTGACAATAAGTCCTACCTGTGTGAACTGTCTGTGTTGGTTTCAAATAATGTTTATGCAACATGGATATCATTTGTTTCATATTTACTATTTTTGCTAACTCTAACGGAGTATTTTTGCTAAGACTAACGGAGTATCTTTCCCAACAGTAATAGAATATGTTTGTTTACTCCAAAGAGCTGTTTTGCTAACTCTAACAGCTTATTTGTACTAACTCTAATGGGGTATCTTTGTTAAAACTAACGGAGTATTTTTGCTAACACTAACGGAATATTTTTGCTAACTGTTACGGAATATCTTTGCTTAGACTAATGGGATATGCTTGCCAACACTAATGGAGTATATTTACAAACTCTAAAGAGTAGTTTTGCTAACTCTAACGGAGCAATTTTGCTAACTCTACCAGGATAGTTTTGCTAGCGTGTGCGGAAGATCATGTTTTCTGTTGCACGTCTTCTACAGCCGAGGACTCAGTATGCCCCTCAGACAACAGTGCAGCTTCTGAGAGGCCACTGTTTCGAGTACAGCACCGTCTTATGCTCCATGCTGATTGGCGCTGGGTATGATGCATTCGTGGTCAGCGGCTACGCCACCAAGGAAGTGTGTACTCTCAACCTTGAATACACAAAGTGCCCGTTTGTAGAAGATGATAAGGTGGTGAGTGAGACAACAGACTGAGTGATGTCTCAGTGCTTTGTTTGTACGTCATTTTCGTTGTACCACACTTGTAAAATTGATTTATGTTTAGTCAGTAGAAGTGGTGGGGGTTGTGGTGGTGTAGTGGCTAGACACTCGACTATAGGCCCCAGGGTCACGGGTTTAATCCGCATAGAATGCTGACGAGGGTGAGGACGGGCAGGCTTCGTGCGGAGTGGCTTGCTTCGCTTCGGAGGTCACAGGTGACAAGCATCGCCTAGATCTCTTCTCCGGGGCATGCCGGTGTGCTGAGAAATGAACAGGCGGACAGATTGGCTGGCTCTGCAGAACTTGGTGGAGTATTGATACATGACAAGGCAGACGTGGTTGCGGCCTTGTGGGAGCACGCGCACACCTCGGAGGAGCAAATGGATTACCATGGTCTGGCAAGAATGAGACAGCGAGGAGTGACGAGGGGATCTGGTCGACGCTCAACGCCCAGAGGAAAGGCGAGACGGACTTATAATCAGATTGCTACTGGTACTATTAGTGTTGGAACTCTTCGCTGGCTGCTGAGGATGGGGACGGAGCGCTTTTGTTAATGCCCCTAATGCTGTGATGTCGATTCCTAAATCAATCAATCAATCAATAATCCGCATAGAAACTAATTAGGATTTAAAATAATGACCTGGGTTCTCAGGTCGACCTCAAAGTTCGGTACGTCTTCGCATGATTTTAGCACGCATGTGTATACAGTTTACCACCTTTAGGCAGTGTCCCCAAGATAACGGATTCTTAACTACACGTGCATAGATCTGTCTTTCCTTTCACATTTATTAGAATAGTTGACCGCTGGCTTTAGGGAAACCTCTTTGAGATTTCCAACTGCCATGGGGGGTATTTTTAACGTGCACAAATTGAACACGAGATCTCCTGGCTTGATCCCTTATCCGAAAAAGCAAGGTATTCGATCTAACTCATCAAAAAATCAATGAATGAATCACCAAAAAAAACAAAAAAAAAAACAACAACAACAACAACAACAACAACAACAACAACAAACAAACGAGAAGTAGATTGTGAGCTTTACTAGAACACGATTACAAGAAACAAAATGGACGTTGCGGCTAAAGCCTTCATCAACACAGAACAAACACACACAAACCGACACACAACTACACGAAAAACGAGCCATGAAAATATAAGTGTTACTTATCTGTATCCTTGTTTTGCTGAATACACCTTGAGCAGACGACGCGTTAGGCGACTATAATGGTACGCGTGTTGTCATTAGATATCAGTGGTTCTTGAGAACATTTTCAACTTTATCGAAATCAGTACCCTTTGAGCCTGCATGATTGCATATCTGAATTCTAAATCTACAGTCCCAGAAGCCACTCTTAACCAGCGCAGATGTGATAAACTCTATCATTTGACACTTGCACCATAGCTTGTGTTGCTGCATAGGTTTGGGAAGAGCGGAGGGTTAAACCCTGCTTGCCCGACGGTAGTCACTACAGCAGCGGACAAGTTAATATTTGCATTTCAACTCCTATAGTTAAGGGAGCGGCCGTAGCGTAGCCGCATGTGATCGATCGACCCAGCCTAAAATGGGTGCCAGGGAATTTTCTGGGCAGTAAAAGCAGCCAGTGTGACTTTAACCTATCACCCATGGATTGCCTATTGGTAAAACACATGGGAATCATCATCATCATCTTCAATTGCCCCGCCAGCTGGTGTAGGCGTTCATGGCTCTCCACTGGGAATATCACAATATATTCAATCCGTCCCATGGCTTGACAATTTTGTCTGACGTTATTGACTTGTTAGGCATATCATTTGATGAGCGTCTGTTTAAGTTTCTGTGATATTTGTATGGGGACAAGTACACATTACAAGAATAAGGAAGCAAAGGACCGCCTAACATCCTAACATATATTGGACATACTGTATTAGACCCATATTTGTATAGACGAACCGGCACTTCAGGGGTGATATGGTCAACCCCGCCGGCTACCTTCACTTCACTTGCCAAGACATTTCCTTACACCCATGGTAGAATGAGTCGTCGCGGGAGACCAGGTCAATTTTGAAAATACGCGAATTCGAACCCATGCTTGCCAGGCCAGCAGGTCAGCGTCTAGCCACTACGCTACCCCAACTCCCAGTGAGGTAGTTGTATATTATTTATAGACCGTCGTAGTCAACCCCAGCATTTCTTGGCTGTTGGCAATTTCTTAGCAAGTTTACGTTCAGTAGTTTGCCATTGCTTTCTGAACGGTCGGTACGCACATTATTTTACGACAACCAGCACAAAATGGTCTGCTTCCAAATCGCCCGCAGATGTATTTGGAATGCGGTTTGCGGGACTGCGAATCGCGTTCGTAACTCCTTAATTAAAACTGATTGTTTTATTATGTGTCAATTTAACAAAAACAACAACACATGAACCGTGCTATAAATACTGACCAATCCTAGGAACGAATTCGCGTATAAACGTCCGAACTTACTGTATTATGTCAGGTATATACAAGGCCAATAACGCTGCCAGTATGTCGATACACAGTCCGCCCTGCCCGGCAGTATAAGAGCGAGTATGAACTTCGAATGTTCAAGAAACGACAAGAGGCGTTCAAACGTGAAGAAGACGAAATAAAGGCAGCTAAAGACAAACAGAGAGAGGTAGGTGCACAATAGAATTCGCGAGGTGAAAATTTTGGGATGAAAAGTGAGTGAGATAGTTATTACCTATGTTAATGTTGGGAACAAGTAACAGAAGGATGAAGTAATAGTAGTAGTAGTAGTAGTAGTAGTAGTAGTAGTAGTAGTAGTAGTAGTAGTAGTAGTAGTAGTAGTAGTAGTAGTAGTAGTAGTAGTAGCAGCAGCAGTAGTAGCAGCAGCAGCAGCAGCAGCAGCAGTAGAAGAAGAAAAAGGAGAAGAAGGTTTAAGGACGTGGAGGCGGAGAAGCAGAGAAAGAAGATAAGAAGCAGGCGCAGCAGCAGTAATAGTAGTAGTTGTAGTAATAGTAGCAGCAGCAGCAGTAGTCGCAGCAACAGGAGTAGTAGTAGTTGCAGCAGCAACAGCAGCAGCAGCAGCAGCAGCAGCAGCAGTAGTAGTAGTAGTAGTAGTAGTAGTAGTAGTAGTAGTAGTAGTAGTAGTAGTAGTAGTAGTAGTAGTAGTAGTAATGTAGTATAAATAAACCAGCAAAGACAGAAAATTGAATAGTTCAGGTTTACAAGAACACAATCACAGGTGAGAGAATGGACGCTACTGACAGAAAATCTTCATCAGCCACATTAAAAAATCAGACTAAAAATAGTTAATGGAAACTGTTGAACACTGAGACCAAGCGTCGAAAGACACTTAGTTATCATAGTAGTAAGAAGTCCAGTCAGGTCTTAGTCAGATATGACTGAGCTACCGTATAACAGTAGACGATACTACCTGGTTTCTGTTAGCGCCGAATGTTGGGCGGCGCTTACCAAACCCGACACCCCACATTGTGCCAACGGCTTCGGGCGGAAGAGCGCAATTGGGAGGGTACAAGCCTTACCCTGGTGCGAGGAAATGCAAGCTAAAGACAAAATTGTCATGGCAGGGCAGACCAGGCCCTAAGCCTTGGTTGGCGACTGGTCTAGGATCGAAGCTCCGACAGGCGGACAGTTAGAGCATTGCTTTGCTGATCCGGCAGCTTCTGCAGCTTGTCTTGTTCCAGATGTAGGGGTGTTACCTTTCCTCTGGAGTGAACTAGGCAGGCCGAGAGAGGGATCATGCTGCATGGGCAACACATGATCTCTATATTTTAGCCCAGGCTTTGTGCTATGGAGAGGCAATAACTCCATCCCTGGTCTTAACTGGTCTCGGAATCAAAGCGAGAGGCAACTGTTATGGGTTATAAGTCCTTGTCAGTTGGCGTAGACATGGGGCGCCACGCGTTGCCTCTGACGGTGGGAGACACCTATAGGTGTAACTGATCAGCTACCGCCCGCCTCAAGCTGGGCATCCCCCAGCCAATTGGGTGCTGATCCGCGACAGCCTGCCTGCTTCAATGGGTGCTTGGGGCTAGGACAAAATCTGAATCGCAGGCTGTAAAACCAATGCACCAGGTACAAACAAAAATAAAAATAGAAACCTCAAGCTACGGCTTGCAACCTGGAACGTGAGAACCATGTGTCCAGGATTTTCCACTGACTTGACCAATATTGACGATGTGAGAAAAACGCCTGTGATTGATGCCGAACTCAATCGTCTTAACATTGATATTGCTGGCCTGCAGGAGACTCTCCTCGCTGAGGAAGGGTCACTCAGGGAAAACAACTACACCTTTTTCTGGAAGGGTAGAGGGCAGGCACAAAAAAAGGCAACACGGTGTGGGCTTTGCAGTGAAGAATTCGCTACTGGGAATGATTGAAATTCCAGCAGGAGGAAATAAAAGACTATTGTCCCTGCGCTTGGCAACCTCTTGTGGGTTTGCCACCATTATTACTGCATATGCACCGACACTCGATTCCTCTGATGATGTGAAGGATTTGTTCTATGAGGAGTTAGACTCCGTGATCAAGGCAGTTCCAAAATCTGACTACATTTATATGCTCAGTGATTTCAATACTCGTGTGGGCAAGGACTCGAGTTCATGGCCAGTGTGCCTTGGAAAATACAACATCGGTCGCATGAATGAAAATGGGCAAAGGCTGCTGGAGCATTGCACCAGTAATGACCTATGTATTACAAACTCTTTTTTAAAAACAAAAGAGATGCATAAGGTCACATGGAAACATCCAAGATCTGGCCATTGGCACCAGCTGGACTTCATCATCACACGGAGACAACATCTGAACCATATATCATTGACTCGTAGTTACCACAGTGCTGACTGTGATACGGATCATTCTTTGGTTGTTGCAAGGGTTAGACTGAGACCAAAGAGAATCTACACAGCTAAACACAAATCTAGCCCCAGGATTAATATTATTAACACTCATGATCCTGAAAAGTGCTTTCAGTTTCAACAGCAACTTGAAGACGCTTTCACTGATACACCAGAAAATTGTACAGTAAATGAAAAGTGGGGTCAAATTAAGGAAACTCTTTATAAAACTGCCGTAGGGGTTTACGGCACTGTGGATCATAAGAGGCAGGACAGCGAGACTCTGCAGCCCTTGATTGATAAGAAGAAGAAAGCTCTCTTAAGAAACAAGGAAAGACCAACGCGTAACACTCTGAGTGAGCTAAGGCAAGCTAGGAAGGATGTGCAAAAGACTGCCAGGCAGTGTGCAAATGATTATTGGATCAAGTTATGTGAGTCCATTCAAATCGCAAGTGATAAGGGAGACATAAGAAGAATGTATGAAGGAATAAAGAAAGCCTGTGGTCCAGTGATCAAAAGAAGTGCACCATTGAAAACCTTGACTGGAGAAATCATCACTGACAAGAAACGGCAGATGGACAGATGGGTAGAGCACTATTTGGAGCTTTACTCAAGTGAGACCAAACTAGCGGATGATGCCCTAAACGCCATAGAGGCTCTACCAACTCTTGACCACCTGGACACACTTCCCACCATAACAGAAGTTGAGTGTGCTATAAATGAACTTGCATCTGACAAGGCTCCAGGTAAGGATGGGATTCCAATAGAGGTTATCAGGAGTGGGCAAGACACACTCACTATACAGATCCACCAGCTAATAGAGCTATGCTGGCGTGAAGGACAAGTCCCACAGGATTTCAAAGATTCAAGCATCATAACACTGTACAAGAACAAGGGCGATCGGAGCGACTGCAACAACTATAGGGGTATCTCACTTCTGTGTATTGTTGGAAAAGTATTTGCCAGAATTGTTCTGCGCAGACTTCAAGTCCTAGGAGATCAAGTCTACCCGAATCACAGTGTGGCTTTCGACAGAACCGGTCTACCACTGATATGATATTCTCATTGCGACAAATGCAAGAAAAATGCCGTGAACAGAATCAACCACTGTTTATTGCCTTCATCTACCTCACAAAGGCATTTGATTTGGTCAGTCGTGAGGGTCTGTTCAAGGCACTAAAGAAGATTGGCTGCCCACCAACTCTTCTGTCCATTGTGGAATCGTTCCACACAGGCATGAAGGGTATAATCAAGTTTGATGGTGCAACTTCTGAAGAATTTGAAATCAAGAGTGGAGTTAAGCAAGGTTGTGTATTAGCTCCCACCCTCTTTGGAATATACTTTTCACTTCTACTGAAATATGCATTTCGTGATCAGGATGGTGGTATATACATTCACTCACGCTCAGATGGCGGCCTCTACAATGCTCAGAGATTGAAGTCTAAGACCAAAATTAGGAGGGTACTGATCAGAGAGTTGCTTTTTGCAGATGATGCTGCAGTTACGACCCACTCTGAGGAAGAATTGCAATGTCTACTATCTGCATTCTCCAATGCTTGTTCTGAATTTGGTTTAACAATTAGCAAAAAGAAGACAAGATTATGTCACAAGGTGCACATGGGGTACCATCAATCTTTATTGACGAGCCGAACTAGAGATAGTAGACCATTTTACATATCTAGGATCAGTGGTAAATAGCAAATTATTCCTAGATCAGGAAATCAACATCCGGATTGGTAAGGCAGCAACAACAATGAACAGGTTAAGAAAAAGAGTCTGGGAGAACAGGAAGCTTACTGCCAAAACAAAAGTCCTTGTCTATCAAGCCTGTGTCCTTAGTACTCTTCTCTATGGCAGTGAAACCTGGACAACTTACTCACACCAAGAGAACAATTTAAACAGCTTTCATATGCGGTGTCTGCGAAGAATTCTTGGTATTAAGTGGCAAGACAAAATCACAAATACTGAAGTATTGGAAAGATCAGGTTGTGTGACAGTTTATTCCATGCTCAGTCTTCGTAGACTTAGATGGATAGGACATCTTAGGAGGATGGATGATGGTAGAATACCAAAGGATATCTTTTTTGGTGAATTACAGATGGGTAAGAGATCTCAGGGTCGGCCTCTACTACGATACAAAGATGTGTGTAAGCGGGACATGATTGATACAGGCATTGATAATGCACATTGGGAGCAAGTCGCCGCTGAACGTGTTGCATGGAGGGCAAATATCAGAAATGGAATAAAGTCAAAGGAGAAAATTATTGCAGAAAAGTCACACACCAAGCGTTTGAGACGTAAGATGGTGCATGATGGTGGAAATGACCACGTGTTCAGATGCACCCACTGTGAACGGACATTTACAGCGCAAATTGGCCTTATCAGTCACACTCGCTACCGCCATAGTTAAAAGTTATTATGCCTTTTTAAAGCACAAACTATCGTCTGTCAAGACGGCAAGGTGCCAATGATGAATAGAAGAAGAAGAAGAAGAAGAAGAAGAAGAAGAAGAAGAAGAAGAATATGAGGAAGAAAAAAGTAGAAGGACAAGAATAAGATCCAGAAGAACAAGAAGAAGAAGACACTGTGTTCTTGCTCTATAACTTTTGAAACGGCCTGGTTTTGTCCTATACATGGGGATGGGATAACGCAAATAACATTAAATAAGGTACACTTCATCAGATCTCTCTCTCTCTCTCTCTATCTCTCTCTCTCTCTCTCTCTCTCTCTCTCCCTCCCTCCCTCCCTCCTTCCCTCCCTCCCTCTCTCCCTCTCTCTCTCTCTCTCTCTCTCTCTCTCTCTCTCTCTCTCCCCAATTGTGATAACCTTTGTGGATGTGGAAGACAGGTGAAACCACAACACTGATTTTCCGAGAGTGAGCTAATATGCAATCATAAGCTAGGTGTACGGTGGACTGTCATGGTTAAAAACCTAAAATCTGTCTTCAGAAAGTATGGTTTCACATGACATAACCTTGATACAAATACGAAAATTTCCTCCCAAGTTGGAGAGTATCTGCCTGCACGGCGAGAAACCACCAGTCTGCACACCAATAAGCCAGACATGGGGCAACGGATATTCACGCAGACTTCAGTCCGGTATGACATCACACTGATGTTGGACAACAGGATGTCTTCATCCGACATACAGGACTTCACGCTGGAGTTCACAGCCAGCGAACGGAAGCAAGCAAGCAAACTACGCAAATTCATTTCTAAATGAACTATGATCTATTATTTTTATGACCAAAGCATTCAACAATTTCTTGTCGTAGCTAACGTTTTTAAATATTTGTGGAAACTGACATTTTGGGATGAGTACAAACTGTGGGTCCAACAAAATGAAGTGTTAATATCTAATTTCTTGTTTTAGCTGGACGAGGCACCACCAACTGACAAATATTATGGACGTCGCATTCACTCCTGGGTGATGGTGCTGAAAGGACTGAGGGATGTTCAGGAGACTTTCTTCATTGAGCCGACCACAGGCGTGCCGCACCCCACAGACTGGGATCAGTATCTCGGCGTGGAGACGTTGTGGAACCACAAAAATTATTACATCAACATGCAGCAGTACGAGATCAAGGGCGTCAGTGTAAGTCTCTGTCTGTCTGCCGTTCAGTGGCAATGTTTGTATGCTCGGAGTTAGATAAGTCTCTGTCTGTCTACCATTCAGTGGCAATGTCTGTATGCTCGGAGTTAGATAAGTCTCTGTCTGTCTGCCGTTCAGTGGCAATGTCTGTATAGTTAGTTAGTTAGTTAGTTAGTCGACAGATCATCCTCGTTGCACATCGGACCATTCAGTCCATAAGTGCTCGGATCCCCTCCTCAGCAAATCCCGCAGCGTATAGCGGCTAACGACGCCAGTTCTGTGTTGGTTTATCAATCTTCTTTGGCTTCCTGCGTAGTGTTCTTGTTTGGCCACCCCTCTTTTAATTTGCTGCTCTCGCAGTCTGGCCATTGTTGTAGATTCACAGTCATCACTTGGTTCTTGCAAAAGTCTCACTTCTCGTAGAGCATTCAGAATGTCAGCCTGGTCCATGGCGCGTCCGCCCTCCACAGTAGCCTCACCTGCGAGCTTGTCAGCCCGCTCATTTCCTTGTACTCCCGCATGCCCTGGCACGAAGATGAAACTAATCTTTGCCAGCCGAGACCGCTTCAGAGGCAGCAACCATTCTCTTCGGATCGACCCCTCCTCTATCCTCTTGATCATGTTCATTGAGTCGCTAAGGAAACAAGCCCTAGTGAATGTCTGTGTCTCGAGCCATGTTATTGCTTTACTTACTGCCATGACTTCCATGGTCAGGCTACTTGTGGTTTCAGTGAAAGCACCAGAGTCCTCCTTCACAATTCTCCCTCCGGCCCGAGCTGTAAAGGCCCATGAGCTTCTCACATGTCGGACGACCGACCCATCTGTGTAGATGACCGCGTCACTGTCTAGCGAATTCTCGAAAATCAACGCTTGTACTTCAGCCTCCACAGCAGCCGGATTTTCTTGTCTGCATTTTCTATCTAGTTGGATGCAAACTGAAAAGGATGTGCAGAAGTCTGTTGGCACTTGCACCCACTCCTCGCCAGGTTCTAAGTCCTCAAGTGAACACACCTGTTGAAGAATGTCTTCGGCTTGACCCATCCACGACCGTCCTCTTTTTAACCTGCTGCCCTTCACCTTCCTAATTTCACTATGCAGTGGATGCTGTGTGTTTGCGTTAATTCTGAGGTAGGCGCGTGCCCTGCAAACTTGCATTCTCTCTTCAATGGTTGGAAAATCAAGAAGGTAGCGCATCGCCCTGCATGCTGTATCTCTTGTACATCCAAGAATAATGCGCATAGCTTCATTCTGTATCCTTTCCATCCTTTCTATCTGCTTATGGCTGAGAGTAAGGATTGCCATTGCATACTCCAAAACAGACATGACCAGCCCCTCGTACAGAAGACATAGATGGCGCTGCTCACAGTTTGCTGCCGCCATCACCCGCATCGCTGCCAAACCCCGCTTGGCCTTTGTTATCACCTGGTCTATGTGCACATTATAAGCAAGGCTTCGATCAAACCGTATCCCCAGGTAATTCATTGCCTGCGTTCTTTCCACCGTCTCTGAACACAGCATTACAGTTGGTGTTGGATTGTTGACAATATGATTATTCAACGAGAACCAAGTCACTGTTGCCTTTGTTGGGTTGACCATTGCCCCAGCTTCATCACGCCAAGTACTTATGCGATTGAGTTCGGTTTGTAGTTCCACAGCAACCTCCTCTCTATCCTTACCCTGACGATACACTAAAACATCATCGGCATATGACAATGTCCTGCCAGGTCCAGTGATCTGCTCACTGGTGATTCTCACTGTGTAGGCGTTGAACAGTACCGGAGATAATGGTGATCCCTGTGGTAGGCCAGGATATATTGTTGTTGGTTCCGAAGTCCAACTGCCACATCTAAAAACTGCTTTCCGTTGGAAGAGGGCTGCAGCGATCCAACTAAGGAGGAATGGACTTACGTTTAGTTCAAGAAGCTGAAACATTAAAAAATCCAGTGGTACTCTGTTGTATGCGTCCTCAAGATCAATCGCTGCAGCAACGGTTTCAGTGCCTGAGTGGAAACCTTCATAGACATCGTGGGCAAAGACTGCTGCATTGGTCCAGGTTTCTCTTTTTGGACGGTACCCACCCAGGGTAGGTGGGAAAACACCTTGCCACTCTAGTTGGCTTGATATTTTCCTGGCAATTACCTTCTCCAGCAGCTTGCCTATTGTATTCTGCATGGTTATAATTCGATATCCCTGAATTTTTGTGTGGTCTTTGTCAGGCTTCGGCAAGGGAATCAGATAGCTGTGTAACCATTCCTCCTTGATGCTAGCACTCCCTATACTGTTGTTGTACATGTCTGCTAGTTTCTCTAGCTCATTGTCGGTACACCTATTTATGTCGTCGTATCTTATGCCATCAGGACCTGGAGCACTGTTTTTTGATCGTCGAAGCACAGCCTTGATTTCTTTCACTGTCACTGTGTCTTCATCCGAAGTGTTCTGGGCCTTGCATCTGTCTGAGGTGACCTCCTTGGCCAGATTCCGGCCTCCCATGTCTGTCTGGTTGCTCTGCTCAAGGTAGCGTTCAAAGAGGGCTTTGCCCTTGTCCTCGTCAGTCCTCTGCCAGATGAGGTCAGCACCTTGGAAGTCAGAAATGCTCTTATTCTTGACTACACCACTCATGCTTTTATGTAGTCGCCAGAACAATTTCAGTGACTTGTCTGTGCTTACTCTTTGACACACCTCTGCCCATTTTTCGCTTTTAACCACCTTGACCAGTTTTTTGAAATAGCTTACTTTTGTGTGCATCTCTCTTTCTAAGTGCAAGCAGGGACTAGGATGACCAGCTCTGTTCTTCTTGGCATTTTGCCATCTCCTTACAGCACTACGCTTATCCACCCAAGCCTTCTCCACCTCGAAACTCCACCACGGTGGCTGCTCCCAGCTTTTTTTCCTGCTCTGAAACGTTCTGCGCTTGTCACGTCTTATTTTACTCACCACATCTTGCCCTGTACTGTCATACTGGAACGTCTTTACCTTTAGCTTGTGCTGCCTGGTTCTGCCTTTCTCCACCAATATGCTGCATGGGTGGTGGTCGCTGCCATGGTGTCCTAGGACACCCCATCTACACACTGTAGTGAGTGAAGGTGAAACTAGCGCCAGATCAATAGCACTGTCCTCATCGCCTGGACGGCTTGCTGTCCTGGTGACACAGCCGCTGTTGATACAAACCAGGTCGATGGTTTCCAGTGCAGTCTCGAGCTCCTCCCCTTGTGTATTGGAGGAAGTGTTTCCCCATGATATGCCTTTAGCGTTGAAGTCACCACAGAAAATAACATTTCTCTCGTGGCCTAATATGCCACTTAAGCACTGCCACTTCTGGGCGTCCACACTTGCATTGCGGGCATAAACATTAACCAACACGAATGGTATACTGGAATGAACTCTCAACGCCTGTATTTGCATATCGTCACTGTTCCAACTGGACATGTCTAGCTCTGACGCCACCATGCTGTCGCGAACGAGAATCGCCGTTCCCAGATGTCGTCTGTTGTAGAAACATTTGAAACCGGCAATTCGGAGTAGCTGATCGCCCAGTCTCGTCTCCTGGAGTGCTACAATGTCGTTCCTGTAAACTAGGGTTTCTAAAATTGAGCCCCGTTGTTTTACACTGGCACAGTTCCAATATAGAATACGGATGTTCCTGAGTCCTAGACGGCGACACTTGAGTCTAAAACGTCTCAAGCCACCGCGCTTACCTGGCTTCTTTTTCCCTGCGCGGCTACCACGCCGCTTCGGTATGTTGACTGCTGATCGCTCGGAACACACACGTTGTTCCGCCATGTTGAAGAAACGTAAACACAGACTTTTGAGAACCACACACGCTGCTGAAAATTCACTCAAGGATGGCTTCGCTCGATGCACGAACTCCGTAGCACCCGCGCAGATCTTGAGTAGAAACTCCTGGTTTTACATCCTGGCACACCAATTACACGCAAGAAATGAATAAATCCATCCCCTACGCGAAAAAGTTAACGAACACAAAACAACACGACCGTCCGTCGCCATCTTGAAACCGGAAGTCTGTATGCTCGGAGTTAGATAAGTCTCCGTCTGTCTGCCGTTCAGTGGCAATGTCTGTATGCTCGGAGTTAGATAAGTCTCTGTCTGTCTGCCGTTCACTGGCAATGTCTGTATGCTCGGAGTTAGATAAGTCTCTGTCTGTCTGCCATTCAGTGGCAATGCCTGTATGCTCGGAGTTAAGATAAGTCTCTGTCTGTCTGCCGTTCAGTGGCAATGTCTGTATGCTCGAAGTTAGGTAAGTCTATGTCTGTCTGTCTTCCGCTCAGTGGCAATGTCTGTATGCTCGGAGTTAGATAAGTCTCTGTCTGTCTGCCGTTCAGTGGCAATGTCTGTATGCTCGGAGTTAGATAAGTCTCTGTCTGTTTGCCGTTTACTGGCAATGTCTGCATGATCGGAGTTCAGATGTCTCTGTCTGCCTGCCGTTCAGTGGCAATGTCTGTATGCTCGGAGTTCAGATAAGTCTCTATCCGTCTACCGTTCAGTGGCAATGGCTGTATGCTGGGAGTTAGATAAGTCTCTGTCTGTCTACTGGCAATGTCTGTATGCTAGGAGTTCAGATAAGTCTCTATCCATCTACCGTCCAGTGGCAATGTCTGTATGCTCGGAGTTCAGATATGTCTCTGCATGTCTGTCTGCCTGCTGTTCAGTGGCAATGTCTGTATGCTCGGATTTCAGATAAATCTATGTCTATCTGACGTTCACTGGCAATGTCTGTACACTCGGAGATCAGATAAGTCTCTGTAAGTATGATGTTCACTGGCAGTTTCTGTATGCAGTCTTTGTATGTTGTAATTCAGTGTTAAGTCTCTGAATATGTGCAGTTCAATGGCAATGTCTTTACACGCGTAGTTCACTGTTAAGTCTCTGCGTGTAATCCGTTCAGTATTACATTGCTGTTTGTCTGCCGTTAAGTGGCAGTTTCTGTATTCAGGCAGTTTATTATCAAGTCTCTATATGTAAGCTATTCAGTGGCGGTCTTTGTATGTAAGCTATTCAGTGCTGGTCTATGTATGTAAGCTGTTCAGTGGCAGTTTATGTATGTAAGCCGTTCAGTAGCGGTCTATGTACGTAAGCTGTTCAGTGGCTGTAAATGTATGTAAGCTTTTCAGTGGAGGTCTATGTATGTAAGCTGTTCAGTGGCGGTCTATGTAGGTATGCTGTTCTGTTGAGGTCTATGAATATCAGCTGTTCAGTGGTGGTCTATGTATGTAGGCTGTTAAGTGGCAGTCTATGTATGTAAGACGTTCAGTGGCGGTCTATGTATGTAAGCTGTTCAGTGGCGGTAAATGTATGCAATCTTTTCAGTGGAGGTCTATGTATGTAAGCCGTTCAGTGGCGGTCTATGTATGTAAGTCGTTCAGTGGTGGTCTATGTATGTAGGCTGTTAAGTGGCCGTCTTTGTATGTAAGCTGTTCAGTGGCAGTCTATGTATGTAAGCCGTTCAGTGGCGGTCTATGTATGTAAGCTGTTCAGTGACAGTCTATGTATGTAAGCTGTTCAGTGACAGTCTATGTATGTAAGCCGTTCAGTGGCGGTCTATGTATGTAAGCTGTTCAGTGACAGTCTATGTATGTAAGCTGTTCAGTGACAGTCTATGTATGTAAGCCGTTCAGTGACGGTCTATGTATGAAAGCTGTTCAGTGACAGTCTATGTATGTAAGCCGTTCAGTGACAGTCTATGTATGAAAGCTGTTCAGTGACAGTCTATGTATGTAAGCTGTTCAGTGACAGTCTATGTATGTAAGCTGTTCAGTGAAGTCTATGTATGTAAGCTGTTCAGTGACAGTCTATGTATGTAAGCCGTTCAGTGGTGGTCTATGCGTGTAAGCTGTTCAGTGACGGTCTATGTATGTATGTATGTAAGATGTTCAGTGACAGTCTATGTATGTAAGCTGTTCAGTGACAGTCTATGTATGTAAGCCGTTCAGTGACAGTCTATGTATATAAGCCGTTCAGTGGCGGTCTTTGTATGTAAGCCGTTCAGTGGCGGTCTATGTATGTAAGCTGTTCAGTGACAGTCTATGTATGTAAGCTGTTCAGTGACAGTCTATGTATGTAAGCTGTTCAGTGACAGTCTATGTATGTAAGCCGTTCAGTGGCGGTATATGTATGTAAGCCGTTCAGTGGCGGTCTATGTATGTAAGCCGTTCAGTGGCGGTCTATGTATGTAAGCCGTTCAGTGGCGGTCTATGTATGTAAGCTGTTCAGTGACGGTCTATGTATGTAAGCCGTTCAGTGGCGGTCTGTTTATGTAAGCCGTTCAGTGGCGGTCTATGTATGTAAGCCGTTCAGTGACGGTCTGTTTATGTAAGCCGTTCAGTGGCGGTCTATGTATGTAAGCCGTTCAGTGGCGGTCTATGTATGTAAGCCGTTCAGTGGCGGTCTATGTATGTAAGGTGTTCAGTGGCGGTAAATGTATGCAAGCTTTTCAGTGGAGGTCTATGTATGTAAGCCGTTCAGTGGCGGTCTATGTATGTAAGTTGTTCAGTGGTGGTCTATGTATGTAGGCTGTTAAGTGGCCGTCTTTGTATGTAAGCTGTTCAGTGGTGGTCTATGTATGTAGGCTGTTAAGTGGCCGTCTTTGTATGTAAGCCGTTCAGTGACAGTCTATGTATGTAAGCTGTTCAGTGGCGGTCTATGTGTGTAAGCCGTTCAGTGAAAGTCTATGTATGTAAGCTGTTCAGTGACAGTCTATGTATGTAAGCCGTTCAGTGACAGTCTATGTATGTAAGCTGTTCCGTGACAGTCTATGTATGTAAGCTGTTCAGTGGCAGTCTATGTATGTAAGCCGTTCAGTGGCGGTCTATGTATGTAAGCTGTTCAGTGACAGTCTATGTATGTAAGCTGTTCAGTGACAGTCTATGTATGTAAGCCGTTCAGTGGCGGTCTATGTATGTAAGCTGTTCAGTGTCAGTCTATGTATATAAGCCGTTCAGTGGTGGTCTATGTATGTAAGCTGTTCAGTGACAGTCTATGTATGTAAGCTGTTCAGTGACAGTCTATGTATGTAAGCCGTTCAGTGACGGTCTATGTATGAAAGCTGTTCAGTGACAGTCTATGTATGTAAGCCGTTCAGTGACAGTCTATGTATGAAAGCTGTTCAGTGACAGTCTATGTATGTAAGCTGTTCAGTGACAGTCTATGTATGTAAGCTGTTCAGTGAAGTCTATGTATGTAAGCTGTTCAGTGACAGTCTATGTATGTAAGCCGTTCAGTGGTGGTCTATGCGTGTAAGCTGTTCAGTGGCGGTCTATGTATGTATGTAGGATGTTTAGTGACAGTCTATGTATGTAAGCTGTTCAGTGACAGTCTATGTATGTAAGCCGTTCAGTGACAGTCTATGTATATAAGCCGTTCAGTGGCGGTCTTTGTATGTAAGCCGTTCAGTGGCGGTCTGTTTATGTAAGCCGTTCAGTGACGGTCTATGTATGTAAGCTGTTCAGTGACGGTCTGTTTATGTAAGCCGTTCAGTGGCGGTCTTTGTATGTAAGCCGTTCAGTGGCGGTCTATGTATGTAAGCCGTTCAGTGACGGTCTATATATGTAAGCCGTTCAGTGACGGTCTATGTATGTAAGCCGTTCAGTGGCGGTCTATGTATGTAAGCCGTTCAGTGGCAGTCTAAGTATGTAAGCCGTTCAGTGGCGGTCTATGTATGTAAGCCGTTCAGTGGCAGTATATGTATGTAAGCCGTTCTGTGGCGGTCTATGTATGTAAGCCGTTCAGTGGCGGTCTATGTATGTAAGCCGTTCAGTGGCTGTCTATGTATGTAAGCCGTTCAGTGGCGGTCTATGTATGTAAGCCGTTCAGTGGCGGTCTATGTATGTAAGCCGTTCAGTGACAGTCTATGTATGTAAGCCGTTCAGTGACAGTCTATGTATGTAAGCCGTTCAGTGGCGGTCTATGTATGTAAGCCGTTCAGTGGCGGTCTATGTATATAAGCCTTCAGTGGCGGTCTGTTTATGTAAGCTGTTCAGTGACAGTCTATGTATGTAAGCCGTTCAGTGGCGGTCTATGTATGTAAGCCGTTCAGTGGCGGTCTATGTATGTAAGCTGTTCAGTGGCAGTCTATGTATGTAAGCTGTTCAGTGGCTGTGTATGTGTGTAAGCTGGTCAGTGGCGGTCTGTTTATGTAAGCCGTTCAGTGACAGTCTATGTATGTAAGCCGTTCAGTGGCGGTCTATGCATGTAAGCTGTTCAGTGGCAGTCTATGCATGTAAGCTGTTCAGTGGCAGTCTATGTATGTAAGCTGTTCAGTGGCTGTGTATGTGTGTAAGCTGTTCAGTGGCGGTCTATGTATACACCGAGGATGGTCGAGTGGCTAGAACGTCACTTCTTTACATGGGTCAGTTGCAGCCGTTGCATGTACGACGTTTAGCACTTGTCAATAAAATAAGAATGAACCACTTTTACAATTAGTCGCTTGATGTATACCGTTCAGTTTACCCCTTAGAGTACGCACGCAAGAATCACCTTCTTGTGCAAGCCCATTCCAATGATCATATTTCGATTGGCCATTGATACTAGTCACTTGAAGGGAACTTTTTCACGTTTGATAACACGAATAGATGGCTTGATAGCACGAAGGACCATGTGGCTTGATAGCACGAAGGAATAGGTGGCCGAATAGCACGAAGGAATAGGTGGCCGGATAGCACGAATGAATAGGTGGCCGGATAGCACGAATGAATAGGTGGCCGGATAGCACGAAGGACCATGTGGCTTGATAGCACGAAGGAATAGGTGGCCGGATAGCACGAAGGAATAGGTGGCCGGATAGCACGAAGGACCATGTGGCTTGATAGCACGAATGAATAGGTGGCCGGATAGCACGAAGGACCATGTGGCTTGATAGCACGAAGGAATAGGTGGCCGAATAGCACGAAGGACCATGTGGCTTGATAGCACGAAGGAATAGGTGGCCGAATAGCACGAAGGACCATGTGGCTTGATAGCACGAAGGAATAGGTGGCCGGATAGCACGAAGGACCATGTGGCTTGATAGCACGAAGGAATAGGTGGCCGGATAGCACGAAGGACCATGTGGCTTGATAGCACGAATGAATAGGTGGCCGGATAGCACGAAGGAATAGGTGGCCGGATAGCACGAAGGACCATGTGGCTTGATAGCACGAATGAATAGGTGGCCGGATAGCACGAAGGACCATGTGGCTTGATAGCACGAAGGAATAGGTGGCCGAATAGCACGAAGGACCATGTGGCTTGATAGCACGAAGGAATAGGTGGCCGAATAGCACGAAGGAATAGGTGGCCGGATAGCACGAATGAATAGGTGGCCGGATAGCACGAATGAATAGGTGGCCGGATAGCACGAAGGACCATGTGGCTTGATAGCACGAAGGAATAGGTGGCCGGATAGCACGAAGGAATAGGTGGCCGGATAGCACGAAGGACCATGTGGCTTGATAGCACGAATGAATAGGTGGCCGGATAGCACGAAGGACCATGTGGCTTGATAGCACGAAGGAATAGGTGGCCGAATAGCACGAAGGACCATGTGGCTTGATAGCACGAAGGAATAGGTGGCCGAATAGCACGAAGGACCATGTGGCTTGATAGCACGAAGGAATAGGTGGCCGAATAGCACGAAGGACCATGTGGCTTGATAGCACGAAGGAATAGGTGGCCGGATAGCACGAAGGACCATGTGGCTTGATAGCACGAATGAATAGGTGGCCGGATAGCACGAAGGAATAGGTGGCCGGATAGCACGAAGGACCATGTGGCTTGATAGCACGAATGAATAGGTGGCCGGATAGCACGAAGGACCATGTGGCTTGATAGCACGAAGGAATAGGTGGCCGAATAGCACGAAGGACCATGTGGCTTGATAGCACGAAGGAATAGGTGGCCGAATAGCACGAAGGACCATGTGGCTTGATAGCACGAAGGAATAGGTGGCCGAATAGCTCGAAGGACCATGTGGTTTGATAGCACGAAGGAATAGGTGGCCGGATAGCACGAACGAATAAGTGGCCAAACTGTCTCTGCCCTAGCGAACGACAAGAGCTGACATGGAACCCGCGTAAGACCGCGACCAAGCCATTGTCAGCATAATACCAAAACCGTGACATCAACGCACTCGCTTACTCCAGACATGTGGTAGATAATTCCGCAACAACATATTTTAATGATACGGATATGAGGGCCCATGAAGTCGCCTTGATGGCGAGGAGCACTGGTAACTGGAAAAGATAATCCACACGCATAATTCATTCCATTGAACTAGAAGTAGTAAAAGTGCGAATAAAATTAGTGGAACTGTGGTAAAGCTGTGGAAATGTTAAAAAATATATATCACTGGTATCATGAAGGCTAATAGACTACAATGGCTGGGGCATATAGAAAGAATGGAAGATAATAGGGAAACAAAACTCGCTTACACTCAGGAAATAAATGACCGTAGACCCCGAGGTAGACCAAGAAAGCGGTGGAGAGATAATACATGTACAGACCTACAAGCACTTGGAATCAACGACTGGCAAGAGAAGGTCCACCAGAGAGACGAATGGAGACGGATTGTATTTGCAGCAAAGAACCTCAATGGCTCGGAACGCTGAAGAAGAAGAAGAATGCAGCATTACAGAATACAATTACGGAAAACACAGGACATTGCAATAACTAGCCTTCATCGGCAAACAAACACATACACAAAATACAACATATAATCACGGAGACGACCCTCCAGTGACTGTATTAAGGCATAAGAACGGAATGAGAAAAATGAGAATGAGAAAATAAAAATTTGAAAACAAAATGTGCTGCTTATCTCAGAATTCCGCAATGAATCTCCATGCAGGATCTAAAATTCGACATTGGGAACAGCTGCGACTGGGAGTACATCTTCCCAGGTCAGGATCTGCATGTGCAGTTAACTCCTGAAGAAGTTCTGGAACGGAAGCTGCAGGTGAATCTGATGGTAGGTGCCAGCGTCTGTCTGACTGAATGAACAGGTGAATCTGACGGTAGGTGCCAGAGTCTGTCTGACTGAATGAACAGGTGAATCTGACGCTAGGTGCCAGCGTCTATCTGACTGAATGAACAGGTGGAGCAGTTGAGTGATCAACGTTGAGCGCTGGGATTTGTGATCCTCCTAATCCTTCTTTGTCTTTACTACTACTACTACTACTGCTGCTGCTGCTGCTGCTGCTGCTGCTGCTGCTGCTGCTGCTGCTGCTGCTGCTGCTGCTGCTGCTGCTGCTGCTGCTGCTGCTGCTGCTGCTGCTGCTGCTGCTGCTGCTGCTGCTGCTGCTGCTGCTGCTGCTGCTGCTGCTGCTGCTGCTGCTGCTGCTGCTGCTGCTGCTGCTGCTGCTGCTGCTGCTGCTGCTGCTGCTGCTGCTGCTGCTGCTGCTGCTGCTGCTGCTGCTGCTGCTGCTGCTGCTGCTGCTGCTGCTGCTGCTGCTAATACTGCTATTGCTGCTGCTGCTGCTACTGTTGATACTGCTACTACTACTGTTATTAGGCAGTACACTACTACATCTATGATGCAACAACTGCCGCCATTGTTGTTACTACAACTATTAATACTACTACTACTACTACTACTACTACTACTACTACTACTACTACTACTACTACTACTACTACTACTACTACTACTACTACTACTTCTACTACTACTACTACTACTACTACTACTACTACTACTACTACTACTACTACTACTACTACTACTACTACCACTACTACTACTACTACTACTACTACTACTACTACTACTACTATTACTACTACTACTACTACTACTAGCTGCTGATGCTGCTGCTGCTGCCGCTGCCGCTCATCATCATCATGTACTATGCCGACAAGCTTTGCAGGCCATAGTTCGCAGTCTGACACTGTAACCAGTTTTGGATCGGGACTGTATTCTTGTCCCGATGACGCAATGTGGTCAAGCCATCCAAGTGTTTACCTCTTTGTATTCCCTTGTTCTTTTCTCATCAAATTTCCTAGTTTTCACTAAGTTTTCAAATCTGTTTTTTCCCATAACGTGCACAAAAGTCGTCAAAAATAATCTACGCCTAATTTCTCTAAACAATTTTCCGTTTTCATTTGTTTCCTGATGGGCTGAGTCATTGTTTGTGTGTGTGTGTGTCCGTCCATATTATTTTTACTTTTTCCTAGAAACCACGTCTTCCACTGCTATTTTATGTTTCACTGCCAGTCTGCTCATTGTCCTTGTTTCACATGCATATAACATTATAAATTCTATATAACATTTCAACTTTCTTGTTTCCTCTTCTCTATAATTGACACCTTTTATTGATCAGTGTAATTTTCATTTTCAAAAGTCGACTTTTGCCGTTGGGATTCTTGTTCCAATCTCCACAAAACATCTTCCATCGGATGTTTGACTGTTTATGGATAACTGCTCCGATTCATCTGTTAAAAATGTCCCCATTTTGCTTGGTTGTTACACTGTGGTATTTCGTTTTTCTCGCAGATGATCATCTTTTCTGGTTGCTAACAATTTAATTTTAACCCTGGCTACTCATTGTGTATAATGAATGAATCACTCACTCACTTACTCACTCACTCACTCACTCACTCACTCACTCACTCACTCACTCACTCACTCACTCACTCACTCACTCACCCACCCACCAACCCACCCATCTACCAACTCACTCACTCACTCACCCACTCACTCACTCACTCACTCACCCACTCACTCACTCACTCACTCACTCTACCACTCACCCACTCACCCACCCACCCACTCACTCACTCACTCACTCACTCGCCCACCCAACCACCCACTCACTCACTCACCCACCCACCCACCCACTCACTCACTCACCCACTCACTCACTCACCCACTCACTCACTCGCTCACTCACTCTACCACTCACCCAACCACCCACTCACCCACCCACCCACTCACTCACCCACCCACTCACTCGCCCACCCACCCACTCACTTACTCACCCAACCACCCACTCACCCACCCACTCACTCACCCACCCACTCACTCGCCCACCCACCCACCCACTCACTCACTCACCCACCCACTCACTCACTCACTCACTCACCCACTCACTCACCCACCCAGTCACTCACTCACTCACCCACTCACTCACTCACTCACCCGCTCACTCACTCACTCACTCACCCACCCAGTCACTCACTCACCCACCCACTCACTCACTCACTCACCCGCTCACTCACCCACCCAACCACCCACTCACTCACTGACTCACTCACTCACTCACTCACTCACTCTCACATACACATACGAGAGAAGTGCAGTAGAACACGATCATAAATTACAAAATAGAGGTCACGGCCAAAGTCTCCGTCAGCACACAAGCCACAAACACACACCGAGACAACTATACGCACAACACGACATGACTATGTATACAATACAATGTATATATTAAAGTTACTCATCTGTTTCCTTGTTGTTGAAAATTTTAACAATAATCATTGTGTAAAATAAAGGCATCCACCAAATGCTGCAGATATTATTCATTGTCTGCAAAAATACTGTATCATTTGCATATCTTATATTGTTGATGATATGTCTTTCGTTGACGATTTCTGACATATCTTGTGCATTTGTCATAATACTTTCATTATAAATGTAAAATACAACGGAAACATTACACATTCCTGTTGTACATCTCACTTGATTGACTGGTATTGATCTAATTCGTGATAAATTGTAAGGCAGCTTGTTGTTTTCAGTAGATGTTCTTTGCAAGTCTAAGGTCTTCTCCGCTAATTCGGATATCTCCAAGCATCAATATCACGCGCAGGTGTCTTATTTTATCGAACTTCTTTGAGTAGTCAGCAAAGAATACATGAATGTCTTTGCTTACTTTTATCGAATGCTCTATTAATGTTCTCAGCAAATAAACAGCATGCTGCTGCAATTAATATTATACAAATTGTAACAACAACAACAACAACAACAACAACAACAACAACAACAACAACAACAACAACAACAACAACAACAACAACAACAACTACTACTACTACTACTACTACTACTACTACTACTACTACTACTACTACTACTACTACTACTACTACTACAACTACTACTACTGCTACTGCTGCTGCTGCTGCTGCTGCTGCTGCTGCTGCTGCTACTACTACTACTACTACTACTACTACTCTTAATAATTATAGTAACAATAATAATCTTAGAACTCTTCACCTGACTGTATGAATTCATTGTTTATTCTTTACTGAAATGAGGTCTTCGTGCCACTCAGGTAAGGATCAGGTCTAACCTTGGGTGGTATTTTTACATTCTCTTGCATTCTCTTAATAAGGTGAACACATTTGTTACCGCGTTGTTTACTCGCTGCTTTGTTAACTATACCATCAAATATCTTTAACTCATAGTGCGCTGGAAGCCACATCCAGGGGCGTGCATGCGGGGGTTACAGATTGAAGTTATATAGAGATTAGTAGTAGAGCGGGCGTGGGGAACGTTGTGACAACCTGTATGCCTGAGGGTAGGGGACAGACAGACAGACAAACAGTTAGATAGATAGACAGACATATATATATATAGATAGACTGACAGATAGATTTACAGACCAATAGATAGATAGATAGATAGAGAGAGAGAGAGAGAGAGAGAGAGAGAGAGAGAGAGAGAGAGCGAGTGAGTGAGCGGATGAGGAAACGATGAGTAACTTGGCCGTGTGACAACGAAGACTATACCTCCAAATACAATTGTTCCTTCAACAATGTACCGTTCTCACCTGGAGGCTGTAGATTAGAATCCTGGTGTGAACAAAATATCTTTCAAGTTTATATGCCCAGCATGTCGTCCAGTCTCTACTTCTTTCGTCTACCACCATGAGTGCAAATTATTACCCGTGAGTTTATTTCTCAAGCCATTCCCTTATGCAATCTGTTTAGCACTTCAACATTCCGTTGAGCTGATTACATTTCGCTGATGTTCCAGTTCGACAGAGAGCAATAGTACAGAGCGAGTCCAGTGTTGGAAGTACAGTTACAAGAGACCAGAGTGTGAAGAGCTAAAACTTGTTCGAGCCGTTGTGATTGAAGAATTTACTTCTATCGCACTTACAAAACTTGGGGTTCTTGGGGGTAAAGTGATGACACACCCGCAAGCATCGCGCTGGGTCAAGATTCATTCTCTTCAGACGTCTCCGCCCAGTGGCCTGAAAGGATTGGGAATTTCCATCCGGCTTTATTCGTCTCAAATGTAAACAATATGAAATAACACAAAGTAATGCAGCTTGACACAACACAATTACGGAAAACACATTACGTTGCGGCGACTAGCCTTCATCAGCAAACAAATGCAAACACAAAACACAACATATAATCACGGAAAGGACCCTCCAGTGACTAAATTAATGCATGAGGACTGGATGAGAAGAATAAAAAGATGAAGAATGAGAACAATGAAGAGAAAATAAAAATTTGAAGAAAAAAAAAATATAATTGCTACTTATCTCAGAATCCCAGGCTGTGATACTCCATCTAGGTCCACAATCTAGGACACGATTTTCTCCATATTTTCCTCAAACACATCCTATCATGTCAGGCCCCTTGCTGATTTTCTTGTTTATATCTCTTATTGTTGCTTTTGATTAGTGATTTGGTTTTCGGTTTCAGTTTAATGGTAAAGGATCTCATTCGTTGGCCACACATCTTCTTAAGTGCTCTAGTCTCCTGCAATAGATGACACAAAAACAACACTGCTGATGCAGACAAATTTCAAGTGAACGAAAGAAGAAGAGGATGACACAAAGAGAATTTCAACACAATGCGCAAACAACGTAGCATCTACAAGGATCAAAATGTGTGTACTGGTCAGAATTATACGTGCTTTAAATATTTTGTTTGCGGGTAGCTGCTTTATTTGTGAAATTTTGCCTGTGCAGCGGTCTACTAGGCCTGCAGTTTCGGTTTGCCCAATGATTAATTAACGTGTACACGGTCATCATATGTCTTTTGTCATTGTCTCAGAGGTTTAGTCGTCCGATCCACTATTCCAGAATCAGAAGGCTGGCTGTGTATATCATTAGCAAAGGCGTTCATGATGGTATAGCGAACAGCTGCTGCGGAGGCGGAAACAGAAGCATAACGGTCATGGAAAATAAGTGAAAGGCGCCGTCAGAAGTAAGCAAATGACGACGAATCCGGCACACGAACGACCTTCACCTTCTGAAGGTCAGGGTGGCTTCTTGGTTGGGCGACATTGAGGCTAATTTGTGGTACAAGTGCAGATGGGTATAAATACTGTCCTTGAAATTGACAGACATTGTTGAAGGCATAACAGGAAACAGACACCAGGAAAACGTTACCCGGGTGGACCAGACCTTCAAGAGTGTAAAGAAGATCAATAGGCCGGAAAATTCTTAGAAAGGCGTGTCTTCTGACTATAGAAGCCCCTGTTGCGAGAGCTGCACGGGAAGCAAAATTCTGAGAAGGGTGTGACCCCTGACGATACTAGATCCTGTTGTGATTGCTGCACAGGGCACTTTATACTACATCCTTTTTATTTTATAAACATATATAGCCTTGACCCCGAGACGAATCAGGCCAGCACACACCAGGAGCGGATGTCAATGCCTCTACTACACCCCGCTTCATTTCAGCGGTGTTGGTTTTATTCAATTGTCGAGAGATTTAACTGATGTAGCGCAGTGCCTAGCACGCTTGTTTGTTGACTTGGTGTGAATCCGTTTCGAGACGGATTGAGAACAGAGACCCAGGCTTCCAAATCTACCCAGCCTAAACTGTGTGCCAGGAAATGTCACGGAAGTAATGGCGGCTGTCGTGATGTGACCACACCACCCATTGGTCGTCAACACTATAGGGCTAGTTCCCTACGTCCAGTACACCACAAGGTTTGTAAAATGATCATTTACTAATTTACGGAGAGGACGAGAATAGGTCACCAAACCCCATTATGCCCTGATTTAGAATATGTGATGGCCTAACATTTCATATCCCAACGAAAAAATCACACATGGGGCTAACATTAACTTTCTCTTCTTCTTGTGCCTTTCACCTCTCCGTGGGGCATATCCCCTCAGCTAACCATCGCCAAAGCCTATACAGACTTCATGATTGGTTCCAATTTTTCATTTTTGTTGTTGCAGCTAAGCTATTCTATGGACTGAGGTAACCGATCGCATACCAACATTCCTTAGTTACCCCTTACGGCATGTGTGGTAGATGTGAGTGTTACCATTCTTTGTTTTTCCTATGGGCCCCGTATTATACGGATGAGCTGGACGATACGACATAAGTACAAAACAAATGTTTATAGCCATTGCCTCTTATGGGCAACAAACCTTTTCAAATTAATATCTGAAATGTGGCTGATCCTATCACCGGAATCTGAGGCTGGGATGGACTCTAATTATAACTTCTCTTCTGAGGCTGAACGGGCTAGAGATAATGGAAAAAGACACAATAACAACAATTATTATGCTTATCTCAGCGAGCGTAAACCAGCCATCAATAAGAATCTATTAACAAACAGGCGGCTAAGAGTTAACACAAGACTGAAAATAATACGCTTGCTTGTTTTTTCTTCTACCCCTCAAAAGTACTACTAACAATAGACCAGAAGTCGGTGTTTACAGCAGCGCTGAACACTTAGAAAATGCCACTAACGTAGTAGGAGACGCGTTTGTTAAGTGGTTAATTTAGTAAGATCCATTTTTGGCCGGTGGCTAACTTAGTAGGAGCCACCTGTGGTCAGTGGCTAACTTAGTAGGAGCCCCGTGTGGTCAGTGGCTAACTTAGTAGGAGCCACGTTTAGTCAGTGGCTAACTTAGTAAGAGCCACGTTTGGTCAGTGGCTAACTTAGTAGGAATCACATTTTGTCAGTGACAGCCTACATTGGGTACCACAAAACTGTTTGAGAAGTAAAGATCGTCGGTATAGTGATATTGTTCACATAATCCATCGAGTACCTTTTGTTATACAAAATATGGGGCCAGAAACGCACACTACATACTGCTCATAATGTGAGAATGGGTTCTTTACTTACACCAACTTCGCAGAATTCATCACAACTGCACCTAGCATTATAAATCTGTTGCGCCTTTGTGTGTGTGTACTATATTTGTTTATATGTTTATATTTATTGCTATTTTATAAATTGGAAAGACGTATTTTTTCTACATGAACAGACTACAAAAAGTATCATGGGTTTCACCAGATCACAAAACAGATAATCAAATTGATTATAGCTGTATCAACGAGAAATGTAAATCACCTCTACATGACATTAGAGTTTTTAGAGGCGCAGATGTATTTTCAGATTACCATCTGCTGAGAGATGTAATACAGCCAAAATTCAACAGATATATAACATCTTGTAAACACTGAAATCAAAACAATGCATATAAGAAAATAAGAAGGTCACGAAAAATTTATGACCACAGCCTATAATATGTACCAGGCCCTGCACAGTAGACGAAGAGGGCATTAACAATTGCTAGCAGAAGACTAAAAGCATTTGTAATGAATCGGGTATAGACGTCTTTGAAAAAAGATAACGAAAATAATGTGAGGATCAAACCGGAAACTCTTAAAATAGAGGAACGGAGAAGAAGAAAAAAGGCAACACCATATCTACGAAAGCAGGCGTCAGGAAAGATACAAATAAGCTAATAAAGATGCTCGGTAGCCGATGAGGGCGGATAAAAGGCAATATTTAGATGACCTAGCAAGGGAGGCAGAAGAAGCAGCATCGGTAGGAAACCCCGGAGATCTTTGCATGAGCACAAGTAATATAATCAGAAAATATAACCAACTAAGTGTACTGCTCAAAACTAGAAATGGGATTTAAAAAGGGATTAAAAGGCAAGAGAATCGACTTCATTCCCAAATACACCTGTTCAGGAGACCCTTCATATATCTAGCCGGCAGAAGCGGATTTGGATTTTAACTGTTTTTTAACTGCAAAAAAAAAAAAAACCCATCTAAAGAAGAGATTTTTTTTTTGTAGCATATCCTTTACAGGACTTAGCTGTCAACACCAGCATCTTTCAGCTGTATGTTGATCTCTTGGCAAGATTACGCTCAGTAGTTTGCCATTGCTTTCTGAGCGGCCGGCTCAGTATCCCGCAAGTCACGAGCGGGGGTCGAACCGCCTCAGCTCTCGCTCCGCTACGAGACTCTGCGTGATAAACGGGATTACAGAGAGAAAGTGTTGTAACCCCACAGCCAGAGAGACCGGCAAAGAAGAGATTAGTAAAGCATTAATAAATATCTGAAGGAAGGGAATGCTGCTGGTCCAGATGTTATCTCAGTCGAGGTTGTTAAAACTAATATCAACACCTCAACTGAATTACCGCACAAATTATTTAGCACAATATGGGAATCTGAAAGATTACCAGCAGACTGGAGTAAAGCATATCTGGTAAAGCTGACAAAGAAAGAAGATCTATTAGAATATGAAAACTGCAGAGGAATACAGTTACTGTCAGTTATTGGAAAAAAAATATTAAGCAGGATCATTCTGGAGAGATAAAGATCTAAGGAATGAACAAGCGAGGTTTTCGACCAAATAAATGCTGCACTGACACCACAGTCACATTACGTGTAATAATATCGAAAGCATCGAACTGAACTCATCCTTTTATATTGGATTCATGGACTGAAAAATTTGTTGACAGCATTGACAGGAAATTAATTTCTTTGCAAATTGATAAGGCACTTAGCGACCCAACATAAAGCCATTAATTTAATAAAGGCAACATATAAGACAACACAAAGTACCGACAGAGATGGGATTCTCCAACACAAAGTACCGACAGAGATGGGATTCTCCAACACAAAGTACCGACAGAGATGGGATTCTCCAACACAAAGTACCGACAGAGATGGAATTCTCCAACAGAAAGTACCGACAGAGATGGAATTCTCCAACACAAAGTACCGACAGAGATGGAATTCTCCAACACAAAGTACCGACAGAGATGGAATTCTCCAACACAAAGTACCGACAGAGATGGAATTCTCCAACACAAAGTACCGACAGAGATGGAATTCTCCAACACAAAGTACCGACAGAGATGGGATTCTCCAACACAAAGTACCGACAGAGATGGAATTCTCCAACACAAAGTACCGACAGAGATGGGATTCTCCAACACAAAGTACCGACAGAGATGGGATTCTCCAACACAAAGTACCGACAGAGATGGGATTCTCCAACACAAAGTATCGACAGAGATGGGATTCTCTGGGCTCCTCTGACAAAGCAGTACTGTACTCTGCCAAATCCATTGCCCGCTGACCCCCACACTAAATCAGATTCAAAATAAACTAAAACTCTGGATGACAGATCACAGTTCGGTGCAAACTTCATAAGGGATGAACAAAGATATTGAGAATAAACCAAGCAAACGACAGCTAAATGGATAAGAGCGTTTGTTCTTAAACTAAATCCAGTGTGCAGATACCGAGGTAGCGGGTTCAACCCCCCCCCCCCTCCCACCGGCCAGTGTAACTAAAATGTTTTCTTCTCGTCGTTGACTTGTGGACGTGGATTACAAGTACTCTTGAAGTCGGAGTGGGTTCGCCTGATGACGAGAGACACTGTTAGTAAGGACAGCTACCCCACACGCAAATATCAGTCACGTGCACTATAAGTAGAGCCCGTGTTTGGACTAACTTGAGTTCAAAGCTAGCGAAGCCAAAAAAAAAACAAAAACTGAACAGATGTCAGCAGAACTGCTCCTTGCGTTGTAAATCTGCTACACCTTTGTATGCGTGTGCTAGTACTTTATAACATACGGAGTACAGAACAAATGAGCACTGGCCTGGTGATATTACTTTGTATGTATGCATTAGTACTTTATAACATACGAAGTACAGAACAAATGAACACTGACCTGGTGATATTACTTTGTATGTATGCATTAGTACTTTATAACATACGGAGTACAGAACAAATGAACACTGACCTGGTGATATTACTTTGTATGTATGTGCTAGTACTTTATAACATACGTAGTACAGAACAAATGAACACTGACCTGGTGATATTACTTTGTACGTATGTGCTAGTACTTTATAACATACGAAGTACAGAACAAATTAGCACTGGCGTGGTGATATTACTTTGTATGCATGTGCTGGTACTTTATAACATACGAAGTACAGAACAAAAGAGCACTGACCTGGTGATATTACTTTGGCCAGGGAGACTTCTGCACAGAAGAGCTTCATTTGGACCTTCCAGTGTCTTGGAGCTTGCCACTCTACATTTCCAGGGATGGTAAGTTGGGAATGTTCAAATGACTTGACACGCATTGTAAGCTTTTATTTGAACTCTTTCGTTGCTTTAAGGAATATGAATAAATCATCTGTCTCAGTGTTTCTAGTCTAAAAGGTTTACTTGTTCAGTTGCTAGAACTGTTTGGGTTTGTCTATTTAAAAAAATAGTCTACGTGATTCAAGTCTTCTGTTCAACAGAGTTAACGAATACCAATGTGAACAAAATATAGAATACTTCTGATCCATGCATTGTCCATCAATATGTTAGGGAATTGGCACACTATATATCCCACAGTGAACAGAGACGGACAAACGCACGCATATAAAGGGCCATGCAGGCAAAAGACATATATACAGAAGACATATAGACATTAGACCAGTGGTCCTCAACCGGTGGGGAATTCCCCCCTAGGGGGGAATTTTAGCGTTTCCATGGGGGGGGGGGGGTGGAAATTAAGATTATTTCAAGATCGTGTTAATACAAGAAACGATTACTTGATATTGTTTTTCCCTCCATACTTTACGGTTCTGTACTTCTGGCCCTTCTGAAATTTGTTTCATAACGTAAGTAGACCCGCAAATCACATTTTATGTAGACGTCTAGACTTGTTCTAGTATGTGTTATTAAACTTAGGTTCAATTTTTACATATACTATGTAGGGGAGGGGGGAATTTATAGGAAGGAAATACGAAAGGTGGGGGGGGGGGGAGAATGACATTCTCAACATTCTCAACATATGGTGAAGGGGTGCATGTGCCAAAAAAGGTTGAGAACTACTGCATTAGACAGTAGTATACATACATTAGACGTTTATGCAGAAGACATACAGACAGTAGTACTACAGACAGCAGACATAAAGGCAATAAATATACAGACAGCAGACGTTCAGACAGTAGACATACAGGCAGAAAACAAAAAGACGGTAGGCGTTCAGATAGAAGACATACAGACAGAAGACATTTAGGCAAAAGACATACAAATATGGGTTATAAAGTCATAAGACAAACATACCTAAGTTATACAGACATATGACATGCAGACAGTAGACATGCAGAAAGAAAATATGCAGACAGTAGACATACACATATAAATTATACAGGCACTAGACATGCAGACAGAAGACATAAGGAAAAGACATATAGAAAGAAGACATACAAATCACGTACAGGCAGAAAACAGAGAGAGAAGACATGGAGAAAGAAGATATACAAATCACATACAGACAGAAGACATACAGAAAGATAACACACAAATCACGTACCGACAGAAGACATGCAGACAGAAAATAAATAAATCGTTCAGTCCTATCTCCTTCTAGGCTGGATATTATCTATTACATTAGCAATTTTTCTCCTGTCTCTATTCCAAGATGTGATAATGATCTTTGGGAATCAACCTCAGTCCTAGATGACGTCGTACAGTCAAATAAAACGTCCGATAACACGAAGTCTATTCAGGGAAAATTTCATATAATAACACAATCTTCAGTCAATACGTAGTGGCTGCCATTAAGAGACAGTGCGACAGACACACAATACAATCTACTCAAACCAGCTCCCGACACGACACTTAACACTAAGCAAACATGATGGCGGATATTTCTGGTTAACAGGTGGCGAGGCTGGCATGCATTGATTCTTTTTGACGCTCAGTGAATGCATTGGATGCTGATTAATATAGATTAAACATCACAGGCAAGTCCAAAGATGTCATAGCTCTCTCAACAAATGTCCCAGCCTTGGTAGCCATCAAGAAAGGTGGGCAGGCCATCCCAGGTATCTCAGACACGACTATCCCTTTCACCGTCGTCTATGTGCCAATATTAGAAAGCTCTTCAACCTATCCAAGGAGGATGCTGTCCGACAGTATGTTTTAGGAGGCCATTGCCTGAGAAAAAGAGGGTACGAAGGAAAAAAGTTAAGCTCCCAAAATCCAGCATCTAGCGACCCCATTTGTCCTGCAGTTAAAGGAGACAGATTTGCACTCAAGAACAAGAATGTGGTCAGGAAACGAGAGGATCATGCTGAATACCAAAAGTTGTTGGCTTAGAGGATTAAGGAGGCCAAAGAACACAGCAGAAAGGAAGTGATAAAACTCCAGCAGTAAAAGTGACTCCATTCAGGAGTCCACCTCTAAGAAGTAATGTCTGATCTAGTGTTGAAAATAGACCCCCAATACAACAATATGGCCAACTTAGAAAAAAATTTAGATGAGCTCCTTTCAATGGCAGCTTGGTTGTAATTTCGCTCCCGACCCCCAATCCACCCTCCTATACTCTGCTCTTTGCGGTAACTACACTTGCTCAAAAAGCAAGCATGCCTACACAGATTGTTTCGTCTGTTGTGCCTTTCCTCATCGATGTGTTGTTTGTTATGTTGATAATGAAGTAGGTCAATATCAGCCTATTAAGAGAGGTGTGAGACAGAGATGTGTAATTTCTCCAGGAAGCAAGTGAAATATTTCGGCCACGTTAAAAGACATGATACTCTTATAAAACCATACTGGAAGGCAAGGTTGAGGACAAGCGAGCAAGAGGTAGACAACGATACAAGTGGGAAGACAACATCAAGATATGGACGAACATCAGCCTGACAGAATGTACAGTCAAGGCGAGAGACAGACAGTGTTGGAGATCCATTGCAACCAACCTTCATTGTGGAGAGGCACCTGATTGATTGAATGTTTCCAGATCTTTTTTCCCTGTACAGTAAAAGTATTTTCAGTAATGTTGACGATATGAAATGAATCATCATTGGGGTACAACATCAATAACATTAGATATGCAGATGATACAGTCTTGATTGCAGACAATGAGCAGGATCTGCAAGATTTAGTAGATGCGATTGTTGCACACAGAGAACAACTTGGATTAGAATTGAATAGTAAGAAGACGCAGATTATGGTCATCACTGGGAAGAAAGAAATACCACAATGTAATATACAAGTCATCATCATCATCATCATCATCATCATCATCATCATCATCATCATCATCATCATCATCATCATCATCATCATCATCATCATCATCATCATCATCATCATCATCATCATCATCATCTTCCAGACGTAGGGAGGAATAATTTGCGTTCCAGCGCCCTGTGAGCGGCACTGGATAGCGTCATTTCGTGTGGTTGTACAATGTCATTGATGCAGTCAATAAATTTTCTTCTTGGACGTCCTCATGGACTCGTCGCAGATGAACTTTGATGTAAGGCCAGCGAGGGTAGTTGTTGGTGTTGCATTCTAACGACATGGCCAAACCACTTGATTTTCTATCTTTCAATAAATGTGGCACAAGGTGTTGATCCAACTGTCTGTCTGATAACAGCATTTCTTACTCGGTCTCGGATTGTTAAGGTGGTAACTTTCCTCAGGCATCTCATCTCGCAGGTGTTGATTTTCCGAAAGTGTGATTTGGATAAAGTCAAGGTTTGAGATTGGTAGCGTGTTGTTTGTCCATCAAGAATGATGATGACCATTCATTTCATTCAGTGGGGTTGAAAGTATGGAGCCGTGAGTTCTAAGATGGTTGATAAGGCCTATTTTGGCTCGAAATGTTCTTTGACAATGTGGACAAAGAATGCTTGACGTTTCTGGAGGAGGATTTCCTGCAGTGATTTTTCTGTCCAGGCTTTTTTTTCACAGCTCTTGCAGTCCTGGTTGCCTCGCACGTGACTGAACCTTTGCGTAATGATGCACACCACGAATTTAGGTCTCTGGCTGAAGTCTCCCAGGTGTCATGATGAATTCCAAAAGCATTCAGTGAGATTTTCAGTGTCTTTAAAGCGTTTCCTCTGGCCGCCTTGGGAGCGTTTATCACAACGCAACTCGCCGTAAAAAATTCGTTTAGGGAGCCTGTGATCTGGCCTACGAGTCAAGTGACCAGCCCATCGAATCTGATTCTTCATTAGTAGTGTGTGGATACTGGGCATGGACGCTCTTTCTAGGACTTCAGTGTCTGGGATCTTGTCTTGCCATTTAATCTTCAGTAGCTTCCTAAGGCAGACTGTATGGAAGTGGTTTAATTTCCTAATTAATTTCCTAGCTGATAAACAGTTCAGGTTTCACAAGCATATAGCAGTGTGGATAATACAACTGCTGGCAACAACTGGTAGCATAGGGTTGGTGTGAATATGCGGTTTATTATCTGTCGTTTTGCGGACATGCGTATATTTGGATGTTTCAGTAAAGGTGGTAGTTGATATGTAAATGCACTAGCTTTTTGACACCTGGATTGGATTTCTCTGTCCAATCTGCCATCTTCTATGATCATACTTCCAAGATATTTGAATTCTTTTACTTGTTTCAGAATTTTGCTATTTATCTGTATATTTAGTGGGCCCGGCGATCTGCTCTCTTGCATTACTTCGGTCTTGGCTGTGTTTATACTCATATTGTATCTGCTGCAGGTTGAACTCAGATTATTAATATGATTTTCCTTTTATGGAGGAAAATATACAAGTAAATGGGAATATTATTAAACAAGTGAATCTGTACAATTATCTCGGAACAGTCATAACATCTGATGGGAGATGCCTTGAAGAGATTAGAACAAGAATCGCCATGGCGAAGGCAGCCTTTTGCAAGATGAAAAACATACTGACCAATAAAAAGATGTCATTTGCAAAGAGAAAAAGAGTGTTGGGGTGCTTTTATATAGATGTGAAGCGTGGACAATGAGCAGACAAACTGAAAAACATCTGATGGCTGTGGAAATGTGGTGTTTGAGGAGAATGCAAAGAATACCAATCGACATACAGAAAAACCAATGACCATGTCCTACAAGAAACAAATGAAAACCGTAAACTGATTTGAGAAATTTTGGGGACTAAACAGGTCCTTTACAGGACGTGGAAATAAATTCCAGTCTTTTTTTTATTGGCTGTTCATGATTGCCTTGACAGTTTTACATCCAGTGGTTAGCCATTGCTTTCTGAACGAATAGTCAACGTTTACGTTTAACTGACGTGTGAACTCCTGAGTCTCAAGTAGACTAGCCAATGGAAGGAGATGCCTCACGTCTAGCTTGCCTTTTTTTTTTTTTTTTTTAGCATAAATAATTTTACAGGACTTAGCTGTCAACACCAGCATCTTTCAGCTGTATGTTGATCTCTTGGCAAGATTACGCTCAGTAGTTTGCCATTGCTTTCTGAGCGGCCGGCTCACATACCCCGTAAGTTACCGATGCGATTCGAACCACTGCTGATTTGAACCGTCATCACGTTACCTGACGAGAGTATACGAGATTACGGAGAAAAGTCATAACCTCTAAGCCACGAAGCCGGCTCTTGCTTGCCTACAGGGAAGAAAACCAAGTCATCACCACTCCAAATTCTTCAGACAGGAAAAAAGCGAATCGATTGAATTCCACAAGTAAAAGAAGAAGAAGATGAAAAAGAAGAAACACAACAACAACAACAACAACAATAACAACAACAACAACAACTACGCCTTATCCAAAGAAAAGCTAGACTTGAGAACCAATACTTCAGAACCAAGGCAGAGACCACAATCAAAGAGTTCTTCGTAAAAATCCACACTGCGAGTTGTACCCAGTCTGATTAAGTTAAAGGCGAACGTCATACATTTAAGCCACTCCTCCCCCTGAATTTGATAATATTACACGGGCACAGTTAGTTTCACGGCTTTTACAGGACGTCGCATTCAACCCAAGCATTTATTGACTGATTTTCTAGACAATTTTACGTTCAGCAGTTTAAAAAATGCTTTCTGAACCGCTGACGCTCATACCATTGTGATAGTCAACGTAAAGCAAGCGATCCGCACCCACATCTCCTACTGCCGACTTCAAACCCTGCATATCAGGATTGTGAAGCCAGACACGCCGAGGGTATATTACACGGTACCCCAAACTAATCAATGTGATCATATAACAACTGTGGCGACAATTGATTGCGTTTTATATGTTATCTTTATCATAATAGACTACGCTCGCCTATACCCCAATGGCAAAAGGGAGAGAAGGTATAAATACACAAAAGTGGATGACTATTGTCGCTATCTGAATCCAGATGGCTTGGTGCGCAAAATCCGACGTTACAGTGATATACCGTGTAAGTTGGTGGCAGTGACACACAGTGTAAGTAGGGTGACGGTGGTATACCATGTCAGTAAGTGCCAGTGATATACCATGTAAATAAGTGACAGTGATATACCATGTAAGTTGGTGACATTGATATATAGTGTAAGTTGGTGACAGTGATATACTATGTCAGTAAGTGACAGTGATATACCACTTAAGTAAGTGACAGTGATAAACATTGTAAGTTGGTGACAGTGATATACCACTTAAGTAAGTGACAGTGATATACCACTTAAGTAAGTGACAGTGATATACATTGTAAGTTGGTGACAGTGATATATAGTGTAAGTTGGTGACAGTGATATACCATGTAAGATGGTGACAGTGATATACCGTGTGTGTTTGTGACAATGATATATATATTGTAAGTTGGTGACAGTGATATACCATGTAAGTTGGTGACAGTGATATACCATGTAAGTTGGTGACAGTGATATACCATGTAAGTTGGTGACAGTGATATATAGTGTAAGTTGGTGACAGTGATATACCATGCCACTAAGTGACAGTAATATACCATGTAAGTTGGTGACAGTGATATATAGTGTAAGTTGGTGGCAGTGATATACAGTGTAAGTTGGTGACAGTGATATACCATGCCACTAAGTGACAGTGATATACCATGTAAGTTGGTGACAGTGATATACCATGTAAGTTGGTGACAGTGATATATACTGTAAGTTGGTGACAGTGATATACCATGCCACTAAGTGACAGTGATATACCATGTAAGTTGGTGACAGTGATATGCCATGTAAGTTGGTGACAGTGATATATAGTGTAAGTTGGTGGCAGTGATATACCATATCAGTAAGTAACAGTGATATACAATGTCAGTAAGTGACAGTGATATACCATATCAGTATGTGACAGTGATATACCATATCAGTAAGTGACAGTGATATACCATACCAGTAAGTGACAGTGATATACCATATCAGTAAGTGACAGTGATAAATAGTGTAAGTTGGTGGCAGTGATATACCGTGTAAGTTGGTGACAGTGATATACCATGTCAATAAATGACAGTGATATACAGTGTAATTTGGTGACAGTGATGTACCGTGTAAGTTGTTAACAGTGATATACCGTGTAAGCTGGTGACAGTCATATATAGTGTCAGTAGATTACAATGATATACCTTGAAAGTTGATGACAGTGATATACAGTGTCAGTAGGTGACAGTGATATACATTGAAAGTTGGTGACAGTGATGTGCCGTGTTAGAAGGGTGACAGTGATATACCGTGTTAGTAGGTGACAGTGATATACTGTGTCAGTAGGTGACATTGACATACCGCGTAAGTAGGGGCTTATATAGTAACCCTCGGAATAATATAAAATGTTTCCTCTATTATGAAATACTTTATTTGTAAGATTGACAGACAGACCGACCGAGAATTAGACAGCTAAATCTATTTACCGACACATATATACATAGACAAATACACAGACAGAGAGGCTTCAGCAAGGTAGAAGTAGGAATGTAGGATGGATACATAGATGTATAAATAGATTGTTTGACTGATTGCTGATTGAACTAATAGTTGTCAACTTAAAAGATTAACTAGTGACTGATGTAATATTACACACAAATGTATTCTCAAGTACGACTCTCGATAATGTATGTTCGTATGCTATGTTAGTAAACATATAACAAAAGTGCAGTTTCGCAAAAATATGTTTTTCTTTACCTAAATTCTCGTCTGTACAACTTCTTATTGAGGTGTCTGGTCTGAAACAAAAATTAGCAATCGTTATTTCCCCATCATCTCTGTCATCTACTATTTTAATGAAACTGTTCGAAATGGAGGAGTGGAGTGTAGATAGAATACTAAAATAATACTAGGGACACGGCCCGAGTGCCAACAGGGAAGTACTTTCTTAACTATGGCGCAGAAATCCAAGCAATCAATATAACAGCAGAGAAATTACTAAATACCAGCCATGGCACACAACATATGGTGCTATTGATAGATGCGCTCTTGTCTGTGAAACTTGCAGTACCACGGACACTACTTTCTGAACTTAGCAGCAAGCCTAAGGTTACCATACAGTAATGTTGTTGTTTGTCCATCAAGAATGATGAATACCATTCATTTCATCCAGTGGGATTGAAAGTACGGAGTCGTGAGTTCTAAGATGACTAATAAAGCCTATTTCGGCTCGAAATGTTCTTTGACAATGTGGGCAAAGAATGCTTGACGTTCCATGAGGAGGATCTCCTGCAGTGGTTTTTCTGTCCAGCCTGTTCTTCACAGCTCTTGCAGTCCTGGTTGCTTCACAAGTGACTGCACCCTTGCGTAATGATGTACGCAATTAATTTCGGTCTTTGGCAGCAGTATCCCGGGTGTCATGATGAATTCCAACAGCTTTCAGTGAGATTTTCAGAGTGTCTTTAAAGCATTTCTTCTGGCCACCATGGGAGCGTTTACCACAACGCAGCTCGCCGTAAAATATTTGTTTAGGGAGCCTGTGATCTGGCATACGAGTTAAGTGACCAGCCCAGCACATCTGACATCTGATTCTTCATTAGTAAAATGTGGATACTGGGCATGGACGCTCTTTCTAGGACTTCTGTGTCTGGGATCTTGTCTTGTCATTTAATCTTCAATAGCTTCCTAAGGCAGACTGTGTGTAAGTGGTGTAATTTCCTAGCGTGTCGCTGATAAACAGTCCAGGTTTCACAAGCATATAGCAGTGTGGATAATACAACTGCTTTGTAGACTTCCAGCTTTGTTTGCAGGCTTATTCCATGTCTGCCTCACACATTCGTGTACAGTCTGCCAAAGGCCATGCTGGCCTTGGAGATTTTTGCATTTACTTCGTCATCAATTGTGGCCATTTGGGACACAGTACTGCCAAGATAGGTGAATTTGTCAACAACACTTAGTCTATTACCATTCACTTTGATATTCGGCACAGTGTGATTAATCCCTGAAGCTGGCTGTTACATAACTACAGTCTTCTCCAAGTTGATATTGAGCCCAAAGTTGGCACAGGCATATGAGAAAGCTGAAAAATTGTGTTGCATGTCTGCCTCTGAGTTGGCATATAGAGCGCAATCATTAGCAAACAGGAGCTCTCTGACGGTGTCGCTGTTTGTTTTAGTTTTAGCTTTCAGCCTTCTGAGATTGAACAACTTTCCATCCATGCGGTAGTTTTTGTCTATTCCAATGTCATCGTTCTCGAAGGCATTTGTCAGCATAACTGAAAACATGAGGCTGAACAGTGTTGGTGACAGGACATATCCTTGCTTCACTCCATTGGCAACAGGAAAGGGCTCAGACAGTTCACCATTTTCCTGTACTCTTGCCAGCATACCATCATGAAATAGCCACACTATGTGGACAAACTTTCGTGGACAGCCATATTTCGCCATAATCTTCCACAGTCCTTCTCTGCTGGCTGTATCAAAAGCTTTGGTAAGGTCAATGAAAGTGGAGAACATTTCGGAGTTCTGTTGCTAACATTTCTCTTGCAGATGCGTTGCAACGAAAATCATGTCAATAGTTCCTCGTTCTTTTCTGAAGCCACACTGACTCTCAGGAAGAAAACCTTGGTCGAGATGGACTGTGAGGCGATTGAGAAGAATTCTGGCGAGTATCTTCCCTGCAATTGAGAGCAAGGAGATGACTCGGTGGTTGTCACATGATTGGCGGTTTTCTTTACGTTTGTAAAGGTGGACTATTGACGCGTCCTTGAAATCTTGTGGCATGGTCTCGTTCACCCATATGTTTGCAAAGACTTGGTGAAGCTGCTCTGTTAGGACCGGCCCACCTGCCTTGTATATCTCTGCTGGGATGGAGTCAGGACCAGGCGCCTTACCGCTGGAAAGTTGTTGGATGGCTTTGTTTACTTCCACTATGGTTGGCAGGTCATCAAGCGTATCATTAGTGGGAACTTGAGGAAGGCAGTTGATGGTTTCATCATCGAAGAAGGAAGTTGCATTTAAGATGTTGCTGAAATGCTCCGCCCAGCGTTAAAGGATTTCTTTCTTATCGGTGACCAATGTACCCCCATCTGCACTGAGGAGGACAACTATGCCTGGTGATGTAGGACAAGTAGACTGCTTTCAGTGAGTCGTAGAAGGTTTTCATATCATGTCTGTCAGCACAGCCTTGAATTTCATCTGCTTTGTTGCTCAGCCAGGAGTCCCGCATGTGATGAAGTTTCTGCTGCACTACTCTCCGAATACAATGCATACAATCTCACTGTGGATTACCCGGAAACGAGAGAGCTGATCGATTAGCTAAGCAAGGAGCAATAGAAGAACAACCTGATGTACCCGTTACATATCGCCAAACGAAAAGAATGATCAAATCAGTTAGAAAGCCACAAAAACCTGCTCAAGGTGACTACCACCTTATGGATAGGCAGAATAAATCATTGCGCTTCCGAAGAGGACACACTAGATTACGCAACCACATTTATTTAAAAAAAACATTAATATTGGCGAATCAGCCATTTGTACATGTGGATTGGCGCCGCAGACAGCAGATAAATACTACAATACTACAAGACTGCCCAAAATAAGCATATCTAGGCACATCTTCTGGCCTAGAGAAGCAACAGTGGAAGCTAAACTCTATGGCCACTTATTGAACTAACAAAGACAGTTAAATTCATGCAAGAGACAACGTTGCAGTTATTGACAAATTTCAAGGAAAAGAAAGAAAGAAAGAAAGAAAGAAAGAAGAAGAAGAGAAGAAGAAGAAGAAGAAGAAGAAGAAGAAGAAGAAGAAGAAGAAGAAGAAGTAGAAGAAGCAACAATACATAAGAACAAACCAGACACAACTTTCAGTATTCGAACTTTTGTACTTGTGGTATTTCTGGATTTCTGGACGTTGCTCATTCCTGTTAAAAATTATCCTCGGATGTGGCTATTCTTTATCGCTGTGTCACATCTTCCCTCAGATGTCACTGTGTATCCTAAATACTGAAAACGATTAACCTGTTTGATTGTTTTGTCTTTACTATATATATAAAGCATATTGGCATTTGTGGTGTCTTAGAAACTGTCATGTGTTCACTTTTAGCAATATTGAATGATTATCCATTCATCTCTTTCTCCTCCACTATCTCGTCTAGAAGGGTCTGCTGACTACTTCAGACTATTACTAACAACTGTGTCAGTGGTATACATAGACGAGTGTAATACAGACTCTAAAAATGACAAGACTGATATAATCACACACTTGTATACACACGCCAGGTGAAGAACTGTCTTACACAAGAGAGATTTACAAGGACAGGGCTGACATGCTGGAGATGAGATTCCTGCACGTCAGCACCGGAAAAGTTATCGAAAATTTTGGCGTGGGAAGAAAAGACTTTATTCGAGGTCAGGATAATAAGATTACTATTTGAATACATATTGTTAGTTAGTTGCACACCCTTTACAGGAAGTTGCAGTCAACCCCAGCATGTTTTGGCTTTTCGTGATTTCTTGGCAAATTTACGTTCAGTAGTGTGCCATTGCTTTCTGAACGACCGGTATAATGTAATGGGAACCAACGAAATGCGGTCTGCTTCCAAATCGCCCGCAGCTGTGTTTGAAACGCGGTATCGGGATTACGAATTTCGTTAGTAACCCCTTTGCCACAGAGCCATCAATACATGCTAATACATGCTAAATTTTACTCTCCCATTGCTTCACCATTTACGTCCGAACTCGAGGAAACATCAAGGCAACTATCTGGTAACGCCTTATGTCCCCAGACATTGTGTCAAAGTAGCAAGTTGCTGGGTTAATCATCCTCAGATTAGTTAGTTCGATGTCTGGTATCTTCTGATCGTGTTTCTGCACTGTCCTCTCTGTTTGGCAGTTTTCTTCAACTCTGCGAAATTCTAACTAATATATTCTCACATATTTTCTTTCTTGGACATGTGTTTACTCCTGAAATTCGCCTCCCAGTATTTTCAATTGTTTGCCTTCATGGTCAATGCAGTGACCAAGTCAATGCAGCCAGTCTATTTTGTGTATAATTTTTCAATAGTTTTCTACCTTCCGAATATTTTTAAGAATGTGTTCATTGGATCTATTTTCTCTCTAGCCCACTCGTTGCATCCTGCGATAACACAATGTCTCAAAAGCTTCCAAGTTCTTTTCACTAGAAGGAATTACACAACTATCAGCGACTTAAGAAGTTAGTGTAACAAACAGCACACAGACATTGAACATAACAATTAGAACACAGAAGGTAACTGTATCAACTGACTGAAATAACAATTAGAACAGAACTGTATCCATGATCAGCTGTTGGGACTCAAGAAGTCTTCTTCTTCTTCATTCATCCCCCATTGGGTCATAGACCTTCAACCAACTCACTCCAAGCCTTCATATCCGTTGCTATCGCATGCAACTTCGTCAGTGTCCTCCGCATATTATTCATTTATGTCTCTAATTCTCTTTTTCAACTGCTTTATGACTTCCTCTAGTTAGTTTGTCCTGTGGACTCTATACAACGGAATTTCTAGTTGCATTGTCTTGGGAGTGTTCAGTGTATGTCCAATACCACGCCAGCATGTTTTTCTCACAGATTTATTCACAATATTTGATCAGCTCTCTCCGTGAGCTCTACGATGGCAGTTTTGTCATGCTGTTTTAGTTCTTTTGTTCTACGCAGACATCAGTTAACGGATGTTTGTAGTGTATTAGTAACCGCTTTAGTCTTTCTCAATGTGTCTAATCTATACAGTAGTAACTATATGGTAGTATTTATGTAATGTCAGAAGTAAATATTCTAAGTTTTGTGCTACGGCTAATTTCTTTTGATTTCCACAAATTGGATGTGCTTTAAAAGCTCCTCGATCTTTTTGAATCCTTATTGTAATATCTCAATCGGTTCCCCCATGTTTGTCTAAATTACTGCCCAGTTTATTGTATAATTCCACATCTTGAAGTGAAGGCACACCAAGGCAGACCGGGCGATCCTATATTTTTCTGTCCTCCTTGAACATTTGGACCTATTGTTTATTTCACCCCATCAAGAGGACAGTGCATGTCGGCGTGGCTGAGAGGTTTAATGCGCTGACAATTTCTATTCTTACAGACAGTCAGTTGGTCTTCAATCTTGACTTCCCGTCCTTGAATTGAGGACATAAATTGCAAGTAGTTTAGAAGTGGGGGAGAGTTCGCCTGATAGAGAGGGACACTGGTAATAGGGAGAGCTAAGCCTCACATAAAAATAGTCTAGAGCACTCACCAGCAGTAGCAACTACTAGCAGCAGAACATGTGTACACTACACTCGAGTTCAAAGCGAGCCAGCAAATCACAAAACTACTCGTTCCGGCATCGTTATCTTTCCGGTTCGCAAAATGAACGACTTGCCTGGCCTGGGGACCTCAGCATTAGAATTGTTTGTGTCTTGTCCAGCTGCCATAACGAGTGTCTGTGTTGTAAAGCATCACTGTTTTCTTTAAATAGAATAAATCTGCTAAAATGTGTGTAATAAAATATCAATATATTTGACAGAACTAAATGCTGCAATCTGTTTTATAGAACATTAAAATATTTTGATAGAACTAAATCACTGGACATTGTGTTACAGAATATCAGTATATTTATACATAGCTGTAATACTGCACCATGTGTTACAGAACATCAATATTATTGAAAGCCCTAAATGTCTGCGCATTGTGTAACAGAACATCAATATATATATTGTCAGACTAAATTATTGCACCTTGTGTTACAGAAAATCAATTTATTCGACCCAACTAAATTACTGCACCCCGTGTTACAGTATGTAATATATATTGATATATTTACGTAGAGCGCCCTGGTCATCCACTGCACCTGTATTCGTCTCCAATCGTCTCGACTTGTCTTGCCACTGGACTCAGATGGACTCAGGCGAGAGAGTGAGGTCGACGAATTGCGCAACTCTTCCTCACTTTAATCCAAGTCATCGCGCAAGTCATTCTTCATCCAACGTCACATATCACCTTCAAGCCCTGTGGCGATGAGCGAGCGGCAAAGCGGCAGGCGTGGGTACGCTGGCAGCCGTAGTCGCAGACCTGCACACAGGCGGCTCAGGCCATATGGTCGTCTTCTACTGACCGGAGCAGCAGTGGGATTCGGCAGCCCCCTGAGCGACTGAGCAGCCCTCTATAGGAACACACTGCTCACCTCCATAGCATGAGGAAGGGGCTAGAAAAGGTGCCCTAAACATTGTCTGCTTCATCACTACCTAACCAGCTAGCCGCGGTTGGTGGGTACCCTTAACTGCGGTCGACATACAAAGAAAGATAAAACAAGCAAAGCTAAAAGAGTAAACCATATTCCCTTAACAATTGGAACTTGGAATGTACGCACCCTACTTGACAGAGACGGCACGTCGGGTCCAGAGAGACGAACAGCACTGATTGGGAAAGAGCTGGGCAGGTACAACATCGACATTGCAGCCTTGAGCGAGACACGACTTGCAGAAGAAGGCCAAATCTGTGAAATTGGTGCCGGCTACACATTCTTCTGGAGTGGAAGGAAAAGCGAGGAAAGACGCCAATCCGGTGTGGGATTTGCCATTAAGTCGGCCCTGGTCGGCAAATTAGCTGGATTTCCAAAGGCTATAAACGACAGGCTCATGACCATGAAGTTGCCCCTGCTGAATGGAAGGAAGCACGCAACCATTGTGAGAGTCTACGCACCAACTATGACCAACGAAGATGATGTCAAGAACAAGTTCTATGAGGACCTGCACAGTGTATTAACATCTGTTCCCAAAGGAGACAAACTTATACTCCTTGGGGATTTCAATGCCAGAGTAGGCACGGACACCACCTCTTGGAGTGGCATTATTGGAAAGCATGGAGTCGGAAATTGTAACAGCAATGGACTCCGCCTCCTTCAGACATGTGCCGAACATGATCTCGTGATTACGAACACAATTTTCCGTCTCCCCATGAGAAATAGGACATCGTGGATGCACTCTCGCTCGAAACACTGGCACCTCATTGACTATGTCATTGTCAGGAGGAGTGACATACAAGACATTCGAGTGACAAAATCCATGTGTGGTGCCGAATGTTGGACAGACCATCGTCTCATTGTCTCGAAAATGAACATCCACATCAGGCCACCACGGCGTCCTCAAGGGGCGAAAATGCAAACAAAGCTAAATGTCACCCGCCTAAACAGCAAGAAAATGCAGCAGTCGTTTGAAAATATGCTGGAAGACCGCCTCAAGCCCAATGCTGATGCTAAACAGGATACAGAAACAGAATGGAGAGCCCTAAAGGACACAATTTACAACACTGCTATGGAAATCCTGGGTCCAGCCCCCCGAAAGCATAAAGACTGGTTTGATGAAAATTCCGAAGACATCAACCAATTGCTGGCCGAGAAACATCTTTTCCTCAAGGCACATTTGAATGACCCAAAGTCAACATCAAAAAAAGATGCTTTCAAGAACATTCAGAGAGTAGTGCAGCAGAAACTTCGGCACATGCGGGACTCCTGGCTGAGCAGCAAAGCTGATGAAATTCAGGGCTTTGCTGACAGACATGATATGAAAAACTTCTACGACTCACTGAAAGCGGTCTATGGTCCTTCATCACCAGGCATAGTTCCCCTTCTCAGTGCAGACGGGGGAACATTGGTCACCGATAAGAAAGAAATCCTCCAACGCTGGGCAGAGCATTTCAGCAAAATCTTAAATGCAACTTCCTTCTTCGATGATGAAACCATCAACTGCCTTCCTCAAGTTCCCACCAATGAGACACTTGGTGACCTGCCAACCATAGTGGAAATAAACAAAGCCATCCAGCAACTCTCCAGCGGCAAGGCACCTGGTCCTGACTCCATCCCAGCAGAGATATACAAGGCAGGTGGGCCGGTCCTAACAGAGCAGCTTCACCAAGTCTTCACAAACATATGGATGAACGAGACAATGCCACAAGATTTTAAGGACGCGTCAATAGTCCACCTTTACAAACGTAAAGGAAACCGCCAATCCTGTGACAACCACCGAGGCATCTCCTTGCTCTCAATTGCAGGGAAGATACTCGCCAGAATTCTTCTCAATCGCCTCACAGCCCATCTCGATCAAGGTCTTCTTCCTGAGAGTCAATGTGGCTTCAGAAAAGAACGTGGAACTGTTGACATGATTTTCGCTGCAAGGCAGCTGCAAGAGAAATGTCAGGAACAGAACTGCGAAATGTTCTCCACTTTCATTGACCTTACCAAGGCTTTTGATACAGTCAGCAGAGAAGGACTGTGGAAGATTATGGCAAAATATGGCTGTCCACGAAAGTTTGTCCAAATAGTGCGGCTATTTCATGGCGGCATGCAGGCAAGAGTACAGGAAAATGGTGAACTGTCTGAACCCTTTCCTGTAACCAATGGAGTGAAGCAAGGATGTGTCCTGGCACCAACACTGCTCAGCCTCATGTTTTCAGCCATGTTGATGAATGCCTTCGAGAACGACGACATTGGAATAGACATCAACTACCGTATGGATGGAAAGTTATTCAATCTCAGAAGGCTGAAAGCTAAAACCAAAATTGACAGCGGCACCGTCAGAGAGCTCCTGTTTGCTGATGATTGCGCTCTATACGCCAACTCAGAGGCGGACATGCAACATAATGTTTCAGCTTTCTCACATGCCTGTGCCAACTTTGGGCTCAATATCAACTTGGAGAAGACTGTAGTTATGTACCAGCCAGCTCCAGGGAATAATCACACTGTGCCGAATATCAAAGTGAATGATCATAGACTAAGTGTTGTGGACAAATTCACCTATCTTGGCAGCACTGTGTCACAAGCTGCCACAATCGATGACGAAGTGAATGCAAGAATCTCCAAGGCCAGTGCAGCCTTTGGCAGACTGTACAAGAATGTATGGGACAGAACTGGAATAAGCCTGCAAACAAAGCTAAAAGTCTACAAAGCAGTTGTATTATCCACACTGCTATATGCTTGTGAAACCTGGACTGTTTATCAGCGACACGCTAGGAAATTAAACCACTTCCACACAGTCTGCCTAAGGAAGCTACTGAAGATCAAATGGCAAGACAAGATTCCAGACACTGAAGTCCTAGAAAGAGCATCCATGCCCAGTATCCACACTCTACTGATGAAGAATCAGATTCGCTGGGCTGGTCACTTGACCCGCATGCCAGATCACAGGCTCCCTAAACGAATTTTCTACAGCGAACTGCGTTGTGGTAAACGCTCCCAAGGTGGCCAGAGGAAACGTTTTAAAGACACTCTGAAAATTTCACTGAATGCTTTTGGAATTCATCATGACACCTGGGAGGCTGCAGCCAGAGACCGAAATTCGTGGCGTGCATCATTGCGCAAAGGTGCAGTCATATGTGAGGCAACCAGGACTGCAAGAGCTGTGAAGAAAAGGCAGGACAGAAAAACCACTGCAGGAAATCCTCCTCCAGAGACGTCAAGCATTCTTTGCCCACATTGTCAAAGAACATTTAGAGCCAAAATAGGCCTTATCGGCCATCTTAGAACCCACGGCTCCACACCTTCAACCCCACTGGATGAAATGAATGGTCATCATCATTCTTGATGGACAAACAACAACATATATTGACAGACTAAATTATTGCACATTATGTTACAGAAAAGCAGTTTATTTGACCCAACAAAATTACGCATCCTGTGTTACAGAACATGATTTTATTTGACCCAACTAAATTACTACATCCCGTGTTTCCAACTTTTCAAACTCTTGAAACGAATGGCCCCGTTCAACCTTCGACTGTATCGGTTTGGTTGTATTTGGGGCCTCTATGGTGTGGCTTGTCTTGGTTCGTTCGTAGATCGAGCTACTAGTTATCAGCTTCCAGGCTTCTGGTTGGCTGATTTTGTTCGTTACTTTGTTGATGAGATTTTTCATGTCTGGGCAGAGTCGCGCACTTGTTGAGGCCTGATTTAATCGGGTACCCACCCCGTCATATGGTGCTGTTTCTTTCAGGGAGTTTTACCAGTTGTCGTCTCTCCTGGTGTTTCACCTCCTTCCCTGTCTTGGGTTGTCTTCGAAACTTCTCGGTCTTGATTGATTCCGTGTGTCGTGGCCGATTCCGGCAAGGCCTTTTCGATATCGTCTCTCGAACCATTTTTCTTGGTCTGGGTATCCATTTTCATCCAGTTCTATTTCACTTTCTGATGATTCTTCTTCTGTCTGAGTCTTTGTGTTTTCTGGTTCGGGCGTTTCGGTCTTGGCCTTGAGTAGTTCTAGTTGTTGTCTTTCGTCTTGAATCTTCTTGAGCTTTTCTTCTGTCTTTTCTCTTTCTTTTTGGATTTTTGTTAAAATTTCGTCATTTTCAGCCTTTATAGCAGCCATTAGAGTGACATCCTGCTCTATCTTCAGCTGGACTAGCTTCAGTTCGTCCAGGATGCTCTGAACGGCCGTTATCTGTGTTTCTTGCGTCTTGTCTTTTTCTTCCTGCATGTTTTTAACTGTGTTCTCAGGTCCTCCAGTTGTGCTTTATCGCTTTTGGTGAGTCTGTTGGTCGCCTCGTACTGCCTCCTAGTCTCCTTATATGGTAGGTTAGACTTGATGGTGATTTTCATGGCTTCCTTGCTGTCTTGGTGGCAGGGGCAGCCAAGGTACCTGGCGCCATGGTTGCCAAGACAGTTATCGCACTTTCTGTTAGCGTTAGGCCTCCTGAAGTCCGAGTCGGTCTTTGCATGTTGGCACTGGCTGTATTGATGGGGTCCAGAGCAGTATCTACACACCTCCACTTCACTCTTGCAGGTGCTCGGGTGTGCCAAAACATCTGGCACTTAGAGCACTGCAGCACTATCGGTATGTAGTGCTCTGGAACTTGGTCTCTCTGGTCCCATCTGATGTACTGAGGGATCACTCGGTCCTCCGCTGTTACGACGACGACTGTGGAGAGGATGTTGTTCTTGCCGATGAGCCTCTCAGCACTGGTTATCTTTAGTTTACGGTTCTCTCTCGTCAGCATCTCCCTGATCTGGTATTGGTGAGATGGGTTTTAACTCGTCTAATGACCCATAGTTTGATTGTGCGGTGCCGTGTTGAAGCTGTATGATGGTTTTCTCGTCTTGTGTTATCTTCTGGATAAATGCTGTGGTCTTTGGGTTTTTGTTGATGGAGACCACTACTCCATCAGGTGTCTTGCGCAGCTGGTTGATGCTATTTTTTCCCAACTCGTTTTCCAGCAGACTGATTATCTTGTTTGGCTTCTCCCACGCTTGTCTGCTTTAGTAGAATTTTGCCGGTGAAGTCCACGGTAGCTGTTGTTTCCTCCTGTGTGGAGGTCTCTGGTACATTGGGCTGCATCGTCTTGGTGCTGGTTAGGACTTCCCGGCTGTTGCTGGTTTCAACGGTGATTTCTTCCGCAACGGGAACGGTTTCAGCTGGTGTAGGTGCATGACTGCTGTTTGTAGAACTGGGCTCAGCAGTCGCAGTGGCCTTTCACGCCTCTGCCTTCTTTTTCCTGGCTGCATAAAGCGCATGTCTCTGCGTGGCACTTTTAACGCGAGGCATCCTCTGCGTTAACCGATAGCGATCTGCTCTCGATAGCGCGTCGAGTCGATGATGATGCGTCATGACCCCGTGTTACAGAAAAAAAAAAAATATATATTGACGGAACTAAATTACTGCACCTTGTGTTACAGAACATCAATTTATTTGACCCAACTAAATTACTGCACCCTGTGTTACTGAACATCAGTTTATTTGACCCAACTAAATTACTGCACCCTGTGTTACAGAACATCAGTTTATTTGACCCAACTAAATTACTGCGCCGGTCTCTCTGGCTGTGGGGTTACAACACTTTCTCTCTGTAATCCCGTTTATCACGCAGAGTCTCGCAGCGGAGCGAGAACTGAGGTGGTTCGACCCCCGCTCGTGACTTGCGGATACTGAGCCGGCCGCTCAGAAAGCAATGGCAAACTACTGAGCGTAATCTTGCCAAGAGATCAACAGACAGCTGAAAGATGCTGCTGTTGACAGCTAAGTCCTGTAAAAGGATACGCAAAACATTTTTTTTAAATTACTGCACCCTGTGTTACAGAACATCAATATCTGGCCCACGAGATTGGGCCCGAGAAGTGGAGAATTATTTTGTACGAGCCTAATAAAAGAGTTGATGGGGAGATAAAAAGAGAAGAAGACAGCGCCAACATTAGACAGTACTTCCAAGGTCGCGATGACAGAAAGTACTACAAGCAGATTCAGTTTGGTCATCGAGGGAAGATACTGGAGAACCCACAACTCATCAACCCACGCTCCAGACCAATAGAGGTACGTGCAGATCATAGCTGGTTTCCCTCTTCGTTTCTTCTGTCTTTCACCTACCACTGGGGTATAAGCCTTCAACTAAAAAAAAAGATTTAAAAGTCGAGAGGATCGACTACACTGCCTGGGATTTTATTCCACATCGGTTTCTTTCCGTAGCCCTGTCTGCCCAAAGCATCGCATAAAGCATGAACTCCGTAGCTCCAGCGACGATCCCCAGGAGTCTTCGAGAAAATGCACTCGTGACCCGAAAGAAGTAGCCCAGAATTGAACCCACAACCTTCGGAGAGCGAGGCAGACGGCTTTACCACTTGGCCACAACCCGTTTAGACGTGTTCATGATTTGCTGAATTTTGCAGCTAAAGTTGTATTCTTTGTGAGACAGACAGTTTCCTGTCAACACTCACAGTCGCCTCTTACAGTGAGCGAGGTAGGTTACGATTGTTGCTTCCCTAGCCAGTCCCGGTCAAACAGCCGGATCCCGGATCTCAGCTGGTACGTTTAAACATGTAGTTTGTTCGCTCGCTCGCTTTGAACTCAAGCGTAGTCCATACACGTGCTACTGATTCTAATGCACTGGACTGATTTTTGCGAGTGGATTAGCTATTCATATTACCCGTGTCCCTCGTCATCAGGTGAACCCACTCCAACTTCTGAAGTACTTGTAATTTACGCCCCTAAATCAAAGACGAGAAGTCAACATTTTGGTCCAACTGACCGGTATAGGGATTCGCTACCTCGGCATCAGCACACCGGAAGTTAAATAAGCGAGCGCTCTTATTCATTCGGCCATGCTGACTTCCGCCGGTAGCTTGATAAATTCAATGTAAATAAATGCACATGGTACTGCAGAAGACACAGCTGCGCGCGATTTGGCAGCAGACCGCACTGCACTGGTTTTTTACGAAATAGTATGGGTGCCGGTCGCTCATAAAGCAATTGCCAACTACTGAACGTGAACTTGCCAAGAGATCACAACAGCAAAAACAAAAATGCTGGTGTTGACTGCAACGTCCTGTAAAGGATATGTAGCCAACTTTTAACTGTAGAAGATGATGATGCGGGTGTGCATGGGTATTAGTTGAGCACATCAACAGCCTACTTCTGGCGGCCTTCTGTAAGAAGCTGTTCGTATCATAGGATTTTTTTTCGCATATCGCTGTCAACATCACCATCTTTCAGCTGATTGTTAATTTCTTGGCAAAATTACGCTCAGTAGTTTGCCATTGATTTCTGAGCGACCGGCTCACATACCCCGTAAGTTACCGACGCGGAGAGAACCGCTACCAATTCTCGCGCACATCACGTTACTTACGAGAGTATACGGGATTACGGAGAAAGTCGTGTAACCCTTAGACCAGGGAGACCGGCTATCATAGGATGGCTATGGCAAAAAGTACTTTCTACACTAACACGTTAGAAAATAGACAACTCTGGAAACTGGAACTCTTTGGTTTATCGCAATAAGAGACATGGTGATTTATATATAAGATACTCAACAGGTTAGTTTTGTTTCAAAACTGAGCATGTCGTTGACTGTGAGATGTAAAGGGTTTAAAAGGCGAGAATATCGACTTCATTCACCGGGTTTGATCCCATATTGCCCAGTCTACTTCTGCTGGGCTTCCTACCGACAGCGTCATACAGAGCTGGCACTCAGTATACCTCCAGCGACGACCCCCCCCCCCCACCGCCGTAGTCTCCGAGAAAATTACAAATGTCAACCGAATAATACAGTATGGAATCGAACCAACAACCTTCGGAGAGCGAGGCAGGCAACACTTTGACGACTTGCTGACCCTGATATATAACTTTGTCAACTGATGCCGCTCCCTGGTTTGTTTTTTTAAATGACAATCTTCAGGTGTTTACGGAATGATTTCACCTTTTTTTTTTTTTTTTACATGAAAATCTTCAGGTGATTACGGAATGTTTTCACTTGTTATTTTATAAAAATCTTCAGGTGATTACAGAATGTGTTTACCTGTTATTTTATGAAAATCTTCAGGTGATTGCGGAATGTTTTCACCTGTTATTTATGAAAATCTTCAGGTGATTACGGAATGTTTTCGCCTGTTATTTTTTTTGAAAATCTTCAGATGAATACAGAATGTTTTCACCTGTTATGTTATGAAAATCTTCAGGTGATTACGGAACGTTTACACCTGTTATTTTATGAAAATCTTCAGGTGATTACGGAATGTTTTCGCCTGTTATTTTTTTTTGAAAATCTTCAGATGAATACAGAATGTTTTCACCTGTTATGTTATGAAAATCTTCAGGTGATTACGGAACGTTTACACCTGTTATTTTATGAAAATCTTCAGGTGATTACGGAATGTTTTCGCCTGTTATTTTATGAAAATCTTCAGATGAATACAGAATGTTTTCATCTGTTATTTTATACAAATCTTCAGGTGATTACGGAATTTTCTCACCTGTTATTTTATGAAAATATTCAGGTGATTATGGAATGTTTTCACCGAAACCCAAATGTTCCGGCAAACAGTGACATCGCCAAGATCACATATACTGTCTGGCTGGACGACATTGACATCGAGTACCACGTGGAAGATCACAGAATCGTATGTAGCACTCGACATTTCACAAAACCGCCTTCGTGGTGGGACGAGACTCAGATCTTAGCTTGGACCCCTGAGTGCCACTGGAGTTTTGAGGTATTAGTTTACTGCAACATTCTACTGCTGCTGATTCTTCACATCCTGCTTGTGCTCCTGTTCCTCCCTCTCCTCTTCCAACTTGTCATTCGTCTCGTTCTCCTTCTTCTCCTGCTGCTACTTCTCCTCCTCCTTATCTTCCTCCTCCTTATCTTCCTCCTCCTTCTTCTTGTATTTCTCCTTCATCATCATCATCATCATCATCATCATCATCATCATCATCATCATCATCATCATCATCATCATCATCATCATCATCATCATCATCATCATCATCATCATCAATATCTCCTTCTTCTTCTTCTTCTTCTTCTTCTTCTTCTTCTTCTTCTTCTTCTTCTTCTTCTTCTTCTTCTTCTTCTTCTTCTTCTTCTTCTTCTTCTTCTTCTTCTTCTTCTTCTTCTTCTTCTTCTTCTTCTTCTTCTTCTTCTTCTTCTTCTTCTTCTTCTTCTTCTTCTTCTTCTTCTTCTTCTTCTTCTTCTTCTTCTTCTTCTTCTTCTTCTTCTTCTTCTTCTTCTTCTTCTTCGCGTGTCTTCTCTGGCGAATACTTAAAAAAAAGTATACGGACTTCTCTTGCGAATAGTAAAAAAAACATCATAAGGACGCTTTCGCATGCCTTAAGTAGCATTTTGTATGTGGTTTTAAACCCATGATTGTACAGACCAATCAGCATTCAGTGGGTGATGTTTTCAATACCACGCTGGCTGCCCTTACTTCTCGAGACATTTCCTGGTCAGTTTAGACGTGATCGACCTCGGGACCGAGGTCAATTAAAAAAAATTTAAAACTGCCCTGAAGCGGATTCGAAACCTGTGTCCAGCAGTTGAGCGACTAGCCATGACGCCACCTGTGCTTCTTAAAAGTTGAATTCATTCATTACCTTTTTAAGCTTTACTGCAGTTCCCCTCATTCTTGTTTATCATTGTCCGCCCCCTTGAACTGCTACTATATATTTCACGTTTCGTCTTCGTTGTCTGTCAGATTGTTGTCGATTTTTAGTAATATTGTCATAGTGTGTTTCATGTAGGTTTGTGTTGGTTTGTATTTGTTTGTCCTGTGCTGACGAAGGCTTTGGCCGCAACGTCCAATTTGTCTCTTGTAGTCGTGTTTTAGTAAAGCTCACAATCTACTTCTCGTTTTTTTTGGGTGATTCATTCATTGCCTTCTTAAAAGTTGACAGGGTCGACTTCATTGCACCGGGTTTTATCCCATATGACTCAGTCTCTTTCCGCAGCGCGGAAAGCGTCGCACAAAGCACGAACTCGTAACTCCAGCGACGACCCCCAGGAGTCTCCGAAAAAATGCACGCGTGAACCGAAGGACGCGGCCCGGAATCGAACTCACTACCTTTGGACCCGAGAAAATAATCCGATATAGGGGTTGAACCCCTTACCTCGGTATCAGAACACCCCAGTGTTTAAGAACACGCGTTCTTATCCATTCGCTCATGCTGACCTACTTTGGTCATGACTAATATACAGGGTGTATTTTTAATAACTGTGCGGTGTTTGAAAATTTTGCCCGTTCAAGTTTTGTAATTACATATTATGCTGCAGGAATTTTAGAGAGGGTGAATACAAAACTTGGACCGGCAATATTTTCAGACACTGCACAATCATTAAAAATACACCCTGTACAGTCATCTCTATTATTTTAATGGCATTGATATTGCTGATATTATTATCTGTTGGCCAGCTGGTTATGTTCGCCACTTACACATTTCAATTTTTTCAAGTACTTTTCTTGCCAATTGTTTAGGCTATTTGTTTTAACGATTCCATCGCTTTTGTTATTTGTGATGTTTGTCTGGCGGAGGTGTTGCTCTCATTGTAGAAAAGAGACTCCGTGTGTTACAATTGTCGGACTTTATATTTTGGGCTAAAATGTTCACAAGAATTATCCTCACCTCAGCTAGTAACACCAAACTCAGCTTTCCACCCAGGACGGTGGCTTGTTTTAGCACAAAAGCTGCAGCCCTCCTAATTCCCTCGCTTCACCCATATATGCCAGTTCACACATTAAATCAAATTTAAGTTCGTTCGAAGCAAATTCCCTCTATGGGTCTGTGATGTGATGGAGCCATCACATTTTGTGGACCAGAATGCACGGGGGAATATATGGCCAATCTTTCACTCACTTTGCAGGCGACAAGACCAGCGTCAAGGCCTGGTTCGGTCGTGCTCATGAAATTATCAACACCAGTTCCCAATCAGCTTCATTAACAGAAGTTCCACATTACTGCAGGGGGACATAGTAGTGAAGTGGCTAGCACGCCCGCTTGCCTGCTGGCGCCGCAGTTATGTGTTCGAATTTCCATGTAGAGAGGATATTATTGCGTTTTCTAGCTCCGACGTTAACTCAGTATAGACCAGATGGTGTAGTGGTAGGCTTTAAACTTCTTCCATATCTGACACTGGATGACATACATGGGAAAGCTGACATCAATAAAAATAAAAATAATAAAAAAGTAACGGACAAACAGATAGGTAGGTAGATAGAAAGATATACAGACAGACAGACGGAAGGACAGACGGACGGAGACAGAAAGATAGATATATGGACAGATAGACAGATATATACACATATACAGATAGACAGACACGCATATACAGTAAACAGACGGACGGAAGGACGGACGGATAAACCTACAAAAGCATCTATGGTTTGAAGATAGGTCTCCAATACAACCCTGCAATCCAATCAATGACATAAAATTGAATTTGAAAAAAGTAAAGATGCCTTCCTAATACTGACTATATTATACCCTTTTCAGTCGTAGAGAGTATCGACTTAAAATCGTGTCATGTTGCTTGTGTCATACTTACTAGTATGCTAATTTACTTTGTCAGATTCCACGATGGGAATAGCCTTTCACTGTAACATTCACACACGCACTTTCTCGTTCACAGGCGGATATATTTGTTCGCCCCAAAGGAGAGCTGGAACTCTACCAAATGCTAATTGCTCTGATGGCCAAGGAAGCTGCAACCAGGGAAGACGTCCGGAAAAGCGAGATTGAGGTAGAGACACACGGGACCAAAGTGTCACTGTAACATTTTGAGGTCACGCTGTGGAGACACTGTGGTCACACTGGAGGAGCGGCTGGCTGAGTGGCTAGAACGCCGGACTCTCCTTCGGGAGACCCGGGTTCGATCCCTCGGTAAGGTGTGGGATGTTTTTCTTTCGGGGGCAAAAGGAAAATCCTAACCTGCACAGTTCGCGGCGACTTCACTAGCCAGGCGGCCTTAATTCCTCAGACTCAAAGACCCCTCTGCCATACACCGCAAGGTACCATATTGGCAGTACATGACAGTTTTGACTGTGGAGACATTATCTTAAATCAGTGGTTCTCAACCTTTTTTGGCCCATGGCCCCCTTTACCATATGTTCAGAACGTCACCACCCCCACTCCCTTTTTCGAATTTCCTCCGTATAAATCCCCCACTCTTACACAGTACACATAAAAAAGGAAGCTAAATGTAATATCACATACTAGAACAAGTCTAGACATCTACATAAAATGTTATTTGCGGGTCTACTTACGTTATAAAACGAATTTCATTAGAGCGAGAAGTACAGAACCGTAAAATATAGAGGAAAAAACGATATCAAGTAACTGGTTCTTGTATTAATGCGATCGTGAAATAATCTTAATTCCCCCCTGGAAACCTTAAAATCCCCCCCCCCCCTCCCAACCGGTCGACACCCACTGTCTTAAATTGTCCTTGTGTTGCCATAATCTTTTTGAACTATTTTGAAACAACAACAACAACAATGTTGATGCGTGTGTACTGCTTCCGTTATTGCCGGGATGAATTTAAGGCAGAGAGAAGGAGATAATCATGATTGCCAGTGTCAGCTTTAAACCAAACACCTGACTAAGTAGTAGTAGTAGTAGTAGTAGTAGTAGCAGCAGTAGCAGTAGTAGTAGCAGCAGCAGCAGCAGCAGTAGCAGTAATAGTAGTAGTAGTAGTAGTAGTAGTAGTAGTAGTAGTAGTAGTAGTAGTAGTAGTAGTAGTAGTATAGCAGCAGTAGCAGAATGAGCAGGATGATGATGAGGGGAGGGGGGTGGAGGTGGTGTAGATGGAGGCGCAGGCGATGGAGAAGGAGGAGATTGTTTAAAGGCTGCTTGCCCTAAAGCAGTATGTTGAGGTTCAGTACTATTTCACCTCTCATAGATATCCATGCTTATGGGAATGTCCTGAATGCTGTGATGTCGGTTCCTAAATCAATCAATCAATCAATCAATCATAGATATCCATTAAACCAGTGGTTCTCAACCGGTGGGGAATTCCCCCCCCCCCCGGGGGGAATTTTAGGGTTTCCGGGGGGGGGGGGAATGAAGACCATTTCAAGATCGCGTTAATACAAGAACCGATTACTTGATATTGTTTTTCCCTTCATACTTTACAGTTATGTACGTCTCATCCTTCTAAAATTCATTTTATAAAGCAAATAGACCCACAAATCATGTTTTATATGGATGTCTATACTTGTTTTAGTATATGCTATTAAATTTACCTTCCATTTCTACGTGTACTGTGTAGGGGTGGGCGGATTTTTAGATAGGAAATATGAAAGGGGGGGGGGGATGACGTTCTGAAAATACGGTGAAGGGAGGTACGGGCCAAATTTTTGATAGGAAGGGGGGGGGGGAAATGACGTTCTGAAAATATGGTGAAGGGGGCCACGGGCCAAAAAAGGTTGAGAACCACTGCATTAAAGCATAATGGTTAGTGCGCTTACCTGCCAGAATAGTCATCTGGCTTAAAATCTCTATCAGAGGCAGGACTTGTTTTCCGACCGAAGGTCGATAAAGACTGATACAAATGAGTATCAGACAATTTTTTTTGGGGAAGACATGTTGGGGAGTGGGGAATTGTCTGGGCAGGAAAGACACCCACACTTCCGAGGTAATTTTTAGGTACACATTTCTAGGTTCGGTCGCTGATAAATAAAGATTCCTTTTAAGGACGACGCCCGGAAAAAGACGAGCAAGAAGCCTCCATCAACCAGATCGAAGAGCAGCGAGAAGACAGTACAAAGAAAACGACACCGGTTGACGTCACAGACATGAAATCTGACGCACGGGAAAGCATAATTTTACCGACACAGAAGGAAGGGTTCTAAAACCGCAAAACCACGTACCTCAATTATAACCGACGCAGTAGAAGCATGTTGAACGGGATCGATGTTTTTCCTCTACATATCGGATCAGATTCGAATACATGAACTCAGGGTATGCAAGCTAGCACGCTAGCCACTGCGCTATCGCTGTACCCACATACGTATAAAGTTAGATGCATATCCTTTACAAGACGTAGCAGTCAACCCAAGTATTTTTTGGCTGTTCGTGATTCCTTGGCAAGGATACGTTCAGTAGTTTTGCCATTGCGTGTTTTAAGTATTTTTTTTTTTTGCATATCCCTAACAGGACGTTGCAGTCACCATCATCACTTTTCAGCTGCTGATGTACTAGGCAAGATCACGCTCAGTAGCTTGCCATTGCTTTCTGAGTGACCGGCTCACATACCCCGTAAGTTACCAACGCGACGAGAACCGCTACCGATTCTTGCGCAGGTTATGTCACTCACGTGAATATACGGGATTACGGAGAAAGACGTTAACACCTAGGTCAGGGAGACTGGCAGGCCATAAAAATATACAGAAACGGATAACAGGAAAATAACATGTTAAAACACCTGGTGTGTTTTGTTGTGATTAGATGAAAGACACACTGGAAGTTCGCCGCCAGGAAGAAGACGAGTCGGAACTGTTGGTGACCTACGTGCAAGCAGACATAGATGCCAACCTGAGAACTGAGAGACTCAAACTGAAGGTAGGGTTTAAAAAACGAGTTTGAAAGGTCAGAGTGTCGACTTCATTGCATCGGGTTTTATCCCACGTGGTTCGGTACCTCCGCAGGACGGCCTGCCGAAATGGTCGCACAAAGTATGGACTCCGTAACTGCAGCGACGAACCCCAGGAGTCTTCGACAAAACCTCACTCGTGAACCGTACGTCGTAACCCGTAATCGAACCCACAACCTTCGGAGCGCCATGTAGGCGTCTTAACCACTGTAACAAGTTACGTGGAGGGTCCCAAATACCCTTGTCACAATGTTTCAAGAATAATCTTCTATAGCCCTGGCTGGGATAGGTCTTTGCTTGCCAACCCTCCTCCGTTCCCTGGACTCACTGTCACTCTCTCTTTCGACCTCGGGGCCTATTCCCTGCAGTGTCTTTCTGACTGACCCATAGATAACATGGCGATCGTCAGAGTAAATTTTAAAGTGATTTTAATAACGTAATAAAGGACAACACAGGATAACATCAAGGCAGTTACAACAGAGATAGTTTTCTACAAAACACAACAAGGATAAAGTCAGTTCAGTCACAGAGCCTCAGGTAGCTATCTTCACAGACCCAGCTTCATACACTGTCCGATCTGTCTACATACAGCTCACCGCGTGTGCAAGAATTTCCTTCCTTCCAGGTAATTGGTTGTACGTACAACAGGCTTCTGTAGAACCAAAGCCACTGGTTTGTGAGGACTTCACTACATAGTCAATTCAAGGTTCCTTTGGCACAAGGTGGGGTATAATTTCAAATAATGGGAATAGGTCATGAATGTGGAATGGATAGGTGCCTTTCACTGTCCTGTTCAAAATTGGGTATGCAGGATAATTATGGGTAGGCCCAGCCACGAACCAAACTGTACTCGAGCCTATGTCGTCGAAAGGACTTAAGTTGCGCCATCACCGCAAAATGTCATTCACCCAAGACCAGTCTTGCCTCTCTCTCTCAGAGATCGCAACACCATGTGTGGTATGGCCAATATCTTTACCTGGCTTCATCAGGTGTATATAACTTTAGCTTAGAGGTCTGTTGATACTTTCCGATTTATTCACGTCCAAAAGAAGGACCCTGGAGAGGATAAACATTAGTGAGCGATTGGACTGACTCAAGCACCACAATCCTGAGGACCAACATGGGCCTCAGTTTAATAAACGTGACATCATTTACCTCACCCAAAATCCAATAGATAAGAGGCCCGAGTGAATGGCCTGACCTGTCAAGAGGTCCTGGATTGGCGGCATCTTTCCTAGACTAGGCCTTCAGCTTATCTAGGTCGTGTCGTTTGACCCTATGAACTCTTTGCATACAAGATTCACTCTTCACTCTCAGACCATGCCTTTATTATTACTAGGCACATTCTGTTCCAGACTTCCCTCTTACTTGCAAACCCTGCCTTTCTCACGACAAAGCTCCTGTAGTGTTGTGGGGGTAATTATGTGTGTTTTCCCCGCTTATGGTAATAAGTTTGTAGGGAACGAAGTGTAGTTCCCTATCCCTAGCAAGAACAGGAAAGAAGAAACCACCCCTTCCGGCCGCTGCTCTTGTCTGAGCTGTTGCCACAATGCACCGACAGTACCTCACATTACACGCAGATCTAGATGATCTTATCGACCAGTAACTATTCAGTCCACCTGGCCCCCCTATCCGCCAAAAGACGAAAGAGTTAACACAGTGTCTATCCTCCTCCGCCTAAAGAAGATAGAACATAGATGGTGGGAACCCGTCCCCACGGGGTCCTCCCCTCCTTCCGGCATACCGTATATATGTCGTGTGTAGATTTAAATTAAAGATGACACTAAGCAGAGGTAAGGCCGTAGGAAGAAAGACAGCCCCCTGCCCATCGGCTGCCAAGAACAAGCGGAATCATCTGAGGAAATATTTTGCTCAGATTCGTTCCCAGAATAAGATGCCTAGCTGGACTGGCCAACTGTCAACCCACCTTCGACATGGCAGGACTGGCTTTTCGCCAATTCGTCTCACCAGTCGAGACAATATAGATTTGTAAGTGCAGGACTACTTACAACCTGTTTTTACCTTTTCAAAACCACCAGTAGGACTCTGCCCTTCACCTGTCTCCCTCTTGAAAGTGTCAATTTGACAGGAGGCAGTCAACACCTGTTAGTTGTTTCCACGGACATTGGTGGCCTAAGAATTTACACTAGTGCGTATTTGGTGCAAGGCGCGCCATCGGGTTTTCCCTAAGACACGCCAGACTTCCAATCATTCTATTAAGAAGATCGGGCTGTAGAGGTAACCCAGAGAACTATCCTTCAGGGAAATTGATCGGACAAGAGAACTGGGAGTTCCCGAAAGCCATTTCCCCCTGTTTTCCCAAACCCAAAGAAGGCATGAGGACATGGGCCACTGGCGTTTTGTCACAACCACTTCTCTATGGAGACTCCCCGCTTAAGGTAGGGTAACATAGAGACCTCTTTTGACGCCATGAAATGTAATGGGTTTATAGTGTTATCCCGCCTTATTTTTACACCGATCGGCACTCGATGGTTGATGGGGTCAGTGTCACCCCGACAGTCCATACTTTCCAGTGCCCATTTCTAGACTGGATGGGCCTGAGAGTCCAAGGCAATGGACAAATAATTTCCATCGAAGGGGATTTGAACTCATAACCACTGATCCGGAATGCTAGCGAGTTAGCTACTGCATTACAGTGATTCTCAAACTGAAGGTGCATTTGATTCAATACTGAGGTTGAGCAATAGTACTACTGATCTTACCGTGTTGGTGTTCTTGTTTCATACTGGTCTTACCGTGTTGGTGTTCTTGTGTCATACTGGTCTTACCGTGTTGGTGTTCTTGTTTCATACTGGTCTTACCGTGTTGGTGTTCTTGTTTCATACCGGTCTTACCGTGTTGGTGTTCTTGTGTCATACATATCTTACCGTGTTGGTGTTCTTGTGTCATACTGGTCTTACCGTGTTGGTGTTCTTGTGTCATACTCGTCTTACCGTATTGATGTTCTTGTTTCATACTGGTCTTACCGTGTTGGTGTTCTTGTGTCATACTGGTCTTACCGTGTTGGTGTTCTTGTGTCATACTCGTCTTACCGTATTGGTGTTCTTGTTTCATACTGGTCTTACCGTGTTGGTGTTCTTGTTTCATACTGGTCTCACCGTGTTGGTGTTCTTGTGTCATACTTGTCTTACCGTATTGGTGTTCTTGTGTCATACATATCTTACCGTGTTGGTGTTCTTGTTTCATACCGGTCTTACCGTGTTGGTGTTCTTGTGTCATACAAATCTTACCGTGTTGGTGTTCTTGTGTCATACTGGTCTTACCGTGTTGGTGTTCTTGTTTCATACTGGTCTTACCGTATTGATGTTCTTGTGTCATACACATCTTACCGTGTTGGTGTCCTTGTTTCATACACAGCTTACCGTGTTGGTGTTCTTGTGTCATACTGGTCTTACCGTATTGGTGTTCTTGTTTCATACTGGTCTTACCGCATTGATGTTCTTGTGTCATACACATCTTACCGTGTTGGTGTTCTTGCTTCATACTGGTCTTACCGTGTTGGTGTTCTTGCTTCATACTCATCTTACCGCATTGATGTTCTTGTGTCATACACATCTTACCGTATTGATGTTCTTGTGTCATACATATCTTACCGTGTTGGTGTTCTTGTTTCATACCGTCTTACCGTGTTGGTGTTCTTGTGTCATACAAATCTTACCGTGTTGGTGTTCTTGTGTCATACTGGTCTTACCGTGTTGGTGTTCTTGTTTCATACTGGTCGTACCGTATTGATGTTCTTGTGTCATACACATCTTACCGTGTTGGTGTCCTTGTTTCATACACATCTTACCGTGTTGGTGTTCTTGTGTCATACTGGTCTTACCGTATTGGTGTTCTTGTTTCATACTGGTCTTACCGCATTGATGTTCTTGTGTCATACACATCTTACCGTGTTGGTGTTCTTGCTTCATACTGGTCTTACCGCATTGATGTTCTTGTGTCATACACATCTTACCGTGTTGGTGTTCTTGCTTCATACTCATCTTACCGCATTGATGTTCTTGTGTCATACACATCTTACCGTGTTGATGTTCTTGTGTCATACACATCTTACCGTGTTGGTCTTCTTGTTTCATACTGGCCTAAGCATATTAGAGTTCGTGTTGCATGCTGATCTGTATTGCGTCTCACTAAAGCTAACGTATATGCAGGCCCAGAAGAGAGCTGAGATTGTTCTCCGCAAGAGTGATGTGCTGAAAGATTACCTGGAGCCTTTCATGATCAAGATTGGTCTTCAGAAGATCACCAGCAAGAAACAAGCTTTCAGAATCCGCGATGACTGCATGCAGTCACTCAAGGACAGGTTGATATGTCAAGCCAACATTATCAGGGAGAGCTTTGCAAAGGTAAGCATGACAAACAATCGTGCATTTTCATGCACGGCGAACTGTGGGAAGGGACAATATGCCTGTTGTTAACTCTTAAACAACTGGATGCCAATATGTGTGGCTTATATTGAGAAGTGTTGATCGCGAGTAGGCAGTATTCGCGACAGTTAACTGTTGTCAGACGTGATTTTGAGCTTTTATATCGTTATTATCTTATTGTGTTTTAAAGAGTATTCTATAACTATTCAGTTCAGTATCAATCTTTCTCAATGGAAGGCTTATATAGTTGACCAGTCAGAATTGCTGTTGTTATTTAAAACACACACACACACACACACACACACACACACACACACACACACAAACACACACACTATATATATATATATATATATATATATGTATATGTGTGTGTGTGTCTGTGTGCGTGCGGATGGGCATGCGTGCGTGAGAGCATGCGTGCGTGAGTGCGTGTGTTTGTGTGATTTACTAATTACTAGACAGTTTTACGTTCACTAGTTTGCCATTGATTTCTGAATGAGAAGTCAACGTTAAGTCCAACCGCTCAACTGACCATGTGTGTATGGAACCTATTTCGTCGCCGTCAGAAGAGAAAGTTTAAGTGCGATAAGCCAAGTCTTTCAGATACATCTCTCTCTCTCTCTCTCTCTCTCTCTCTCTCTCTCTCTCTCTCTCTCTCTCTCTCTCTATATATATATATATATATATATATATATATATATATATATATCCAATGAAATAAACATAGATAATTGATAACAAGCCTATTCTTAGTGTGCCATGTGTCAGATTAATGAAAGGCAAAGTGTGCCAAGAATAGGTTATGTTTACATGACTTTAACATAAGGTGAGCTACTTCAGGTCGCAAAGAACATATTGTTAGAAGAAGGTTATTAAAATTGATGGGAACCATCTCAGAATAATACGAAATGTTTACTGGAAACAAGTAGCAGCAATTACATTCAGGAATAAAGAGGGCCATTATCAACAGATAAAATAAGGAGTAAAACCAGGACTGGGTTGTCATTATATCTCTTCCCTCTCTTTCCATAGAGAGGCAATGATGGGAGAGATCAAAGACCAGGAAAACGTTTTGAAGAAATAAACAATATAAGAAATGCAGGTGACAATGTATTGATAGCTGATAACGCAATTGAATTACAACTGTTGGACAGTGTTGTAATAACAAAGTTAGTTGTTCTTCTTTATAGGACGTCGTAATCAGTCATATCATGTTTTAACTGTTTATTGCTTACTAGGCAAATTTTACATTCAGTAGTTTGCCATTGACGTAAAGGTTAGCGACTTTCTCCGTAATCCCGTTTATCCACGTGAGCAAACGCAGAATCGGTAGCGGTTCTCGCCGCACCCGTTACTTACGGGATATGTGAGCCGACCGCTCAGAAAGCAATGACAAACTACTGAGCGTAATATTACCAAGAAATCAACAACAGCGGAAAAATGCTGGTGTTGACAGCGATGTCCTGTAATAGGATATGCGGAAAAAAGTTTGCCATTGCTTTCTGAACGACCGACACCCATGCCATCATAAACAACGCAAGGTGACCTGTTTTGATATCGTCTATAGCAGATTTCGAGCCCTCGACTCGGTGTGTCGGGGAACTGTGGAATGCGTTCACCTCCACCATGTCACAACACTGCCAGTGTAGTAATAAAGACAAAAAATAGGGGGCTTTCATTAAATATCCTGAAATCATATGCAATGGTTATATCAAAGCCTGCTTCGTGTCGAAGAAGTTAAAACACAGTTCACGATCCCGCATACCCGCATTCGAAACACAGCTGCGCTCGATTTGGCAACATACCGCGTTGCGTTGGTCTTTTACGAAATGGTATGGGTGCCAGTCGTTCAGAAAGCAATGGCAAACTACTGAACGTAAACTTGCCGAGAGATCACAACATCACAAAATGCTGATGTTGACTGCGACATCCTATAAAGGATATGCAACTAATCATATCAAAGACGAAGACAACACCAACATGTGACATAATAACAGCACGTTTAACCAAGTTGATAAACTCAAATAACTAGAGGCGATCGTAAATCAGATGGCAGATGCGAGCATAGACTAAACGCAGAATAGGCCAAGCAAAAGTTGAATTTCAGAAAATGAAAACCGAAGTTGTCCTCGGACAGTGTCTTAAACAATAAGTAATAATTGAAATAACTTTCACAACAGAAATATGAGCTAACTCGACTACACAGAAGATTGACTGCTAGAATCTAAGTTCAGCCGTTGTGACAACAATCAACAATAACAACATTAGCACAGAGTAATACACTTGTGTAACTGTGTCTGCTTGGATGTACCGCTTTCTTTCTTTCTTTCTTTCTTTCTTTCTTTCTTTCTTTCTTTCTTTCTTTCTTTCTTTCTTTCTTTCTTTCTTTCTTTCTTTCTTTCTTTCTTCTCTCTCTCTCTCTCTCTCTCTCTCTCTCTCTCTCTCTCTCTCTCTCTCACTATATCTACCTATCCGTCCGTCCTTCCTTCCACCCGTCCATCTGACTGTCTGTCTCTCTGTCTGTCTGTCTGTCTGTCCCAACGACAATACCTACGTACATACACGTGTATGTGTATACTGATGTATGTATATACATACGCACGCATACATGACTGTATAGATAGCTCTTAATGAGACAAATCATGTTGTGTCTTGGCAAGGAGGTGGAGTTGATAGACACGGCCCACCAATGGTACCACTCTCACTTCACAAGTCTCAGCACCCAGGACATTGCTGACTACCGAGTCTTCTTGCTGCAACACATGTTCACCGGACATATTCTGGAGCGTCGACTCATCAGGTCAGTAGGGCATTTGCTTCTTTTGGTCCCAGACAGCTTTACTTGACAGGAATGTCAGTCTGGCTGAACAAGAGTTAAAGTAATAACTGTCAGAGCTAGGTGTCAGGGGTTAAACTGTGACAGAGTCAGTCAGCGTAACAACTGTCTAGTCCAGAGTTAAACTATAAAAATAATAAATGTCAGAGCTAGGTGTCAGGGGTTAAACTGGGACAGAGTGGGTCAGCATGATAACTATGTGGTGCAGAGTTAAAGTATTAACTGTCAGAGCTAGGTGTCAGGGAGTTAAACTGTGACAGGGTGAGTCAGCACAACAACTATGTGGCGCAGAGTTAAAGTAATAACTGTCAGGGCTAGGTGTCAGGGAGTTAAACTGTGACAGGGTGAGTCAGCACAACAACTATGTGGCGCAGAGTTAAAGTAATAATTGTCAGAGCTAGGTGCCAGGGGTTAAACTGGGACAGGGTGGGTCAGCGTAACAACTATGTGGCGCAGAGTTAAAGTAATAACTGTCAGAGCTAGGTGTAAGGGGTTAAACTGGGACAGGGTGGGTCAGCGTAACATCTATCTGGCGCAGAGTTAAAGTAATAACTGTCAGGGCTAGGTGTCAGGGAGTTAAACTGTGACAGGGTGAGTCAGCACAACAACTATGTGGCGCAGAGTTAAAGTAATAATTGTCAGAGCTAGGTGTCAGGGGGTTAAACTGTGACAGAGTGAGTCAGCATAACAACTATGTGGCGCAGAGTTAAAGTAATAATTGTCAGAGCTAGGTGCCAGGGGTTAAACTGGGACAGGGTGGGTCAGCGTAACAACTATGTGGCGCAGAGTTAAAGTAATAACTGTCAGAGCTAGGTGTCAAAGGTTAAATCGGGACATAATGGGTCAGCATAACAACCGTCTAGTCCAGAGTTCTCATAGGTAACGTGATGTGCGCGAGAATTGGTAGCGGTTCTCTCCTCGTCGGTAACTTACGGGGTATGTAAGCCGGCCGCTCAGAAAACAATGGCAAACTACTGAGCGTAATCTTGCCAAGAAATCAAAATCAGCTGAAAGATGCTGTAAAAGCGATGTCCTGTAAAAAGATATGTGAACACCCCCCCCCCCCCCCCCCAAAAAAAAAAAAAAAAAAGTCCAGAGTTAAAGTAATATGACTATGCCCAAATTGGACAATGTGGCATTTAGCATGACCAGAGATAATTAATGTTAGTAAATACTGTATAATGATATCATTAGAGGAAAGCCACAGATAGTGAGAATAATTCAGACAAATGAAATCCCGATCTTCCCGATGAAACCTTATATTGAGGCGGTTAAATCATATCTTAATTTAGGTAGCAATGTAGAGAAAGATGACGAAACAGTTAAGGACATTGGCATAAGAATACAACAGGCAAGATGAGCTTTTATAGAACTGGGACATTTGTGGAAGTCAAAAGAAAGTTGACTTAGCGCCAAACTCGGAATATTCAATTCTAACGTTAAATCTTAACTCTGTGTGGACCAGAAACACAGAGAACGACTGAAACGAATGCTATTAACTACAAACATTCATTAATTGGCGCCTGTTCAAACTAGGACTACAGTAGTACGACAAAATCACCAATGTGGTGATCACCGGGAGAACTAATTAAATACCATTATCGCCTTTATGTGCTTGTCCGGATTATAATAATAATAATAAGAATGAGAACAATAATGTCAATAATAATAATAATAAACATTATTATTATATGACTAATAACAATAAGAGAAGAATGATATTATTATTAATAATACCAGTAACAATAAGAATGATAATAATATTAATAATAATAATCATAATCATAATAATAATAATAATAAGAAGAAGAAGAAGAATGATAAAAATATTATTAATAACAGTAAGTAGAAGAAGAACAAGACGAACAAGAAGAAGAAGAAGAACAAAAAGAAGAAGAAAATCATTCAAGTTGCTACTTTACCCCTAACTTACCAGATTTAGATGCTACTTCATGATTTATCTCCTTCTGAACCTAAGCATTGCTACTTGAAAGCCACAACGGCATGAACAGAATTGGCTAGCCAAACAAACAAATACAGAACACGATATATTGCAATATAATTGTTGTGACATGTCATGGTGTTATCACATGATGCAGAGAGTAAACACAATGAACAAGACTTTGCAGACTTTGGGGGGAAACAGACAACTATTGAAATATACAAAAGGCTACGCTATATTGAATTGGTCACAATGTAAGACACGAACGTTTGCTCTGGGCAATAGAAATAGTAAAGTAAATGACCACAGGAACATTGCGCATATAATGCCAGACTGATATTTCATAGACCAATGAGTACTCAGGGGTGACGTGGTCAATATCACGCTGGCCGCCTTTAATCCCCAAGCCATTTCCTCTGACCTATTTTAGGCTGGGTCGACCTGGGGGGCACAGGTTAATTTAAAAAAAAAATCGCTCGATTGGAGATTCAAACCTATAACCACCGAGCTGTCAGGCCAGCGTCCAGCCTCTACTGTACCGTGGCACCCATTGGCAATAGTGGAGAGCTAAATCCAGGTCAACGGAAACAAAGGACGTACAAATGATAGCCGTATAACACCTCAGGCAAGTAGGCACACTAGAGGTTAAAACTGAACAGATTCAGTGCCAAACAAAAAGTAAGTTTGGACCAAACAAAAAGTAAGTTTGGACCAAACACAAAGTAAGTTTATACCAAACAAGAATGGATGGCGGAAAATGGAAAGCATGGGTACGTCACAGTTATGATTTAAAAGTTGTTAATATGGTAGCATACATGTTGTATTATATATCATATTAAAGGGAGTTGCATGGAGACAACAAGTGTATATAAGCTCATGGCAGATACGGGAAGCCGCTCTAGGCGATTAATCATCCCACAGCACGTATTCAGTTAAACAAAGATGACAACCGCTTGGGAAAGGGGACAGTAGACTAACATGATCAGACGACTTGAACACCACTCTTCGGACTGATGATGGTGATGGTCATGATGATTACATGTTACCGATGAAAGCCCAAAATGAATGCTGTGTGAAGCATTTGCTATTCCATCCACCCATCATGTGCCATGCCGGTAAGCGTAGGCGGTCATGTTCCGCCATCTCACCCGATCACCAGTGTCGTGGATCAGCTCCGCATTCCTGCCTCGACCATGCTACGAGGCCAAACCATCCAGGTATTTGCTTCTAGGTCTTCCCCTTGGTCTGTTCCCTTCGATCTTACCAGTCGTCACCAAATTCTCCAATTCATTTCTTCTCATAACATGCATTTGCTATTACTAATTGGATAATTTCTCTCCTGGACAGCCTCAAGGAATACGCTCCCATAAAGTACCACGCCTTGTACGACACACTTCAAAAGGATCCCAGACTTGAACCGTTTCTTATATAAGTTGAACGTCAATCATCGGAAAAGGCGACATAGATAAGTCCTCCGTGCTTGATTACGAACTTACATAAGTACATCGAGAACATGCGTTAACGATAAACAATGTATATTATATGTTTCGCGCAAACACGATATTAATTAATAAGCGCGAACTGTCCACGGACTTTAACGAACTTTAACGATGCTTGTCATGAATTTGCATTTTGGTATTATAATTAAACGAAGTTTTTGCATGCAAGAATATATATAAACGTGTCGCGTTGTTAATATTTGCATACGTGAGTTATGAATACATGTACACATACTATAGTATTTGCTTATGCGAGGTATGAATGAATAACTGTGACACACTATAGCAGTGGTTCTCAACTAATGGGGAATTTCAGGGTTTCAGTGGGGGCGGGGGAGGGGTGTGTGTGGGAATTAAGACCACAGAATGGCATACTCAAATTGGCTTCAGAACCACACAAAACGCGATTAACCCCCCCCCCCTCCCCCCCCCAAAAAAAAATAAAAAATAAATCTTGAATTATGTGTGAGCATGGAAAGAGAGAATATTAATATATTAGGAATGTGTGAAACCAGATGGAGAGGGACAGGGGTCAAGACCGGAGAGGATTGTAAGATTATTTATTCTGGAGGAGTAGAACAGCAAAGAGGTGTACCCATTATGTTGGATCGGCAAACATCAAATTCTATTAAAGGTTATTGGGCTGTGTCATACAGAGTTCTATTAGTAAAATTAAACGGAAGCCTTTTAAAATAAATGTCATTCAAATATATGCTCCAAAAAGTGAATGCAGTGAAGAAAGTATAGATGAATTTTATAATGACATGGAGCTTGCTTTGAAGAAATGTAAAGAAAATCAGAAATAAATATTATAATGGGAGATTTCAGCGCAAAAGTGGGAAATCAAGGCGATGGATGCAGTGTAGGCAACCATGGTTTGGGAGAGCGAAACGAAAGAGGAAACAGACTTGTAGAATGGGCAAAAGAACAACAAATGGTTATAGGAAACACCTGGTTTAAACAACATCCTGGAAGATTATGGACATGGAAGAGTCCAGACAGCAGGATTAAAAACCAGATAGATTACATCCTGATTAGCAGAAGGTTTCGAAATGCACTAACAGTCGTCAAAACAGTTCCAAATGCAGACTGTTACAGTAATCACAGATTAATTACAGGTAGTGTCACGGAAAATAAACTTGTTAGTTGCGATCGATGACAAACAAGACCCGACATTAGTCTGCAAAAACAGGCGACCCTTTGATGTTGTACAGACTGAGAAAAATACGTCGTTAAAACTGTCTACACACGATCGGCATTTCTAACTGAGAAACAAAATACGTCGCGTCAAAATGTCTACACACAGTCGCGCGAATCTTTATGATGTGGGTTGTTCGAGAAACGAATAACAACGCCAAACGTCTGCCAAGGCGGTAGTAGCCTTTGAAGTGCTAGACGGAAAGTCTGGACAGACGAGGGATGGATTCTGTGAGGTGGGGAATTCTCAGGTTCACAGACAGACTGAACTATTGTTGTACGGGACAAAGAATTTCCCCAAATGAAAGTAAATTTGACGGCGGATTGACTCCAGTTAGTCTACAACAGGAGGAGGACACCAGATTCTGGACGGATCAGCGTCTAGAATTTTTGGTGACGTCACTCCAGCCCAATATAAAAAGCGATGCGGTAAACAAGTGGAGTTAGTCGATCAAGATTTCTGATGTTTGGAAAGATCGGTGCAGTTTTCCGAGTTGTGTTCAATGAAAGAAACTAGGGTGTCAAATTGTTGATATTTATCGGCGGACATAGATCCAGTCTGTGATTGCCTAGTTTCAATTAGCAACCGGAATAGGCATATGGTAGGCTATTAATCATATGATTAGGAATAGAGTACAGTACTGTGCGGTGATATAATGTATTATAGGTGTGGTGATATAATATATTATGATTAGTGATAGAATGTTCTATAAGTGCGGTGCTAGAAAGTATCATAGGAGCGTCGGCACTAGTATCCTATTGTGTGGTTTCAACTAGCTTGTGTGATATATCATTTTACTCAGGGAGTTGAGGACAATGTAGTGGGATAATAATTAGAGAGATTGAGGATGGTTGGGAGGGAGGAGAGGAATGTGAAATGGTAGGATCTTCCAGTAGGGCATCTGCTGGGTTTCTACCCGTTCCTTTATTCTTTCCTGGTGTTGCCATGCCTCAAATCATGTGATGAGTTATTTGGCCGTATGACAGAGATCGGATCTCTGTTATAGATCTGAGTGCTGCTATTGGCCTACACTCACCTAATTCCGGCCAGGATTGAGTTGCCCTCACCATGGTATTCTCTATTCTACAGGTTCCATTTACAGGTCCACGTAGGTGTGCTATGATATTCAACAGTGAAGCTAGAACACATCTTAGAAGATGATGGCTCAGAATTTGAAGACAAATTGCTGAGAGGCCGCTACATTGGGCTTATACCCAAGTTGGTTGCGGGAACCTGGCTTCTGCTGAGCAGGACATGCTGATGAGATTTGTGTTTAGCAGGTGATAGTTGTATCACTGAACAGTCAGAACATTGCATATATACACTACTGATACCAGGAACATTCATACAAATTTATAGAAATACCTAGAACATTCAGATTGTGGTGTTAATATGGGGAATCTTTAAAACCAGTGACACAAGATCCATTAAGATTTCCCCAGTAACAGTGACAATAGTGTTAGAATTCTCTGATTAACAATCAGTTAAATAACACAGGAAATTCATAGTGTGAATCAGATTGAAGACTCTCATTAGACAGTGTTTGTCATGGGTGTCAGAACATCCTAGTGGTTCAAGAGACAACGGAGGAAGTCTTCACGTTACCGGAGAAGCATCACCTTGGTGAGGTTGCTTGTCTGGAATACATGGTGCTAGTGTGTTCTCAGCACAGTGATGAGAATGACTATACTCCTGAACACTGATCTGAGTCTATATACTATTTAGAATATACGTCACACATTCTACACATTATATACACACACACACACTTCTCCTACATATACTCTTTGCTTTAATAAATTTCTTGGTTTTATTTGTTGAAGCTAGAGTTGTCACGTATGTTATGTTGGGGAAGAATGAGAGGGGGTATGATCCAGGAGTGAGTAAGAGTGAGAAGAAGGTGTCTTAAGATTGAGGGACTGTTGTGGACGGAGTCTGCTGAATATCTCCAGGAGGATGATATTGAATTAAAACAAATGTGGGTGTTGATTCCCCTCACTCCAGGGACGACACTAAAGTGGTAAAGAAGAACAAATAACTACTACGACATTCATTCTTTACACACGACATTTATTGGGGGCTCGTAAACGGGATCTTTGGACAGCGGGATCTTTCGTAAACGGGATCTTTAGACAACGGGATCTTTCATAAGCGGGGTCTTTTAACACGAGATCTTTTGACACGGGATCTTTAGTTAGAGGATGGAGATATTCTATTAGTGAGAATCCAGCTAGAGTGAATGTGGATAGGGGTTAGGACTTATCTTACCTGTTCACACTTCATACGTCTGCATAAGTCTGTGGTCCTGATTCTACTCTTGTCACTGAGTGATTGTGTTGTGTTGTGTTGTGTTGTGTTGTGTGTTATAAAATATATATAGATTAATTGTATTTGGTCATTATCTATATATTTGTTTAGAGATAATCTATACTCTATCTGCTGAGTTACCTCTCTGAAAAATGGCCAATTCTAAACTGACTACGGCAGAACTAAGGGCAAAGGGGGAAGAAATGGGATTGTCGGGTTCTGCACTAACAGATTACGTACAGGAGGTGGAGAGGGAGTATCGTCAAGCAGAAAGGGAAGGTCGAAAGGCTGAGTTGGTATTGAGAAGGATGGAGTTAGAACAAGCTGCTAAGAAATTGGAAGCAGAGCAAGCCATGAGAAGGCTGGAAATTGAAGCTGAGCAGGCAGCTAAAAAACTGGAACCAGAGCAAGCTGCTAAGAAACGGGAAGCGGAACAAGAAGCTCAGAAAAGGGAACACGAGTACCGGATGCGGGAACTCGAGCTCAAGAGGCAATCTAGTGGGGAAACTGAGGGAGCAGTGGGAGGTTCCTCTCTCCCTGGCTCAACACCAGTAGGTGGACATAGCTACCATGCTATGAAGTTCCCTCTAGCGATCTACGAGGAGGACAAAGAGAGGATTGACCAGTACCTTCAACGCTTTGAGGCTATGTCGGTTGCTATGGGTCTGGAGCGTGACAAATGGAATTTCAAGCTATCCCAGGGATTACGCGGGACCGGTTACGAGGTTTATTCTTGCCTGCCACCAGGACATGAGAACAATTATGACGAGTTGAAAACGGCTCTTGTGAAACGATTCGAAGTTATGTCATATATCTACCGGAAAAAATTTCGAGGAACGAAACGAGAACCGGGGGAGTTGTTCGCCGCCTATAGTCTGCGCCTGAAAGCTTATCTCCGTAAGTGGATGGATTTGGCTGGGTTCGCGCATGACTATGAGAGTCTGGAAGAACTCATGGTAGTCGACCAGATGCGGAAGCAAATGTCGAAACCTCTCAGGACATTCTTGGGAGAACAAGGGGCGGAACCAATCGACATGGTAACGAAATTGACAGAACGGTTCGTCGAGGTACATGGGGAGGCAGCAGAAAACCTTTCTACAAACACCAAAAGTCAGGAAAAACATAACTCGAAGAAAGCCAAGAGCACAGGAACTAAGAAGGTGGAACCATATGTCAAAACTTCGGAGGAGAGTTTGGAGAAGACGAAGGAGGGAAGCAAGAGCACTTCGAGCTCTACTCAAAAACGACCGTGGTCGGAGAAGTGGTGTTCAATTTGTAAGTCACCTTCTCACAATACGAAGGAATGCAAATCGAAAGCTAAGAACCCTCACTTCGCGGCATGTCAAGTGACTTCAACGCAGGTGGACACTGACAATGCCAAGGTCGACAAGGAAGCTCACCAGCTGGAGAGCTCACTAAAGCCAGGAACAAGAAAATCTAGGACAGGGAAATGGCGCAAACACTGCAGGGCGAATACGCACAATGCTATTGACTGCAGGGGAAAGTCAGGTGACTCTCAATTCGTCGTGTGCCCCGGGAAACCTAAGGTGGAGCCCACCGAACAGGTCGAGGCCGAGGGAGAGACTCCAGACTAGGAAAAACCACCTGTAGTGGAATTGGTAGAAGTTAACGGTCGTCAAGTGGAGTGTTTGTACGACACAGGACTGGACGGGGAGGCCGTGATTTCTGCGGATCTGGTACATCCAGAACAATTCACAGGTGAGACCATGGAGATACAGCCTGCACAGAAGAGTGCTGTAGCCATGAAATTGCCCATTGCCAGAGTGGAGATTCGGTCAAGATATGTCACCGGCACTATCAAGGCCACGGTGTTGACCGATCCCATATTTCCCGTAATCCTCGGTTGCCGGTATGTCTTTCTGAGAATGCCCAGGGTGCCAATCCATATGGGAGCAATTCAGACTCGCTCTCAGACGAAAACGGATGAGGCAGAAGCAAATGTGACTAACCCACTGCCAGGGGAGTTGCGAACTGCCCAGAGTGAGGATGCTACTCTACGTCCTTGCTATAAAAAGCTGCAGAAAAGTGCTGATCCACCCATACGGGGGCAGTACTATATGAAGAATAGGATACTCTACAGGAGATCCGGAAGGGGAGACAACCTACACGGTCAGTTGGTGGTCTCGAAGGCCCACCGCTCCCAGATTCTTCATATGGGGCATACCATCTCATTCAGTGGGCATATGGGTATTGCCGCCACGAAGCATCGGATTTCCTGCCATTACTATTGGCCGGGAATGACAGGTGATGTGCGTCGGTATGTGAAGTCATGCCCTGAGTGCCAGAGGGTGGCACCGAAACACTGGACAGCGCCGGTGGTTTTGGGTGAAATGACCATCATGAACTCTCCTTTCGAGAGTGTAGACATCGATATTGTGGGTCCACTTCCTAGGACTAGGAAGAGGAACATGTACATACTCACCATGGTGGATTGCTGTACAATGTGGGGTGAAGCCATACCGTTGACCACAATTGATTCGAAAAGAGTGGCGGACGCACTGATGGAGGCCTTTACCAGATTGGGGTTTCCGGATCAAATACTGACGGACAATGGGTCCCAGTTTTGTGGAAAACTTACGGAGGAGGTATTTAGGGTGTTCCACTCTAACCATATCCATACCAGCCCTTACCACCCTCAAGCCAATGGTCAAGTAGAGCGTTTCAACGGCACGTTGATGACAATGCTCAGGAAACTGGCGCAGGAAAAACCTGATAGGTGGGATGAATATATCCCAGCAGCACTTTTTGCCTATCGGGAAGTTCCTCATGGCTCAACAGGACTACCACCCGCTACGTTGCTGTTTGGTCGTCCAATCAAGGGACCGTTGGAAGCCATGTTGAGGAGTTGGACTGAAGAGGGGACGTCAGAAGAAGTGATCTCTTCTTACAAATATGTGGAGGAACTGAAAGAAAAACTTCACAAGGGATGGACTGTGGCAAATCAAAACTTGAAAAAGGCCAGAAAAAGACATGCGGCTTACTACAACCGTAGGTCTAAAGACAGATCTCTAGAGGTGGGAGACAAAGTCTTGTAGCTACTCCCAACGGGAAACAACAAACTGGAGATAGGTTGGCAAGGACCATTTCCCGTGGAAAGGGTGATATCCAGAACCAACTATCAGATCCGGATCCGGGGAAAGTCGAAGATTTTCCATATCAATCTCTTGCGGAAATACGAGGAGAGATCCGGAGACAAGGCAGCTCACCTCATGACAATGGCAGTTGCAGTGGAGACAGAAGTGGGAACCAACGAGGGCAGGGAATATCCCCTGGTACACCAGGAAACCTACAAGGATGTACAGGTTAACCCTGATCTGACTTCCCAGGAGAGGGAAAAGATTACCCAGGTTCTCGAGTCTCATCAGGAGATACTGACTGATAAACCAGGACGAACGAGGTTGGTGGAGTTCGAGATGACTTTGACCACTCAAGAGCCTGTGCGCCAAAAGGTTTACCCAGTGCCATTCTCTAAGGAAAAGAACCTAGAGAAAATCAGAAGTGCTCCAAGGCCAAAAAGGAAGAAGGATGTGCGATCTTTTCTCTTGTTGTGTGGGTTCTACCACAAATTTATCCCACATTTCACTGAACTGGGGGCTTCATTAACAGAAACCTTGAAAAAGGGATTCCCGGACCAAATTGTTTGGACACCGGAATGCGAGAGTGCCTACAGTCAGTTGAAGGAGGCCTTGGTCAGCAAACCTGTGTTACAGCTCCCGGACCTTTCCAAACCATGTGTGTTGAGAACGGATGCAAGTGGGATTGGGATTGGGGCAGCCTTGTTACAGGAAGGAAAAGAGGATGCTTCGGTTTTGAAACCAGTGGCATACGCAAGCAAGAAACTTCTCCCGGCTGAGAGGAATTATTCGACCGTCAAGAGAGAGTGTTTGTCTCTCGTATGGGCCGTGCAAATATTCCAGCCATAGTTCAGTTTCGAGTTCAGTCGGATCATCAACCCTTGATGTTCCTGGCCACTTCTCAGAAGCTCAACGCCCGTTTGATGCGCTGGTCGTTGCTACTTCAGCCATACCACTTTTCAGTGGAGTATATACCTGGAAAGGAAAATGTTGGAGCTGATTTCCTGTCTAGACATCCAGCTCCGGAAGAAGAGGAATAGATCATCTGGATCGAACCTCCAAGAAGAAAGAGTTGTTGCGGACTACTCTCTTAGGAGGAAAATAAACTTGTTAGTTGCGATCGATGACAAACAAGACCCGACATTAGTCTGCAAAAACAGGCGACCCTTTGATGTTGTACAGACTGAGAAAAATACGTCGTTAAAACTGTCTACACACGATCGGCATTTCTAACTGAAAAACAGAATACGTCGCGCCAAAATGTCTACACACAGTCGCGCGAATCTTTATGATGTGGGTTGTTCGAGAAACGAATAACAACGCCAAACGTCTGCCAAGGCGGTAGTAGCCTTTGAAGTGCTAGACGGAAAGTCTGGACAGACGCGGGATGGATTCTGTGAGGTGGGGAATTCTCAGGTTCACAGACAGACTGAACTATTGTTGTACGGGACAAAGAATTTCCCCAAATGAAAGAAAATTTGACGGCGGATTGACTCCAGTTAGTCTACAACAGGAGGAGGAAACCAGATTCTGGACGGATCAGCGTCTAGACATTTTGGTGACGTCACTCCAGCCCAATATAAAAAGCGTTGCGGTAAACAAGTGGAGTTAGTCGATCAAGATTTCTGAAGTTTGGAAAGATCGGTGCAGTTTTCCGAGTTGTGTTCAATGAAAGAAACCAGGGTGTCAAATTGTTGATATTTATCGGCGGACATAGATCCAGTCTGTGATTGCCTAGTTTCAATTAGCAACCGAAATAGGCATATGGTAGGCTATTAATCATATGATTAGGAATAGAGTACAGTACTGTGCGGTGATATAATGTATTATAGGTGTGGTGATATAATGTATTATGATTAGTGATAGAATGTTCTATAAGTGCGGTGCTAGAAAGTATCATAGGAGCGTCGGCACTAGTATCCTATAGTGTGGCTTCAACTAGCTTGTGTGATATATCATTTTACTCAGGGAGTTGAGGACAATGTAGTGGGATAATAATTAGAGAGATTGAGGATAGTTGAGAGGGAGGAGAGGAATGTGAAATGGTAGGATCTTCCAGTAGGGCATCTGCTGGGTTTCTACCCGTTCCTTTATTCTTTCCTGGTGTTGCCATGTCTCAAATCATGTGATGAGTTATTTGGCCGTATGACAGAGATCGGATCTCTGTTATAGATCTGAGTGCTGCTATTGGCCTACACTCACCTAATTCCGGCCAGGATTGAGTTGCCCTCACCATGGTATTCTCTATTCTACAGGTTCCATTTACAGGTCCACGTAGGTGTGCTATGATATTCAACAGTGAAGCTAGAACACATCTTAGAAGATGATGGCTCAGAATTTTAAGACAGAAGTTGCTGAGAGGCCGCTACATTGGGCTTATACCCAAGTTGGTTGCGGGAACCTGGCTTCTGCTGAGCAGGACATGCTGATGAGATTTGTGTTTAGCAAGTGATAGTTGTATCACTGAACAGTCAGAACATTGTATATATACACTACTGATACCAGGAACATTCATACAAATTTATAGAAATACCTAGAACATTCAGATTGTGGTGTTAATATGGGGAATCTTTAAAACCAGTGGCACAAGATCCATTAAGATTTCCCCAGTAACAGTGACAATAGTGTTAGAATTCTCTGATTAACAATCAGTTAAATAACACAGGAAATTCATAGTGTGAATCAGATTGAAGACTCTCATTAGACAGTGTTTGTCATGGGTGTCCCAGCATCCTAGTGGTTCAAGAGACAACGGAGGAAGTCTTCACGTGACCGGTGATGCACCTTGGTGAGGTTGCTTGTCTGGAATACATGGTGCTAGTGTGTTCTCAGCACAGTGATGAGAATGACTATACTCCTGAACACTGATCTGAGTCTATATACTATTTAGAATATACGTCACACATTCTACACATTACACACACACACACACACACACACACACACACACACACACACACACACACACACACACACACACACACACACACACACACACACTTCTCCTACATATACTCTTTGCTTTAATAAATTTCTTGGTTTTATTTGTTGAAGCTAGAGTTGTCACGTATGTTATGTTGGCGAAGAATGAGAGGGGGCATGATCCAGGAGTGAGTAAGAGTGAGAAGAAGGTGTCTTCAGATTGAGGGAGTGTTGTGGACGGAGTCTGCTGGATATCTCCAGGATAGTGATATTGAATTAAAACAAATGTGGGTGTTGATTCACCTCACTCCAGGGACGACACTAAAGTGGTAAAGAAGAACAAATAACTACTACGACATTCATTCTTTACACACGACAGGCAGACTGAAGGTAAAGTTAAAGAAAGTCAATGAATTGGAAACAAATAGGCATATTAAGCTCCTGCTAGAAGAAACGTACTAAAAACAAACACGTTGCACATACATTACAAGGAGATCCATCGTATACCGGAATACAGGTGAAAATCCAAAATTAGAAGTAATCAATCAATATATACAATGAATAATAAAATAAAATACACACAAAAGCGTACAATACGAAACACAGGACGGCAGACGTTTCGATTCTCAGAATCTTTGTCAAGGACAGGACAACACAAATAGATAAATAACGAAATACAAAAAAAAAAAAAAAAAAAAAAAAAAAAGCAAAAAAGCACCACTACACTGTTTCCATGTGGGAGCAGAAAAAGACGGCTTTGCCAGTTTCATACGCAGATAATACAGTCTTGATTGTAGACTATGAACAGGACCTGCAAAATTGGGTAGATGCGGTTGTTGCACACAGTGAACAACTAGGGTTAGAATTGAATTGTAAGAAGACACAGGTTATGGTCGTCACAGGGAAGGAAGAAATACCACAATGTAATATAAAAGTAAATGGACATATTCTTAAACAAGTGAATCGGTACAACTATCTCGGAACAGTCATAACATCTGATAGGAGATGCCTTGAAGAGATTAGAACAAGAATTGCCATGGCGAAGGTAGCCTTTTGCAAGATGAAAAACATACTGACCAATAAAAAGATATCAAGTGAAACGAGAAAAATAGTGTTGAAGTGCTACATAGAACCTGTACTTTTATATGGATGTGAAGCGTGGACAATGAGCAGACAAGCTGAAAAAAACATCTGATGGCTGTGGAAATGTGGTTTCTGGGGAAAATGCACAGAACATGAAATGAAAATGGGTCAATACCATGGACAGACAGAAAAACCAATGAACAAGTCCTTCAAGAAACAAATGAAAATCGTAAATTGATAAGAGACATTAGACGTAGACAGTCAAAAATTTTTGGGCATGTTATGAGAAGAAATGAATTGGAGAACTTGGTGACAACTGGCAAGATCGAAGGAAACAGATCAAGGGGAAGACCAAGAATTAAATACCTGGATGGCTTGGCCACATTGCATGGTCGAGACAGAAACACGGAGCTGATCCACGAGTCTGGTGATCGAATGAGATGGCAGAACATGACCGCCACTCTTATCGGCATGGCACATGATATATATATATATATATATATATATATATATATATATATATATATATATATATATATATATATATATATATATATATATATATATGGGTGTGTGTAAAGGAGGGAATGTCATTTTGGGAAAAAAGTGGGGTGGGGGAGGGGAAATGACATTCTGAACATATGGTGAAAGGGTGCATGGGCCAAAAAAGCTTGAGAACCACTTTACTATAGTATTTGCTTACACGAGCTATGAATGGATGTGACATATTTAATATTTAACGGGCAGGCTAGCAAAGTTCACAGCTAACTGCGATGTTAATGTCATGAGCATGGTCTGCCGCGGGTTCTATTCCTGGGCTCATCGCCTGAGAAAGTGAGGGAAATATTGGCCACCTGTTCATCCGTGCATTCAGTTCTAAGTGTGATGACGCTGTCACATCACAAACCCATAGCAAGAAACTATGGGAACACATTAGTATTTGGCAGATTCTTAAAACAAAATTGACCTGAGCTCGCAGTTCATATCAGCTTAACATAGTACCCGGATATTATTAAAGTAGTTGCATTACATGAATCGTAAGTAATGTTTGCATACATCAGTTATAAGTAAATGAGGCATATTATAATGTTTGCATAAGTGAGTTATGAATAAACGAGGCATATTTTATTATTTACATAAATGAGTTTACATAGATGAGGTTGACATAGATGTGGAGGAAATATTGCAGGGGCTAAAGATGCGTGGCTTGTGGGAAGATTGCAGGTAGATTGAAAATAGCAGAACTTTCTAAATTTCAAATTAATGCACACAAGAATCAATAACCTAAAAAAAAACACCCCCGCTACACACACACACACACACACACGCACGCACGCACGCACGCACGCACGCACGCACGCGCGCACGCACACTTTAACCGTTTGCCTGAAAACCAAAGAAGATAAAAATCAAACTGGGCCATGAAAATGCTTGAGGCAGGAGATCTAGCAAGGAATCGACAATCCTCTAGCCGGCCTGTGATGAGAGCGATGATCTGTTACATGATGGTGGTATTCACCATTCCGTGAACACTTGCAACTCTTACTACAGCCTTTGGTTAGCTGTATTAATATATATCCTTCAGACGCCCAGGCTAGGCTATCTGTATAGAAGGAGTTGTATGCTCTGGTTGAAAAGTGTTCTGTTACGTCATTGATACATACTGAGAATAATGTTGAGTAATGACAGAACTCATCCTTGGAGGACACTTTGCTTTAACACCATTTATTGCTGGTTTGTCTTTGTATTTTTCTCGTGACAATTCAGTTCGCTCAGTAATGGTTCATTTATCTGTACATTTCCCTGCGCAACTTGCATTTTTACAGTTTTACTTGCAGTCCCTCGTCCACATTTTATCAAATGCTTTTTCCTACGTCTGTCCAGACCGCTAATGAGTGTAATTTTTCTCATGGAGGCGCTCTCTAAGTCCTGGGCTATATACAAAACTTAGTGTCAGCTGGCAAGATTGAGGGAAAAGATCAAGGGTATATGTAGATGGTTTGACCACATGGCATCATCAAGACTACAACAGAGCTGATCTGATGATCGAGTGATATGGCGAAACATGACCGCCCAAGCTTATCAGCATGGCACATGATGATGATATAGAATATTTGATCTTCCGGGGATCTGCATCTTCTACTACCTCTTCAAATTCTATCGGATTACATGCTTCAAAATCTAAGTAGTCAACTTTCTCATCTTTCCTCTTTGGTTACCTGTCTGTCCTTTATTTGTCAATTGCCTTCTATATCTGTCTGTGTATCCATCTCCTTAGCTTAGGAGTCTGAAAGACAGCTGGTGAAAAAAAAGTTAGTTGCATATCCTTTACAGGACGTCGCAGTCAACCCCATCTGTGTATCTATCTCTTAAGCTTAGGGGTTCTGAAAGACAGCTGGTGAAAAAAAAGTTAGTTGCATATCCTTTACAGGGCGTCGCAGTCAACCCCAAAATTTTTGGCTGTTTGCGAATTCTTGGCAATTTTACGTTCAGTAGTTTGCCATTGATTTTTGAACAACCGGCACTTATACCATTGTATGAAAACCAGCTCAGCGCGGTCTGCTGCTTAATCGTCCACATCTGTGTTGTGAACGCGGTATGCGGGATCCCTAATTGCATTGGTAACCCCTTCGCCACAAGGCAGGATGATGAAACATGTAGCCTAATTTTCCTGCTAAACGAAGAGATCAACAGGAAAACACAACTTGTGGCCTGAATTGCACGTGTAATAATTTAGATGAATGGGTTCTTTGAGACATATATTACTGCATGGCTAAACTGAGGCATGGGCAATATTGAAAGGGTTGAATGAGACATGGGCATCACCGAAAGGGTTAATCGAGACATGTACATTACTGTAATGTTTAACTGAGACATTACGTATTTTTTCAGAAATGTTAATTGAGATATTTGCAGTACTTAAATGGTTAGTTGAGGCTTAAACATCGCGTCAAGGGTTAATTGAGACATACAAGATATGTCAAGGGTTAATTGTGATTTGCACAATATTTCAAGGGTTAAGTAAGACATAACGTATTACTTAGATGGTTAAGTGAGGGATAGGTATCGTGTTAAGATTTAATTGAGGCAGACAAATTATATTAACGGTTACTTGAGATATTCAAAATATGTCAATGGTTAATTGAAACACACAGACTGTGTCAATGATAAATTATGTGAAGGGTTAACTGATACATGAAAATTATGCCATTGGTTCATTTAGACATTCAAATTATGTAAAGGTTTGATTCATGCGAATTATGTCAAGGGTTAATTGAGAAAAGCAAATTATGTCAAAAGTTAATTTAAACATGCAAATTATGTCAAATTATTAATAGATACATGTAAATTATGTCAAGGGTTAACTGAGACATAATAATCAAGGGTTCATTTAGACATTCAGACATGAGGGCTTGTTAAAATGTTTCCTATAGAGTAAACAGACTATGAAACAACTCTGTGGAATGTGTTAGGTTATTGACACATTAACTGATCGATTTTATTTCACGTCTCCGGTCTAAACAACAGGCAGTTATGCTAATTTATTCGTCTGTTTATATATCTCCCATCATACAAATTAATCCTTCTGTCATCGTAAACTCATCTATACATGCACGAATAACAGAAAAATAGAATACATGAATTTCTAATGAAACTTGACGAACATTGATAAATATTCAGTTTCTTTAAGCCGGAATTCGTGCAAGTAAAAAAAAAAAGAGAGAGAAGGAATTTTATTTTATCTTTTCTTGACGCTTTGAGTCTGCTCGATACAACAGGACAGGTGTGAACTTTAACAATGGGTACCAGTGTCTGCGCGGGTCTGTTATACATTTCCCGCCATCTGCAGCAGTGTTTAAAGCGCCATTATAGACAATGTCTGCAACATCGGACGATAGATAACCGCGTTCTGATTCAACATCGAGCTACAGCAGTTGTGAAATGGTAATCTGGCGTCAACAGTATCCACATAAGAATCAAACAAGGGACATGGTAATCTGGCGTCAACAGTATCCACATAAGAATCAAACAAGGGACATTAGATATCCGTTGATGACGTGAGTAAAACGGGCGGTAAAAAAAAGATATTTCATCAAGTATGCAAAACGTACAGGAAGGCGTCCTATGTGTGGGAGAAGAAATAGGTTACAGGTCGCAAGTCAAAGTGATAGATAAGTTCTGTCAATGAGAGACTGTATTGGTGCGTAATCAAGTTTGCTTATTGCAGTTTCATTGTATTGAGCTAATTTAATTAGACTAACTGTTTGTAATTGCTCATTTCACTATTTGGGACTACTGTAGTTTAATAGTTTGAAGTTACTGTAGATTCACTGTTTGTAACTATTCATTTCACTATTTGGGATTACTGTAATTTCATAGTTTGAATTTACTATAAATTCACTGTTTTTAACTATTCATTTCACTAAATGGGACTACTGTGGTTTCATAGTTGGGAGTTATTGTAGGTTTTAGTCTCGCTGTTTGTAACTTCACTAGTTGGGATTCCTGTAGTTTCGTGGTTTGGAGTTACTGTAGTCTAGCTGTTTGTAACTGTGACAGAATCGCCTCGGTTGTTGTGAGTGAACCCAAGCCTCGAGGTGTCCCTAGCACTCTCGTGTATTCTGACCCCAGGGGCTGGACAGGTAGATACACTGTAACTCCGCTGTTGACCTCGTTTAAGTTTAATGAGTCTACACGCCCCTCCCAGATTCTAGACCTTTACTATCTACCCTCTATCTTGGGACAATGAACACTTAGGCATCGTCCGAGACCACACTCAATAAATGTAGAAAAGAATATGTCAACATAAACAAAGTTTATTCTACCCTAAAGACAAAGGAAGGAAATGAACACCCTGATAGAATATAATCTATGTACAATATAGAGGATAGAGTAGAGACAGAATCAGAGAATAATCCAACTTCGTCATCGGCTGAAAGGTAGATTTGCTGTGTGTGTTCAGTCCAGTCGGTCCGGCACTCACCCGGCTCCCTCCCAGTACGGTTGACTGGAACCTTGGAGACCACTCCGTCCCAAGAGCTCGGATTGGCAATAAATGGAGTTACCCACTCGGACCTCCGCTGTCTAGAAGAACTATAACTCAGTGCCTTGGGGCTGATCCTCTTATTTTGTCAGAGTCTATTTGATCAAACTCCAAGCCAATGTGGGCTCAACTGAATACAACTCATAACTTGAATGAATTTTTAAACGATGAAGAAATGATGTGGCCGCCAATTCCCGATAGACTGAAACGCATTGCTGTTTATTAATCAGCTGTTAACGAGATAAATTGTACTCACAGAATTAGTAAATAGTCCTCTACCTGGCCTGTGACACCAGGCCGGCGGCAGAATAAATATAACATTTAACTATCCGTGCGTGTACACCACCCGTTGTTTCTTTCTCTGGGTTTTGTCACCGGCATTCCTCCTTCTCGTCTACCCATCAGTCATGATGTCTGTGGGATGTGAATTTTAATTTATGAGAATATTATGTTAATTTGTCTAGGGGATTTAATTTGATTCTCTATTATTTTAGCCACTTGAGGTGATCATGGAATTCTACCATAAACACAAGAATGAAAATCTTCACTCCTGTTCATAACTGTATTTATGAGTAATTCTCCATTCCCACTTATCACCCTCTAAAGTTTATCTAGTGCTACAAGACATTGATTGTTCACAACATATAAACAACCACTGGTGAACACCACATTTAACTGATGTACACATCACAAATTTTTGACAAACAGTTCAAGTATTAAATCAAGATTTGAGGTAACATACATGAAAGTGTAATAGTCTCATTGAATCTCATTTACAGGCATGGGAATGAGTTGCATTATCAAAACACATTTAACCCTTTTTTACCCAAGAAAAACAATGTTATTACAAACAACACAACAACCACAAATTGGTTCTGCTAACTTGACTTATTTTACCTAGATAAAAGCACAACATTGGTCTAAGTGCTGAAAACCTAACATATAAAACAGTTGTTTCTGACACCCTTTACAAGTCTCATGTTTAAAATAATGAGTTGGTGTCAAAATACTCTATTTACCATAACCATCATTGGTTATACCTCATTACCAATTAAAACAATAGTTACCTTATAAATCCATGGCATAGAAAAACACATATGGAACTTTGCTAGTACTAATAATTAAACTAATTATTTAATTACAGTCTTTTCCCTTAGGTGTTGCTGTCGGTTTTTCTTCTCCAGTGCTAAGCAGATAATGTCCATATTTATCCGGAACAGAAATAAATACCCACAGTCATGTTCTAATGTCCACTGAAGTAGGCTGCTGAATAATTATAATCCCTATTAGGAAATAAATTGACCACCTATCCCCTCCATTGGGGCTGAATTCACGAATCTTCTGTTGCGAATGGCTCGGTGTCAATGTGAAAATTTGGGCCTCAGGTTGATCATACTTCAGGAGTTCCACTTAATCTCTGCAGAAGGTAATTCCTTTTATCATCAGGTCTGATGAAAAGTCGACGTCCATTCAGCGTCTCGGCTTATAATATCCGAATACCAAATTGGCTTACACAGACGTTTCACCCACCTAGTCACCAGTCTATACCCTATTCCACAGTTGTTGGCATTTAGGCTGACATGGGACCAGCACAGAGTTCTGATTCAGTATTGTCATTTCAGGGTAGACATACAATGCAAAGATTAATAGCATTGAAAATAGGTACTTGGAATGTTAGAACAATGAATGCAGATGGAAAGTTAGAAGACATCAAAAAAGAAATGGTGAGAGAGAAGATTAACATATTAGGAATATCGGAAACGAGATGGAGAGGAGCAGGGATAAGGACAGGAGAGGATTGTAAGATTATTTACTCTGGGGGAGAAGAACAGCAAAGAGGTGTAGCCATTATGTTAGATAAGCAAACATCAAATTCTGTCAAAGGATACTGGGCTGTGTCAGACAGAGTTATATTAGTAAAATTAAACGGAAGACCTTTTAAAATAAATGTCATTCAAGTATATGCCCCAACAAGTGAAAGCAGTGAAGAAAGCATAGAGGAATTTTATAATGACATTGAATCTGCTTTGAAGAACTGTAAAAAATCAGAAATAAATATCATAATGGGTGATTTCAACGCAAAAATAGGAAAGCAAAGCGATGGATGCAGTGTAGGCAACCATGGTTTGGGAGAGAGAAATGAAAGAGGTTACAGACTTGTAGAATGGGCAAAAGAACAAGAAATGGTGGTAGGAAACACCTGGCTTAAACAACATCCTAGAAGATTATGGACATGGAGGAGTCCAGACAGCAGGATTAAAAACCAGATAGATTACATCCTGATTAGTAAAAGGTTTCGAAATGCGTTAACAGTTGTAAAAACAGTTCCAAATGCAGACTGTTACAGTGATCACAGATTAATTACTGGCACATTGAGGGTTAAGTTAAAGAAAGTCAAGTATACAGCAGGAAACCCTAAATATGACTTGTGCAAATTGAAAACTGACAAAGAAATACAAGATAATTTTAACATAGAAGTAAAGAACAAATTTGATTTATTGTCTGATCTAGAGATCCTATTTCAAGATGTAGATGATCAATGGGAAATGCTGAAGAATTCAATCAGTTGTGCAGCAGAAAAAACTATTCCAAAAGTAAAGAAAGTGGGCATGGATGACTGAAGAAATTTTGCAACTAATGGAAACAAGAAGACAGAACAAAAATAATCCTGCCAAATATGAAGAAATTCACAGAAAAGTCAGAACCTTATGTAAGGAGGCAAAAGAAGAAGGAGGCTTGAGAAAAATTGCAGAGAAATTGAAAAACAACACAACAGTAAAAATGCGAAACTAATGCACAAAAGAATTCAGGAGCTTACCAATCAAAGAACACGTACATCAGCAGGCTGCCTATAGACAAAAGATGGAAGAGTCATAATAGAAAAAGAACAGATTTTACATGTATGGTCAGATTACGTGAAAAATCTTTATGACGATAACAGAGACGAACAGTATGATGTTCAGAATAATAATGAAGGGCCAACAATTTTGAAGATGGAGGTTCAGAATGCTCTTAATCATATGAAATCTGGCAAGACCCCCGGTCCAGACAGCGTCACAACAGAAATGATTAATGCTTTAGAAGAATATGGAATAGATAAAGTTACCAGTCTGCTTAATACAATATATGATACTGGAAGTATACCTCATGAGTTATGTAATTCTGTATTTATTGCAATCCCAAAGAAATCAGGAGCCTTGGAATGTGATCAACATCGAACAATTAGTATAATGAGTCACATCACGAAGATTTTGCTAAGAATTATCATGCAAAGAGTGAGGAGGAAAATACAACCTGAAATAGGAGAAGAACAATGTGGGTTTGTAGAAGGCAAGGGTACAGTAAATGCTGTGTATATACTGAGAACCGTAATCGAACGTTCTATAGAAGTAAACAAAGATCTACACCTTTGCTTTATTAACTACACAAAGGCTTTTGATAAAGTGAGACATGTCAACATGATAAGGATGCTTGAAGATCTACAAATTGATGGGAAAGACCTTAGACTTGTAAAAAAAATATATTGGAAACAACAAGCTGCCATAAGAGTTGATAATGAAGTAAGCCAATATCAGCCTATTAAGAGAGGTGTGAGACAGGGATGTGTAATGTCTCCAGATCTGTTTTCCCTGTACAGTGAAAATATTTTCAGAAATATTGAAGATATGGAAGGAATCAACATTGGGGGACGATGCATCAATAACATTAGATATGCAGATGATACAGTATTAATTGCAGACAATGAACAGGACCTGCAAAATTTAGTAGATGCGGTTGTTACACACAGTGAACAACAAGGGTTAGAATTAAATTGTAAAAAGACACAGATTATGGTCGTCACTAGGAAGAACGAAATACCACAGTGTAATATACAAGTAAATGGGAATATTCTTCAACAAGTGAATAGGTACAATTATCTCGGAACAGTGATAACATCTGATGGGAGATGCCTGGAAGAGATTAGAACAAGAATCGCCATGGCAAAAGTAGCCTTTAGCAAGATGAAAAACATACTGACCAATAAAAAGATGTCAATTGAAACGGGAAAAAGAGTGTTGAGGTGCTACATAGAACCTGTACTTTTATATGGATGTGAAGCTTGGACAATGAGCAGCCAGGCTGAAAAACATCTGATGGCTGTAGAAATGTGGTTTCTGAGGAAAATGCAAAGAATACCATGGACAGCCAGAAAGACCAATGAACAAGTCCTTCAAGAAACAAATGAAGATCGTAAACTGATCAGAGACATTAGACGTAGACAGTCACAATTTTTTGGACATGTTATGAGAAGAAATGATTTGGAGAACTTGGTGACAACTGGTAAGATCGAGGGAAACAGACCAAGGGGAAGACCTAGAAACAAGTATCTGGATGGCTTGGCCTTGTGGCATGGTCGAGACAGAAACACGGAACTGATCCACGACTCTGGTGATCGAGTGAGATGGCAGAACATGACCGCCCACGCTTACCGGCATGGCACATGATGGATGGATGGATACAATGCTGCTTGTTATTCATTTGTTCATCTGGAAATATTTCCAGGATTCTGCTGCATGGAACTGAAGAACATTACTTTCAACACATAACCAGGGTTGCGAGCAATCAGATGCTTCCTTTGGTTGCAGGCGTAAAGGCATTTACTCTGGTAGCTGCTTTCATATGGTATTTTTGAAGGTATTCAGGTTTTGGATCCTTGAGGTAATCTGGTGCAGTTGTGGTTCAGAGGATCTGAAGTTGATACCTTGGTTGTACTGGCTTCTGTGGTTTCAGTGTCTCTTCCCATTTGTTTAAGTTGCTGTTGGTATTCTAGAACTTGGTGTTGGGTGCCTCTAACCTTATGTTGACTTGCTGCTCTGTGACTTTTCTTTCGAAGGCTTATCCATTGTTGGATATCAACTTGGTAATCCAACCAACAGTTGAAGGGTTTTCACTGTTGCTAGTTTTAGTAACTTGTAGTAGGATTGTCCCATAGTTTCACTGATTTGATTGAATGATGAGGCCATAGGTGGTACTTCTCAGAAGTAAAGCAGACGATACACTGTTGTCAGTTACTCTGTTGATCTTCATCTTTGTAGATTATTAGATACTGAAGTCCATCCTGGATATTCCTACTGAAGTAGGACTTCATCCGGAACGTTGTCAGTTGTCTTCGAATTGGTCTTTTGCTGGCGTTTGCAGCTTATGATTGCAGCAGTAAACATGGTTGTGTTGGCCCAGACTGTTTAAGGACAGGTTGTCATGTATCCTTTACTGGCTGTTGACCCAGTTTCCAGTGGATATGGGAGGCAACGCAGTCCCACCAAATTCAACCACCACTTGCCTCTCTTCTATAGAAAAGGGATGACAAGAATACAATACGAGCATTAACCTACTGTTTTATGTTAACATGGTTGTAACACAATTACAAACAAAAGTACCAACAACAAGAGTAGAAGGGGAAAGGAGAGGGTGTCCACGTTCCACTGTCCCTCGTTGCTTGGTGTAGAGCCATTTTGACTCTAATAGTGAGTGAGGTATCTTTTAACTCTATGTTTTGTTGAGATTGTTACTGGGAACTATTTGATGAGCGAAGCCATTCTGTCCATCCGAACATGTTGATATTGCCTCTCTCTCTCTCTCTACTTGAAGAGAATAGCCTATACATAATCTCTGTGGTTTCTAATGCCGCGTCTTCCTTCCGGCACTATAATCAGCATTAGGCCAAGGCTATTCAACATTGTCTTCTTAAATACTGACATACACAGGTTTCTTACATAATCTCATGTTTCCACAGGAGTCACATTACAATGTGTATTTTCCTCAGTGAAGAGTAACAATCCGGACAGAGAAAAATTCTCATAACAGAGAAAACATACATGTACATTTCTCTGATATCAAGTACATGATAATCATACATAATAACTAATCATAATGATGATGCAAGGAGCCTAGGTTTTTGGATTTCCTCTGGGGTTAATCCATAAACTAAAACACACATTGTTTTCCCCCACTGCTTACAGCAGTATAAGGATAGTGACCGCTGTGATATATTTTGCCAATTACTGCTATTATTCAGAGTGTATTTATTAGAATAACTTATGCCGCATGGTCCAGTCTTCTGAATATTGCAAGCAATTTATTCACATCAATCTTCGCTTCTGTTCCTACTACAGTGAGGTGATGCGGATTGAAGGCACATCCTATCCGAACATTCAGTTATATCAAGCGTTTACTGTCTTTGTTCTTGAATTTATATTCTCAAACATGGCAATTCCCTAGCACTATTTTATGAAATGATTATATGTTCATCACTCATGTTGAGTGGTTACTAATCTGTTAACAAAAGGATTGTACTAAAATTTAGCACTATAGTTCCAAGTTACAGATTAGAATGTAACAAAGCATTTTATCCCCTGACTAAGAGTCAGGAATATGCGTAATCATTTGTATGTCCCCGCATGGATAACAATTCGTTTGAAAATGTTCTTTAGAGTTCAATCTCTATAGTACATAGATTATTTGCAGATTTCTAAGCATAGATAGTGAGATATAGTTCACCATGCATAGAAGTTATTTTCATAGGACTATGAAATTGGCAGAAACGAGTTCTCTACTATGAAGTATGAATCAGGAGCTTGTTCCCAAATTGAGAAGAGTTTCTGAATGTGTTTCTGACACGAGAGTTGATACTCTACAGTACACATAATATTTATAGGTTATAAGCACTATTAGTTAGATATAAGTTCATAATGCCTATAAAATGTTTTAACATAGGGATTTTAAATTGTAAAGCTTAAGGATAAATTACAGCGGGGTACCGCATGGCACTTAGTGTTAAAAATCATTCAAGACTCTGGTATACAAGAATTGTTGATTTATCATTCTAACTAATTCTTAATTAAACACAATGGTATATGTAATACATAAATACGTATTAATAATGTACATTTAACGTATCATGGTTGCAGAGAATGACATATTTTTAGGGCAAAAATGCCCTATCCTCGAAGGGAAAGGCCGACTTTCTTTTGTGCTCTCTTGAATAGAAATGGCCGCTTTAGTGCCTTTGTTTTAAAACTAGCCGGTCTTGGCCAGGTGCGTGAACCAAAATAAGGCCAAAATTTAATTAATGTCAATTAAATTAAGCTGTGCTACTTTTCCTTTCTCCTACATTAAGTAAGATACTTAAACAGTAATTATTAGGGATTGCTATTTTTAAGGGCGTCCATAGAGGGATGTTAGTAGAGACGTTTTTGTATACCACAATGTCGTAAGAATCAGTGTGTCTAGGTGACCTCTGCTCAAAGTGGTGTCAGTTGACGTTAATTCATTGTTTGCTCTGCCAATGGCGTTCATCCACTATCCTTCCATGAATATCGTTCTCCACTTTCTCCAGTTATGCCAGTGTCTATCCGTCTCTTCAAAGAGTATATATAACAGAGTAGGCCTAACGAGTTCTCTGGTTTATTATAAATGTTGTTTATTTCTTATTGATGACAATCTGGACACAACATGGCGTCTTCTCTGCTCTGGCTCTAGATGTAAACTAACTCCTAACAACAAACTATGTCACGACTTGAGCATCTCTCCTCCCATTCCATCCCGATGTTCAATCGTGCTGTAGCCTTTTCCCACCTAATACCCAACTTCTGCTACACCTTCCTATGTTTTTCTAAAGAATTTTTCCTTTAAAAAATTCTTTACTCCCAATCCCCCTACTCTATTCCCTCTCTTTCCTTACCTCCCACAGCTCCTCTAATCTTCCCCAAACCAACTCCAACTTAAGTAAATATTCTATTCTTTAACTCTTCTCCCTGTCATATTATCATATAGTAACCTACTATAACTTCTTCTTCGTTTCTGCCTCTTCGTAACATAACACATATCAATAACCATTAAATCTCAACTTTATACAATACATCATACCACATATGGTTACCTTTTTAAACTAACCACTCCTTCTTCCCTTTCCTTACTTCCCGCAACTCCTCTAATCTTCCCCAAACCAACTTTATTTCAAGTAAACCAATCTATTCATAACTGTTTCCCCTGCCATATAGTAATCCACTATATATTTCTGGTTCGTTCTTGGCTCCTCAAAGTTCCTGTACAAAATATACATATCATAAGAATAGCTCGTATAATCGTTATCGTACACTTGATATTATGAAATTCCTCACTCTTTCACAACACAGGACAAACAGAAACAACGTAGTTAGAAAAAGTAAAGAAGGGGTGCGCACTCAGTGAAAAGCATAAAGAATGAATAGTCCACACAATCACATTTACATAAAGTAATGCATAGTCCACACAATCACATTTACCTCCCTTGCCAATAAAAAGAATTTTGTAAAATAATTTTTTTAAATACATCTTATGAAATAGATCTTTGTTCTCTATAAATCAAGTTGACATAAGTTTTCTCAACATTTATATATTCAACATTTATATTGCCATCCACAATCTTGTCTATATTTCCGTTACTTCATCTTTTACCATGAGCCAATGTTCATATTACATGAACATTTTTAATTTAATAACCGCTGGTATTTCACAGCTCCTATATCATTCCCCCTCACATCCCATAATCTGCTTCTTTGTCTACCTATATAAATACTCCCGCTTATATGCTGCCATTCACAGTCTCTCCCTCCTTTTTCTTCATATAATGCTGACTTTAATGCAGCTCCCATTTTATTTTCTAATACTTCATATCCTAAGAACCTCTTCATGCCGATTAACTATATGTCTCTCTATTAACCCTCAGTATGTGTCTCTCTATTAGCCCTCAGTAGTTTTATTAACTACTCATATTTTTTCTTTATTCCAGCCAACACCATAACTATTTAAAAATTAACTTACTTAATTAAATTTATAACCAGGTAACCTAATACACAAAACAACATAATTAAATTATGAGTTAAGCGAAATAAAATCAAAACAAGACATTATACCCTCCAACTCATTCAAAGAAAACAGATTTTAAAATAATATAACATGCATCTTATCAAATCAAAATAAAATTTTCTAGTATTACCTAACACTACCGGTCTCTTTTACGGACCAATAGTTTGTACGCAAAAGTCTAGGAACACAATAACCCTATTCTAAAATCAAATAATAACAATCATATCACAGGAGCAAATCAAGCAAAAAAAAAAACATATTATATATGAGGCATTTAAAACTCAGATTCAATAAAACAACTGTCTTCTCGCTAAAGAGAAGGTTTTCAAAAAAAATAATATATATAATTCACATAGAATTAACTACTTAAAGTGACCAAGCAACATTGTCCTCCTATACGAACCAATGTAACTCATATCTATTCACCCAAGTCACTCCATTGTTTTTATAACCGAGAAACTAAAACAACTCACTGTCAAGTATATATATATATATATATATATATATATATATATATATATATATATATATATATATATATATATATATATATATATATATATATATATATATCTTTTATCTACAGACCAATTTCTAACTTAAAACAATATCTGTTCCTTTCACAAAAGTTTTTAACTAACAATGAGCGTATTATCTACCAACAGAACCTGTGGTTCGACACACCAATTGTTTCTCCTGGATTTGTTCCACATATTCCTATAACTACTTAATCATTACCATTAACCACGGTATTTCTAGCACCAATAAAAACTTGTCTATTTACTATAGAGTACATCTACCTGCTGTACCATCACAGAGAGAAAAAAAATATATGCTTCACTCGAACCTACATCCATATTAGTTATCTTAATGCTTAACTACTCCTCAAGATCATTTATGAAAAGTATCAACAGAAGCCTTTTCCATTTCCACCGTCTCATATACTTCATCAAGTATCTCTTTCCTTTCTAAACCATGAAACTTATATCTTGCTATCTGCAATATTTTCTATCCATTTACCTCTTACGTTTCCAGCTCTTCAATAACTCCAAGTTTCTTTGAATAAGTGCTATCTCCACATCAATATCCTCCTCTCCGTATAACCGATCAGCTTCCTCCATACTACTATTTGACTCTGACTTCTCATCCATTTCTTCTTCTTCATCTGTATGTCTCTCGCTACCAGCCGCTAATCTCTTCCGTTCAATATCCCATCTAATTTGTCTATCATTATTTCTTAAGGACCTTTCTAGTAGAGGCATATCTTCACCGCTTGTTGAATACTCTCTAATTCTCCTCTGTCTTTTCACTTCTCTTTCTCTTTGTTTATCCATTCTTCTTTTTGTTGCTTGTCTAGTATTCTTAAATGGAGCACCTATTTCCTCTTCCATAGACTCTATACTATCATAATGACTCTCATTCACATTTCCTTCTTCTATCGTTTTCGGTATTGTCTGTTCTTGAGTATCATCGTAAACTGGAGTTGTTTTTAACTGATTGTGTGCTGGATCTTTTCTAAAACCTGGGGTTATTATAGTTCCCCTGACGACTCGTTCATCTAAGTATCCAGTGTCTGAATAATAATTATTATTATAATTATCATTTTCCTTCTCATCATCATCTCTTCTTAAGTGTTCCACGTGTGCCCTTGCCACATGTCCCGTTACCTGGTTCTTGATACTATACGATACATTTCCTAGTTTTTCTAAAACGTAATAACCTGGGACCCAACGAGCATCAAACTTAGAGTTCCTTCTATGCTTCTTGTAATAAACTCTATCACCTACTTTAAACTCCTGTAATTTTGTATTCACGTTTTTGTACTTTTTCTGTCTTTCTCTCGCTTTAATTATATTATTCTTTAATCTTACGTGTGCTCTATGCATTTCTTGTATGATGAACTCTTGAAAGTCTTCCCCCATATATTTCCATCTTGGTTTTAACAGATTATCTATAGGTAGTACTGGTTCTCTCCCGTGTATTAAATAGAATGGTGAAAACCCCGTGCTTTCATTTTGATTTGTGCGTATAGCACTAAGCGCTGGTCCCAAGAATAGATCCCAATCTTTTTCATGTTCATCCACAATCTTTGCTATAATATCGTATAATGTTCTATGTTGTCGTTCGTTCTTAGCATTTGAAGAAGGTCTGTAGTATGAGGTCTTTACATGTTTTATATTCAAATCTTTTAATAACTTTTCGAATTTCTTATTCACAAATTCTCTACCATTATCCGTGAGTATAATCTGTGGACAACTAAATCTTGGTACGAACTCCTGTAAAAAAATACTAATGACAGTATCTGCGCTCTTATCTGGGATTGCATAAACTTCCGGCCAAAGACTGTAGACGTCTACTATATGAATTAAATACACGTTTCCTGACAATGTTCTAGGGTGAGGACCCGATATATCTAAACTAATTTTTTGCATTGGGAACTGAGGAATATCTGTATCTTGTAAGGGACACTTAATTGTTTTCATATTCCTTAACCTGCATCTTTCACACGTATCCACATATTTGCAAGCAGATCTAAATAAGTTCGGCCAATAATATTTACTCGTAAGTGCTTTCACTAATTTATCCCGACCGAGATGACCATTCTCATCATGATATGCTTTTAAAACTTCATTTTCCAAATGTGTGGGAATATATTTCCTTAGCTGTTCATTCTTTTCACTCATATAATATAACTGTTCATCTTCTTGTAAGACTAAATAATTCTTCTTATATTTATTCTCCTCCGTTTCTTTTAATTTCTGTTTTATTTGTAATACTTTTGGATCTAATTCTTGTTCTTCTTTCATATTAAATTGTGCTAAATGTGGGTCTTCTGCTCTAGGTTCAGCCTCTTGATCCGATGGTAAACTCTCAAACTCTTCTCTATTTATTATGGCAGAATCTAATATATTTACTTGCCAGTTTCGGTCGTCAATCTCTGGTTCACCTTCATCTTCTGTGTCTCCTGATGACTGTGGGTACGGGATCCTAGACAACAAATCAGCACACGTGTTAATCCTACCTGGTATGTATTCAATTTTTGTATTGTATCCCTGTAGATTCAATGCCCATGTCTGTATTTCCCTGTTCTGCACTGGAGCTTCTAATAGAGATTTTAAAGGCATATGGTCAGTTCTAATAACAAAATTTGCGCTATGTAAGTAGTAATTTAGTTTCTGTAGAGCGTAGTGTATAGCATACGCCTCTTTCTCAATAGTCGACCATTTCCGTTGCGACCTGCTAAGCTTATGAGATAAGAAATAAATTGGCCTTTCATTTTTAACCCCTGGTATTCCAGACTCTTTTCCTTCATATGGTTGAACCAAACACGCCCCTATAGCATTATCCGAAGCATCTGTATATAGTATTAACTGTTTATTCAAATCTGGATGCGTCAATAGTGGTACCACTGTTAAGCTGTTTTTTAAAAACTCGAACGCTTTTTGACACTCATCATCCCACTTAAATCTAGCGTATTTGCCCGTTAAATTAGTAATAGGTTCTGCTATCTTTGAAAACCCTGGGATAAAGCGCCTATAGTACCCACAAGTTCCAATAAAAGCACGCACTTCTTTCACGTTAGTTGGAGGGGGTAACTCTTTAATAACCTTTATCTTGTCTTGGTCTGGTTTAATTCCGTCTCTATTTACAATATACCCCAAATATTTTGTTTCTGTTTTTAAAAACTGGCACTTACTAAGCTTCAATTTAACATCATGTATTCTTAATCTGTCGAATACTAGTCTGACATGTTTTAAGTGATCGTCCACATCCCCTGCTGTATAGATTAGAATGTCGTCTATGTATGCTAATGCAAACTTTTGCATACCCTCTAATACCTCATTTATTAAGAGCATGTAGTGAGATGGAGCCGTACGAACCCCGAATGGCATTCGTAAGAACCCATATGAGTACAGAAAGCACTTTTCTTTTGAGCGTCCTTCGACATCGGAATACACCAGAATCCTGATCTTGCGTCTAATGTCGTGAAAAATGTAGAACCATTAAGCAACCCCAAAATATCATCAATCACCGGCAGTGGGTACGCTACATTCTTAGTGATTTTGTTCAACGCCCGATAGTCACAGCAGAACCGACTTGAACCATCAGCTTTGGCCACAATTACAATCGGAGATGACCATTCTGACTTTGATCTAGTTATTATTCCCGCTTTCAACATGTCTTCTATTGCTTTTTCGACAATTTCTCTATTTCTTAAAGGAGTTCTATATGGTTTTAAACTAATTGGTGGATGGTCTCCCGTATCTATTTCCATTGTAACTGTTTTTATCCTTCCCAATTCTAAATCATTAATTGCAAATACATCCTGATTTTCCTTTATAAGTTGTTCTAATACTTTCTTATTTTCTGGTGGAGCTTTTAACTGTGCCAACAATTCTTGTTCCCTTGTCATTTTGTCTAGTGAATGTATTTGGGCTGTATTTCTTCTGAATGGATGGATCAATTCATCCATTTGTGCATTCCCTCTACTTCCGCGTCCGCGTCTGTTATTAATTCTTTCACTAGAAGTTTGTGAATAGTTTGCTCCCGGTCTTTCTACTCTATCTGTTGCCAATATATCACTAATGTTATGTTCTAGTTTAGCTACTACACACCCTCTGTATAATTTAATTTCTCTACCTGTGTTGTTAATAACCATCACTGGAAAAGTTAAGTGTTTATCTAACGCTATTATTCCATCCGGAACTTCCAAACCAGGCTCATCAATTACTTCCTGTTGCAATTCAGTGATTCTGACTGTGTGTCCTGCCACATAATATGGGTTTTTCTTCACCTTTGCTTGTATCAAATTAACCGACTGTGGTTTTAACGTCGTGGACATTTTAACTCTAACTAGTGCTGATATATGCATGTCTTCTTCCATATCTACATAGACGTCCTTGAATTTTAATTTGTGTAAATCAAAGAAAAGTCTTACTCCATTTTTTTATTAAAAAATCTCTTCCTATCAGCATGTTTCTATTTAAATCTTTCACTACTTGAAAAAGATGTCTTACGTTGACCCCTCCTAACTTAAAATTGATCATTGTTTGTCCAATTACATGTAAATTCTGTCCTGTAACAGAGTGAAGATTATTATGACTCCTAAATATTCTACAATTTCTCACTATTTTATATAAAAAACTTTCTTTAATTACACTAACCTGAGCTCCTGAATCAATTAATGTACGAACTCTATATTTTCCTATTTCTATTATACATGAGCTATGATCTGTTTTATTTTCTGTAAACTGTTTGACTTCATCTAGTTGAAAGTATTCTCTACCCGTTCTACTATGCTTGTTATTAACATATTCTTTAAACCTTGGGACCTTATTATTTTCCCTCCTACCACAGGTCCTATTTAATAGGTAGGGCGCCCGTTTCCCTGCGTTCTTGTACCTGTAAAATTTCTGTGTCTATCTTCAACATTCCTATTTAACCTGCTATTGCCATTTCTACTTGGTGTATTCGACTGGACATGCCTGTTACCACAAAAACGAGAAACGTGTCAGCGTTGACCACAAACCCAACAGACTATATTTGTGTTATTTGTTTTACCCACTGTTTCACCGGTAGGATACCTCATTTGTCTCCTTTCATCATAAGCATTTCTATTACTACCTTGTACCGTCCGTACGCCTCCTCTCCTATTCCATCCGAACCTTGTTTGTCCTATCTCAATTCTATCTTCTCGACTAGTTCCTATTTCTCGTCCTGTTCTCAATCTAAATCTACGTCTCAAATTTTCTTCTTGTACTGCAATATCTACAGCTTGTGACAACCTCTCGGGGTTTTCTCTCATCAGCTTAAACTTCAGTCCATCGGATTTTATGCCATCTACAAAAATCCCGACTAACATCCTCTCCACCTCTTCTCCTCGTACATTCTGTCCCAAAAATGCCTCTTCAGCCAGGTTAATCAACCTATCACTGAACAATTGTACCGTCTCTCCATTGTTTTGTTTAGACTGTCTCAATACTGAAAACGCATGTTGTGGATCCGTTATTTCCGCGTATTTGTGTGCCAGGTCGTCTTTGAACTGCTCCCATGTCTCATCTACTCTAGCCTCTAATTTTCTTCGGATATGATCTGAAACCGGTTCTGTTGCTGCCTGATAAGCAAGTCTCATTTTCTCTTCATCTGATGCAGACACCAAATATGCATATTTCTCTATGGAAGTTACCCACTTTTTAAACTCTCTTGCCTGTCCGCTAAACTTAACAATTTCAGTTGCCATTCCTTGTTGTTTCATGACCGTATTAAGTCTATCTATCACTGTTCCCACTCCCGTCAACACGTGTGCCAATGAATCTTGCTCTGTCATGCTGAAATATTATTGTACAGACTAAATAATCAATTTCACATTTGTAATCAGCTAATTTAAGAAATATTACCTTATTTACCTTATACACCAAGTCCAACCAGTTAATAGGTTTACTGATTACCCTACTCTCTGTTTCCGATCCAAGAAAGACGTATTCCCGTATTCCTCTATGTTCGCTGTCAGGTAGAACTCAAACACTAGGAGTCTGTGTTAGTTGAAACCGATCGCGCACTTCAGGTAGTTTCTTCTTTCAAGTGATCCCGCCCTTCAGGTAGTTTCTTCTTCGGATGCCTCAGTAACTTCAACCCCTGGTCGGGTCCCTACCAGACTTCTGGCTTCTATTCGCCCCGGATGGGGTACATCAAATCGACGTCTTGAGAACCAATGTACTTCAGGTAAGCGATAATTTGGGTCCCCTCTTCAGTAGGTCGGCAGCCCAGTCTGCCCCTCCCACTTCCGAGAGTTCCCTGGCGATATCGCTACTTTTGATGAGGTTTTCATTTCTTCTTATTTCTCAATTTAGTGATTGAGTTTATTGTTGAGCGATTGTTTATTCAAAACTCCAAGGTCATGATTCTGCGGCCTTTAGTTCGCTCGAGGAAATCTTGACGAGAAGTAGACAACTGCTCTGTTAGTAAATTGTTTCTACTGGATTCGATTTATCTTGAAGGTTTCTTTTTCCTCTTATTTCAAATGATCCAGAACAAGATGTGCTTTTTCTCACTCTTTTGCTCAGCTGGCTTTCATATTTCAACTGACAACGACTGCCCGTACATCTAGCAAGTCCGTACAGTGAAGATTCTGAAAATATTTACAGACAACCACCCCTAGCCTGGCTTTTGGTTGCTGTACTTCTCACAAACAACGTAGAGGCCATCTTTCAATTTCGTTGTTGCGTTCAATACATGTTTAAAACCGTGCCGTATTTCTGTCTCTGGGTAATTTGACGTGAGCGGAACAAGATCTTCAAAACGTTGTAATTTACTTCGATGTTGGACAGCGTATTGTGATTCCGCAACCCTCCAAGTTCCGATCCTGAGTCGTGGGCACCATTTATGGCTATATATAACAGTAGGCCTAACGAGTTCTCTGGTTTATTATAAATGTTGTTTATTTCTTATTGATGACAATCTGGACACAACATGGCGTCTTCTCTGCTCTGGCTCTAGATGTAAACTAACTCCTAACAACAAACTACGTCACGACTTGAGCATCTCTCCTCCCATTCCACCCCGATGCTCAATCGTGCTGTAGCCTTTTCCCACCTAATACCCAACTTCTGCTACATCTACTATCCCCTTCTATCTCTTCAGAAGCCGCCTTAGTCCTCCCCGAATTTAGGAACACACCCGTTCTGCTTGATGAAATCACAGCGTATCCAATCCTTACGTTTCGTCGTCAGGTTGTCATTCTCGTGACGTATTCCTGCATCCTTTTGATTTAGTGCATAGTCGGGAATTCTCAATCTAGCGTGCACCAGGCACCTGCCATGTGGCACTCAGCACTTTCCCTATGAGCCACTGTCTAATGACACACTGACAGTTCTTATTCAGCCTGGCTGGGAGACACTCTACCCTGAGGTGTCCCCAGGAAAACAATCTTGACCTCCATCGTTGAACAAAAGACCAATCTCATGCTCATGGAATATAGTAGATTACCCCTGGTTGGGTAACAGATAGTTGCGATATCAAGTTCACAACAGGTCACACCAATGCGTGCGTATAACCTCTGGCAGAAGATGTTAGAACCCAGCTGTATAGTCACAATTGACCTGACTCGCTCGGAGTCGAGTCCCACAAGTTAATCATGTTCGGTAAACCTTGTTGACCGAAAATATTAATGGCAATGTTCATTACTCAGCTGGCAAACAAGTTTGGTAACACCACTAAGTCTGATCTTAACACAGCAATGTTCATTAGGTCAGGGATGAGGTGACCATAGTCTACCTGAAAAGTATCAGTAACGTTTATACGCCCAACTGGTGTAGGTCTAGTGTTGACCGGGCACAATTGCAGACATGGTTACAGCACATAGATTTGTGCCAATCTCTACCTGGTATCTCCGACGGTTAGGCGGTTAAACAAAGTCAGTGGAACTGATGTGCTCCCAGAGCTGTGACTCTACCCCAACTTGGGAAGTCTCCTGGAGTGAGCATACCATCACTTTTCCAAAGTTCTTCACTTGTCTAATATCATACACAGGCATGATTGCTCAGGTGGATGAACATATCTATATCTATAAAAGGCGATGTGTGTCCGTCCGTTCTTTATGCGTTCGCGAACGGTCCATCCGATTGAGATGCAATTTTCTACACGTCTTCTTTTCATTCCTGTGCAACTTTCTGTCATAGTTTTTTAGTGTAAAATCGGCTACTTACTTACTAAAATTTAATATTTCATTTTTCATTATAATTTCTATATAGCAAGGGGACTTAACTCTAGAAAAGTTATTTCAAGGGGCATAACTTTTAATAACATTTCTATATACTTTATAGTCATATTGTTGCATCGTTTTCAAAGATTTATAAACTCTTTGTCTATAGTTATTACAGGCATATGAGTTATAATAAATAATGATATAATCTTTAAGGCATTTTCAAAGTTTTCATAAAAATAATGCATAATGCATAAGATTGTAACTCATCTTTTTATGCTTAAAGAAGTTATCTACAGTCATGTAGGTGATTAAAAACAGTTTTCATTAAAAATAATGGATGGTGTGTGGAAGGACATTCTTTTAAGTTACTGTGCGCCAGGAGCTGGGCGAATCCACGCCGGGTCAGATAGATAGACAGACAGACAGACAATCGGGAACTGGAGCTTATATGACTACTTATATGAATTAAATGAGATGCTCCCCACCAGGGACTGGGTGAAGCCGGGCCGGCTCAGACAGACAGGCAGACAGATAGACAGACAGACAGACAGACATATAGTCGGGAACGGGAGCTTATATAACTACGTATATGAATTAAATGAGATGCTCCCCACCAGGGACTGGGTGAAGCCGGGCCGGGTCAGACAGACAGACATATAGACAGACAGACAAACAAGCAGACAGACAGACAGACACAGACTGATAGATAGATAGATCCCCTCCAGGGACTGGGCGAAGCCGGGCCGGGTCAGCTAGTCACTTCATAAATAGTGGTTAATCAACCGTCGATGAGATGAACAAATCTGTCAAACAAGGTGCTGCATCAGGGTTCACGAGCCAACCTGGTGGTTCTTATTCAGCTTGATGATTCACCCTGTAGCATGATGTTTCAGTCAGGCGTGGTAGGTGTTATATCAATCGCTCGCCCTTACAGACGTAAAGGTTTCCGAACACAGGCATCCTGGTTCTTAAACAGGCAACCTAGTTCACCAACAGGCAACACCTGAAAGGAAGAGCGGTAGGTGAGAGTATTCGGCGCCAACATTGGAGCACATGCATCAAATCATAGAATACACAGCCTTCTGATCTTCTAATTAGTTTACACCTAATTAGGGCATCATCTCTATATGCGTAGATTAGAAGCATGGATATCAGTCCAATGTCAGATGGCCCACAGAACATCCCGTCGGATAGATTGAGTTCCGAGAATGTCGGGTCTGATCAGATGTCTCTCCTACCACTATCCATAAGTCGCTGTTGCTAATTGAATAGCTATTCTAGTTCTATTATTTAGATAGAAACTAAACAAGGAAAGGAGGTCCCTGGACCCCTCCCTAACATCGTACATACAATAATGATTATCATCTAATTAAGGTATTAATTTAATTAATAACACCTCAACACATTATATGTACACCTTCCAGTTGACAAGTGGGATCTCCTGCCCACTGGCAGAGAACCTCTTCTGGGTCCCTCTTATCTAGAGGCCAGAAGTCATCTAGACGAAAACATGTTATCTCCTACACGTTTACAGGTGGCACTCCAGTTCTGATCTCCTCCCAAGCGGATTAGCTTTGGGTTACGACCGAACTTTACGGCTGGCCTGGTTTGCCAGTCATATACTTAATCAACTTGCACTCAGTCCCCATATCCCATTTGTCCCCGTGCCTCTTTCATCCTTCATGCATCCTTCCATACATCCATCGCATTAGCACTCACGTACTCATGCCAGTATATAAAGAACAGGACAGTAAAGAGAAGCATTTAGAACGCAGTATTACACCGCGACGGTGACGCATATTTATATCGCATCGAACCACTTCGGCGGTCGGTACTTCGCTCATGTACATATCACACATCATGGTCTAATATATATATATATATATATATATATATATATATATATATATATATATATATATATATATATATATATATATATAGCATAAACATGGTATCACCACTTACCAGAATTCCTCCTTTCCACGAAGTGAAATCACTAGTACGTTATCACAAACTAGCTAACTCACTTCCTATGGCTTAGCAGTACGTGCTCTATTTCCTCAGTAACTAGGCACTTCACTGTATGAATTCCTCACACAATCAACTTACCTGTCTATTCCGAAGGCTCTACGAACATCAGATACTAACTGACGTAAGCTTAGTTCACAAAATACAACAGTAAAATGTTCCCTAAAATTGCATAGGAAACATAGTATATGCAAATACTTACCGTGCATCATTAATAACAATTAAGCACATTTAGGCCGATATAACGGACTTGTCTTTAAAGTAGAAGCAACACACAGTTACAACTAAGCTTTGTCAACATTGCCGTACACAGCTGTACGATGTCATAGTTTCGACACGGCTTATCGATCGGCAACTAATTAGCAATGCAGAATCGTTCGCATATTTAATAAATTGCTTTACGGTCGCGTTTACGCTAAATTACAAGGGTAAAATAATTAAAGATGTAGTTACCTGAGAATGTGAACCGACCACAAGTCAGCTAACAATACTGTCTGATGGCCATTATGCCTTTCAAGATGACAGTCAGCCGCAAGTTCAGTGTGCGTCTACACACATCAAGATGTTGAGAGTGAACGAGGTCTTACTGTCGAATTCCCTCCTACGTGAGTCTCAATCCACACGAAGAATTAGTGCACCACGTTGTCCCAACTTCTCGAGAATCATGAATTCTCCGCACTGGAGACTATTTTCTCCTTGCACGAAATAATGTGACTGTACTGAGTTACCTAGTCACGCAAGTCTAGGTGTTTCGAGACCATTCTCGAAGAAGAAACTTGCTCGACTTTTCCAAGTCTATTAATAACTGGGGAAGACCCTGATGACGCGCCATGTTCACGCTTCTAACGACACAGCACAGATACTGCATCGTTTCGTCACAGTAACGGACGAGCACACACACACACACAAGCGTACTCTTACATATACACAAGCATATATGCACACATACATACATACACACATAAATACATACGTATTTATATGTTACATAGCTTGCTTTTATCCAACTAAAATCACGCAATGTTTACTCTTTACTTCACCATTAGGGACTACATTAATGTTACTGTCTTTAAGTGCCGGTTGTCGAAGTACCTTGCGTTTTATAGTATATCGCCCCAGACGGCAAATAAATTACTAAATAATTTAATATGTACAAAATAATTTACACTTATTTCTTTCTTTTCTTCTTAACGAAACAAAGAGATTTTATTTTGATGAATTAATCGTTAAAACTAGTTTCATTACAAATTAAAGCGTTAAATATAATTCTTGTAATGACAGTAGATAAGTAAAGGACCATCTATACGTCTTGAGGCATCTGATGCTATACGAATATTTGTATACCCCAATCGACACGCGGTGGCTGATGTAGCCGGAATCACGCCAGCTGCCTTTACTTCCCAAGACACTTTCCGGTGCCCATTTTAGACTAGGTCGATTTGGAAACCCAGGTCAATATAGAAAAAACAACAACATTAGAACTCATTTCGATGCAGATCGAACCCATGGCCATCGGATCCATAGGCGAACGTCTAACACTGGCATACCCCGTTAATACGACCAGTTGTGGACAATATCACCGTCGTAAAATGAAAATCATAATGTAAAGCGAACTCTTGATTTCACTTTCCAGTGCTTAAAAACACATTAAAATGTGTTTGCAATTCATCTTTCAGTCAGTGGCTTGTCTTGTGAGGAAGTTTCCGTGCATTGAAGTCTTTCGACATTTCTCTCAGCCACAAGCCAGATTTCTAGCCTTTGTTGCTGCCATGTCAATTATCTATCCCATCATGTAATCCTTTACTCTGTGACCCTCTTATCTGCTTCCCCGGTACTCCTCCCTCTATAGTTATCTTTCTCAGACATTAACTTTAACATGCCCTAAATATTTCAACTTTCCTCAATTTTATTTGTCTTAACAACCAACCTTCTTCAGTATTGAGTTCTTGTAGGGTAGATATGTTTGTTTTCTGTGTTTTTTTTTGTTTTTTTTCAACTTCTGTAACAATTATATTGGTTGAAAAGCTACTTCGTTACATGTCCAAGTCTCACACCCGTACGTTGCCACAGGAGATATGCTCTTAGTGCCATGTCTTGTGTTGTTTTCTGTTCCAGCTCATACAAGTTTCTTAGTTTCTTAATTGTTTTAGTTTTTTTTTTTTTTTGCAGAGCATTGTTTGTTTTTCTTTTAATTTCTATCATAACATTTCCTAGTCCTTGAACTTAGATATTCGATACTGGTGACTTTCTGTTATTTCTCTCCATTCATTCGTTCATTCATCATGTGCCATGCCGATAAGTGTGGGCGGTTGTGTTTTGCCATATCACTCGATCACCAGAGTCGTGGATTAACTCAGTGCTCTTGTCTCGACCATACCACGTGGCCAAGCCATCCAGGTATTTACTTCTCTGCCTTCCCCTTGTTCTCTTCTCCTCGATCTTAACAGTTGTCACTAAGTTCTCCAAATTATTTCTTCTCTTAACGTGGCCAAAATATTTATTTTCTCTCCATTAGCTCACCGATAAACAAATACGTCGACAGGTCACCGGAGAGATATGACAAAAACTCACCAGCATCGAATATCTAAGTTCACCGCTGAGGGACGTGGAAATGTTATGATAGAAATGTAAAGAAAAACCAAACATTGCTCTGCAATAAAACTAAACCGATGTGGTCGGAGTATGTTTTGTCGACGCATGTGTCTATCAAAAAAATGATTGCATATCCTTTACAGAATATCGCTGTCAACGTCAGCATCTTTTAGCTGATTGTTGAATTCTTGGCAAGATTACGCTCAGTAGTTTGCCATTGCTTTCTGAGCGGCCGGCTCACATGCCCCGTAAGTTACCGACGCCATTCGAACCACTGCTGATTCTCACCGTCGTCACGTTACTCACGAGAGTATACGAGATTACGGAGAAAACTCGCTAATCTCTAGGCCAGGAAGCCGGCTTGTGTCTATCGGTTAGCATAATTTATGTCAACGTATTTGTGTATCGATTAGCATTATGTCTGTTTTTGTTGCATTGCGATATAAATTGTGGTTTTCACTTTTCTCTTCCACTAAATTTATTAGCTTCTTAATTCCCACTTGATTTGTTGACAGTAACAATTTCGTCAGCGTACAGAAGGGAACCGCGACATCGCAATGGCCGGACACTCGCCTGTCGGCATATGGTCATGGACTCCACCGTCATCGGGACATATTCTATTTTTCTTTTTGGATTGAACTTGGATCCTACGCCGACCCAGCCTAACATGGGTACCACGAAATATTTTGGGAAACTTTCGGCCGGCGTGATACTGACCACAACACATTGAGTACCGATTAGTCCTTAAAACACGAGCATAGCATCAAATGTCCGATGAGCCTTAAGGCGTGTATAAGAGACCTTTACTTACTTTACAGCACGGGTGGCCAACACGAGGCCGGCGGGCCGCATGCGGTCAGCCGGGAGTCTTGTTGCGGCCCGTGGTGTGAGTAGCAACATTGTGGTCGAGGCTGTAGCACGCTTGCTTGTTTACTTTAATTAACATCAACAAAATTAGGTGCAGCCGGCTCCATGGCCGAGGGGTTAGCAGCTTTCTCCGCTAACCTCGAATACTCTCGTCACGTGACGCGACGAGAATTAGCAGTGGTTCGAATCGCAAAAGTGACATGAGAGTATGGAGCCGGTCGCTCAGAAAGTCGTGGCGTGCTGATGAGCGTAATCTAGCCTAGGAATCAACATACAGCTGAAAGATGCTGGTGTTGACCGCAATATCCTGAAACAGGATGGAAACGCGGAAAAAAAAAAAAAATTAAAAAATTAGGTGCGTGGCCCGACAGGAAATATTATTTCTGAAATTTGGCCCGCCAGCTGAAAAGGTTGGCCACCCCTGCTTTACAGTATATAGGTGTTCAGATATTGTTGGCACTGGTATCCGTGACATGGGCATAAACGTCGAGCCCAATCCTAGTCCTGGGACAGGACCGTGCTATGGGTCTGTGATATGCTAGGACCATCACATCTTGTAGATGTGAATGCACGGAGAAATGGTTAGCAGTCTGTCCCTCACTTAGCAGTTAACGAGTGCAGGCGTCGAATTATCGCTGATGATATTATCAGAGTAGATCCTACTAGCCGTCCCGCTATGTAAGCCGATATACACACGGATATATTTAAATTAATGATTAATTTAATGTACTGCATTAGTACTTTACATTTCCTTTGGACATGTTTTCAACAGTGCTACTGTTCTCATGGTTTGGTGCGCCATACCTAACACACTCTCTGTCTCGATTTACTCACTTATCACCTCTGACTTTGATGTCACTTATAATTACCAAGCTGGTTCTGCCAGTTAGTTAGTCGTTTGTCGTTAGTCGAGGTTCCAGCTTCACGGCAAAGGGAGCTGGATAATACTCCGTTCCTGTGCCAATGAATAGTGCACAAAATGATCTATACTTCCCTATGTGAAAAGTGGAAAAGACAGTAGTCTCGACAAACCAACAGCACGAACAGTTATACATACAGAAGGCCGCTGACAGAATGCCAACCTAAAAGTCCGCCACTAAAATTACAATTCACCGTCGACAGAAGCGGCGGACTGCCATGTCCTGTTGTTACGAATTAACAGAATGCGCATGAAATCATGCAGACTTGTCAAATACTACAGGTAGCGGCGATGCAGTGTTTTATAAATGTTGAGAATATCATGGAGAAACCACACTTTGAGGAAATGACAGCTGCGGGTGTTAGTGTCACAGGAGAATAGACAGGGCACTGCTATGGCAGATAAGACAGATCTGTCAGGGGGAACCCCATACATCTGAGAATGTTCACGTCAATGGTCCCTGTGTCGCGCTTGAGCACTTTTCTGATACCTCCTAGTGTGTAAGTCAAGTTCCCTTCCTCCGCTGAATAGGCGGCATGAGCGAAACTCGATAGCACGTTGTCCCAAGTTTTAGAGAATGAGCTTAAGCAAATATCGCTAGATGAGAAAATACAAAAGTTCGGATAGATTATGTATCTTTACTCCCGCGTCAATTTGGTAACAGTGAGAGGTAGAAAGTAGCTAACCTGCAGAAGAGCAAGTAGGTGGCAAGTTTTCAGAGGAGGTCAAAGCGCAAAAGCTGATAGGAAACAGTTTATCCGCAGTGAGAAAGAGGACCTGGACTAGGTGTGGCAACATAATCACTGCATCTCTAGTGGCCACCAACTTCGAGATCCCCTGCCTCTTCGGTTTAGGCCAGTGATGGCTTTTTATTCGTGGTGTGCGACGACGACGTATTGCAGAGGTCTTGTATGATGTTCTCTAAAACCAGCACAGTACTGACACCCGAGGTGTAGTATACGGTATCTTTTTATATCCATCACAACGACTTTAACATTATCTCTCTCTCTCTCTCTCTCTCTCTCTCTCTCTCTCTCTCTCTCTCTCTCTCTCTCTCTCTCTCTCTCTCTCTCTCTCTCTCACCCCACGTTCTGTTTTGTTGTTGTTGCCTGTGACCGAAGTCAACACAAAACATGTACAGGAAGGCCCCGCTATACGTCGCTTCGGTTTACGTTGTTTCGCTATAACGTTGTTGTCACAATGGGACATAACTTCACTTTACGTCGCTACGTTCTGCCTTAGCGTCGTCATCTGTGTTGCTATGCTGCGTTAACGTCGCCATTTTACATTTTTGTGCAGTGCGTTTTTCCAGGACTGTATCGTGTCATCACCCACAATTATGAGTTCAAAGCGCACAATAAGTGCTGATAGTGTGTCTGATTTTAGGAGAACCAGGAAAAGTGTTACTCTTGAGGTGAAGTTAGATGTGTTACGTCGTTTTGAGGCTGGTTATCAGGCTGTTAATATCGGTAAAGTTCATGGTTTACCTCCAACCCCGGTAAGGACAATTCTTGCAGGTGCTGACAAAATCAAATAGGTGCTAAAAACATCATTCTTTTGAGTGCTTCCAAGATCACTCGTACCAGAAGTCCTCTTATGGAGAACATGGAAGCACTATTGGCCGTCTGGAATGAAGACCAGAACCAACGAAATATGCCTGTGAGCAAGATGGCTATCCAAGAGAAAGCAAAATCTATATATGAATATCTAGCTAAGAAAGCAGGTGAAAGTAGTACTAGTAGTGCTGATGATAGTTTTGGATCAAGTCGTGGGTTTAATGCCTCTACGTCGCAATAACTCTACCACTCACCCTCCAACCCACCTCTATTTAGCCAATAAATATCAACAACCATCAAAATAAACATTACATAATACATTGTATTTCATTTAATTATATGGGAAATAGTGTTTCGCTGTACGTCGTTACACTTAAAGTCGCGTTTTCCAAGAACGTAACCCCGACGTTAACAGAGGCCTTCCAGTATGAGTAGAGTATTCAGGTTATTTACGGGGCTATTCTATACGCGTGCATTGTGCACATACAGTGCTTATTGTATGTATAGTAATATATAACATTTGTTACACAGTTATTGGTTCTGACGTTGGTTTCATCTATGCTCTATACGCAGTGTAATATACATAGGCATATAGTAGACCGGATAAGGAGCAGCGAAATAATGTATTCAATACGCTGGGCAGACAATGCAGAGAGGATGTGTGGGTAAATGTAGCAGCTATTAGTGCAGTGGTTCTCAACCTTTTTTTGGCCCGTGCCCCCTTCACCATATTTTCAGAACGTCATCCCCCCCCTCTTTCATATTTCCTACCCAAATATCCCGCCCCGCCCCTACACAGCATACATAATAATGGAAGCTAAATTTAATAGCACATACTAAAACAAGTCTAGACGTCCACATAAAATATGATTTGTGGGTCTACTTACTTTATAAATTGAATTTTAGAAGGGTGAGACGTACAGAACCGTACAGTAGGAAGGGAAAAACAATATCAAGTAACACGATCTTGAAATAATCTTAATCCCCCCCCCCTGGAAACCCTAAAATTCCCCCCTGGGGGGGGGGGAATTCCCCATCGGTTGAGAACCACTGTATTAGTGGATCAGGCCAGTTATTAGGGTAAGATTATTTCCAGTGACGAATCATTGTCGTACAGGAAGCACTCATGATGGGGATTTTCGACCATGGTAGAACTCTAGAAGAATAGATGGACTTAAGCCGCCCAGTGTCCAGCATGGAGATGGTATTATAGACGGTGACGGTTACACTGAATGGTTCTTCTTCTTTTCGTTCATCCGGAGTGTTTTTTCAGATGTGATTGCGGTGTGTCTGTTATGCGCCCTTGGGCCGAAACCCGTAGGCCAACACATCGACTTTAGCGTGCTTTTTTGACCAGGTAGCATTCCTGGGAGACTCTCACTTTTGTGGTGCCATCTACGACCATGCTGGCCAAGTTAGAACGGTCGAAGACAACGGTAATCCCTCAAAGGAAGGCAGGGACAGTCCATAGCATTTTCCGCCATCCAAGGTTGCTTCCATAGTTGCAGGGCCGACACATAACGCCCTGGATCTGGGCTAGCCGAGGGAATCGTCACGTCCTGCTCATGGCTGCTTTAAATCCTCACTTCAATATATTGGTCATTTCGTTTGCCCCGGGCCATTCCCGCACAAACCAGACAGGTTTGCAGACGGTATCCAATCAGCGAGTTTTCGGACATGTGCTTGTCGTTGCGCCCGTCAGAGCTGTTCCAGGCACGACAGACATCGGAAAACTACCTAGTCAGAGCTGTTCCGAACAAGAGCGGCATTCGGAAACTAGGTAGTCAGAGCTGTTCCTAGCACGAGAGACATTCGGACGAGACATTTCACTCGGACGTAAATGCGTAGTGTCAATTTTTAGTTTGCCACCCGTAGGACGACACTTCCGGCTTCCGGCGGGCATTTTTTAATGAGGTTAGCCTTCCTCGGGTTTCGAGACTTTTGTTTCGGCTTCCACACAGCAAGCTTTCACTTCGGGCTGCCACGTAATGGATTCGCAAGACAGGCGTTCCATTTCGTGTCAACGAGACAATTTTCCACCTTTGACTACACTCACTCCATGAGTGTGGTTACAGACTATCGAACGTCTGCGAGACGTGCGTCCGAGGTGTTTTTCCACCTTTTGTACTCACTCACGAGGTAGGCTACATGTGCTGCCGGCTCAGCACCTTACCTCCGTACGTCTGTGGGCGAGAGACGGTCAGGCCCTTTCATCCGGGGATACCTCATATCCCCCAGCTAAGAGCCATCGAACGAATCTGCGCCGAGCATGGAGCGTTCTCAGCACATCATCACAATTTTGATGTAGGTTTGTGTCGGCTAGGCTCTCACTTCCGAGAGTTTATGGCTTAGAGACGTTCAGCCATACACCTCGGATGGGAGCCTTAGAGGTTATGCCCGAACTGAGATTTAGGGATCGTTTGCCTGATTTTGACTGCTATCCTCAGTCTTACCTGCAGAGCAGCAGGTTGTGTCTCTCTTAGTCTGGTCCCTATCCCACGAGCCGTCCGATATGTAGTTTTCACCCATCGGCAAGCACATGGGGTCGATGGGAAACGCAAGCTCCCCCACCACGTCAAGGTGGAGACACATCGGGGGAGCCATCGACATTTGATATTTGAAAGATATTTGAAAGACATTTGAAAGATGCGTCGCCGGCACGTAAGGCCATGCGATCAGCACAAAGTTATCCAGAGTCACCAGTGGGAACGCCGCGCCCCGCGAAGGGCAACGACGATTGGTTTTGAACTAATAAAAGCGCTCTTTCCGCGAGGGTCGGAGCTTGGTAAGCATGTATTAGCTCTAGAATTGCCACAGTTATCCAAGTAGGATCGTGTCATCTAAGGAACCTCGACTGATTTAATGAGCCATTCGCGGTTTCACCGTGAGACAGTGTGAACTTAGACATGCATGGCTTAATCTTTGAGACAAGCATATGACTACTGGCAGGATCAACCAGATATCTATCGGACAGACGGACTATTCACGCACACGCAAGCCAAGAGTAGCATCGCTAAAGCGCGCCCTCCCGGTACAAGGTGATACATGCAAAACCACTGGACGCCTACCGACGAGCTTTCAAGCTACGCCGGCAGGACTGACCGAAAATAAAAGCTATACCAGCTTACTGACTGCAGGCCCACTACTCATCGAGAGAGAGTGGGCGCTTATCGAGACTTTGTCGAACGGTCGTACAAATTTTGCTCTTTTGCCCGCTCAAACCACGACCCTGGCTGCACGATGCGGTTACATTCTTGAAACGCCTGCCTCGCTAACTCACGTTGGCTGGGAAGATCCCATTTTGGTGCACCTCACACAGCCATCCGAGACAACGAACGCTAGACGCGGAACTGATCTAGCGAACCAGACCAGCCCCACGCACTGAATGGTTCGTGGGTGCTTATTTTGTCAGGGACAGTACTATGTGATGACAGTCAATGGCAGTAATGAAGCTAGTCACGGTATTATATGATTAAGATCAATGGTAGTAATCACGCTAGTCACGATTCTATATTATCACAGTCAATGGTACAGAGATCACAAGCGAATGGATCTGGTATCTATGGGTGCTAGTGTTAGTGTGATAAACCTATGGAAACTGTCATGGCTGTATTGCCCTGGACACAAGACGTCTATGGCAATACGAGTGCGGACTGGTAGATTGCTGGGATACCTATATTTGGCAATTTTCAAATGGACAAATCTTCAATACTGTAAGTGAGCAAGGAAAGTGTAATGGCACAAAATGGAAGAGGCAACAATGTGTAGTATCAAAGGACAAAAACTACAAACTGAAAGTAGTGCTACAAATAGATTGCGAGGCGTGTTATATGTCTATCCAACCAGTGTGTGACGAAGGTATAATTATCCATAGAATTCTACTTCTGCTGAGGAAAATGATACCTTTTATTGTCTGTCGAAGTCCCAAGTTTTCCTTAACTCTTCATGGCCGTCCTGCGTATGTTCACAAGCCGAATCTCAAGAGTAAAGTTGCCGACTGCTGGCGACAACATTGTCGGTTAACCCATTCTGTGCCAAACAGCTCACCACACCTAATAAGTGTATTCTTGTATGACTGTCACAGTCTACGCGTTGTATTCATGACCATCATGCGTACAGTAGACGGGGGAATATGCCTAGATGAAAGGTCAACGCCTGAGTTGTTGACGTGACATTAGTTAGAAGTACAGGTAAACTCTGAGTGTGAAGAATGTTGACCTCGAGACAGCACAGGTCCGAGAAGGGTGAACACAGCTGAAACTTGTGAGCCACCTACACCTGAAATGGGCTGGACTGCGGTAGAGCCGTGGATATGTTTGAATAACAAAGGAAAACAAAGTCTAAGGTAGCTTTATAAAACATGCCCGCTAAAAAAAGCACTCTGTGGCGACAAGCCTTCATCAGTAAACAATTACAAGAAATTAAAACCCATAAACAACAGAAATGACACCAAGGTGACTACACTAGAGCACAACTGTTTTTTTCTCTCTCGCAATGTACCATAATATTATGACTTAATGTAGGCATTGTAGTACCATTCCGTTGTTCGTGTATTGTGTATTCTTGATATTATTTGCTGATGAAGGCTTGTTACCACAACGTTCACTGTTTTTTGCAGTGGTATTTTATAAAGCTGACACATGGAAGGGTAACAGAGTTTGTGAACTCTGTGATGCTGTGTTCTTTGTGCTACAGAAGTAAAGTAAGGTAAAGTATCTTTGTACACACCGTAAGGCGCATTGTGCACACGGTGCTAGACTCATATTTTTTACACACCATTCGGCACTTGGTGGGTGATACAGTCAGTATCATGCCGACATCCTTTACTTCCCAAGACGTGTCTTGGCACCAATTTTAAGCTTGGCCGATTTGGGAGACCAGACCAGTTGTAAACATCTGAATCCACAGTCTGAAATAATGATCTTCGTAAATATTGGACACGAATGGCAAGGAGGTTGTCAATGTTTATGAATGCAGCGCACCAAATCTACCCCCTGAATGAGTGAAGGAGATTGACTGCGACATTCATGGTGAAACGAAGAGTAGCAGGGAGATTGATTGCTTACTGTGAGACTGCGACATTCATGGTGAAACGAAGAGTAGCAGGGAGATTGATTGCTTACTGTGAGACTGCGACATTCATGGTGAAACGAAGAGTAGCAGGGAGATTGATTGCTTACTGCGAGACTGTGACATTCATGGTGAAACGAAGAGTAGCAGGGAGATTGATTGCTTACTGTGAGACTGCGACATTCATGGTGAAACGAAGAGTAGCAGGGAGATTGATTGCTTACTGTGAGACTGCGACATTCATGGTGAAACGAAGAGTAGCAGGGAGATTGATTGCTTACTGCGAGACTGCGACATTCATGGTGAAACGAAGAGTAGCAGGGAGATTGATTGCTTACTGCGAGACTGCGATATTCATGGTGAAACGAAGAGTAGCAGGGAGATTGATTGCTTACTGCGAGACTGCGACATTCATGGTGAAACGAAGAGCAGCAGATTTTTGACCACCATCTTTTCTGTCTTGAGATAGAGTGCAATGATGCCAGTTATATTATGATGTTTCGGCCAAATACACTTTCATATGGCGGCGTCTCGTATACTGTGGATTAATTAACACTTCCCGATGACACTAGTGTTTCCAGAGAAACTGAGCTATCTTTACAACATTATTGTACCCCTGGGCCCGTCCACCGTGGCAATTACTACAGCCCTTTAAATGTGATGCACTTCTTTAGTCTTAGACACTTAACATATTTACCAAAGCTGGCCTTGCTGTTACTTTCATTGGGTTCACAGGTTTGAAAGGCAAGAAGACGGACTTCATTGTACTGGGTTTTATCCCATATAGCTCGGTCTCTTTCCGCAGGGCGTCCTCCCGAAGGCGTGGCTCAAAGTACAAACCCCATAGCTCCAGCGACAACCCCTAGGAGTCTCCGAAACAAATTACACTAGTAATCCGCATGACGTAGCCAGAATCGAACCCACAACCCTCGGAGCGCGGGAAGGCGGGGTAACCACTTCGCCAAGGAGATTGTTACTTTGATTAGTCTACCCCTGGAACCGTCCTTCATTGCAGTTACCACAACTCTTTCAATGTTGTGTGCTTCTTCAGTACTTACATTCCCTACCAACAAAGATCAAGGAGACTGTTACTTTGATTATCCTACCCCTGGAACCGTCCTTCATTGCAGTTACCACTACTATTTCAATGTCGTGTACTTCTTCAGTACTTACATACTCTACCAACTCCGTCCTTCATGGCAGTTACCACAACTTGTTCAATGTTGTGTACTTCTTCAGTACTTACATCCCCTACCAACAAAGGTCAAGGATACTGTTACTTTGATTAGCCTACCCCTGGAACCGTCCATAATTGCAGTTACCACTACTATTTCAATGTTGTGTACTTCTTCAGTACTTACATACCCTACCAACTCCGTCCTTCATGGCAGTTACCACAACTTTTTCAATGTTGTGTACTTCTTCAGTACTTACATCCCCTACCAACAAAGGTCAAGGAGACTGTTACTTTGATTAGCCTACCCCTGGAACCGTCCTTCATTGCAGTTACCATAACTCTTTCAATGTTGTGTACTTCTTCAGTACTTACATCCCCTACCAACAAAGGTCAAGGAGACTGTTACTTTGATTAGCCTACCCCTGGAACTGTCCTTCATTGCAGTTACCACTACTATTTCAATGTTGTGTACTTCTTCATTACTTACAACCTCTACCAACTCCATCCTAACTGTTACTTGCAATGTTTTTGTTCTTACTGTAGCAACTAACTCATCCGTTTAATGTATTTTATTATTCCTTCTTAACCAGCGTGGAATGATTTTAAAATAAAATATTGCCCAGTGAAAGTGAAAGATTTCAAATATTGCAGAAAGTGTTTGCAATATAAAACAGCAGACAAAAATTAAACGACACGCCAAAATATTGAAGAAATAAGCAGATTGTTAATTATCTGTAAGCTCATAAAATTGTAGTGAAAACAATACGAAACTCCTCCGTGCGATAAATGAATGGCTGGCTGCCTCGCGACTTACAACGAACAAGCCTCCCAAGCCACGAGCGCGCCATTCTACAAGCTGGCACAAACGTGGAGTCATGGCGCCCAGCCAGGGTACCACAACTCATGGTATAATCAGTATCTGTATTAAATGACTTCCTGATAGCCGCTGTATTCATGAGTTTGTCTCCCACGTCACTGAAGCCCGCTTTTGTATTTATTTGTGTTGAGTTAAAGATTATCCAAGAAGTCATGTGAAAAGTTAACATTGACTATGAAACGTAATATAAAGCATATTCACATTAGCATTTGGGCTGATCTGTGACACAACGAACGAGTGATGTGCCTTGATCTGTGCAGTCGTGATTGTATATATATATATAAAGTTGTTAATTCTTCTAAATGGGTTTTCTATAGCTGGTGAGCGACTTTTCTCTGAGGTTTTGAAAACAGTATACAGGTAAGTTACTGTCAAGTTTATTTTCTAAAACAGTATCCATCATTATAAAACGTAAACATAAAGGACCCATTTACACGCACTGAGATTGGGTATGTTGTGCAAACACCATATTTTTATAGATAATTCGGCACTCGATGGGCGACTGATTACGCTGACAGCAACCGACTTAGAAGTTACCAGGTTTTAATCCCAGCATTGGCGCAGGACATATTTGCAAGAACTAACGGCTTCTTCTTCTTCTTCTTCTTCTTCTTCTTCTTCTTCTTCTTCTTCTTCTTCTTCTTCTTCTTCTTCTTCTTCTTCTTCTTCTTCTTCTTCTTCTTCTTCTTCTTCTTCTTCTTCTTCTTCTTCTTCTTCTTCTTCTTCTTCTTCTTCTTCTTCTTCTTCTTCTTCTTCTTCATTCGTCCGGAATGTTATTTTGGACGTAATTGCTTTGTGCTTGTTTACAGCAGAGGTGCGATATTTGCACCTTTCGGCTGACACACTCGACGTCTTCAGCCATGTGTTGACCGGGTTAACCTTTCCGGGTCTATGGGTGTTTAATGTCACACATTTCTCTGGTCATTAGCCTCGGATAGCTAGCCATCTCGGGAGCCGCAGCAATGTAATGCCTAGGACGCCTGCTTAACCGCCCGGAAGATTATGTTCGAATCCCCACCGAGAAGGATTTCTGTTTAAATTCAACTTGAACTACCAGGGAGACCCGGACTAACATAGGTATTTGGAAATACACAGGACAGTAAAGACGAACAGTTAAATATCGACACATCACCCATCAGGTACCGACTGGTCTATGACAGCACGCGGCTAGCACCAAATATTCAATACGCCCACTGCGCGTTAAAGGGCCCTTAACATGTTTCCTCGCACCCTCGGACAAGAGGCGCCCCCCCCCCCCCAAAAAAAAAATAAAATAAAATAAATTAAAATAAAATTGTGTTTATAAATCCAAAGGCAGTTGAAAATGACAGAGTAGACAATGAGGCAGCTGCCTTGACAAAACTTTGAAAATGATAACTTACCCACAGGTAGAGCTCCTTATCTTGGATGGTGTCCAAGATGGGAGACGCACTCACCTCGAAGACGAGGAATAAACAAGAGGTAGATTATCCCTCGTGATCTCTGGGTATAGATGAGGTTGTTTTCATGTGTTTGTTGCCTGGTGAAGACTTGTGGCAGCAGCGTCCTTTTTTCCCCGAAATTATACGTTGGAAAGCGTGTGATTGTTTGGACATGAAGGCTTGTCGCCTCACCTTCCTTTGTTTTTCGTAACTATAGTGTCTAAAGCTGTCCTGTACTTGTCGTTTCTATATTGTTTACAAGCTTAGGAGTGGGCGCCTCAAGCTACAAGCGTTCAGTGACCGTGTGCTGATGGACTGATTCATAAACATCTCATAAACATGCTCGACGGGAAGTGGTCACAATCCGTTCACAACACAACAGACCCGAGATACTAAATGACGCCGACGTTGATAACCTGAAGATTAATTATATTAGACGCTAACAAATAACCTCTTATCTAATATGTTAATTTTGATTACTTTGAAGGCCACACGGTTTCCCAAATTCTCTGATGCTTTGGCATAGAATAGTTATGAAGTATTGTGACGTCACCACACTATATAACACAAGCAGAAAGAGAAGACAACACTGGCTACAACAAAGGTCAGGCTGGTCGAGATTTATGTAGCTATTTGAGATTAACCGAGAATTCGCCGCGCCCTAGGCACATTTGTGGACAAACAAATAACTCCCCGTCTCGTGGGCGGAGATAGGTCTTCCAAATTTTCCCCTTTTGCTTTCATTTAATGAACACATATTAATCAGTTAACTTAACTCTTGACGCACGTCTTCTTACACCAGTGCCTTGTAAGTTTTCAGTGTCTGCACCTATGGTCTAGTTACCTACACGTATTTTAATTAGGGACGATGTCACCTGGCCAAAGTACATGCGTACTTCCGACGACGCACAACAACTAGACACCTTGAACAAAGATGTCATCATTCACCGGCCGTATCTAGTATCATCCACCTGACCTAATAACTGTGGAGTAGGGACAGAATTCATTCCCGGTAATTTTTTGAATAGCTATGGGTGTCAGAAATGTATAGTAATTAAGTTTAGGTAAAACAAACATATTGTTTTACATAGAAGTAAAGAACAAAATGTGATATATTGTCTGATCTAGAGATCATATTTCAAGGTGATGATAAATGGGAAATGTTGAAGAATTCAATCAGTTTAGCTGCAGAAAGAACTATTCCAAAATTAAAGAAAGTGGGTCGTCAGACATGTATGACTGAAGAAATTTTTACAACTAATGGAAACAAGCCATTTTGTAGCCGAGGCAAAGACAAAGGGAGACAATCATAAAGACTGATGCTTCCTTCACTACGGTGCTAAGAGGTAGAGAGTAGTTCTGACTTCGTTACGGCCAAAGAAGAAAAGTAGTAAAAGAGAAAGAACCTCACACCGCCCTCAACTGACAAAAAAAAAGATGATAGTAATTAGATGAGAAGATGTACGAGGTCTTGGACAGAGGCAGAAACTATTTTATAGATGTTCACACAGGAAACACCATGTTAGAGCCCAGGCAATGAATTAAGGCGTTAGATTGTGGTAGAAATAGTGGTTGTAAAAACTAAAAGAGACTAAACAAACAAATCAAAAACAGTACAAAAATAGCTCTTTATTTAAACTAGCTCTTTATTCAACTGCCACAAATTTTGGTGACAATTTGTGTTCAAACACATTGAATAAAGCATTCAGTAAGGGATGTTCAATTACAGATACAACAGACAACTGCATATATCAAAAATCAACCAAGGGTGGCCCCTATTCAGTCACCAGAACTTAAGACAACAGGGTACACCAAGTACCACAACACAGGTGCTTCAAACAGTAGCTGAGTAGAATGATACAATAAAGGACTTTGACACATATGACAATAAGACACTACAAAAACATAGGTTACACATCATAAACCCCAAGACGCGACATAAACAACAGAGTTGTGAAACAATTTACTATCCCACCAAGAACCCAGGCTTGCTGACAATAACTAGTCAGCCGCTCAGTTTTATCAAGGCATTAGTTGACTACAGATCAGCTCAGGGAATTGTTCATTGCACAGTAATTGAAAAACAAAACAACAGTAAAATTACCAAACTAATGCATAAAAAAAAATTCAGGAGCTTACTAATCAAAGAACACGTACATCAGCAGCCTGCCAAAAGACAAAAAATGGAAAAATCATAATAGAAAAAGATCAGAGTTTAAATGTATGGTCAGATTATGTGAAACACTTTTATGATGATAACAGAGAGGAACAGTATGATATTCCAAATAATAAAGAAGGACCATCAATTTTGAAGATGGAGGTTCAGAATGCTCTTAACCTTATGACAACTGGCAAGACCCCCGGTTCATACAGCATCACAACAGAAATGATTAATGCTTTACTTTAGAAGAATATGTAACAAATAAAGTTATCAGACTGATGAATACAGTATATGATACTGGAGATATACCTCTTGAATTATGTAATTCTATATTTATTGCAATCCCAAAGAAATCAGGAGCCTTGGAATATGATCAACATCGAACAATTAGTATAAGGAGTCACATCACGAAGATTTTGCTAAGGATTATCATGGAAAGAGTTAGGAAGAAAATACAACCTGAAATAGGAGAAGAGCAATATTGATTTGTAGAAGGCAAGGGTACAGTAAATGCTGTGTACATAGTGAGAACAGTAATTAAACGTTCTATAGAAGTAAACAAAGATCTGCGCCTTTGATTTATTGACTACACAAAGGCTGTCGATAAAGTGAGACATATGACATGATAAGGGTGCTTGCCAATCTACAGATTGTTGGAAAAGACCTTAGACTTGTAAAACAACATGCATTGGAAACAACAAGCTGCCATAACAATTGATAATTAAGTAGGTTACTATCATCCTATTAAGAGAGGTGTGAGACAGTGATGTCTAATGTCTCCAGATTTTTATTTCCCCTGTACAGTGAAAATATTTTCAGAAATATAGAAGATATGGAAGGAATCAACAGTGGGGGACGATACATCAATAAATAGATATGCAGATGATACAGCCTTGATTGCAGACAATGTACAGGATCTGCAACATTTAGTAGACGCGGTTGTTATACACAGTGAGCAACTATTTTAGAATCCAATAGTAAGAAGACACAGATTATGGTCGTAACTGGGAAGAAGGAAATACCACAATGTAATATACAAGTAAATGGGCATATTCTTAAACAAGTAAATATGTACAGTTATCTCAGAACTGTCATAACATCTGATGGGAGATGCTTTGAAGAGATTAGAACTAGAAGTGCCATTGCGAAGGTAGCCTTTTGCAAGATGAAAAACATACCAATAAAAAGATATCAATTGAAACGAGAAAAAGAGTGTTGATGTGCTACATAGAACCTATAATTTTGTACAGATGTGAAGCGTGGACAATGAGCAGTCAAGCTGAAAAACATCTGATGGCTGTGGAAATGTGGTTTCAGAGGAAAATACAAAGAATGACATGGACAGACAGAAAAACCAATGAATAAGAAACTGATTAGACGTGACAATCAAAATGTTTTGTACTTGTTATGAGAAGAAATTAATTGAAGAACTTGGTGACAACTGGCAAGATCAAAGGGAGAAGACCAAGGGGAAGACCGAGAAGTAAATACCTGGATGGCTTGGCCACGTGGCATGGCCGAGACTGGAACACGGAGCTGATCCACGACTCTGGTGATCGAGTGAGATGGCAAAACATGACCGCCCACGCTTATCGTCATGGCACATGTTGGATGCATAACAAGAAATACAAATAAATATGACCTTATGGCACAAACAAGGTGTTTTAGTAACATCCACATGAGGGATATGAGTGATAAAGAACTTATGAAGATAGGTGCTTGCTTTAACCTGAGCATCAGATGTCATCAGTACTCGATCTCGAGGACTCGTACAACAGAGTCAGATATGATATTTTGATGTACGCTCTGAATGAAATGTGCGTCTGTCCTTGATTGGTGAACAGGATTGCAGCTTTTTTGTATTCTCGTAGAGTGGCTCTCCGGCTGGGTACACGGGCCGCTGAGCCATGTATCATAGCCCCCGGACTTCCACAGGGGTCAGCAATTTCGCCTGTGCTTTCCTATGTGTATACAAGTAAGACTATAAGCCTGGAAGCACCGGGGACTAGAAGGATACTTCTTCTTTATTCTTCTGCATTCATCCGGAGAGTTTTTTACGGACATGATTGCGTTGTGCCAATTTACAGCAGAGCTACGATACTTGCGCCTTTAGGCCAAAACATCCGACTTCTATGGGCATTTGTTGACCGGGTTAACCTTCCCGGGTGGAAGGATACTAACCTTTACTTATGATGCTCTCGCAAACAGGCAGGGGAGGGACAGAAATCAAACAGCCCAGGAGCTGCAGGCGACACTGGACAAAGTGATGGATTGGTGCACAGAGATGAATGCTGTTATTAACCCAGAAAATAAATGTGTCTTGTGGTGCTCTTGTGACAATAGGATTGTTAAAGCTGAACTCTCAAGCCTCACAATAAATGGAAGAAATGTGAATAGAGAAAGCAGGCAGAAGTACCTAGGAATCACTTTTGAAGATGCCTGTCCTGTAGGAATAATTTTGAAGTGGTGGTTACGAAGTACCAGAAGGAGCTTAATACACTGAAGTGTATGTCAACAAGGGACAAGGAGCAGAAAATGCTATTCACACTTTTCAGAACTTGTTAATTTCAGTATGGACAAGGAATACTTACGGTCTCATAGAAACAGCTAGTGAAACTAGAGCGCATACAGAATGAAGCCAAAAGGATGATACTGGGGTGTGCAAGGGGCATCTCAATAGTGTGTATGCGATACATCCTGGCGCTACTGACCATTGCAGACAAACTCAATGTGTTGCAGGCAAGGCCTTACCTTTAGGTAGCTGCGGACAAGGAACACCTTCTGCACGGTTCCTTGGATGTGGTCAAGGGCCAAAGGATGTTAAGAGGAAGATCATGGATGGCTCAAGCAGAAGATACCATCAGAGAAGTGAGCACACTTGAGAAGATTGGCAAAGGCAAGGGGTGGGTCAGAGTGCTGAATAGAAATTCAGACTTGTGTGGGGTTATAACCACATTGGGCCGTGAGTGTAGGAAGTGGCCTGCAGGCACTAAGGGAGAAGAAATTAAGCAAATAATTAATGACTACTCTCGTTCTTTCAGAAAGCAATGGCAAACTACTAAATGTAAACTTGCCATGAGATCACAACAGCAAAAAATGATGGTGTTGACTGCGACCTAATGTAAAGGATATGCCACTAACTTTAACTCTCGTCCTGGCGATGTGATCGTCTATATCGAAGGCTCTGTGTTAAGAGGGAAAAAAAAGTGCCTGGGGATTCATAGCAAAAGGAAATGGACAATGTTTAGTAAAGGAGAGCTTGGCATATGATACCAAAACCACAAGTCTGAGAAAGGAGGTGGAGGCGATTACTGCAACTTTCCGCTGGTTGGAGAACAAACTGCATACGCATGTTGTGATTGTAACTGATTCACAAAGCATGCTGACAAAGGTGAAGAATGGCATGCTTCGTGCTGAATGGCATGCATCGATTCAGAGGTCGCAGGTTGTGAGTATCCCATAGATCTTTTCACCAGGACACGCTGGTGTGGTTGGAAATGAACAAGCAGACAGATTGGCTGGTGCCGCATCATTGAGGGTTGATTTGATGCATGATGAAGCAGATCTGGTGAAGGCCCTCTGGGAGCACGTGAATAATACAGAAGAACAGATAGGCTCATGGTCTAGGGAGAATGCGGCAGCAAGGGGTGGTCAGAGGATATGGTAGACAGTCGTCACTCATAGTTAAAGCAAGACGGACATATAATCAGATTGCAACATGCACCATTAGTATTGGATCTCTTCGCTGGCTGTTGAAGATAAGGACTAAAAGCTTATGGGAATGCCCCGAGTGCAATGATTTCGGTTCTTGACTCAACTCAAAATCAATTTAAAAAAATTTCCGCAAGTTTAAGCAAAGGAACGGTATTATCAAGTTTGGTAGCAGGTCTTTATCGGAACGCTGCTTTTATTCACGGTCCTCCGAAATGTTTCTCTGCCTCCTGTCATCACTGCTGCCGCCTGTCATCTCTGCTGCCGCCTGTCATCTCTGCTGCCTCCTGTCATCTCTGCTGCCCCCTGTCATCTCAGCTGCCTCCGGTCATCTCTGCTGCCTCCTGTCATCTGTGCTGCCTCCTGTCATCTCTGCTGCCTCCTGTCATCTCTGCTGCCTCCTGTCATCTCTGCGGCCTCCTGTCATCTCTGCGGCCTCCTGTCATCTCTGCGGCCTCCTGTCATCTCTGCTGCCTCCTGTCATCTCTGCGGCCTCTTGTCATCTCTGCTGCCCCCTGTCATCTATGCTGCCTCCTGTCATCTCTGCTGCCTCCTGTCATCTCTGCTGCCGCCTGTCATCTCTGCTGCCGCCTGTCATTTCCTGTCATCTCTGCGGCCTCCTGTCATCTCTGCTGCCCCCTGTCATCTCTGCTGCCTCCGGCCATCTCTGCTGCCCCCTGTTATTTCTGCTGCCTCCACGTCCCCCATGTCCCAGGAGACTTCTTTCTGCTGATCTACCTCTGTCTCTTCCTCTGGGATCTATGCCTTCCATCATTGTTCGTTCAGTCTACCGCGACGCTTCTTCTTCTTCTTCTTCTTCTTCTTCTTCTTCTTCTTCTTCTTCTTCTTCTTCTTCTTCTTCTTCTTCTTCTTCTTCTTCTTCTTCTTCTTCTTCTTCTTTTACTCTCATCCGATATATTTTGTTTTGAATGTACTGTAATTGTTCTGTGCCTGTTTACAGCAGACCTGTAATACAGGGTGTATTTTTAATGATTGTGCAGTGTTTGAAAATATTGCCGGTACAATTTTTGTATTTTGTTGCATGAACTTTACAGAGGGGGAATACAAAACTTGGACCGGCAGTATTTTCAAACATTGCAGTCATTAAAAATACATCCTATACTGTGACGCTTAATATGGCTAAAGTATTTTAATTTCCGAGAAACAATACTTTTTATGAGTTTGTTGTCTTCGATGACCAGATCTTGTACACTGTCAGTGTTGTTCTTCTTCTTGATCCACTGTATTCTAAGAACTGTTCTCTAACATTTCAACTCAAAAACTCAAATTTTCTTCTTTGCCGATTGAAAAATGACCCCATACTGACATCCTTAAGTTACCCCAGGAAAGATGCATGTTCTCAAACACTTTATTTTAGCTTTAAGGAACAGCAGCGGTAATAAATTTACAACATATCCCCACGGCATGCCATAAGAATTACAGATGTAATGTATGACTGCAACTACCAACGTCAAGACTTGCATCTTGCAATTGAAAACCTCACTCGGATAATACATGGATGTGTTTCTGCGTCAGATTTCTCAGGCTGTGACGTCAATAAGCACTAATTTTTCTATTAACTTATTAGTTTTCGTTGATGAGACATTTCCTGTATTCTAATGTTGTTATTTAGTGTGTCAAATTTTTCAGTCTAAATTGTTTTGCTTTTACACGTTCTGCTACACTAACGTGTAATAAGATTAGAAAAATTGTACTTTTGGTGAGGTTAAGATTTTTGTTTTTAAAGATGATGGCGCGATATTTACAACCATTTTGCTATCTTATTATTTTTTTTTTTAAATATTAAGTATATCGCTTGTAGGGAATGCAGTGGCTGCTAGCATTCTAGTCTGACGAGCGATGGTCGTATGTTCAAATCCCTATTTAAGCGGGGATTTCAAATACCATGGACACTGGGCTCTCAGGTCCACCCAGGCTACATTAATTCAATACCAGGAAACGTTCTGCGAAGTAAAGGCGGCATGCATGATATTGACGTCATCACCCATCTAGTGCAGAAAGGTAGCTCCCTTATGCCCTATCAACTGAACCATTAGATTAATGAAGCGCGCAAGTAACCATCTTTCTGATTAGTCACGACAAGACTGAACAGATTACTGCAGACAGCCGCCACAGAATTTATAAAGAGCAAGCTGATCTTCGCCAGCAAAGTACTGCCGATTAATTTTCCAACTTTCAGAGTACTCTTTGAAAATGCAGAAGGCATCAGCAAAATATATTATAAATGTGATTTTAAACACAGAAGCCGCAAACAATATGTTGCACAATTTATTGCCTGGCATGTTTCGCTGCCTCCCCTCAGTTGCATACTGCAGAGTTATGTATCATCCATCCATCATGTGCCATGCCGATAAGCGTGGGCGGTCATGATTCGCCATTTCATTCGATCACCAGAGTCGTGTATCAGCTCAGTGTTCTTGTCTCGACCATGCCACGTGGCCAAGCCATTCAGGTAGTTACGAGTCTCTGTTTTCCCCTTGTTCTCTTCCCTTCAATCTTTGCCAGTTGTCACTAAGTTCTCCAATTTATAAATCATATGAGGTGAATAACTACGATTTTCTTAGAATCTCTCAGGTTTCTGAGATAAGGCACATTAAAAAAATGTTTTCCCCATTTTCATTTCATTGTCCTCGTGTTTTCATCTTTCCATTCTTCTCATCCCATTCTTATACCTTAATGTATTGTCCTCCCCGTGTATATATATTGTGATTTGTGTATTTGTTTGCTGATGAAGGCTAGTCACCGCAATGTCCTATGTTTCCCATAATTGTGTTCTGTAAAGCTGTATTAAAAGTTAATTAGTTGCATATACTTTACAGGACGTTGCAGTCAACACCAGCATTTTTTGCTGTTGTGATCTCTTGGAAAGTTTACGTTCAGTAGTTTGTTTTCTAAACGACCAATACCCATACTTATTCGTAAAAATGCAATGCAACGTGGTCTGCTGCCAAAACGCACGCAGCTGTTTCGAACTCGGGTATGCAGGATCACGAACCGTTTCCGTAACTTCTTCGCCACGGAGCATTCAAAGCTGTATTACTTGGTATTATTTTATATTTAAATATTGAGCACAACCCACTACTGGCAACGCTGATCGCACTCAGGTATGAACCTAAGGCCTATCCACGTCAGTATGGAAGCACTATACTAGAGTTTCGCTCTCGTTTGAGCTCGTCAGTAGTGCATATCCCTGACCGGATCCGGAAACAAGCCCCGGATCACTGGCGTGTGAAGCGGGTGTGTAACCACGCGGCACACGCTGGACACGCCAAATTATCATAACAGAATACTACGTTACCCATCGTAGGCTATGCTCTATATTGTTTATATTTTCAAAACTTTACCGAAGTTCCAGTAATTTTATTCATACTTTAACTCTTCTGAAATGCACAGTTTGTTAAATCTCTTAGCTGGTGTAAAACTCAATACAATAGTATAGTTGTGTTTGAAAAATCAACTGAGTTGTCTTAACGTCAACAATCCTGCTAGAAAGCTAAGGTGGGAAGGGTAGCCTTGCTTACCGGATAATAATCAAAAATGGCAGAAAATACTTTTGGCTGAAACTGAAATGTCTGAAGGCAAATTGAAAATGCACAGACAGAGGCTGGGCAGACAGGGAGAATATACTGGCTATTTTGACCGTATTGCACGGAAGACATCTGTGGTGAAAGTATCAAACACATAAAAAGAGAAAGCAGTGAATTAGATGATAAAATTTGAGCCGTTCGGCATGGGATATGATGATCGTGGTGGTGGTGTAGATGGTAGGTAATGATGGCTGAGTTGTGTCATGTAATCAACCAGCGGAACACACACACACACACACACACACACGCACACACACACACAGAGAGAGAGAGAGAGAGAGAGAGAGAGAGAGAGAGAGAGAGAGAGGAGAGATTGTAATCACAATACTTATCGACAAGAGAAAGAATTTTGTTTCCCATGACGAATTAAACAATCGAAAAAATGACATCTAGAGACACACAGACTTCGTATTCGCCGCATCGCTACAGAAATAAGCGCACTTCAACTAGCGACCAGATAAAAACCCTCTCCTACCACACGCCTGTCAGTGGATAACACAATTTATCGTTTTCCAGATTTGAAATGAAGAAAGCATACTCTATGCGCCCGCTTGCCGTGCCATTAAAATTGATCTGTGGGTACTGGCATCTCGTGGGCTCCCGTGGCATCAGTGTTGATGACAGCACGGTCTGGGGTTATTTCATTACTTAGCAGGAGCGTGATGTATCTGTGGTGGCACCGACAACTGTCAGTTGTAATTGGGAAATGTAAGCTGGCGTCTCCGGGTACTTCAAAGAACATAACATAAGCGTCATTGTATGGATCCTGCGTCCCACTCATTTATTTAATAAACATATAAACAGTGTGTAGAATAGGAAAGTGTAGCTCCATGGAAACGCAATGACATAACAAGAGCGTTGCCACTCAAGTCTTCTTTAATTTAAAAAAGGAGGCCAGTATTTGCCGGAAGTTGCTGAAAAGGAAGGCAGTCATAGACTAACCAAGTTGATGTGAATGGCTTGGGAAAACCAATACATTATCTTAGCAAGAATAAGTACATTAGAAGGGCCCAGTACGAGTATTTGAACTTGATATCCTGACACGACACAAAAAACTGTCATTATGGCATTTTTCCAGTCATAGGTTTAAATGCCACTTGCACAGGTTGTTGTCAAGCAGCGCTTAGGACTAATTTCACCTCCCGTAGATACGAATCAAGGGGTTACGGACACAGCTTGGCTCGGAATGTTCATTGACAGACTTGAGCAACAGAAGTTTGTCGACTGCCCAAGGAGATACTGGAACTGGTGCTTGCTGGCTTGCTGGCTTGCGTTCGCTGGCTGTGAACTCCAGCGTGAAGTCATGTATGTCGGATGGTGACATCCTGTTGTCCAACATCAGTGTGATGTCATACTGGACTGAGGTTTGCGTGAGTATCCGTTGTCCCATGTCTGGCTTATTGGTATGCAGACACGTGGTTTCTCGCCGTGCAGGCAGATACTCTCCGACATCAGAGGAAACTGGAACTGGTAAATGATACTGCTCTTGGTCCGGGTTGACAGTTTTTTGATAGTTAGATGAGTGAATGTCTTACTACAGGGACCAGCAGTTGGGTTAAAGGTTCTGCTGTTTAGAGAGAATGAGAACCGAACAAGCACGACATAGTGTCGGATATCATCATGCAGCAGGTTCTTTACAGAACGTCGCTCTCATCTCGGCGCGTGAGACCAGCCTCTGGATCTGTTGTCACGTCTCCTCGCCTCCTGTGCTCTAATGCCCAAGGTGTCTGTAATAGCCTGTGTCCATCTTCGTGCTGGTGGACCACTGCCTCCTTGTCCAGAAACCACGCCTTCCATCAAGCCACTGTGATGTTTAATAATGACAAAGTATTTCAGTTTCCGAGACTTGATGCTGTTTATGAGCAAGTTTTCTTCCATATTCACATTTTGCAGAATGTCAGTATGTGTCTATTTTTGTCCCATGATATTCTAAGAACTTTAAAAAAAATGTAAGCTCAAAGATAGCTGAAAAATATCTAATGGCAGTGGAAATGTGGTTTCTGGTGAAAATGCAAAGAATACCATGAACAGGCAGAAAAATCAACGAGCAAGTCTTACAAAAAGTAGATGAAAATCTTACACTGATTAGAGAAAGTATTATAGACGTAGACGCTACAGAGGTTCCCAAACCACGGCCCGCGGGCCACTTGTGACCCGCCAGCTGTCAGAAAGTGGCACGCGAGGCCTCGCTATTTAGTATAATATATTTTAATAATCTCAAAAATGCACTCAGCGCCCACGTCGGCGTGCGATAATTTACTCTGCTCGTGGTGTTTATGCTCAGATATTATCGAATGTGCCTGTTCAGTTCGCAACGAAACGTTATGAAGTTCCCATATCCCAGCCTTGTCGATCAATCAGTTGGAGCAATAAACGATAATTTTGAAGTCATTAAAGAACTTATAGGACTTGAATCGATGCATGCAACTATCAAAGGGACTGATCTGTTTGAAACTCTGAAGTTGTGTGTAGAGAAAAACAAAATAGAATGGACCAAATTGGACAATGTATGCACCGACGGTGCTCCGGCGGGTAAAAAGTCTGGATGAGTAGCATTATTGGAACAGTTTCTTGGCCGCAGTATTTTAAAATATCATTGTGTCATTCACCAAAAAGCTCTGTGTGGAAAGACATTAAATATGAAACATGTCATCGATATTGTTCTGAGATGTGTGAACAAAATTCGAAGTAAGCCGCTGAACAGTTTCTATCAGACCTGAACTAGGAATACGGTGAGCTACTGTTATACTGTGATGTCAGAAGGCTATCTAAAGGAAAGTTCTGTCACGTTTCTGAGCACTGAAAAATAAATAGTGTCTATCTGTTTCTGTCTGAAATAAATGAATTGCCTACAGAACGGGAATGTTTGCTGGACGGTGACTGGCTTAATGATCTGGCTGTTACACTTGTTACAGTACAAAATAACAGTTGAAAGTCTTCTGGATATCTTTCAGTCGAGATTTCAAGAGTTCACAACAGAGGGGGATATTTTTGCCTTCTTCATAAATCCGTTCTTATTTCCTGATGCCAAGCTTCGTCAATTACAGCAAAACCGTCAGCACGAAGTAATTGATTTGAAATGCAATTCTGCACCGAGATGTAAATTTCTGGAGCTGCCTGATTCACCTTCAGCTGATCATATGATTTCATTCACCTGTCGAACAATTTGAACATTTGCGTTCATTCGCCCAGAGATACATTTGTCGTTTTGTTTCGACTTACAAATGCGAGCAGTCGTTTTCCGCAATGACCGTTATAAAAAAACAAGCAACGTTCCAGACTTACTGACAGTAACCTAGCTGCGCTTATGACTTTGGGCACGACAGATTTGTGCCCAGACATTGATAAACTGGCATCTGAACTGAAGTAACTGGTTATGAAGAACAGTTACAATTGTAAATTAATTACATTAATAGCAATTTTCGAAACTGATTAAACATTTATTGTTAAATGAACTTTTGATGTTAAAAAAAAAAAAAAATATGACCGCAGTATAGTACTGACATTGACTGCCTTTAAAGTTTTAGAATTTTGTTGACGAAAGTTGAGAAAGGTAGGAATGATATTGCAAGACTTTTATAATTTTATAATGTGGTGGCCCGCTTAACTACCGAAGATAGTAGATATGGTCCTCTGCTTGAAAAGCTTGGGAACCACTGACGTAGACAGTCACAATTTTTGGACACGTTATGAGGAGAAATAAACTAGAGAACTTGTTAATATTCTCAAGATTGAGGGCAAAAGAACAAGAGGAAGGCAGAGAAGTAAATATCTGGATGGTTTGGCCCCGTGGCATGGCCATGACAAGAACACAGACCACGAAGCTGGTGATCATTTTAGATGGCGAAACATAACCGCCCACACTTACCGGCATGGCACATGATGATATTGAAGCACCGAAAAGCCTAATATTCTTCTCTAGTGATTGCGAAATGGTCTATGATTCTGATCTATACGCTGCCCTGCCCAGTTGTCACGTTAATCCATTTTGCCCCAACTGTCTCTTTAAACCCTCGGTCCCATAGGGCTATTACTAGGAGCTGTGCAGATATTAATAATGTACTTGTAGAAATTGCGTCAGGTCTTAATCAGATATGACTGAGCTACCGTATAACAGTAGACGGTACTACCTGGTTTCTGTTAGCGCCGAACGTTGGGCGGCGCTTACCAAACCCGACACCCCACATTGTGCCAACGGCTTCGGGCGGAAGAGCGCAATTGGGAGGGTACAAGCCTTACCCTGGTGCGAGGAAATGCAAGCTAAAGACAAAATTGTCATGGCAGGGCAGACCAGGCCCTAAGCCTTGGTTGGCGACTGGTCTAGGATCGAAGCTCCGACAGGCGGACAGTTAGAGCATTGCTTTGCTGATCCGGCAGCTTCTGCAGCTTGTCTTGTTCCAGATGTAGGGGTGTTACCTTTCCTCTGGAGTGAACTAGGCAGGCCGAGAGAGGGATCATGCTGCATGGGCAACACCTGATCTCTATATTTTAGCCCAGGCTTTGTGCTATGGAGAGGCAATAACTCCATCCCTGGTCTTAACTGGTCTCGGAATCAAAGCGAGAGGCAACTGTTACGGGTTATAAGTCCTTGTCAGTTGGCGTAGACATGGGGCGCCACGCGTTGCCTCTGACGGTGGGAGACACCTATAGGTGTCACTGATCAGCTACCGCCCGCCTCAAGCTGGGCAGCCCCCAGCCAATTGGGTGCTGATCCGCCACAGCCTGCCTGCTTCAATGGGTGCTTGGGGCTAGGACAAAATCTGTATCGCAGGCTGTAAAACCAATGCACCAGGTACAAACAAAAATATAAACAGAAACCTCAAGCTACGGCTTGCAACCTGGAACGTGAGAACCATGTGTCCAGGATTTTCCACTGACTTGACCAATATTGACGATGTGAGAAAAACGGCTGTGATTGATGCCGAACTCAATCGTCTTAACATTGATATTGCTGGCCTGCAGGAGACTCGCCTCGCTGAGGAAGGGTCACTCAGGGAAAACAACTACACCTTCTTCTGGAAGGGTAAAGGGCAGGCAGAAAAAAGGCAACACGGTGTGGGCTTTGCAGTGAAGAATTTGCTACTGGGAATGATTGAAATTCCAGCAGGAGGAAATGAAAGACTATTATCCCTACGCTTGGCAACCTCTTGTGGGTTTGCCACCATTATTACTGCATATGCACCGACACTCGATTCCTCTGATGATGTGAAGGATTTGTTCTATGAGGAGTTAGACTCTGTGATCAAGGCAGTTCCAAAATCCGACTACATTTATATGCTCGGTGATTTCAATGCTCGTGTGGGCAAGGACTCGAGTTCATGGCCAGTGTGCCTTGGAAAATACAACATCGGTCGCATGAATGAAAATGGGCAAAGGCTGCTGGAGCATTGCACCAGTAATGACCTATGTATTACAAACTCTTTTTTTAAAACAAAAGAGATGCATAAGGTCACATGGAAACATCCAAGATCCGGCCATTGGCACCAGCTGGACTTCATCATCACACGGAGACAACATCTGAACCATATATCATTGACTCGTAGTTACCACAGTGCTGACTGTGATACGGATCATTCTTTGGTTGTTGCAAGGGTTAGACTGAGACCAAAGAGAATCTACACAGCTAAACACAAATCTAGCCCCAGGATTAATATTATTAACACTCATGATCCTGAAAAGTGCTTTCAGTTTCAACAGCAACTTGAAGACGCTTTCACTGATACACCAGAAAATTGTACAGTAAATGATAAATGGAATAAACTTAAGGAAACTCTTTGTAAAACTGCCGTAAAGGTTTACGGCACTGTGGATCATAAGAGGCAGGACTGGTTTGCGGCCAACAGCGAGACTCTGCAGCCCTTGATTGATAAGAAGAAGAAAGCTCTCTTAAGAAACAAGGAAAGACCAACGCGTAACACTCTGAGTGAGCTAAGGCAAGCTAGGAAGGATGTGCAAAAGGCTGCCAGGCAGTGTGCAAATGATTATTGGATCAAGTTATGTGAGTCCATTCAAATCGCAAGTGATAAGGGAGACATAAGAAGCAGGTATGAAGGAATAAAGAAAGCCTGTGGTCCAGTGATCAAAAGAAGTGCACCATTGAAAACCTTGACTGGAGAAGTCATCACTGATAAGAAACAGCAGATGGACAGATGGGTAGAGCACTATTTGGAGCTTTACTCAAGTGAGACCAAACTAGCGGATAATGCCCTCAACGCCATAGAGGCTCTACCAACTCTTGGCCACCTGGACACACTTCCCACCATAACAGAAGTTAAGTGTGCTATAAATGAACTTGCATCTGGCAAGGCTCCAGGTAAGGATGGGATTCCAATAGAGGTTATCAGGAGTGGGCAAGACACACTCACTATACAGATCCACCAGCTAATAGAGCTATGCTGGCGTGAAGGACAAGTCCCACAGGATTTCAAAGATTCAAGCATCATAACACTGTACAAGAACAAGGGCGATCGGAGCGACTGCAACAACTATAGGGGTATCTCACTTCTGTGTATTGTTGGAAAAGTATTTGCCAGAATTGTTCTGCGCAGACTTCAAGTCCTAGGAGATCAAGTCTACCCCGAATCACAGTGTGGCTTTCGACAGAACCGGTCTACCACTGATATGATATTCTCATTGCGACAAATGCAAGAAAAATGCCGTGAACAGAATCAACCACTGTTTATTGCCTTCATCGACCTCACAAAGGCATTTGATTTGGTCAGTCGTGAGGGTTTGTTCAAGGCACTAAAGAAGATTGGCTGCCCACCAACTCTTCTGTCCATTGTGGAATCGTTCCACACAGGCATGAAGGGTATAATCAAGTTTGATGGTGCAACTTCTGAAGAATTTGAAATCAAGAGTGGAGTTAAGCAAGGTTGTGTACTAGCTCCCACCCTCTTTGGAATATACTTTTCACTTCTACTGAAATATGCATTTCGTGATCAGGATGGTGGTATATACATTCACTCACGCTCAGATGGCGGCCTCTACAATGCTCAGAGATTGAAGGCTAAGACCAAAATTAGGAGGGTACTGATCAGAGAGTTGCTTTTTGCAGATGATGCTGCAGTTACGACCCACTCTGAGGAAGAATTGCAATGTCTACTATCTGCATTCTCCAATGCTTGTTCTGAATTTGGTTTAACAATTAGCAAAAAGAAGACACAGATTATGTCACAAGGTGCACATGGGGTACCATCAATCTTTATTGACGACGCCGAACTAGAGATAGTAGACCATTTTACATATCTAGGATCGGTGGTAAATAGCAAATTATCCCTAGATCAGGAAATCAACATCCGGATTGGTAAGGCAGCAACAACAATGAACAGGTTAAGAAAAAGAGTCTGGGAGAACAGGAAGCTTACTGCCAAAACAAAAGTCCTTGTCTATCAAGCCTGTGTCCTTAGTACTCTTCTCTATGGCAGTGAAACCTGGACAACTTACTCACACCAAGAGAACAATTTAAACAGCTTTCATATGCGGTGTCTGCGAAGAATTCTTGGTATTAAGTGGCAAGACAAAATCACAAATACTGAAGTATTGGAAAGATCAGGTTGTGTGACAGTTTATTCCATGCTCAGTCTTCGTAGACTTAGATGGATAGGACATCTTAGGCGGATGGATGATGGTAGAATACCAAAGGATATCTTTTTTGGTGAATTACAGATGGGTAAGAGATCTCAGGGTCGGCCTCTACTACGATACAAAGATGTGTGTAAGCGGGACATGATTGATACAGGCATTGATAATGCACATTGGGAGCAAGTCGCCGCTGAACGTATTGCATGGAGGGCAAATATCAGAAATGGAATAAAGTCAAAGGAGAAAATTATTGCAGAAAAGTCACACACCAAGCGTTTGAGACGTAAGATGGTGCATGATGGTGGAAATGACCACGTGTTCACATGCACCCACTGTGAACGGACATTTACAGCGCAAATTGGCCTTATCAGTCACACTCGCTACCGCCATAGTTAAAAGTTATTATGCCTTTTTAAAGCACAAACTATCGTCTGTCAAGACGGCAAGGTGCCAATGTGTGTACTTGTAGAAAAAATAGCTTATAATAAAGGATATTTTTTACACAACCTGAAGCGTCTTGGGTATCTGGTTCTAGCCCCATATTATTGACCAATGGGTATTCAGGGAGTGATGTGGTCAATTTCATGCCTGTCGCCTTTACTTCCCAAGTCATTTACTAGTACCTAGTTTACGCTGGGTTGACCTGGTTGTCTATGTTAGTTAACCAATATTTACTAGTACCCAATGTACCCTGGGTTGACCTGGTTGTCTATGTTAATTAAACAATATTTACTAGTACCCAATTTACGCTGGCTTGACCTGGTAGTCTATGTTAATTAAACAATATTTACTAGTACCCAATTTACACTGGGTTGACCTGGTTGTCTATGTAGCCGAGACACGCAGAAGGACATAAAAGTAAAGACTGATGATTCTTTGCTACGGTCCTAAGAGGTAAAGAGTAGTTCTGACTTCGTTACGGCCAAAGAAGAGAAGTAGTAAGAGAGAGAGAGAGAACCTCATACCGCCCTCAACTGACAAAAAAAGATAAAGTAATTAGATAAGAAGGTACGAGGTCTTGGACAGAGGCAGAAACTATTTTATAGATGTTCACACAGGAAACACCATGTTAGAGCCCAAGCAATGAATTAAGGTGTTAGACCAGTGGTTCTCAACCTTTTTTGGCCCGTTCCCTCCTTCACCATATTTTCAGAACGTCATCCGCCCCCCCCCCTCCAACTTTCCAAAAACATGCCTATAATATGGAAAATACTTATTTTCTTCCATAGTTGTACATAACCTTCACATGTAAAGATACATTTTATAGTGTAGTTTTCTACAGTTAATAGCAAATGAATATGCTGATGGATATTAAAACTTAAATAGAAGCATTTTTACATTCGCAATATTTTATTAAAACACCACATTAATCATACTACAATAAACAAACTGTTAAAACGTCAAAGAATTGTAGCTTAATATACGACACCAGGATGCCAGAAAATTGTGCTTCATCAAACAAAACGCTCATTACAAAACCTGGATATTGTAGATTCGTAATTTAAATGAAAATTGTAATCAATGAGAACACTGTGATTGTTTTTCCCGCAGCAATTCTGAAATACGCGGAGGAGTGCTTGAAAGGGCACAACGGAGATCGTTTTCAACATCTAATCTGTTGCGTCGTTTCGTTTTAATTTCTAGCAGAGCTGAAAAGCCTGACTCACAAAGATATGTTGACGCAAATGGAAGCAATGCACGGATTGCTTTTTCTGCCACTTTTGGGTATGAACCGCACATTAAAGGCCAACATTCCATGATTGGTTTCTCACTGAACACATCCCTTGCCCCCGAATCATTTTTCAGCTCCAGAAATTCATCTTGACAATCATCAGAAACTTTTTCAACTGATAATTTGAATGGGTTTCGCACCAAATCCAGCTCATCATCACTAAGTTCAGGAAAATATCGCTAAAATTCATTTTCTAGCGCTGTCAAATGCTGCACAATTTCATTTTTTGCAAATTGTGGAAGTACTTGGTCTTTACCATCAACAACGAGAACGGATGAAAGCTTCTCAAACATTGCAACATTTGTCATATTGACCTTTCTTTTCCAGTTTTCCAGCTTGCTCATAAAAGCTCTCATGGCATCCACAAATTGTATGATATTTGTATTCCTTCCTTGCATCTGAAGATTGAGTTTATTCAACTGCTCAAAAATATCAACTAAATAGGCAAGGCACATGATCCATTCCTCATCATCCAGCCAGGCGAAAAAGTCCATCTTACCCTGAACTTCAAAACATAATTTGAGCTCGTCTCTGAGCTCATATACTCACGCAGTTACATTTCCTCTTGACAGCCATCGAACATTTGTGTGGAAAAGAAGCAAATGGTGGCCTGCATCCATGTCAACGCATAACTTCTTAAAAAGCCGCGAGTTGAGAGCTCCTCCTTTGATAAAATTCACTATCTGAACGGTTTGATCCAAAACCTTCCCCAAAGGAGCTGGAAGTGTTTTGGAGGCCAGTGCTTGACGATGGATCATGCAATGAATGCCTTTCACTTTTGGGGCACGTTTCTTTGGTCCCTAACATAGCTGGTGCTGCATCTGTACAGCACCCACACATATTATCCCATAAAAGATTTTCTGATTCAAGGAAAGATGAAACCTTTTCCAAAATATCAGAGGCCATGGTAGTTGATTCAAGAGGAGAACAAAACAGAAGTTCTTCTGTAAATGATCCTGAATGCACATACCTTGCAAACACTATCAACTGAGAACACGATGCCACATCAGTCGATTCATCAATTTGAATTGAATAGAGCCCAAATGCTGCAGACTTGATCTCTTGCACAACTTGATCCTTGATGTCATCTGCCATATCGCTGATCCTCCTTTGAACAGTGTCGTTTGATAGTGAAACCGCTGCACGTTTTTTCTCTGATTCATTTCCCAACACAATTTCCTGAGGTTGTTCTTCTCCGTTGATGACAATATTTGTGAATCCATAATTCAAATAAGACAGGTTATACTTTCGTTTCTTGACACTCATCATGGGCTTCAGATTCTATAAATATAAAACGATAAAGTCAAGATCAACACACATAAACACCCACAGACATGTATACACACCCACACGCACATATATACGTACACACACACACACACACACACAATTATATTGCATATCCTATTTACAGTACATCGCTGTCAACACCAGCATTTTACTGCTGTTGTTGATGTCTGGGCAAGTTTTACGTTCAGTAGTTTGTCTTTGCTTTCTGAACGACCGGCTCCAATACCAACACGCTAAAACCCCAGCACGATGTGGTCTGCTGTTAAATCAGTCACCGATGGCAAGCCTTTAGGCCACGGAGACGGTGGTATATATATATATATATATGCCAGTCTCCCTGATGAAGGAGTTAAGGACGCTGTTCGTAATCCCGTATACCCAGGTACGAAACACAGCTGCGCGAGATTCGCCAGCGGATCGCGTTGCATCAGTTTCTTATGGAAAAGCATGTGAGCCGGACGTTCAGAAAGCAATAGAAACCACTGAACATAAAACTTGCCAAGACATCAACAGCAGCTGTAAAATGCTGGTGTTGACTGCAATGCCCTGTAAATAGGATATGCAATATATATATATATATATATATATATATATATATATATATATATATATATATATATATATATCCACGAGTCAACTTACGTCTTAATAAGGCAGTCTCCTTACCTCCGCAAAAATAATAATTTGAAAAGCTGAGAAGTGTAGATTCGTAAACAATGGAGGGATCTCGGTAATCAGTTTCTGTTTTAATGCGATCTTGAAATAATCGGGAAATTTGACATGATGAGTACTCTAAACCTCATTAAAATGGAGAAGCAATAACAAAAAAATGTAAGTTACTGCAAAAAAAATCTCTGGTAAAATACGGCAACCTAAATCATAGAGGCTAGGTAGAAGGAAAAGAACCGTATATTATGGAGGGAAAACAATATCAAGTAATCGGTTCTTGTATTAATGCGATCTTGAAATAATCGGGGGATTTAACGTCACGAGTACGCTTAATATCCCGATCATGTTTTGTGTGGTCCTGAAGCCAATTTGACAATGTCTTCATTCCCCCCCCCCCCTGGAAACCCTCAAATTCCCCCCTGGGGGGGGGGAATTCCCCACCGGTTGAGAACCACTGTGTTAGACTGTGGTAGAAATAGTGGTTGTAAAAACTAAAAGAGACTAAACAAACAAATCAAGGACAAATAAACAAGCTCTTCATTTATTTCTTCTAACAGAACATTGCATGTCAATAACGGATACAACAGACAACTGTATATATCAAATAACAACAGGGGGTGGGACGCAGAGGTGTTTCCAAGGCACCAGGGCCGGGTTATATACTGGCCAAGATCTATTGACGCGTCCTCGTCGAGCGTCCTGGGCAACAGGTCCCTTCGGGATCCTGGCTAAAGTCAGTAGGATTGCCGATTCCTCTGAAGTCGGAGCGTGTCTGCCTGTACAGCGAGGAACCACCAGTCTGCACACAGATAAGCCAGACATGGGACAACGGATACTCACGCAAACCTCAGGTCCTGTATGACATCACACTGATGTTGGAACAAAAGGATGCCTTCATCCGACATACAGGACTTCGCGTTGGAGCTCAAGCCAACGAACACAAGCAAGCAAGCACAACAGAGGGTAACCCCAACCAATCAGCAGCACTTAAGACAACAGGGTACACCAAGTACCATAACACAGGTGTTCCAAACAATAGCTTTTAGACTGACACAATAAAGAACATTGACACAAGCAACACTGCACAGACCATAAGGCACTACAAAAACATAAGTAACCCAACATAAACCCTAAGATGCGACACAAACAAAAGAGTTGTGACACAAATTACTACACCACCAAGAACCCTGGCATGCTGACACTAACTAGTTAGCCACCCAGTTTTACCAAGGCATTAGTTGACAACAGATCAGCTCAGAGAATTGATCCCACATCCCAATTCAACAGAACAACTAAGTGGTTCCTAACAACAAGCCGGGCCAACATATCTTATCAGCACAAACCGAGGTGGCTCACTGCTAACACAAAAATGGCTTCCGATTCCTTTGTCCGTTTGAGTTCCGGCAGTGGCCAGGACCATACATTTTTCACAGACCAAACCAAGGTGCATCGGTTTGGCGCTGTAACATATCCAACCCCCTACTTTTTTGACGTCCCGTCAAAAAGAATAGACTATTGTATCTCCTCACCCCAGCTATCTCTTTAAAAGTTAACATCTAGCTAGTTCACCAAAAACATCATAGGTCTTCAGTGACCACTTCAAAAAACAAAATCAGTAATCAAGCAAGCAATTACTGACACCTACACATAAACCATCCGCAAAGTGACAAATGAAAAAGAAATCTATATCAAATGTGGCCATAGTCAAAAACATAATCATCAATCAATCAAGAAACCAATGACACTTATACATAAACAGTCATCAAAATGACAAATGAAAAAAAACATCTTTGTCAACTGTGACCAAATATCCAAAAACATAATCATGAATAAAACAAAGAACCAATAACATTTATACACAAACAGTCATGTCACGAAAAACACCGCGAGTAACCAGTGATGACAATAAAAGGCGTTCGGATTAACAACATGTTCGAGGCCACAGGTTGTTTCAACAAATACAGTAAAAACAGTCGGGGTTGCAGCTGCACGTGTTTACATCTGGTGGGCTAAATAGGAACATTCGGTGGTGAGTGAGATGAATCTATACACCACTTTGAAAGTTCATAAACAGGTCGGATTCAAGCTGAAGTGCCCAGCTCGGGAGAAAACAGTCAGTCTGTCATTTAGAGTTCCAGACATCAAGCGAAATGGCGGCTGTGATTGTCACCACTCGACAGAAGATTGGCGGCTTGTTATTGAAAACTGTTGTTGGGACCATACAGTAACTCGCTAGCTTGTTGTGGATGTCAAAACATGGGAGGACGAATCTGACATTGACTGAGCCAGGGAAGATAGATTCCTGACAAGGGCTGATCTGCCCAAAATAACACCTGTGTGGACATAAAGAATAACGTCACGTGACCAATTTTAGGCGTTTGCCAAAAACCCGATTTGGGGACAACTAGTGTAACTCGAAACCGTTGATCTAGGTAGACGTGATTTGGCACTGCAGTTAGGGAGTTAAGAACATCTAACGTGTGCGGGATTAATTAGATTTATTTTACACGTGCCTGGCAAGGCAAACTTAGATGTGATTGAGTAAACTGCAGTGCCGTATAAGGTAGAACATATTATCTAATTAGTTCTAATTAATATTGGCAGTAACCTTGTTAAAACTAGAGTGTGATGATTAGCACTGTAGTGGAAAACTAGTTAGAGGATGAGTGATGATTGGCTCTGCTAGGATGAATAGGATAGCGGGGTGATATTTAGAGAGATTTAAGATGGGTTGGGAGATGGGGAAAGTGTCCAATGGGGGGATCTTTCAGTGGTTTGCCCACTGAAGTTTTGCACTCTGTTTATGGGTCTTTCCTTGTCATCGCCTGATTCGGACGTAGGTGAGGAGCTAATATGCTCTATGACAGAGTTTAGTTAGCTGTAAAATAACTGAGCAAGGCAATAGGCTTACACTCAGCTGATGGGATCAGTGACTAGTACTATCACCAGATGTGTTGTTTCTCTCACAGGTTCCCTACCAGCTACGAGGAAGCTCAACCCTGTTTTAGAAAAGGTGCAACGCCCATTTGAAAGAACCTCAGTTGAACAGTAACCTGTTTCTTACGAAAATTAAATAACGCTAGAAGGAAGATGGTTCACCTAAGATGGGTGATGATTGTTGATGCAACACACAGCATAAGAACAGTGGTACCTAAACAAGAACATTAAAATATAAAATGGTGTGATATATTCTAGTGAAATAGTACGAAAGACATGATACTTGAAACTAGATAGACACTAGTTAGGATCAAGTATATTAACAATAACAGTGATACCTAAATACTCACTACAAAGGATTTGTGCATTCTTTAGGAACGATGGGAACTTATGTGTAGTGTGCAACCGGTCCATGATCAGCTGTAATTTACAAACAATATCTATTTCGGATGATCAGGAAGATGGATTACCAGGTAGCTACAGATGACAGTCGGTGTCCGGCAGGAGAGATACAGTACCGGGTGAGATGAACTTGTTCTGACTTAACGTGCTGTGGTGTGTCCTTGCAAGGATGAACTGACTATGCTATTATCTGAGGGTCCGATCCTACACATATTATAGAACACATCACACATTTTCTTCGCATACACGTCTCACGTACATTACACTTTTCTTTTAATAAATTAATCTTTATTAATTTTTAGAAGCAAGAGTTGTTGAATATGTTGCGTGGGGGAAGAATGAGAGGGGGCATAGTACGACAGTGATAGAGAGAGGAAAAGGTGTCCATGAACTGAAGGAGTGTGTTGGACGGAAGCTGGTGGATTCTCCAGGATATTGATAGGGGAAAAAAATTATAATGTGGGTGTTGACTCCCCTCACTCCAGGGACGACACTTTAAAGGAAGACACGACAAGTCATCAAAATGACAAATGCAATTATTACATGGACATAAAATCATAAATATCTGCATAGACAAGTACTCAAACTCAATAATCATGTCAACAACCTCAATAAAACAAAAAACTTCACTGATTCCCATACATGAACAGTTATAAAGTTGTCACGTTCGCCAAACATGAACACACACTTCCTTTCCATTTGGCCAACCATCCTCAATACAAAAACAAAATCAGTTCCCATTGCAAAGGGAAACACATATTATGTCAAGGGATTCAACTTTCAAAGGAAACCTGTCAACATCAGTGCCATTGCACCAGGATGTGAACCACTGGTTATATCTCCTAACAGTAACAATATCCAAAAAAAAAAGATAGCCCCATCCTAATCAGACCTTACCTATAAAATAAAACACCCCAAAAAATGCACATAATCAAATAACAAAAATCATGGTCCTATTCATATACAGGCCACCTTTACATTGATACCAGGCATTATTCATGAGAAAACTAGTATCATCAGCAGTGTTACCAAAAATAGTGACACCAACAGGGAGAAACAGTTCCCTGCCACCTGAGTGTCAGCAGTGTTACACAAACAATTATAACAAATTAATAATTCCCCTCTTTACCTGTTATCTTGACAACTGTACCTAATCTTGGCACACTTAGTGAACAATCAGTCATATCAGACTTCTAAGCCCTGACAATTCCCTAGTCAGGGAACATAACCCCCACAACAACAACAAAAACTTCCGTTCACCTTTGGGGACCTTGCCCCCAAAACCTAAACCGCTGGTTATATCCCGAAAGAGTACCACTGTCGTGTCCTCCTTTAAAGTGTCGTCCCTGAAGTGAAGAGAGTCAACACCCACATTATAATATTTTTCCCCTTATCAATATCCTGGAGAATCCACCAGCTTCCGTCTAACACACTCCATCAGCCCGTGGACACCTTCCTATCACTCTCTCACTGTCGTACTATGCCCCCTCTCATACTTCCCCAACGCAACATACTCAACAACTCTTGCTTCTAAAAATTAATAAAGATTAATTTATTAAAAGAAAAGTGTAACGTATATGAGACGTGTATGCGAAGACAATGTGTGTCGTGTATTATAACATAAATGTATGTGTCAGCCTTCAAAGTTCAGGATCATAGTGTACACATCATGGCAAGTGTGATAGCACGAAGATGAGAGATGAGAGAGAGAAGTGGAGGAGGAGAGAATAAAGAATTGAAAGATAAAGATTGTCCGTCTTCCGGTTGCAGAAATAACCACTGAATTGTGATTACCCTTGGTTTTATCTACCAACCTCACAAGTATACAGGTATGCAGGTCACGAATACAACACTATCCTAACCGACAATAGTACAGGCACTCATAAGAATAAGCTAACACTGAACCAAGTTTATTTGCTTCTCAAAAGACATTACAAAGTATACAAAGTGTCGTGCGGTAATAATTCAAACAATTATGGAAGAATGCTGTCAGGTAACTAGCATCGAGGTAATACCATCAAACTAAGGAATTGCACGCAATTAAACCAATAACTAGTCACATATCAATCAGGGGAATATAATAATAAAGTATGCAAGTCTGACAAGAAAGTATATAAATCTACTAAGGATGCACACAACCAACTTCCACCGTCAAATGACAGCCCACTAGTTTACCCAGGCAATCGATCAAGCGACAACCTGAAAATTGAACAAAAAGACACCCTTGACTATGTGAACAGCATCATCGGGTGTCATCAACCTACTGCTCACCCTTGTCTCCAGCTATGTGTATTGATATCGGGTCAGTGATATTCCATCACTGCCTGGGCGGTCGTACACCACCAACCAGTGTTCCCTGATGCCAACATCAACCCATAAATCCCCAAACACTTCACCATGTGTAATAAGCATGTGACATTATTACAATATCCACGCCGACACTGATAGTCTTTACACCGTGGACAGACACATATAATTCGGCAGTGTGACAACCCTAAACAACAACTCCTGATCCGCTTGCCCACACTGGCCGGGTTTCCCCGCGCCAGACACATAACACAACAGCCGATAACTGGTCGTCACATTTCAACAACTACATCAGGTAACCCCCAACAACAACACTTTTATCCCCGAGGCCGACAACACAATACGCCAGTGACATGTACTAGGGCCATGTCTCATTGTCATTGGCGCCATCGTCGTCCTCAATAGCATGTGTATATTCATTCTCAACAACAAAAATTCCCCTTGTCATTAATCACAAAACAATCAACACATCATAAACATAGCAATCGATCAATAATAACCTGTATCCCCTAGTGACTCCAACTCCCATAACGTCATCATCCTTGCGTATATCCTAGCCATTATCATTAACAACATAACTCTACATCATTAACAATATCATTGCAGTTTGGTACCCCAACAGTAATTATAAGACAACAAGATGGGACACCGGTACTGCCCACCAATCACATATATGAAATGCTCTTTCACACTAAAACTCCTACAATCATTATAATCTTTTGCAGTACATAAGTCCACTCATGATTAACCATCATTATGGGCCGTCAACATCGACTACATAAACCCACACAACTATTAACACAAACCCATGTTGACAACATAGATTAATATCACGCCTAACAACACCCTAGTTATGATAATTGATAAACGTGCCTCTTCATCCATCCCCGCAGTATAGTTTGTCGTCTTTATAAGCCAATCTCCTTCAATATTCAGCTCTTGAAGTATGGACGCACGTTTCCTTTTCTCTACCCAGGATATATCCCCCCAATCTGTCTGTAACGTTTATATCCAAAGGCATTCCTGTCCCCTTCAGCTCACTTAGTGCTCGTCCAGTTGTATCTATTCACCGCTCTCTATTTCCCTATCTCGCCTTATAGTATTAAAGCCATTTAAGCCTTTTACCCCCGATTCTCCATGAAGGTCCGAACCCGCTACTTTTAGGTTGTACTGCTAACCAGTTGTATGCTCTATTTTCTCCGCCGCAGTCTGACCCCGATTCAACTCTGCCGGGCCGGCAACAATACAAGCACATTCTTTCATCTGCAGGCTTTGCTCCAAGCGCGGTCCATTCATCCGCTGTATTCACCTGGCCTCATTGAATGGCTTGACCTAGTGATCGCGAGTGCCTTGCTATCTTCTTCTGCCGTCTGCTGTGTTTGTTTATATCTTGCCTTTCATTCCATATTTACATGTTGCACTCGCCTAGCTCTCATTAATTGTGTACGTCTAATTGCTTGGTTACATGAACATACATAGTTTATCCACACTCTGCTTATCTAACCGATTAATATGACTCCCAACACTCTATTTCGGCCATTTAAATATAGGTCATATGCAGGACTTCGCATTCAGTCCTGATCCCTGGTCGACTGCTCATAATTATTTGGTAAGCTTACCTATGGTAGTTTGCTATAGCTCTCTAAACTAAGATACCTGATTATAATATACAATTAAACTAATTAGGTCTAAGTCTTATGTCAACTTACATTCAACTTCTGCCATCCAGTGGGTTTTCTGGTCGTCCTTCTGGGTTTCATTTGTCTCGGCCCAATCAATCGCTTGTCGTGGATCCCACTTGACCTTTCCGTCCTATCTGACTTTTAAGTCTGCTGTGTGGTTCCGACTACCTCGTCTTTCTCTGGCTAATGTACGTCGTGTTCGACTTTTAGCCATCCATTACGACCCAAGAGCTGTTCCTTTAGCTTTTTAGACGTTGGTCCTTCGTAGCAATCAATATATTATTTTGGGCGGCACTTTCTTCCAACACTCAAGTCCGTGTTTTGCTCTGGTCCTCAGGCGTATCTGCCCGATCAGAAATTCCACAGCCCTCTTGGTCTCAACAGCCCTTCGAGTATCTGCACTCGGCTGTCTAGAACTCGCTTATCTTCTTAAATGCTTCTCTGTCCCGCGTATATATATACCGCTTAATTTGGCGGTTCTTTCTGGCATCACGTGACATAGCTCCTCCTTGCCGCGAAGGGCTACCCAATGAGATTTTTAGCTGTACCACATAATTAATTCTACTTAATCCGCTTTATTCTAGATCCCTTGACACCACTAGGTTATAGCTTGAGGTCGAAGACCTTACCTTTTCTGCCTTCGCCTGGTCTGGTTCATTGGGCGTGTCCGTTCCCATATATCTAGCCATACCCGTTGTATTTCTTGCCCATTTGACAGTTCCTATGCTAAGTTTGGCTTCAGGTTTCCTGAATTTCTTATTCCACTACAACGAAAGGTAAACTGTCGGTTAGTGGGCTGCAGCAGAGTCATTGCCCGGCCACTCACTAATTTTGAACTTACTGGTCGGTGAACTCTTTGTCAAAAAAAATATTTCAGTTAATGCTTTCCAGTAAACTCAGGCGCCTAGAGACAATGAAAGCATACTGTCTCACAAGGATTACACGACATCACACGAGTCAGTACATTAGACCTCACCGAAGTCGTATCCTTCTCTCCAGACTTGTCCTCCTCCAGGAACTCTGATGACCATGAGATCTGAATCCCATGTAAATATATAATCCGTGGAAAAAACTATTATTGTTCCTAACACAGCTGTTCCTAACAGTTTATAGAAACTCCGGCTTCATAATTCCGGCGCGGTGAAACAAACATGGAACACTGTCCTATGAACAGGACTTTTTGTCTCTTGCTAAATGTTCTCTAGTTCTCACTATTAAACAGTTATTGTCTATACTCCAATAGAGTCCTTTATTTCTGTTCTAGACATAAGTGAACTGAATATCCACCACTACTGGTGTGTTAAAACTGGTATGACCTAAACTCATTCGGTATTTATCCTGTAGGATACATATACCATTCAGCTCCACTGAGCAATGTTGATCATCTTCCTCTAGCATAAGCTCTGTTGTAAAGTTGCTGGCCATCTTCCTGCGCCAAACTTTATCCGGGATCGGATTTTGCCTGGGTTCCGTGTTCTTCATCCCAACCAGAGGAAACCTGTAATATAAATCATATGACCGGTGATAGCCTCCCCGTCACTGATCTCTATTAGATGATCGTGGCCATCGGCCTCGCTCAGACAATACAGTGAACCTGTCAGGGACAGATGAACTGACCACATAGGTTATCATCAGGCCAAGACAAGAAAAAAAAAAATCAGCAAACAGAATGCGGAACCCCGCCCACCAGGGACCCCTACGGGAATATCCCCATTATCCCTCATTACTTAATTCTCAATTAGTAAAGCTTATCCTCACTTCACTAATCTATTTTCAACTAACAGAGCCAAGTATCACTTCCCTTCTCTAGCTAGTTTTCCACTAACAGTGCTAATCATCACAATTTAGTTTACACAAGGCTACAGCCTATATTAATTAAAACTAATTATAATAGATTCTACCTTAGGCAACACTGCAGTTAGATCCAATTACATCCACTCTTGCCATGACAGGCACGTGTAAAATTAAATTAACTCAATTCACACACGGTAGACATTTTCCCATCAGAACCGCAGTGCCGAAGCACGTCTGCTAAAATCCAAGGTTTGAGTTCAACTGTCCTCTCCAATCCTGGTTTTCTGCAAAACCTAAAATTGGTCACGTGACATGGTTGATGTCCTGCAGGTGTTATTTGGGCATATCATCCATTGTCAAGAATCGATTTTCCCTGGCTCCATCAATGTCAAAGTTGTCATCAGTTGTTTGGACTCCCCCAACAAACTAACGAGTTACTGTATGATCCCAACAACAGTTTTCCCCAACAAGCTGGCAATCTTCTTTACGTCCGGAAACTATGAATTGACAGACGGACTGTTTTCTTCCAAGCTGAGTACTTCCGCTTCCAATCCGACTTGTTTATAATCTGTCAAAGCGATGTATGATTCAGCTCATTTACTTCCCCTACACATCTGCAACTGTTAATTTTGCCCGACATGTGATGACCGACATCCGATTGCCACCATGATCCCACGGGTTCCATCTGTATTCAAATGTTGACAAACTGTCAAGGCGATGCCGGGATTTGTCTCACTCACCACCGAATGTTCCCAATCCGTCGACCAGATGTACACGTGTCGCTTCTAATATTGTCCTGGGATTTTGACATCCGATTTGTTTATACTGTTAGTTAAAATAGTTGTCGCTGGCAGATAGTCCGTTTTATCAGAAAGCCTCTATAATAATCAACTGGGTAAACGCAAGGTTTTATTTTGTGACAACCACTATAAAATAAAAATAGTGTTGTTCTATTCATACATCACTTACAATGTGAAACAGTGTAAATCACTCACCAGGCATCAGTCAGTTCCAAATACCAATAATCTCAACATAAAAGTATAAGCCATACTAACTCAGTTGTTGGTACTAATGACTAAAATAATATCAGTGAGGAGAAATAGCTGTTCTGCTATCAGAGCACCAATCAATACTATAGGAACAATCATCAAAGATGAATAACACCCTCACCTCCTACATACAAATAATTCCACAAATATAAAAGCTACATAAACAATAAACCAGTAACCTTTATATTGGTTACCACTTGCCTTAACTCTGGACATTCAAAACAAAGTGTATTTAAAAATAATACTATTTGTCTCTTCTGATCAAATATAAGCTTCCTGCAGTTACTGGGATACCTGGGTAGTTTGTGCGTCTAACACCCTGTCAATCAATCAATCATGTGCCATGCCGGAAAGCGTGGGTGGTCATGACTCGCCATTTCACTCGATCACCAGTGTCGTGGATCAGCTCAGTGTTCCTGTCTCGTCCATGCCATGTGGCCAAGCCATCCAGGTATTTTCCTCTCGGTCTTCCTCTTGGTCTGTTCCCTTCGATCTTGCCAGTTGTCACTAAGTTCTCCAATCCATTTCTTCTCATAACATGTCCAAAAAATTTTGACTGTCTACGTCTAATTTCTCTAATCAGTTTACGATGTTCATTTGTCTCCTGTAGTACTTGGTCATTGGTATTTCTGTCTGTCCATGGTATTCTTTGCATTGTCCTCAGAAACCACATTTCTGCAGCCATCAGATGCTTTTCAGCTTGACTGCTCATTCTCCAAGTTTCACATCCATACAAAAGAACAGGCTCTATGTATCCCCTCAACACTCTTTTTCTCGTTTCAATTGACATCTTTTTATTGGTCAGAATGTTTTTCATCTTGCTAATGGTTACTCTCGCCATGGCGATTCTTATTCTAATCTCTTCAAGGCATCTCCCATCAGATGTTATGACTGTTCCAAGATAATTGTACCGATTCACTTGTTGAAGAATATGCCCATTTACTTGTATATTACATTGTGGCACTTCTTCCTTCCTAGTGACGACCATAACCTGAGTCTTTTTACAATTTAATTAACCCCAGTTGCTCACTGTGCACAACAACCGCATCTACTAATTGTTTCAGGTCCTGCGAATTGTCTGCAATTAATACTGTATCATCTGCATATCTAATACCATTGATGTTTCGTCCTCCAATGCTGATTCCATTTATAGCCTCTACATTTCTGAAAATATTTTCACTGTATAGGGAAAAAAAGATCTGGAGACATCACACATCCCCGCCTAACACCTCTCGTAACCGGCTGATACTGTCCCTCTTCATTATCAATCCTTATTGCAGCTTGTTGTTTCCAATATATGTTTTTTATATGTCTAATGTCTTTCCCATCAATTTGTAGATCTGAAAGCATATCCACCATGTTGACATGTCTAACTCTATCAAAAGCCTTTGTATAGTCAATAAAGCAAAGATGTATATCCTTGTTTACTTCTATAGCACGTTCAACAACTGTTCGCAGCATATATACAGCATTTACTGTACCCTTTACTTCTACAAACCCACATTGTTCTTCCCCTATTTCAGGTTGTATCTTCTTCCTCACTCTTTGCATGATAATTCTTAGCAAAATCCTTGTGATGTGACTCATTATACTAATTGTTCTATGTTGATCACATTCCAAGGTTCCTGATTTCTCTGGGATTGCAACAAACACAGAGTTACATAATTCAGGAGGTATATCTCCAGTATCATATAATGTGTTCATCAGTCTGGTGACTTGCTCTAGTCCAAATTCTTCTAAAGCTTTAATCATTTCTGTTGTGATGTTATCTACACCGGGGGTCTTGCCAGCTTTCATATGCTTAAGAACATTTCGAACCTCCATCTCCAAAAAAAACACCCTGTACCCTTACACTAAAAAGAACATTTCATCATGTGTCACCTGTAACCTGAATATAAACACAAAGTAACACAATATACAGTCAACAAAACATTGTTATCTCAATAATATCCCACCTCATGAATTCACTCTGGAAGTTACTCTCTTACTGGACATGATGGTAATGACAACACGACATTAAACAGAGCCACCCCTTCTACCTGATCTGCCTGGTGTTCTTGCACTCTAAAAGAAAAACATGTCATCACATGACACCATCTACCTGCAATTATAATACATAAAAACAGCAAAACACAATTGCTAATTAATTAACCAAGGTTGTCAATCCGGAAGACTGGGATTCCCAAGTAGCTGGAAACTGTAACAACTTAGTCTATTCTTAACCGCAGTGTCTATTGAAAATAGTCTCTTTCTGGCGGGCTTTCACAATCCCTTTTTGCGCAAAGTCACAAGTCGACATATCCGTATACAGAAAATTTTGGCTCACACCCGTCACAATGTACCACCATGATCATTTGTCACAAGTCTAACACCCTCTACCTGGTCGACCACACTGACACAAGGAGATTTCCATTGTCTCCTCTTTCTTCGCCTCTTCCTCCGAAAGAAATTTCGCTGGTTGCTACGAATAACCATCTGGCTATTAGAAATTGATACTGCACCCACCTGGACTGCTGGGGCTGATCCTTTAGAAGGTTCAACCCGGGGCGAACCCTGTTGTCGCTTAAGGCCCAGCTGGTCTTGGTGGCTTACACTTGAGAACACTTTCATATAATCCACATAAGAGGGGTTCTGAATAACACTAACCCCTCTCTTCGGACACCTGTTCTGTAGGTGGGTGCGGCTTCTACAAACATTGCACCTCTTGCGTCGTACCTTGGGCTGCATCAACGAATCAGCTAAGGCTCTCATCCGACCTAGCTCAGCTTGAAGCTCCTCCACCACCACATCATCATGCTGGACCCCTTGACACCGACCACTGGCATTAGGCCACCTCTCTGAACTGTAATCTTGAGGTTCTACATATTGGTATGCACAGACTTCTGGAGCTAACGACACACCAGCCCATCTCATGGCCAAGTCTCTAACACTGAGGAAAGTCACTGAAGGATCTTGCAAAATCCTCTCCTCTGCCATCCTCCTGCTGAGAACATTATGTAGTTTTGCAACAAACCAGTCTCTTAGGATCACTGGATCCCCAGCAACCATGAACCTCTTTCTCTGTGCTCCCAGCATCAAACGACAAGCTTTGTGGACCCGGTGAGAGAAATCCATCATGAATTCCCCGGCATCTTGTTTGGTCTTGATAAAACTTGCAGCCAACTCCACCATGCTGCGCTGCTCTCCATAAACCTGCTGAATGGTCTGCAGCATCTCCTCAGGGTCATTACAAACTGACCTAAGTTCAAGCTCTTTCCCACACATTGGGCACAACACTCTTCCAGATAATGTCAACTTTATCCTCATCACACACCGCACCAGCCCTCCATGCAGATCTCACCTTCCTCACATACTCCTCAACAGTTGGCCCACCTTGCTGACCAAAACAAGGTACTTCTATCTTCACAGGTGCAACTATGTACCTGACTTCACCAGTGGGCCCTGTGACGTCAGGGGCATCAACTGGGAGGGGAACTACGGTCCCTAACGTTGAAGAGAGAGCCATCTTTGCTCTGGATAAGATACAGTGAAGGTGTACTAGGAGGCAATATATCTGAGCCCACTCACCATACTGGGGACTCCTCTCTTGTGCAGCAATGCCCGGGTGGTCTCAGCAGCAAACCTGGGTTCTAATGTCACAACTCAAAGACAATGGACACCACAACCATAAACACTGACCTATCACACAAAACAATGACTAGATACTAAGACAATTCTAACAGAGCAATTCAAAGGCTGTCACTATATCTCGTCGGGGGCGCCATTTGTAGCCGAGGCAAGCAGAAGGACATAAAAGTAAAGACTGATGCTTCCTTTGCTACGGTGCTAAGAGGTAGAGAGTAGTTCTGACTTCGTTACGGCCAAAGAAGAGAAGTAGTAAAAGAGAGAGAACCTCACACCGCCCTCAACTGACAAAAAAGATATAGTAATTAGATAAGAAGGTACGAGATCTTGCACAGAGGCAGAAACTATTTTATAGATGTTCACACAGGAAACACCAGGTTAGAGCCCAAGCAATGAATTAAGGTGTTAGAGTGTGGTAGAAATAGTGATTGTAACAACTAAAAGAGACTAAACAAGCAAATCAAGGACAAATAAACAAGCTCTTTATTTATTTTTTCTAACAGAATATTGCATGTCAATAACGGATACAACAGACAACTGTATATATCAAATAAAAACAGTGGGTAACCCCCAACCAATCAGCAGCACTTAAGACAACAGGGTACACCAAGTACCACAACACAGGTGTTCCAAACAATAGCTGGTTAGACTGACACAATAAAGAACATTGACACTAGCAACACTGCACAGACCATAAGGCACTACAAAAACATAAGTTACACAGCATAAATCCTAATATGCGACATAAACAAAAGAGTTGTGACACAAATTACTACACCACCAAGAACCCAGACATGCTGACACTAACTAGTCAGCCACCCAGTTTTACTAAGGCATTAGTTGACCACAGATCAGACCAGGGAATTGTTCCCACATCTCAATACAACAGAACAACTAAGTGGTTCCTATCAACAAGCCGGGCCAACATCTCTCATCAGCACAAACCGAGGTGGCTCACTGCTAACACAAAACTGGCTTCCGATTCCTTTGTCCGTTTGAGTTCCGGCAGTGGCTAGGACCATACAGCTTTCACAGACCAAACCAAGGTGCATCGGTTTGGCGCTGTGACATCTATGTTAATTAAACAATATTTACTAGTACCCAATTTACCCTGGGTTGACCTGGTTGTCTATGTTAATTAAACAGTATTTACTAGTACCCAATTTACGCTGGCTTGACCTGGTTGTCTATGTTAATTAAACACAATTTCTATCAGCGTCAATTCGAACCCATGACCACAGGGTCAGCAGGTAAACGTTCTAGCCACTACGCTACCAGGGCTTGAAATGTGTTGTGTAAACACTGCATAGGATTGCACGGGTTAATGTAACAGTGGTCTGGCACTGAACGAGTTAATGTAACAGTGGTCTGGCACTGAACGAGTTAATGTAACAGTAGTCTGACACTGAGCGAGTTAATGTAACAGTAGTCTGACATTGAACGAGTTAATGTAACAGAGGTCTGCCACTGAACGAGTTAATGTAACAGTAGTCTGGCACTGAACGAGTTAATGTAACAGCAGTCTGGTACTGAACGAGTTAATGTAACAGTGGTCTGACACTGAACGAGTTAATGTAACATTGGTCTGACACTGAACGAGTTAATGTAACAGTAGTTTGGCACTGAACGAGTTAATGTAACAGTGGTCTAACAAGGAATGGGTGCCGGTGCCTCCAGCTTTTAAGTGCACTTTCTCCTGCATTATCACACTCGACAGACGGTGCAGAGAGCAGAACCCTGCCGCTGTCAATGCAGAGGTCAACGCGCTCATCTATGAACACTCAGATAGCCCCGAAGTGCTCATCTATACAGATGGATCTGTTGTAAAGCAGCAGAGAAGTTCGTGGGCATTTACAGCCCGTTCAGCGGGCCGAACCGTTCAAGAATCCAGCGGTACCCACTCTATGACCACGAGAAGCATGACGATGGAGGGATGGCAGTTACACTGGCTTGCATATGGCTGGAATCACTGCATTATACCAACGTGTGTGTACTAAGTGATTCTTCTTCTTCTTCTGCGTTTATCCGGAGTTTTTTTTTCCGGATGTGATTGCGTTGTGCCTGTTTACAGCAGAGCTGCGTTCTTGCGCCGTTAGGCCGACACATCTGACTTCTGCGGGCATTTATTGATCGGGTTAACCTTCCCGGGTACTAAGTGATTCAATGCGCATGATTCAGAAGGTCGAAGCTGGATCTGTACGTAGACAGTGGACTGAGTCGCTGCGGAAGTCTGTTGTCCGTCAAGTCACCTTCATCTTCGTCCCGGGACATGCGGGAGTCGAGGGAAATGAACGAGCTGATAAACTGGCTGGCTCTGCACCCCCTGTAGATGGCCAGCCCATGGATCGTGCCGATGTTATTAACGTCCTCAAAGATATGGCGAGAAACAGAGGACTATGACGTCAGTGAATCCACATCACTGTCCAGGATGAAAGACTTGGGAGTAAGAATCGGCACGGCCAGACGCGAGAGGTACATTGGGAAAACAAGGCGCCTCGTCAACGAACACAGAACTGGCACTATTAGCCACCGGACGCTGATGCATATGCTGGGGGGGGGGGGAGGATCTGAGCACCTATGGCCATGTCCGGAGTGCAATGAAGATACCCCAACTGATAACTGATAACTGATAACTGAGTTAATGTAACAGTGGTCTGGCACTGAACGAGTTAATGTACAGTGGTCTGGCTGAACGAGTTAATGTAACAGTGGTCTGGCACTGAACGAGTTAATGTAACAGTGGTCTGGCACTGAACGAGTTAATGTAACAGTGGTCTGGCAAAGACTTACTACTCATTCCTCCGTGCACTCAGGCCTGTAAAAATGTTATGGTCCCAATAATTTACATACCCACCGCATGTTTCTACTACGGGGCTGTTGTTTTGTTTTGATCAACCAGCTGTAAATTGGTTTGTAAACTCTAAGCTAATTAAGCGCTGGAGTCGGTTAAACTGCTATTTATTTATAACCATTAGGGAAGATTTGATGCGTCTCAAGTTTGCCATCGACTGGCTGCCATTTTAACATGCGATAGTCCGGCTATTTTCTGCGTGGCTGGGTTTGGAAATTGCATCGTGACTGTGGTTCTCTATGATGTGATTGCGTCTCTCAGTTCACGTGACTATTGTTTGTGCTGAAAGTTGTAAACATCGCATAAGTGCGTGGACATGTCGGAGAATCTACGTAAAGACAACACGGCCATTACAAAAATGGCGGAGTATGGGGGAAATATAACAGTAGTGAAGAAGAGACATATGGTTGTCCACTTATGTCAGTACACAAGGACGAAAGAATTGTTTGGCAATCTTCAAATGCAGCTAGGAGCCACGGTAGCGTAGTGGCTAGACGTTCGCCTACCGGGTCGGAGGTCATGGGTTGGAACCGCATCGGGGTTGATTTGAATTTTAAAAATTACCCTCGGCTCTTAGGTCGACCCAACCAAATGGGGTACCACGAAATATATTGGGAAGTAAAGGCGGCTGAAGTGATACTGACATCACCTACCAAGAGCCGAATGTTCTATAAAAATATGGGTGTAGCGTCGTATGACCAATACTCCCCAAGGCGTGTGAAAGGGTCCTTGACATATTTACTTATTAAAAACATAACTGGCAGCTCACACTTTCTATCCCAGGCAATTGTTACTGCAACTCATTGTATTTCGTACATGCAATACGCTGTAGTTACACGAGTTTAAGCTTACAGGAGTGTTAACATGCCACTATTCGACAATTTAAAGTAAAATAAAGAACCAGTCTATGAACCCTTCTATGAGCCTATGTGCTTATGGTGTTAGTGCCATATGTGTATACAGCTGTCGGCACTACACGGGTCTTGTAGTCAATATTTCGCTTGCCGACTTCTCTTCCCAAGTCATTTCCTGGTACCCATTTTAAGCTGTGTCGACCTGGTAGCCCTAATCAATTTTAATCATCAACCTCGATGCGGATTCAAACACTTGACTACCGGGCCAATGTGGTGGTTAACTGTCTCTGGGCAAAACGGTTAAACCAACGTATTAACCATAAGTCGTTTATCGCGGTGCCTGTGAATATCACACACAATGCTCCTCACTTTCCCATGTGAAGAGTGGAACAGACAGCAGTCCCAACAAACCAACAGCACACTCAGGAATACATGCATTAGGTTGCCGCCAGAGTGCCAACACACAAGTCCGCCACGAAAATTACAGTTTATCGTCGATGGAAGCAGCAGTCACAAGAAAAGCAGCACTCATTCAGTAACATGTCCTTTGCAGAACTCGCTTCCATAACAAACTTCCGGAAAACTTCTCGATCGCAAGCAAGATGTCCCGCGTCCGATACACCCATTTGGAGATCATCCACCACACCCTGCACCCATTTGCTCTTTGGCGTTCCTCTTCCTCTCTTCCAAGGCATTTTTTTCCGCATATCCTTTACAGGACATCGCTGTCAACATCAGCATCTTTAAGCTGATTGTTGATTTCTTGGCAAGATAACGCTCAGTGGTTTGCCATTGCTTTCTGAGCGACCGGCTCAAATATCCCGTAAGTTACCGACGCGGAGAGAACCGCTACCAATTCTCGCGCAACGTCACATTACTTACGAGAGTATACGAGATTTCGGAGAAAGTCATGTAACCTCTAGGCCAGAGAAACCGGCTTAAGGCATATACCGCTCCATTATTGTTTTCTCCAAACTTCCATGACGTTTCAAGTGACCAAAATATATAAATTTTCTTTGTTTTATCGTCGGTAATAGTCAACCGTCTTCAATATTCAGCTCTTGAAGTATGGATGCATTTGTTATCCTGGTTGTTATGATTTCTTGGCAAGTTTTGCAGAAGGTAGTTTGCCATTGCTTTCCTTCTGGGAAGTGACTGTACTAGTCGGTGGCCATAGCCATTGTCTCTACTGATGAGATCATCTGCGTATCGCAGAGTGCAGACCATAACCAACAACAATCTGTCGGCTGCTCTCACACTCCATCCACCACCTGCTTCCATGGCTTCACGTAACCCTGATCGGGGGGCTAAACGGGTACTCCACCTTGCCCAAGGGTGTCCCGTAGACTAACGGAGGAAAGGAGGCGTCTTACATCTCCTTTGATAGGGGATACCCCTACCCCGCTAACCGGAGAAAAACAACACGCATACAATACTCCGTAATGAAAAACCAGATAGTTTAACAACCGGCCGTCCGCCAATGTCCTGAACATGCAGACATATATAAAAAGCATTCCGCATAAAATAAGAGGCTGGTTGACACGGTGGAAAGTTTTTTTTCCCCCTCGTAAAATGGATGGATCCACAGCTCACAGTGTCGCTCCATGCACTTAACTCACTAGCTGGCCGAAGGAATCATGTACTACCAGTCCAACATGATGAAAATGCTTAAGAAAATTGTAGCAAGAAATAAAAACCTCTAGAGGTCTTAATAGCTCAACTGCCTGTTCGCCATATGGACCGTAAGTCCAACGTGTAAACATAAATGAACGTATTTTAGGGGATAGACAAACTGCGTATTATAATTTCCCGATATACAAAGCTAAGGTCCGAAATCAGCTGGGAGCGATTTGGAAGCAGGCCGCTTTGGATTGATTTCAATTGTATGAGGTGTCGGCTTTACAGAAATAAAATTGCATAGTAAATCGCAAACAGCCAATAAATTCTGGGGTTGATCGCAACGTTCTGTAAAAGGACGTTCAACTAACTTAGTACATGTTGACAGGCACGTGCTCCCGAGCACGTGCTACCATCTACTTGTGACTTGCCACGTGGGGCGCGTTGTTCGAACTAAGGAAACACAACTCCGGGGAATACGGGCGAACTTGACAGCCTGGTGATGTCAACAACGTGGATATACCATTTCGTGACACAGATGTTAAAGATTACCATAGATACAGTACGTCTCTCACAGGAAGCAGCGTAGCGCAGTATGCTAGCATGCTTTGCCTTCAGTCCTGTGGTCATGTATTCGAATTCGATTCGAGGCTGACATTGTTAAAATTGACCTATACTTCCGAGTCGACCCTGAATAAACTGGGTACCAGGAAATGTCGTGGAAAGTAAAGACGACCGGGATGATATTGTCCACATTTCCCATTGAGTGCCGATTGGTGTATATAATTATAGAGAGCTAAAGATGTTTACCCAATGCAACTCAAAACGTGTGAAAAGGGCTGTTTAATTTGTTTACTTGAATACACCTGCCAGCATTCCATACCTAGGGCTGTACAATACTTATATGTATTTCACCCAGGACGTCGCCAAGCTGCTCGATTATTCCGTTCCACAGTTGTGTCTACTGCTGCTCTCTTTCATCTCATGCAGGTCTTCACTGATAGAATAAATCATGCCCTGTGCCCATTTTTTTTTTTTTTTTGCATATCCTTTTACAGGACATCGCTGTCAACACCAGCATCTTTCAGCTGTATGTTGCTTTCTTGGCAAGATTACGCTCAGTAGTTTGCCATTGCTTTCTGAGCGGCCGGCTCATATACCCCGTACGTTACCGATCCGATTCGAACCACTGCTGATTCTCACCGTCATCACGTTACCTACGAGAGTATACGAGATTACGGAGAGAAGTCATAGCCTCTAAGCCACGTAGGCGGCATTGATATATATATATAATACAACACTTTAGTATGCACATGGAATGATGCAGCGAAATATGCCAAGCAAGAAATCGTCTACTAGTTTGTTTATGGCGTCTGTGTTAACATTTACTAAGGGAACACATTGTTTTCAATGCATGTTAGTTTTAAATTTAAGACATGAGATCCTTAGCTTTAAGAAAATAAAATCATTTAAGGCGTCTACTTTAGTTTGTTTTATTTCCAATAAGTTATTTGTTTGTCAATTTTTTTAATCCAACTGGTTCTTGTTATTTTCCAGCAACACAGCATGTATAGTGTCTCTACATTTGTAGAAAAACAAGTACATCAAACACTGGAAATAACACTGGAAAGTAATAACTATCTTACTGTTATGTGATGTGTTATGTATAATTAGCACGGAGATATCGCTTGATCAAGATGGTTCGTTGTTCTTTTCATATTTCTAAACTGTCTTTATTTAGTCAGTAAGTGTTCTTATTTTACAATCAATAACGGATATGTTCAGTTGTACCGTAGCTTCCTCCAGATAAATAACTAACTCATAGTTTTTGTGTATTAAAACAATTAGTTTACGTAATCATTAAGGTTTATAACTATACTTACACTGTGACTTGAGTTCCCATTTCCTTATTACGAACTTACACGAAATAAATCAACCTACATGTCTGTCTCTCTATCCGCATGTTGGAAAAGCTGTAGGGAAATGAGACAGAACTTGAGAACATTATAAGTGGGGAGACAACATCAGCAGACGGACGAACATCAATAAGTCCGGATGCACAGACCGGGCAAGGGCAGGAGGTCAGTAAATTAATAATCCTGTTACACCCACCTGACGGCAGACTGGACATACGGTGCCAGACCCATATTTGTACAGACCAGTCGATACTCCAGGGGCGAGTATGGTCTATAGCATGCTGGACATCGTTACTTCTCAAAACGCCGACACGGTTCCCCAGAGGGGAAGAAAGTGTATTCTAATCCATCCACCGTTAATTGTGAAGATGACACTCTGTTTAATTAGAAATGCTCAGTAAAGTGTGCGCTTGCCTTTCTAACTTCTGTGAAGCATTTTGTGATATGATACACTTTCTGACTATTGCTTAGCCCCGATAACGCCGTATATTGGAAATCTACCAGTAACGATTCTGAATATAAGTCGTCGAAGCAAACGAATTTAATGGCTTCAAAACTTTGGAAACGAAAATGTTCACACTAAATGTTTTACAGATTATAAACACGTTTAAAACAAGGAATTCATAGTAACATTATTTATAACATATACAACAGTTCTTTCAATGTGTATATGAGACATATATAACATACTATTAGTTAGAGATGAACGAATAGGTAAATGTTACTGTTTGCTTGTGAAACGTAGGAAGGGTTTCGAACGTTGTTAAGAATTAGTTTACTTTATTGTGACCAGACGGTCTCCTGCATAATAGGGATTGCCACGACCTTTTGTAATCAACGAATCCTTGGTATCTTTAAATCACCCTAAGAAACCTGCCACCCCGAGGCCCTCCACCGTTTGAGACTCACTGTAGCAATCTTTATGTTCCGATTGCCTGAGAATCGTTTTGTTTTTCACGATATGCGTGCGGCAATACGAGTTCCGTCGTTGACATCAGCAGTGTGCACGACTAAAGGACAATCTCCAGCAGTCGACATATTTATGACACAGTACTTTGCGGACTCAGCAAGAATTATTGGAATAAAATGATAGGACGAATGATATTATTTCTAGCCGTCATCCCAGCATGTCGTAAGTCTAGCTGAGTTTATTTATCCCGTCTAGACTTCACTGTGCAAACACAATTGTTTCTAATGTAATGTGCTCTCGGCCAAATAAATCTAAAACGCATCAAATAGTGACACTTTTCCGTCATAAGTGTATTGGAAAAATCTCTCCTATTCTGTCGTAATAAAATCAACTATATCGATTGCTACGTTTTTACAGTTCACCTGAATAACAATAATAATTCACTGTATGAGGGTCGCCAGATAACGAATACCCATATCTGTTTACATGGAGTCAGAAGAAGAGGATAGGAATTCATCGAGACGTAGGAAATATTTTGATTATGTAATTGTCCTGCTTTCTGTAAACGCCGAATGTTAGGCGGCGCTCACCAAACCCAACATCCCACATTATGCAAACGGCTTTGAGCGGAGGAACGACACTGGGAGGGTAAAAGCTTTATCCTGGTGCAAGGAAATGCAACCTAAAGATTAAATGTCAAAGCAGGGCATACCAAACCCTAAGTCTTGGTCAGCAGCTGGTCTAGGATCGAGGCTATGACAGGCGTACAGTTTGAGCATTGCTTTGCTGGTGCCGCAGATTCTGCAGCTTGTCTTGTTCCAGATGTATTAATGTTACTTTTCCTCTGTAGTAAACTATGCAGGTCGAAAGAGGGATCATGCTGCATGGGCAACACATGGTCTCCTCAATTCAGCCCAGGCTTTGTGCTATGGAGAGGTATAACTCCATTCCTTGTCTTAACCGCCATAGCTTGTGGTTATTGTGCCTTTCTGAAGCACAATGCAACAAACTATCGTCTCCCAAGACGGCAAGGTGCCGGTAACACTAAATGTGGTCACAGACGGATACGGATGTGACTCATGGACCAGTTGGCAATCACGCTAGAAAAAAACTTGGGGCGTTTGAACTAAAATGTTACAGAAACATCCTTAGTACTTATATGTTGTGTAGATCAAGGGGAAGAACCACCGTGTATTCTACGAGAATATTGAAGACAACTGGCTCATAAACAACATCATGGCTCGGACACTTGTTAATGAAAAGAGTGGCTTGGGCAGATAAGTTACCGGATGTTTGGTTTCTGACAGAGGAGATAGGTGTTGACCAGCACGAAGATGGACATGGGACAAAGAAGACATCATGGACATGGGACACAGCAGACATCATGGACATGGGACATAGCTGATATCATGGACATGGGACATAGCTGACATCATGGACATGGGACACAGCAGACATCATGGACATGGGACATAGCTGACATCATGGACATGGGACACAGTAGACATCATGGACATGGGACATAGCTGACATCATGGACATGGGACAGATCAGACATCATGGACATGGGACATAGCAGACATCATGGACATGGGACACAGCAGACATCATGGACATGGGACATAGCAGACATCATGGACATGGGACATAGCAGACATCATGGACATGGGACATAGCAGACATCATGGACATGGGACATAGCTGACATCATGGACATGGGACATATCAGACATCATGGACATGGGACATAGCAGACATCATGGGCATGGGACATATCAGACATCATGGACATGGGACACAGCAGACATCATGGGCATGGGACATAACTGACATCATGGACATGGGACATAGCAGACATCATGGACATGGGACACAGCAGACATCATGGACATGGGACATAGCAGACATCATGGACATTGGACATAGCTGACATCATGGACATGGGACATAGCTGACATCATGGACATGGGACATAGCAGACATCATGGACATGGGACATAGCAGACATCATGGACATGGGACACAGCAGACATCATGGACATGGGACATAGCAGACATCATGGACATGGGACATAGCAGACATGATGGACATGGGACACATCAGACATCATGGACATGGGGCATAGCAGACATCATGGACATGGTACATAGCAGACATCATGGACATGGGACACAGCAGGCATCATGGACATGGGGCATAGCAGACATCATGGACATGGGACACAGACAGGCATCATGGACATGGGACATAGCAGACATCATGGACATGGAACATAGCTGACATCATGGACATGGGACATAGCTGACATCATGGACATGGGACATAGCTGACATCATGGACATGGGACATATCAGACATCATGGACATGGGGCATATCAGACATCATGGACATGGGACACAGTAGACATCATGGACATGGGACATAGCAGACATCATGGACATGGGACATAGCAGGCATCATGGACATGGGACATAGCAGACATCATGGACATGGGGCATAGCAGACATCATGGACATGGGACATATCAGACATCATGGACATGGGACATAGCAGACATCGTGGACATGGGACACAGCAGACATCATGGACATGGGACACAGCAGGCATCATGGACATGGGGCATAGCAGACATCATGGACATGGGACATAGCAGACATCATGGACATGGGACATAGCAGACATCATGGACATGGGACATAGCAGACATCTTGGACATGGGACATAGCTGACATCATGGACATGGGACATAGCTGACATCATGGACATGGGACATAGCAGACATCATGGACATGGGACATAGCAGACATCATGGACATGGGACACAGCAGACATCATGGACATGGGACATAGCAGACAAATCAAATCAAATCAAATCAAATCAACACAGCAGGCATCATGGACATGGGACATAGCAGACATCATGGACATGGGACATAGCAGACATCATGTACATGGGACATAGCAGACATCATGGACATGGGACATAGCTGACATCATGGACATGGGACATAGCTGACATCATGGACATGGGACATAGCAGACATCGTGGACATGGGACTTAGCAGACATCATGGACATGGGACATAGCAGACATCGTGGACATGGGACATAGCAGACATCATGGACATGGGACACAGCAGACATCATGGACATGGGACACAGCAGGCATCATGGACATGGGGCATAGCAGACATCATGGACATGGGACACAGGCAGGCATCATGGACATGGGACATAGCAGACATCATGGACATGGAACATAGCTGACATCATGGACATGGGACATAGCTGACATCATGGACATGGGACATAGCTGACATCATGGACATGGGACATATCAGACATCATGGACATGGGGCATATCAGACATCATGGACATGGGACACAGTAGACATCATGGACATGGGACATAGCAGACATCATGGACATGGGACATAGCAGGCATCATGGACATGGGACATAGCAGACATCATGGACATGGGGCATAGCAGACATCATGGACATGGGACATATCAGACATCATGGACATGGGACATAGCAGACATCGTGGACATGGGACACAGCAGACATCATGGACATGGGACACAGCAGGCATCATGGACATGGGGCATAGCAGACATCATGGACATGGGACATAGCAGACATCATGGACATGGGACATAGCAGACATCATGGACATGGGACATAGCAGACATCTTGGACATGGGACATAGCTGACATCATGGACATGGGACATAGCTGACATCATGGACATGGGACATAGCAGACATCATGGACATGGGACATAGCAGACATCATGGACATGGGACACAGCAGACATCATGGACATGGGACATAGCAGACAAATCAAATCAAATCAAATCAAATCAACACAGCAGGCATCATGGACATGGGACATAGCAGACATCATGGACATGGGACATAGCAGACATCATGTACATGGGACATAGCAGACATCATGGACATGGGACATAGCTGACATCATGGACATGGGACATAGCTGACATCATGGACATGGGACATAGCAGACATCGTGGACATGGGACTTAGCAGACATCATGGACATGGGACATAGCAGACATCGTGGACATGGGACATAGCAGACATCATGGACATGGGACACAGCAGACATCATGGACATGGGACACAGCAGACATCATGGACACGGGGCATAGCAGACATCGTGGACATGGGACATATCAGACATCATGGACATGGGACATAGCTGACATCATGGACATGGGACATATCAGACATCATGGACATGGGACATAGCAGACATCATGGACATGGGACACAGCAGACATCGTGGACATGGGACATAGCAGACATCATGGACATGACTGTGTGAGACAGGAAAGCAGACAAGGGATCGGGAAGCTTCTTGGAGGGTCGTGATGAGAGCGGCAACGAACCTGCTACATGCTGATTATTAGCTCAGCCTAAATGGGTTCCAGGAAATGTCTTGGGAGACGAAGGTGGCCGGCCAGATATTACCCACATCAGCCCTCGAGTGCCCATTGGTCGATAAAAATATGAGCCTTGAACAATATGTCCAACACATCGTAAAACGTGAAAAGGGCATTTTACTTACTTGAACTAATTTGCTTACTTACTAATTTATTTACTTCATTCTCACTCACTCACTCACTCACTCACTCACTCACTCACTCACTCACTCACTCACTCACTCACTCACTCACTCACTCACTCACTCACTCACTCACTCACTCACTCACTCACTCACTCACTCACTCACTCACTCACTCACTCACTCACTCACTCACTCACTCACTCACTCACTCACTCACTCACTCACTCACTCACTCACTCACTCACTCACTCACTCACTCACTCACTCACTCACTCACTCACTCACTCACTCACTCACTCACTCACTCACTCACTCACTCACTCACTCACTCACTCACTCACTCACTCACTCACTCACTCACTCACTCACTCACTCACTCACTCACTCACTCACTCACTCACTCACTCACTCACTCACTCACTCACTCACTCACTCACTCACTCACTCACTCACTCACTCACTCACTCACTCACTCACTCACTCACTCACTCACTCACTCACTCACTCACTCACTCACTCACTCACTCACTCACTCACTCACTCACTCACTCACTCACTCACTCACTCACTCACTCACTCACTCACTCACTCACTCACTCACTCACTCACTCACTCACTCACTCACTCACTCACTCACTCACTCACTCACTCACTCACTCACTCACTCACTCACTCACTCACTCACTCACTCACTCACTCACTCACTCACTCACTCACTCACTCACTCACTCACTCACTCACTCACTCACTCACTCACTCACTCACTCACTCACTCACTCACTCCACTCACTCACTCACTCACTCACTCACTCACTCACTCACTCACTCACTCACTCACTCACTCACTCACCCACCCAGCCACCCACTTATGAACTAGTTAGGGAACATAGCATGTCTTTGTCTGAGAACCTCAAGAGTAGTCCCATAGCGAATACTGCCGCGTGACGGGACATTGCAAGCATTCGCATATTGTAGGCCACGACATATGAAATAGGCTGGCAGGCTCCAACAGTAAATTGTTAGTCTTCGCAATTGTTTTCCGATTTAAAACTATTCAAACTTAAATATGTCTGTTTGTCTTCTGTCAGACTCATCCTGTTTTCGTCTTCTCAGCAGAAAAATATTTAAACACAGAAGCCACAACAATATGTTACGCGATTTATTGCCTGGCATATTTAGCTGCCCATCGTCAGGTACTTACCGATATATAACTCAGCAGTGTGCACCTGACGAGCTGCAGCGATATATGCCAGGCAATAAATCGTGCAACATAATGATTGTGGCTCCTGTGTTTAAATTCACTAAGAGAATGCATTGTTTATAATAACATTCACCTGTTTTACAGTATATCAAACTGCTGTCTTTGCGAGTTAAACAATTGAGCTTATCTGATACATTATATGTGATCTTGGGGATAATCTATACGTCTACATTATGTTTCATGTAATCCCTTGGTAGATATAAGAGTGTATACGGGTGTTAAGTAATGGGACTGCTTTTGTGCGTGTGTGTATTTGTGTGTGTATGTGTACCCGATTCAACCCAGACCGGAGTGCGGATAGGTCAGTGCTCAATCGTCGGTGCCACTGTGATTCCACTAGTCTGTAACGCCTATTATGTGAACATAATATATATGTCTATCCCGGGGGATATGTTTTGCTCGCCTATCAGTTTAAACTGTTACCCCAGAGATAACCATGTATACTAACATTTACTGTACAGATAACACTAAAGGTAGTAAGTTTTTTTTTTCGCTCGCTCTGTTTGAACTCAAGCGTAGTACATATACATTATTTATAGTAGTGATGAACTGAATTTTTCGCGTGGATTAGCTTTCCCTATTAACATCAGGTGAATCCACTCCGACTTCAGAGGTACTTGTAATTTACGTCCCCAAGTCAAGGACGACAGGCCAACATTTTAGTCCAGCTGTCCGGTGTTGGGGTTGAACCTCTTACCTCGGCACCAGCACACAGGATGTTTAAGAACACGCGTTCTTACGTATTCGACCATGCGGACCTGCAAGGTAGTCAGTATTACAACACTTTCTTCTGGAGTAAACTAGGCAGTCCGAGAGGGGGATCTTGCTGCATGGGCAACACATGGTCTCTACAATTCAGTCCAGGCTTTGTGCTATGAAGAAGCATCGCTGTCAGGACGGCAAAGTGCAAGTGTAATGTATTACAGCACTAGATGTTCCCTGAGTATGCTTGCGTGGGTAGAATCTGTGTTGTTAACTGAGCTAGCAACAAACAGACCCCTGAGTATGCTTGCGTGGGTAGAATCTGTGTTGTTAACTGAGCTAGCAACAAACAGACCCTATGTAATGTTTGTTTTGTAAAGGGTTCATCATACGGTTGATTAAATTAAATGTCTGTCATGTGAGATGCGTAATTGTCGGATGTCTGGATTGATGGCTCAACCCCAAAGAGAGAAAGGATACTAAGTTCCTCTTTCCCAATATGATCCTGCCCGTTTAATTATGTTAACCTTTAATGGCTCAGTTGTTGAATCCATAACTAGAGTGTCAGAGAACCAAGGAATACCTCTAGGAAAACAATTACAAGTATTTCCCCTTTATGCCCAAATGTCCTTATGGTGGTTCCTTGCCTCTCCTCTCAAAGTTAATCTAATTTTATCTAGGGTTGTTTGATTAAACTAGCTGACTATGACAAGTAAAAAATTCACTCATGAGAGGAAATGACTTCTTTTTCCCCCATCATTTATTAAATATATATTGAGTAATGAACAGTATCTCAAATACAAACATGAAAAATCAGAAAATCATTTACATCAAGATGTTTACATATTATAGTTTCAGCAGTGACTCCCCTCCTCACATAGCATTGAGATTACAGGTAATTTCGCAGTTAATTTTCTTACAGATACTCTGTGGTAGTAAATCTGAAACAGAAAAATTGGTCTGCCCTCCCTTGTCTTGAATTGTGGCTTATTGGTTCCTGCTCCAAGCAGTCACTGTGATTTATGTTTATCTTGCAAGCTTCAGAGTGTTGTGCTTCCCCCGGTTGTAGAATAATATTGTTTTAGTTGGCTCTAGATTTCCATTCTTGGCAGGTACATTATGTTACATAAATGGTACCTCTCCTATAAGACAAATTGAACTTTTGCAGGTGGATAAGTTTCTGCCCTACTCTCTCACAGAACATTTAGCAAAGAAGCTTCTATCACCAAATCAGGTCTGGATCTATATGGTTGTAGACACTACCTGAAATTTCAGCAATCAACATAATCTAATGATATCATCAGTATGACATTAGAAATGAAATGCTGCAAAATTTCAAGAAAACAACAAAGAAATCAATAAAGAAAATACATAAAAGAATTGTGATCCTAGGAAAATAAACAGTGGAGGGTAAAGAGTCTTGTTGCTATAAAATAGTTATCCACAACATGACTGGTTGTTCTCCATCCAATCTTCCATTGCAAGGTGTTCAAGGTTTAGACTAGAAGATGTGCTGTTTCATCTTCTCCAATGCCTGTCCTTCATGTCTATAGGTTAAGTAATACATTGATAGAATTGGAATTGACAACTATATTTCCCATCCTCTTCTGTACCTAGTTATCTTCTCTTCATCTTCTTCTATTAAGGTAAAAGGGTCTCAAACATAAAGCGTTTTAAAAATCATTCTCCATTGCTATGAGTATTTGCTTATAAACAATATAAGTACATCGTGGTATCTATTCTTGTATAGTATTCAGGCGAATTCTTTTCTAATCAAAAGTTTTAAGGCGAGTATATTCCCACCTCTTCACCGTGTCTGTACTATGCTTTTACCTTATTTATCATCAGCATCATTATCATTCTCATCATTATCATTATATCATTATCATTACCATCATCGCCCTTGTGTTACCGGGACCCATATAGGGGAGTAAAGAATAGTAACACTGCTGCCTACCATGCATGTCGTAAGAGGCGACTAATGAGGACCTCTTAAGTCGGAGTGGGTCCGCCTGTTGGCGAGGATACCGAGGTAAGCAGACCTACACGCAATTTCAGTTCATCACTAAGCACCACCGTTAAGGCGGTGGTGATGTTGTGGACTACGCTCGAGTTCAAGCGAGCGAACACAAAGAAGAAGAAGAAGAAGATCACCATCATTACATCTTTATATCATTATCATCATCATCATCATCATTATCATTACATTCTTATCATCTTCATTACAGTCATCATCATCATCATTGTTATTACATTCATCATCCTCATTTATCAGGACACTAGACCATATGTGGTATCAGGAGTGATATGAAACACAAAGTGGTGTCTTGCTTCAGATACAAAGCCTGATGCTTGTAGTACTCGTAATGTAATATGGGTTGTGTCATGCTTAGGACACAAACCGAGATGATGGTACCATAATATATGATGATATATAGTACACAGTGTTGTCATGCGTCGGAGTGCACTAAATGATTAATTAGTGTTTGGGTTATGCCAAACATGTCTTCTTGTGATAGACAGGACATTATACATCAAAGTTGCCTTCTATCACGAGATTGATAGTTAGCTTATACTCTCTCTTTGCATGTAACTTCTCTTCACCCATACTCCTCATTCATCAGACATAATATTCACATGTGCATGGATGATCATTTCACTCACCCATCGGAAATAATACTCATATGTGCATGGATGATCCTTTCACTCATTCATCAGACATGATATTCATATGTGCATGGATGATCATTTCACGCATTCATCAGAAATCATTCTCGTACTTGCATGTAAGATAAGTAATTATACTTATGTGATTTCCCAATGATAACTTTAAATTTTAACACCATTGACACAATAAAATCTCAGTCATTCCTCAGACACAATCATCTCTGTATTGATGACAATTAACCATATGTATATGCTTTACCCATGATAAATTCACAAATTCAACAACCATGACAGTACAATGGAATTTTAATCATTGTCACCTATTATCAGAAATTATAATATTTCCTGGATAATAATTAAGCATACTGATGTGTTTTTACAAATGATACATTGACATCTGTTTAACAATAATGAAATCACATGAATCACCCCAGACATGCTCTCATCAATGACATAGACTCATGTGATCTTTAGGCATACTTATGAGATTCACAAAGGATGATTCCTCATGTGTAGCATTAATGACTTACACAAGAATCCCCACATGCTCTCATAGATTTATGTAATATACTCAATCCACATTCATTCATTATGAATCCTAACCATTCTTGCATGGCGGTTGATTAAGCTTCATTATGTGGCACAAATATTAATTCCACATGTTTAACAACAATGAAAATTCATTGCCTCACCACATGTGTGCTTTAACCCAACACACAAACTTATGATACCTATAGAAATCTATTTACCTCTCATGTGCTCACGTATTACACTAATTTCTCTTACCAGTGTTGGCACGTGTAAAATAGTTTCTTCTTAGTGAACTAAGTATTCTTAGCTTTCTAAATCTTAAGTTACTCACCAACTTCTAAATCACTGTTGATTGAGTTTAACTACTTAAGAAATACAATGTACAACTAGGTCTAATGCTTATACATTAAATAAGTTGTTTAACTGGTAGAAAAAATAAAGCTCACTGTGGCTTTCCTAAAGGACAGTTTACCCATAGGCTATGATAACTGAATATATTATTTAGTTTCTACCAAATTAATTTCTTAAGACTAACCACATGGTTTACACACATTTACTCACCGACTCTACTTTGAAAAAGGATCACAGACTAATTCAAATTTAAAATAAATATTCTGTTTACCTTCATCCGAATAGGATGCCTTCCAACACTGCGACACAGTGTTCGGGATCCATGCCTCGGATTTTCCTCGAAATTCTCTGGCTGCTTATAGCATGTAGTTTCTTTCTTCTCACACTTTGATTTTCTTTCAATGTTGAGGTTTTAAACTTTTACTATGCCGTCAGACAGTGGTCCTTTCTCTTGTGTTGGGCTGGTGATCAAACAGACCAGTTTTCGCTTCGCGGGTTGTATTTATTTGGGTTCTCTCTGGTTTGTTACCTCACCGCCAATCCCAATATCGCTGGTTCGCTTCGTATGTCTTAAAATGAGTTTGTAAAATGTTGGATTGTAGAAGTATGGAACAACCAGCATTGGTGCGGTGTTCACCTTTAATTGTTGTACGGAGAATATTTACAGCACCGTTACGGCTTGTGAAAAATTATATCACAGTGATGCAGCAAAGAAAAACACCATACACGAGTGATGATATCACGAACAAACTGGCATACTATCCGTGCTAGTCATTATACACATCATCATCAGGTGCCTTGCCGGCTGGCGTGGACAATCATGCCTCTTCACAGATTGCGATCTCCGACGGCAAGGATCATATCGTGTGTTGACCCCCTTCCGTGCAATGACACAAGACTGTCAAGAATCTTCTCCCGCTGTTGTCCTCTATCTCTCTTTCCGCAAATCTTTCCGGTTGTCACGACATGTTCCAGTTTTTGTCTTCTCATAATGAGGACCCCCCCCCCCCCCCCCAAAAAAAAAAAAAAAAAAAAAAGAAAAAAAGACGATGACTGTCTCTTTCTGATATTTGTGATAATTTGTCATTGCGATTTAGCCTCCCTCAAACTGTCTAGATTGCTCATTTTGGCTGTCCAATTAATTTTCAGCATTCTTCTATAAAACCACATCTCGAAGGCTTAAAGGGATTTTTTTTCGCCTGTTTATTAATTGTCCAGGTTTCGCAGCCGTATGTTAAAATTGACAGCAATTAAAATGATTTAGCCACACATGACAACTACCACCAGGCAAGTTAAGTTCTCCCTCAGAAAACAATAGATATAATGCAAGAGAAGCAAAATACCTCCCACGGAAGGGTTGGGTAAACAAGAAGTCGGGGGAGGATGGACAAGTAAGAACATCACTGTGAACAAGGTACGCATGAGAGCTCGCTTCAGACCTCTGCGTAATCGCCGGTGCTCAGAAACAAAAGGTATGAGACATAAATTCGCGGTTTTTCATCTGTACTCATGGAAGTTAAAGAAAGATGTAAGATTAGCGAACAAGTGATATTTCTATAAGAACCCGCCCCCCCCCCCCCTTTTTTTTTCCATAAAAAAAAAGTACACACATTAAGGAACACAGGGAAAACGATCCCAATTTCTGAATGGTGTTCAAGCGGCGTATGCTAATGAATGTTGAATCGTCAGATCTCAGCCAACAAAACAGTTAAGAGGATCAATGGATATCTCTCTGCTGCGATATGTCATTCCGAGTAAATGTTATTTATGCGGACAGATAAATAGCTTTATTATATTGATTAATTGTTTTGTTCGCGGGCGTGTTCGTTCAGTGTTCCGTTTTACGACATGCTTGCGGATATTGTGAGCAGACATCAGAGCCGGCCGTATAGGAACATACGAGTATATACAGAGAAACATAGGCTGGCTAGCCGATTCGCCTATATATATATATATATATATATATATATATATATATATATATATATATATATATATATATATATATATCCCGTGTGTTGCCGGGGCCCATAAGGGAAGCAAAGAATAGCAACACTGTAGCCTACCACACATGTCGTAAGAGGCGACTAAGGAGGATTGATGGTTCCGTCGCCCTGCTACTGAGTGAGTGCGTGGCGCGACACTGTGAGCTGTGAGTTTCATGTGAAGTGCTTTTGAATCTGCCCAAGTTTTTATTTTTAGAACGTGGCTGCATGTTCGGAGCGATAGCAGGTGGCTATGTCCCAGAGTTGACCAGTTTTTGCCTTATGCAGAAATGCGTGGCTGCTGGGCTTCTGGTTGACTGCCACTGCCGTCGGTGATGAACTGTATGTTCGTGGACTGTGTAGGTGAACATCTAGAAAACATCCAGATAGGAAAATGACTGCTGATTCCATCAGAAATGAATTGGGTTTTTCGTGGGGAACTGGTGTGTTGACATTCTGGCGGCGGCATTATGCACAGTGTATCTGTGCGGGCTGTTGTTTGTCGAGACTCGTGTCTTTTCCACTTTTCACACTGGGCAGTGAGAAGCGTTTTGTGTGATATTCACTGGCACAGGAACGGAGCATAATGGGGACGACCCGTTGCTGTGAAGTTGGAACTGCGACTAACTGCGACTAACTAACTAACTAATATATATATATTATATTATATATATATATTATATTATATATATGCTGGGATGCCGGTGCATAATTATAGGCCTGTATATACGAGAAAATGCCAATAAATAAGTCACAAATGATTGCTGTACAAAAATAACTAAATATGTTAACAACCTGAAACCAATTTATTTTTATACATACATTGTCCCTTTATTTCTTAACATAATTTCCACCAACATTGATGCACTTATCCCATCGTTTTATCAGTCCTCCCAAACCGGCTGCATATAACTAAGTGCTCTGTTTTCCAAACCACGTTTTAACTTCACACTTTGGCGATGACGCCGAAGTTGAATGTGAAGTTAAAAGTGGTTTTTCGCGAAATGTCTTCCGCCATGGTGGGTTTTCAGTGGACCAAAAAGGTGGAAATCGCTAGGGGCTAAGTCGGGGCTGTAAGGTGGATGTTCCAGAACTTCCCACCTTAGTTGGTTAATTCTCTCATGAGTTAATCGAGCCGTATGTTCTTTGGCATTGTCATGAAGAAGCAATACTAGTCAGCAGTCCTGAACGTTTTCTTCCAATTGCATCATGAATTATCGATAGAACTTCACAGTACAATTCAGAATTCATATTGTCACTTTTCTTCTTGATATTGGTTGAAAGCACTCCTTGACAATCCCAGAACACTGTCAGCATAACCTTCCCTGCTGATGGCGTAACCTTGAAGTTTTGGACACAAGGCGAAGAAGGATGTAAACACTTTTAGTTGTTGTCTTCGACAACAGTACCGTCATTACCTAGAGCAGTTTTTCTGTTTATTGCGTTGCTTCCACTTAAGTTTGCATTTGTTTCTTTCTTTTTTTTTTTATGTTTTGCTTGCTCGAAGAGCTGCTGGCCGAGTGGCTAGAACGCCGGATTCTCCTTCAGGAGACCTGGGCTCGAATCCTCGGTAAGGTGTGGAATTTTTTTTCAGTCGGGGGCAAAAAGATAATCCTAACCTAGACAGTTCGCGGCGACTGCACTAGCCAGGCGGCCTTAATTCCTCAGGCTCAAAGACTTCCCTGCCATACACCGCAAGATACTATATTGGCAGCAAATGACTTTGATAGCTTGCTCGTGTGTTGTAAATCTTGCGGTTGCTTTATATCAGCTTCCGTTATTTTACGCTCTGTTTGTTCCTGGAATGAGTAGCTCCAAGTGTACGATTCTAATTTGTTACGTTAATGTTTCTATACGTGTAGGAAACACAGTAATAGGACGAGATCCAATCTTCTTTGACCACAGAGTTATTTTACTATTGTCTGCGTCGTGTGATATTTTTTCTTTTCCGTGTGTCTATATTTCTATAAATGGTAGCCACAATGTCCACATACACACCTACGTGTGAACCAGGAATCACACTTAACTATGAAGACATTGAAAATGTCACCAAATGTGTGAAAATCTTGACTTCATCATCAACAAAATATGGGATTTGTTCAACAGCAGCCAGGCACAGACTGGCCACGGCGATGCGGAGGTTGAATAATGTTCAGAGCTAACAACACAATCAACATATTACGGTAAACTTCTGAGTATATCTATCAGTCCCGTGAAACTATGTGAATGTCAGCCATGAATCATTTTTTAATCTCTCTCCTTCTCTCTCTCTCTCTCTCTCTCTCTCTCTCTCTCTCTCTCTCTCTCTCTCTCTCTCTCTCTCTCTCTCTCTCTCTCTCTCTCTCTCTCTCTCTCTCTCTCTCTCTCTCTCTCTCTCTCTCGCCTCCAGACACAATAAAATAAATAAATAAAAAAATAAATAAATAATCGAGCTTTTTCAACTTCAAAGCTCAGTAACTTTCAAAGAATAACGGAGACCAAGAAGAAGAAAAATACTGATACTCTACAAGACCTGAGCATTGGGGTGGGTAGGGGTGTTGGGGCTGGAAGAGTAGAGAGTAAAGAGAGAGAGAGAGAGAGAGAGAGAGAGAGAGAGAGAGAGAGGGGGGGAAGAGGGGGAGAGGGAGAGAGCACATCTGCGATGGCGGTAGAAAAGACGGCTAACATGATATTAACGAAAACACTCAGCGAGTGCCCTATAGGTCTATATAATTTGTGGGCTTAGCACCATATACCCAAAACATCTTCAGAAATGGAAAGGGGCTCTTTACTTGTAGTTTACTTGGTGTCATACCCAAACACCAATATCATCTAGCACTGAGACCCTGATACACCAGTCAAGCCGGAACTTTGACAGTGTGTTCATCTGTCACATGTGTATATTAATAGCATTATTCACTGTCACACTACTAGCATCTGCCACTGTCACATTTATACACTAATATCATTTTACACTGTCATATTTGTACACTAATAACATATTACACTGTCACACTGGTACACTAATAGCATCTTACACTGTCACATTGGTACTCTACATAATCTTACACTGTCACATTGGTAAACTAATAGTATCAGACACTGTCACACTGATACACTAATAGCATCCTACACTGTCACATTGGTACACTAATAGTATCAGACACTGTCACATTGGTACACTAACAGCATCTTACACTGTCACATTGGTACACTAATAGCATCTTACACTGTCACATTGGTACACTAACAGCATCTTACACTGTCACATTGGTACACTAACAGCATCTTACACTGTCATATTGGTACACTAACAGCATCTTACACTGTCACATTGGTACACTAACAGCATCTTACACTGTCATATTGGTACAATAATATCATCTTACACTGTCACATTGGTACACTAACAGCATCTTACACTGTCACATTGGTACACTAATAGCATCTTACACTGTCACATTGGTACACTAACAGCATCTTACACTGTCACATTGGTACACTAATAGCATCTTACACTGTCACATTGGTACACTAACAGCATCTTACACTGTCACATTGGTACACTAACAGCATCTTACACTGTCACATTGGTACACTAACAGCATCTTACACTGTCACATTGGTACACTAATAGCATCTTACACTGTCACATTGGTACACTAATATCATCTTACACTGTCACATTGGTACACTAATAGCATCTTACACTGTCACATTGGTACACTAACAGCATCTTACACTGTCATATTGATACAATAATATCATCTTACACTGTCACATTGGTACACTAACAGCATCTTACACTGTCATATTGGTACAATAATATCATCTTACACTGTCACATTGGTACACTAATAGTATCAGACACTGTCACACTGGTACACTAACAGCATCTTACACTGTCACATTGGTACACTAACAGCATCTTACACTGTCACATTGGTACACTAACAGCATCTTACACTGTCATATTGGTACAATAATATCATCTTACACTGTCACATTGGTACACTAACAGCATCTTACACTGTCACATTGGTACACTAATATCATCTTACACTGTCACATTGGTACACTAACAGCATCTTACACTGTCACATTGGTACACTAATAGCATCTTACACTGTCACATTGGTACTCTAACAGCATCTTACACTGTCACATTGGTACACTAATAGCATCTTACACTGTCACATTGGTACACTAACAGCATCTTACACTGTCACATTGGTACACTAATAGCATCTTACACTGTCACATTGGTACACTAATATCATCTTACACTGTCACATTGGTACACTAATAGCATCTTACACTGTCACATTGGTACACTAACAGCATCTTACACTGTCATATTGGTACAATAATATCATCTTACACTGTCACATTGGTACACTAACAGCATCTTACACTGTCATATTGGTACAATAATATCATCTTACACTGTCACATTGGTACACTAATAGTATCAGACACTGTCACACTGGTACACTAACAGCATCTTACACTGTCACATTGGTACACTAACAGCATCTTACACTGTCACATTGGTACACTAACAGCATCTTACACTGTCATATTGGTACAATAATATCATCTTACACTGTTATATTGGTACACTAACAGCATCTTACACTGTCACATTGGTACACTAACAGCATCTTACACTGTCACATTGGTACACTAACAGCATCTTACACTGTCACATTTGTACACTAATATCATCTTACACTGTCACATTGGTACACTAACAGCATCTTACACTGTCACATTGGTACACTAATTGCATCTTACACTGTCACATTGGTACAATAATATCATCTTACACTGTCACATTTGTACACTAATAGCATCTTACACTGTCACATTGGTACACTAATAGCATCTTACACTGTCACATTGGTACACTAAAAGCATCTTACACTGTCACATTGGTACACTAACAGCATCTTACACTGTCACATTGGTACAATAATATCATTTTACACTATCACATTGGTACAATAATATCATCTTACACTGTCACATTGTTACAACAATAGCATCTTACACTGTCACATTGGTACACTAACAGCATCTTACACTGTCACATTGGTACACTAATAGCATTTTACACTGTCACATTGGTACAATAATATCATCTTACACTGTCACATTTGTACACTAATAGCATTTTACACTATCACATTGGTACAATAATATCATCTTACACTGTCACATTTGACACTAATAGCATCTTACACTGTCACACTACAACACTAATAGCATCAAAAGAGGTGGACATATGTTTTTGTTGAACTAATAACCGTAGATTTAACAGAGCATGACAATCATACGCCACAACGCTTTATAACGTTACTAAACGAAAATGGTTTTGCAGTCTGTTCGCTAGTCTTCGAATTTCCATGTAAACAAAGGGTGAATGGCAGAAAATGGAATTTACACGCTGTTTTCAAGAAAGCAAAACAACGTCTTGCTTCTATATTAATTTAAACGCTGTGACCTTGATCCAGATTAGGCATATACCCTTTGCCCCGTGTTTGTCAAGGAGGTCTGTGTTACACATAACAAAGGTCTGAACACTTTCTTTGAAACAAAAATGGAAAAGCACAAATATGGACAATAAAAATAACAGATTTTTCCCACAGTGAGGTGAATTATTTATATGGTGACATCCCCTTTTATGTATAGACCATTCGGCACTCGGTGGGCGGTTTGATCTATATCACGTCATCTGCATTATTTCCCTGAATATTGTTAGGACCAGGTTTAGACTGAGTCGGCCTGAATGTTCAACTCACTTCCTGGCCTCAATGGGGATTCGAACAATTGACCTCCGGACAGACAGGCAAGCGTGATAGAAAACACGCCACCACACGCATACACACTGAATATACCACCAGCACTCAGAAAGCAATGGAAAACTACTGAGCGTAATCTTGCCAAGAAATAAACAATCAGCTGAAAGATGGTGATGTTGACAGCGATGTCCTGTAAAGGATACGCAAACATTTTTATTTTTTTATATTCCTTGAAAAGGGGCGTGGGCATTCATGTCTCTCCACAAATAATGTCCCTTGGTACTCCTATATACTCTTGATCTTTTCTCTTGAGGATATTCCTCCATGCAGGCGTCTTTGGCCATCAAACGTTAATTCTCTTGAGGATATTCCTCCATGCCGGCGTCTTTGGCCATCAAACGTTAATTCTCTTGGCGATATT